>ML675601.1:46764006-46916912 GCA_007922155.1 Mesoclemmys tuberculata
GTCCCTTCTGACCTATGAGTCTATGAGTCTATGAGTCTATGAATTCATGTTTGACTGTCAGCTCCTGGTGCTTTATTGTCATTAGACAAACACATTGAGCTTCTTGGCTTAACATACTGTGTGTTAGGAAGGGGAAGACAACTCGTCAACAAATAGAAGACAGCACAGAGGAAAGGGGGAACCGATCCATGGCTCCATTGTTTACTTTTCCTCTGAAAATTAGAGATGGGATTATGCAGTTTCTCAGTTACTAACAATGACTTCTTGACACATCATTCTTTCTTACTACTCAATGTGAGATAAAGAATCATAATCGCGTCAAATGTTATAATTACCATCATAACAATGCAGCTACTCCACTTTTGGTATACTATTGATCAAACCTTTTAAAACTGTGGAAGGGTGGAATTACAGTAGATACCTCAAAGAGATCACTTCCCAGTTATAATGGCCATATACCATTATGCATTTGCACTATATTGTGCTATACCAGTTTGTACTGTGCTGTACCACATTGCTTTCATCTGTCCCTTTAGACTGCAAGTTGTCTGGAGCAGAGACTTATACAGTTGGTGTTGCTTTACAGTGCTATACTACGTACTGAGGGTGTTATATCAACAGAAGCACTAATGAAAACTTTTTGGCTTTCATCATTTAGAGCTTTCCCTCTCTCATCAGCAAACGCTTCTTTTTATTAAATTGTATTTTCTGCTTTTTCTATTTCAGATTTTTTTCTTTTCTCCATGACAGAACTGCTGTGTATTTGGTCAATTGTGCTCTTCAACTGTTTCATAGCTGGCATATTATCCCTACAGACTATGCCGTGTCTGTCACCTTTGCAATGAAGTCAGCTTGCCCTGCAGCTGGGATTCAGTCCCTTGCCAACGCTCAGGTTTTCCAGTTATTAATACTACAACTGGGAAGTCTGATGAGCCAAAGACATACAGTTTTAATAACAACAGATTACATAACTTGCAATACGTATGCGTAGAACAAGAAGAAACACAAGCTTTTATATCTGAAAAAGAAATGTCTCTTAACACTTACTTACAAGTACTGAATCCAGACTCAAATTCTAAAAATGTATTTCAGTGTGACTGACTCTTTTAATTACTTACTATCAATTTGAAAATTAGTTTGGCAGATCCTTTGTCAAAGCTATTTCAAATCTCAACAGTTCTCATTTCCTTGTGAGATAACCCTTGCTTTTCTTATCACATCCTCTATTTTTCTTAGGTGTCAAGGTTTAGAAGTCTCTAATTTTATAATCATAATATCCCACCCAAAAATTCACAATGTATGTTTCCAGTCAATTCAGTTCTTTACTCAATATCAATTTTCCTTCTTGGAACATATATTGTTGAAACAATAATTTAAACTTCCTAAATAGATCAATATAGTATAATATAGATATAAAATAAAATAAAACAAAATAATATAGATATAAAGTCTCTTTTACACTCTCCCAATTCTGTGTGAGTCTGGTCCCTTATGTAAGTTATACCATAGTCAGGACAGCCCTAATTTATATCAGTGGTTCCCCAAGGCATGGTTCTGGCAGCCAGGAATTACCATGGCATTGGCACATCTTGGCTATTCCCTGCGTGGAGTTGTGTGGCTAACTGATTTTTTGCTTCACTTGTCATTCTGAAAAACTGAAAAAAAAAATGGTTTGGGGTCAACTCGAAAACAATCTTTTTTAGAAAATTTCAGAATACTGAAAAGTCAAAAAATAAAATTTCATTTCCATTTTGAGCACTATTTAAATATTTCTATTTAAAAATAAAACTGAAGGAAATTTCAAAAAGGGAAAGTCATTCTGAATTGAAAAATCAAAAAAAAGTTTTGTTTTGTAAATATTAAAACAAAACGTTTCAATTTTTTGGAGATTTTTTTTTGACACAAACAATTTGGTGAAACTGACACAAATTTGTGAATCATTTTGATGTTGTTGAATCTGCATTTTTTTGCAGAAAAATTTTAGCTGAAAAAATTTGGCCTGCTCTACCCAAGTCCTACTCAGCCTTGGGATGCCCTTCAGCCCAGGGATCAGCAAGATGCCAATTAAGCTGGTTTTATGGCTGTTTTGCTGCTGGAGCAAATTGATGAAAGCAGGATGAAGAACTTGAATCTCACCTTTATATAAGAAACAAGAGTACATTGAGGAAGAACAGTTGGAACTAAGACTAACCCATGCAGTTCTCCTAAACCAAATTTTATAAACCATGTGCTAACAACGCTGCCAGAAAACACTGCTGTGGCAGAGACAGCTCTGTGAAGATAAATTTCACAAGTAAATCCATGCCAACTCATCCGTCCAACACTTGTTTATACATGATAGGGAGCAGCTATTTTGAATCTGTTGCTAATATATGTTGAGAAAAAGAGAAAAAACACCTACATCACTTCTTCAAGTGAGATAAATGCTTTATTTTGACCTGTTAGGGTTGCTGATTTGTAAGTGACAAAGCCAAAACGCAGTGGCAAAATCACCTTTAATAAGTGTAAATAAAAATTAGATAACAGCAAAAAAAGAAAAGTACTTAATTAGCACTATATAAGGATTTCAGAGTGTACACCAAATGAATAATATTAACAATAATAACAACGGTCACTTAAATAAATTGCCGTATTCCAAGGATTTCAAACAGGTTAGAATGTCTGTGAGACAGAACTATTACATAAAACTTGTATTTATACTGTCCATATCCTGTGGATATCATTATGCCATCTGCTATTAACATCTATACAGTACGTAAAAAAAGAATTACAGTGACCTGGCTGTGTTTTTACTTATGTAATCGTTTTCCGTCACTATCCGTCTTTCCCCACACAACCACAAACATAAAATTCATTCTCTATATTTGGCTCCTAGTCACAGGTTCATAGGACTTGGATCCCAACCATGGTATTATGGAGAAATGGTAGATTCTCCACATAGACATGCACTCGGAGGGGCGGGGGGGGGAGAATCTGCAGTGGATTTTTCATTCACCCTCCTGAATAAGGGAAATGTGGTCACATCTTTCCCTTTGGTGATAGCAGATATTTGACCCCAGTGAGACCAGTAAAAGGCACACAGCCAATGTATGTGAGCCATCTTATCTATCCTGTTTAGAAACACCATTATACTTAAAATACCCCCTATTGAGTCATTATCACCCACATGCAACCAGATATGTTTCTTGATTCTGCCCATTTCTATGTTATATGGACAATTCACACTGTGCTGCCAATATGGGAGAATAGTTTCAATTGTCTGTGGAACCTCAGCTCCAAGTTTCTGAACTATAATATTAAAACGTATTTGTTATTACTATTACTCATTTATATTACTGTATAATATAAGTTAGTTATAAGGTTTTTTTCATTTAAGGGCTACTGGTAGGATTATCGAAAGCACCTAAGGCTGAAAAGGACTCTTGCTCCTAAATTCTTTTGAAAACCCATTCTCTCTTTCTTTACATCCTTAAATTTATCTTAAAAACGATTTTTGCCTAGTAAATACACAAAAAGTGAAATGTGTAAACATAATGTAT
Organism: Mesoclemmys tuberculata; assembly: GCA_007922155.1. Lineage (NCBI taxonomy): Eukaryota > Metazoa > Chordata > Testudines > Chelidae > Mesoclemmys > Mesoclemmys tuberculata. The sequence continues at coordinate 46,767,546 of ML675601.1, forward strand.
AATTAACCAATAATTGTATTATTTCAGTAGCTGAATAATAAAAGCTGAAATAATGCAGACAAACAAAAACATATCTTTCAAATAACTATAAAGATATAATTTGCTAAACAAATGACCCTGCAGTTTGCTCTCCTTATGAACAGAAATTCTACAACATACATATCGTCAGTGCATTCAGAATATGCTTCACTTCTTTTTTGTACATAGTTTTCATTGTAATGGGTTTGGCGTAATTGATTTAATAGGGACATAAACTATGGTTTTGTGAATTTCTCCCAACTGCTGCAGAACAATGACCTTGGATAATCAAGAGATTTTTGTTTCAGAATTCTGCAAATATATATATATATTTTAAAGAGGTTTATGTAAATTGTTTCATCAAAGCTACTGCAGCAGTTTTTGAAAAGCAAACTTTTCAAATAGCACAGACTTATGCTGCAAGGGAAAAACAAAATGATCCCTTCCAGTAAAATGAATAATCCTGCAATATAGGGAACCAAAATGACATCAAAAGACAACATACATATATAAAAGAAGCCTTATAATTACCTAACAGGACTGTTCAAGACATCAGGGTCATGGGCTGCAACTGTTCCAATGATGGTGCCAACCTTTGCTGCTTCAGACACCACCATGGAATACAAACGGGAGGTGAACACAGGGGGCTCATCCACATCCTCCACAATTATCTTCACTGTTGTCATATCACTAAAGGGTCCCAGACTTTGAAAGCGAGGGTCAACATGCTTATTTGCTGCTTCTATTCTCAGTGTATAGCTTGTCTTAGCTTCAAAATCCAGCTCCTATAAAGAGAAAGTTATTGGAAATTTAATTACCAATTAAATAGATGGTGCAGCAAAACTCTTTCATTTACAAATGTCAGTGTGTATATAAAGAATTTTGCTATGATCTGCCAGTCAAAAATGCTGCCTGGATACTAATGCAAACTACTGATTTTTAGCTTTCTCCTTCCACTATTCACAGTGTCTCCTACAGTATAATCCAAGGTATTTTTATTGACCATAAGACTGCCAATGAAATGCTAAGGTTATTTTCCATGAGTGCATTAATTTGCTAGTTATAAAATGACATCCAATTGCCAAAGGAAAGAGCAAAAATTTTAGGAAAAGCCAGTGCTGCTTAGCCAAAATGGAGTGAGAGTATATACCGAAAAACAAAACTTTACCATCGGTTTTAATGAATCCTTGTTGTAGCATATAAGGGCAAATTGGATGAACTGTATGAAGGGGATTTTCCAAAATGCCCTGCACTGGCCTAACCTGCTCTTACAGAAGCTGATGGGAATTAGGCCAATGATTATCATTTTTGAAAATCCCTCTCAACAGATGAAATCCCCTTGATTTCCCAAGGCTAGAATTTCACTCCATGTTTTTAATGTGTGTGAATCCTTCATTATGTGTTATGAGTATTTACCATCAATATAATATATTCATATAATTTCCTTTTTATTGCACTATCTAGGGATACACTTTTGGCAGAGGGGTTACTTGTTAGAAATTTTCATTTAAAAGACTACAACAGTTGGACAGAATTTTGATAGTCTTTGGAGGATACTGACCAATGGGATGCTCCAAATGCACTAGCAGTTTGGATACAAAACACTGCAAGAAATCAGCATCACACAGTATTGTCTGGATCATAGCTTATTGCATCTGGATGTACCTCAGACAACATTTGATCAGGACTATTTATCAAACATTTTATGCAAAAATTGCTTCCCTTGGTTTTGTCTTATTAATATCCACTATATAAATATATTTCCCCCAGACAGTTAATACTATATTAGAAGTCAATAAGAAACATATAGCACTCAATATTCCAGACCCAATAATCGTTTCTGGAACATAAATATATGATTTAAAGAGTTATCCCATGAAACTAGAGAACAAATTTTACTGAAGTTGAGATGGCAGCCTGCTGCAGCAGAAGTCCCTGAAAGAAAGAAGTGAATTAATATCAGTGCTGTGCTGATACTTTACAATGTAATATCTCTGGCTTCTGTGATGGTCGGAGCCTGATGGAGTCAGGATGCATTGAGTACCTAGCTACCTTTTACATTACAGAAATATTCATTTATAGATAACAATGATGGGACTGAAGCCTTGCTAAGTCTGCAGGTTGGTTAATCAGCTACACTTTCAAAGTAAATTCATGAGACTGTAACATACTTATAGAAAAATGGTAGGATTGAACCCATACTGGGAAAATTGCTAGCTTCTGAAATGCCTTGCCACAATAATCTGCTAATATCTGCAAAATATCTTTATACACACTTGGAGGAGTATTTATGGGAATTATTAGACAAATCAGAGCCAAAACACAAATCTGGGAACTGCATATACTGTGGGCTAAGGTCTCCTCTCAGTTACACTGGGACATATCCAAAGTAAGTCCATTAAAATCAATGGAGTTTACGAGGATTTTACAATTCAACTTCTTACAGTTTGTATATATACCTGCATAAATAAGAGGAGGATTTGGCCCATTGTGTTCAAAAGGAGATGAACATTTATAAATTCCATGTTGAAGTTCAGTGCTTTGCTGAATAGGGATGGGCTTACATATGTGCTTTAAGTTATGCACATGTTTAATGAACCAGGACCTAAAGCATGCAAAAATTATGTCTGAGACAGTTATTCTGAGCAGTGCAAGTATTAAAATAAAGCAGATTCTCTTGACCTACTGTAATTTTGATATATGAGCAGACTATTTTTAATTTTTATTACAGAAACAAGTACAGTTATTCTGAATCTCGAGTTCCGTTTTGTTTTATATCTGAAATACAGTAACCTGAGGTATCCATATCTGTCAGCCATTAGGTATCAGCATGCATGGTGATAGCATGATATAGCATGGTAAGGATGGTGCTATGTATGGTAATAGTGTATCTAAGAGATGTTCCAGAAATATGTCTGTGAAGCAATTGACATAATACGCTGTGCAACAGGCTCACCAAGAGAACAAGAAATGTGCAATGTATTACAGCTATTCTTATTTTTGTGCACAACTACCCATACAAGTGAAAGAAATTAGGCTCCAAACAATGTCATAGAGGTGAGGGAGAAAACATTTGCTGAAGGTGAAAATTTGGTATGGTTTAAGCAAAGCCAAGGCAAAGCACGCACAAATTCTGTAACTAAGTACCTGAATTCGATGGTATTCTGCTGTGGCGTTTTAAATCAGAAAAGGGAGGTTTTTAATTAGCTAGATGTGCAAATGAATAATAAAGTCAGTACAGTAGCCCCTCTTCTGTATATTTTGATATTAATTGCAGTTTAATGAGTACTGTCCTGACCTTTTCAACCTGCTACTGGTGATTTTACTGACAATGTTTCACTGAGGTTTAATACTCAGTTACCCGGAAATTTGGTGGCGGTCAACAGGAGTTACGCAGGCTATGCAGAGTAGTTTGCGTAACTCCTGTCAACTTCCTAACTTTCCTTTAGCACGCCATCTCCACTGCGCTGCACCAATGGGAAATGCGTTCCCATCGATGCAGTGCTACTCCTTTTGAGGAGGTCGTTATTTGAATCGACTTCCAGATCGACTGAGTGGGTCTTCACTGCCGCTCAATCGATCCACATAGATTGATCTGACGGTGGTGAATTTACCGCAGTCAGTGTGTACATACCCTGAATCACAAACATTATCCTGGGGGTAGCTGGAGCTTGGGGCAGCTGTGCAGAAGTGTGACACACTCAGGGATTTTAGACTAAGTACATCAGTTGCATATTTCTGCTACAATGTTCAGCAATGAAACAGTTAACATTGAAAGTTTAATAATTTAAATAGTAGCAGAGTTTAAAAACCATAAAGATGAATATGGCAGAGCTAGTGTTTTAGGTTGTATGAAGACTTAGGGAAATTTGAATCCATTTGTTTGCACTTGCTTCACATTTTCAAGGCTATGTTCACAATCATGAGGCCAGAAACACAACTTCGAAAGCCAAAGAAAAGCTTTTAATCTGGACCATATATTTGTAGGAGCACTGTGATCATCTATTCTGATCTCTTCATAACACAGGCCATACAACTTCCCTGTGTTAATTCCTTCTTCAAGTATAATAATGTTGCAAGAACTAAAGCATACCTTTTAGAAAAGAAATCCAGTCCTGATCTAAAATATGCAGTTATAGAAATTAATCACAACCCTTGATTTTAAAAAATTGTGCTTTCTTTCTAGTCTGAATTTATTCAACTTCAACTTCCAGTCACTGGTTCTTGTTACTCCTTTGTCTGCTAGATTGAGAAGCCCTCTGTTACAATTCTAGGGTTAGCTGAACTTCTGCTGCCTCTGTGATCTGCTCAGGACTCCCCTTCATGCTTCCAGCTATCATGTCTCTATAGGTGGGAACCCTCTTCCTCCTTTCTCCAACTAGGGATTCACTGTGTTTATCCCAGCAAGTCTGATCATAGGGTATGCCTACACTGAGAGCGGCAAATTCGCCGCTGTCAGATTGATTTATCCTGATCAATTGAACAGAAGTGAAGGCCTGCTTAATCGATTCGGAAGTCGATTTAATAAAACCACTTCCCCAAAAATTGTAGCACTGCGACAATGGGTACACATTTCCCATTGGTGCAGTAGTAGTATAACCCAGCATACTGTAGTATATTCCAGACAATTTAGCTACTGACATTTCCTGCCTATTTTAGATCACAACTCAAAAAAAGGACTCTTGAAAGCATTTTCCATATGCTCGTATAATACGTAAATAAAAAGATCTAACTTTTAGCACTTGATCATTATGCATATCTCTTAAACTGCTCATGCTCATAATAGAAATAGTGGAATTTGCCTGCAGAAGTTATTTCTGTGAAGAATATTTTCTTGATTAAAGAAAAAAAAAATCCTTAAAAAAAAATGGACTGATCTTTTTTTCTAAAATACAATCCAGTGGCTTACGCAGGGAAACAATGCGAACTCACTCCAGACATTTATACATTGAAAAAAATCAGCAATTTTTCAATGGTGGAGGAAATATGATTGTTGACTGAATTTACGAGTTAGGTCTCAGAAAACGATGAGAACAGACTTTCAAACCCATTGTCAAGCCAGTTACTAGGATAGCTAATGCAGTCAGTACTGAGCATTACTTTTTCTAGAAAGTATTTGTAAGATCAGGTCCTGTGCTAGCAGTAAACTGCAATCTAAGTAAAATTCAATCCTGAACAGAGGGCCAGCACAGGGTTGATTTCTACTCTACTGTGAGTAGCGCCACTCAGACTTCAACGGAACTACTCACAGTAGAGATTAAAATGATCCTTGTGTTTCAGGCAATGTCTGGGGCTCAATTCCTGACTATCACAAACTTCCTGTCTAACATTGGCAAATCACTTCATATCCCTGTTCCTCAATTCCCCATCTGTAATATGAGAATCATAATAACTCTAGTATGGGTATTATAGAGGAATAAAATATTGTCTGCTTTATCTTTTTTATTATAAACTCTTTGGAGCAGAGACTGTGTTTTAGGATGTGTGTCCAGAAAAATGGTATCCTAATAAGAAGATGAAGCAGCAGCCAAAGGAACCATTTGTAGGATCAAGCCCTAAGAGTTTGATCCTGCCATAGGATATATTTCCCAAAATCTCATGAGTAGTACATCTGTGCCATCTATGGCAGACTTTAAGGCAGAAAATCAGGCTATACACTTTAGGTAATCTGGAAGGATGGAAAACCATTTCTCAGTTAGAATGTTATCTGATATAAGCAATAGATATTATTACTGACCTGGAAGAAACATGTTCAAAAACTGGTTAACTTTCAATATAGAAAATGAGGAAGATACTGCACATTATAGACACTAATGAAAGACAGAAAAAGTACACTGGAAAGATCTTCAGGTTTTGTTTTTTTTCTCTTTCAATCTAATTAGCATTGATGCTTATTTTATACAGAGCATCATTTAACTGGCCTTCAGATTATCCCCTCATTACTGCATGCTATAACAGAAGCAGAGTTTCCAATAAAAGAACACCAAGCCAACAGCGTACAAATCACTACATCAGTGTTGAAGGTTAAAAGGACAATGTATACTTTAGTTCTTTCTTCAGTACAGTGAATAGAGCTTGACAGCTTCATTAATATCCATGCATTAGTGTTATCTGATTAGATCCTGTACAGGCACTATTCATCTTGTCTTTTTTTTTATTTCTTTTTTGGGGTAAAGATTTTGTCCTGTCTGAAGGAAATTACAAAACAAGTCATCCATATCACAGAAGCTGGATATTCAGTTATCCTTCACACAGTAAGCCCATTTTTATAATGCTCATTTTTTACTGTATGGTAACTTTGTAATAATGTACTTTACAGAGGTGAAAATCCCATTTTTAAACCCAGTTGAGGTCTCATATTGAAAACCACAGTACATCAAACAAATGCACATTATATCTCAAAGGAACCAAGGAAGGCTCAAGTTCTTACATTGTAAACTCTGATACAGAATTGAAAGCAAATTTTCTAGCTGGAAAAAATGGAATGTTAACACACAAAGACTCACTCATAAAAACCCTATTTTTATAATTGCCAATTTTACTCTTATAAACTAACTCAGGTTTTAAAATAATTAGAGCCCTGCAAATCTGTAGATATCTGCTTTATATCTGCAGACCATTTTTTGCGAATGGTGGATTGAATGCAGATCTCAAAGGCGGGGAAGCGGCTGTCTGCAGCTCACAGCCTTTGACACTGCTTCCCCACCTTTGAGGGAAGGGGGCTCCCCCTGCTGGCCCTGATCAGCACCCCCTAACAGCTGCAAATCAGCTGTTTGGGTGGGGTCCCACTAACAGCCGCCAATCAGCTGTTTGGCAGCTGCCTGGAGGAGGCTGGCCCCTGAACAGCTGATAAGCAGCAGCAACTGCAGTGGGACTGGCCTCCAAACAGATGATTGGGAGGCCCAGAGCTGTGGTTGTATGCAGGTGTGGATGACCTAGAAGACAGAGATTGTGAATGGCAGGCTGGATGTCAATTGATTCTGGCAGATGCCAATCGGATGTGGATCCACTTTTTTGTACCTCCACAGGGTTCTAAAAATAATCTCTTTATATATTTTATTTATATATATATAAAATCACTTATTTTCAATTTTTTCATCTAAGATTCAAATTGTGTAGTGGGGTTGTGTATGAGAGGAAAATGAAAACAAATTGAACAGTAGATCTACAAAGGGAAGCTTGCTTCTTGATACTTGTTACTAGACAAAAATCAGGATTGGTCATCTTCCAACTGCTTTTCAGGATCTTGCACTGCATTAAAGATCTGTTCCAAAGCCAACTGAAGTCTATCCACTGATTTCAAAGGACTTTGGATCAGGCTGTATCACTTTGAAGGACTTAAAATAAAATAAAATAAAATATGAACAACCTACCTATTACTACCATTACCACTTTAAAAACAATTTATTGTCAAGACTTCTGGGGAAGGCAAAATTTTAGGTGGAATGGCAGGGATATAAGAGACTTTGTTATCTATCGGCTTACCTGTATGATCATTTTCTTAATGTACTGTGGTTTGAGGAGATATTTTTGTGATTGTAAGTTTAACGTTGCCTAAAATATACGTACAGACACTCTTTTTATATTTTAAATGAAAAAAAACAACTAAATAAAACTTCAATCAATACACGTGATTCTCTTCTCCACCCATTATCCTTAGGGCTAAATGCTTAAGAATGCATATGGTCTGTGCAAACTGTGTGTACACTTTTTCACACAGAAAGAGAAGCATGCTCAAAACACCTATGTGTACACAAGTCAGGATTGTGCAAGCAGCCAATGCATATTTATTGTCCAAGCACAATTCTGTACAGACACTTCACTTGTTCTTTTTAGTGACTGGGGAATAATAATTAATCAAGCCATGATTCCACTTAAAAATATTCTGTTTCAACTTCAGATTTGCTTCTGGAGAGAAGAAAGTGACATAACGTCTACAATTACTCTTCTCTTCAAAATGCTGCTAACATGAGTGTATATGTAATTTATACGGGCCCTTACAAAATAAATTATTAAAAGCTAAATGTTGATAAGTCTCATTCAAGAACTATAAAATCGAGTTTTATCGATTTATCGAACTATAAAATTGAAGGGGACAGCCATAGTCATGCTCCCTTTGTCCAGTGTGCAATTGCTACAATCACGCTCCCTTCAGCTCACTCTGCCAGCAAATAAAACCCACCATGTCAACAGAGTCATGCCCCTTTTTAAAGATAAAATTAATTTTGAGTATTCGTATTTCTAAAAGATGATGACCCAAAAGACTTGGGAGACCAAGACAAAGAATGATAGGCCAAGTTTTAAAACTCCATGCACCACTATTAAGTACAGTGGGCACATTTTCTTGTGAGCGGTGACTCCATGTTATACATCTCAAAATACATGTGGATTTTTAAGCTTTAGAAAAAGTTTCCTATCAATCTTAGTTACTCATGCCTCACCATCTTGAAAACGTGTATCTTCACAATACTCCTGTGAGCTAAGGAAGAAATAGTGTCCCCACTGTAGAAACGGAGAACTGAGGCTAACTATTTACTAAAGATGAGAAAAACAGAACTTGAGACTATAGGACATGTAAATAGCAAAACCTTTTCTTCCTTTTGCAGCAGCCAAGCCAGTAGTGAAGAATGAGTGATACAGACTTGCCCTTACAGAGGTCAGTCAGGAAATTTTGTACACAGATGAAGGGACAATAAAACTAAGATCCCTTTTTCTCCCTTCCAGTAGACAGAAAAATTGATTTGATTTGTTTGGTGGGAGGGACGGGCGAGGGGTGGGGGGGAAGAATCATGGTGGAAAGAGGAAGGGGTTCCAAACTGATCAGATAACTACTAGCCATGAGTTGATATGAAAGATAGACATTCTAGGACAGCATCCTGCTACTAGTCCCTGAACTTTCCCTCCCTCCGGAAGGTGGGGATAGGAGCAGGTTGAATTTTTGCCTGAGGCCATTGCTTCTGGACATTGGTGTTGTCTTCTGACTCATACACATCTGGTAAATTTTTCAAGTCCTGATTGCAGGTAGTAAATTAAAATTGACATGCTAGGAACAAGGTATCAATTTATTGGTATGTGTGTTTCTATATATAAGTAGGATAAAATGTTTGCACATACAAACAGTGCAGGATTGGTTAGGTAGGACCAGATTAGTAATTCAAATGCATAATATGTGCCATGTTATATAAAAGAGGTTTACTTGGTTGGTTGGTTGGATATTTTAAAATGCCAATAGCAAAGTAAATGGTTCATTTCTATTATTATTATATTATTATTTCTTAGATTAAATTTGGTCAAGAGCAAAATTCCCATTGATTTCAATGTGTCTAAGATTTCACCCATTATTATTATTTAAGCCTCAACGGAGTGCTCTGCTTTGTAAAAGACATGACTCTAATCCCAAGGAACTATCTCCAAAATCCAAAGAAAATAAAAAACAATTGAAATCTGTGACATGACCTTGAAACAAATTAAAATATCAAATGCTCCTCTTCTTTCAGTGCTGGTGTCCAATCTTAGCTGATCGGGTATGGAGTTGGGTAAGGCATCACAAGCACATACACACAATCATAAGGTGACATCATAAGTCGGGTCTTTCTCCCACCTCTTCCTTTATGCTGAAGTTCATCAAGTGAGGGGAGGTCCTTTCAAAGCTTTCAGGGAAAGGAGAGCTACAGAGTCTCTACTGGTCTACATGGCCATGCATAGCAATGCTGCCTAAGATATCCTTGTTCAAGTCCTGCTCTTTACTGTGTTGCCAGGGAACAGTAGGAAGAAGATGTAGTGAACCTATGCTCAGGAGAAGGCAAAGCCACTGTCGCCACAGGCAAATATTGCCACAAATATCGCCTCATCTAACAGCTATTTTGTGGCGAAGAGTCCAGGCAGCGACTGCACATTGTCATCAGGCACTAGGTAGCAGCAGTACAGCATTGTCAGTAGCATGTCCTCCCAGGTCCTGTCATGACAGCATGAACCATGAGAACAGCACAGGTTTAGCAACAGGACCAAATTTTTAATTATCCCTAAAGTTGTGCCCTACTAAAACCAGAATGTAAAATACATCATTTGCATGTGAAAATCAAGTAGTAGGAAGCCAAATATTAACCAGAGAGCTTAGTGTAACTATGCTCCTATATTTACTCTAACATCAAGCGGTCCTTTGCTTGCCCATTTGCCTCATTTGCACAAATGACTGTAGTAACTATGTGCAAAAGCAAAGGCACACAGTTATACATGCATTTTTGTACATTGAACACAAGCCTCGATTTTCAAAAGTGTTCCCCATGGTATCTAATTGCTTGATGTATGTGTACACATGATATCTGCACACACAAACAGATAAATGTATTAAATTATGGGCAAAAAGTTTGGTGGTTGGGTTGAGGCTTCTTTGAAATTTTCGTCCTTAGTGTCTACTCTGATTTTTGGGAAGAAGCCAATGAATTACACACACTTGTGTAGAATACTTCCTGCAGTTGGTAGCACAGCTTCTAGGTAGGTTCCAAGGTACAGACTTATGCTCATTTCCCTTACTCTTCTGGGCAGAGCTCAGTCATCTTACCATGCTGTGACACCCTCTGGCTAATTCAGCTGTGAGCTAGCATGTTTGTCATTAGAGTTGAAACCCAGTCTACTTGCATACAGCACCAGTAACTGAATTGGGTATAAGTGTACTGCAGAGACAGGGAATTGGGAAATGAAATCCTAACCCCCAGCCTGGGGTCAGTCCTGGAGCCCTCCACTGCCAGTCCTTCTCACTCAGTTTGTCTGAAATGAGATATGCAAGCTTAACAAGAAGGCTCTTCAACTGTGCATAGGCAATGCACAGGCACTCCTATATACGCACTCCACAATGCAACTCCAATGTGGAGCTTATGTACTGCAGGGGGTCTTGAGCTGGCCCTAAGCATCAAGGGTAGATTTTACCGTGTGAAGGTATTTCGGATGAGGCCAGGCTGCTAAACGCAGGAAAATGGAGGGGAACCTGCAAGCATCCCATAAGAGGAAAAAAGTCGGACTTCCCATGTTTACAGTATTTCTGAGTCACTATTTGTTTGATTAAAAGAATGGAGTAGTAGAATGAGTCAAAATTTGGTAACTTTCTTTTAAATGTGGTTAACCAGAATTTTCATGAAACACTTTTCAGGCCAAATTTTAAGCACTGAAAAGGGCAGGTCAACACCTCATAATAAATATGAGATAATAATAATAATGAATGGTAGTTATTCACCCCATTCTGCACAACACTGAAATCGAGAGCCTCAGAGTCTAAGTTCCATGCCTACAGGTTCATAGCAAAATTAAAACATATGAATCAGCTCCTGACTTGGATCATAAGAGACCCCAGACTGATTCAATATTGTTCAGTGTGACACTGACAAATGTTCTCCCTCTAGGACAGACATAATTCTTCCAGTACTGTACTTGAAGACATTAAATGAGAAAGCTGAAGAAGCCACACTGAATTTGGCTGCTGAACAAAGAAAAGGCTAACTTTTCACTAGCTATATTTCAAATCTGTGCTAAGTAGAAACCAGTACAGTATGCAAGAGGTGTGCTTGATCGCTTCTGCCTTGAAAGAGAAGATCTGCAAGTCATATAGCAGTGTTAGGAGCTGATTTTTTGGGGAAGCTGAATACTCTCACATTGCTCTGACTTCAGGGAAGTTCAGCAGCTCTCAGGAGGTACTCAGTACCTTCACAGGATGAGACAGTATATTGCAATATCAAGCAAATATGACCTCTTCAGAATGAAAAAAAATTGTAAAATTTTCCACAGGATGGAAATTCTGGATCTCACACAGCTCTAATTGCGAGTTCAGGCCCCTAAAAATTATGAGAATAACTTAAAAATCATGAGATTTAAAAAATAATAGACTTGGGGTCCTTTTTATTTGCCTTCTGGCTTTTGAGCCTTTAGGGTGCCCACAGGTCACCTTTTCTCTGCAATCTTGAGTACTAGAAACCTACTAGTTTATAAATGAAAGCTGAGATTCTCAGATTAGTCTATAGGTGCTGGAACTTTAAAAAACATACCAAAGATGATAGGACTCATGATAAAATCATAAGAGTTTTCAGTACAAATGTTTTTAGGCATTTTCTAAAAGCTGAAATCAAAATGAGATCTGGTAACATGACCTTCTAATAGCAGGTGAAGATCCTCCCTGTCTTAACCATACAATCTCATTATTACACCTTCTACATTGGTCTTGCTCCTCCACAAACTAAAAAAAGAAAGAATCAATGTTACCTTCTGAATAGTAATGATTCCCTCCTGTGTATCTTTGTCAACAGAAATTTTGAAAACTCCCAGGCCATCACCGTCCACAATCTTATATTCCATTTCAGCATTAGGTCCCACATCAGCATCTGCAGCTTTTATTCTGGCCACCACTGAAGCCACAGGCAAGGACTCTGGGACATTATACTGATATGACCCTGTGAAATTCAAAACAGTTATTGAACCAGGCGTCATTAACTTGACAACTTTGTTGAAGGTACCACAAAAAATTCTTAGTTTAAAAATAGAACAATTGCCCTTTCAGGTGAAAGACAGTGGGCATCATTTCTCCATCCTCCACTATCTCTCACTAGATTTGTGGGAGTGTTTAGAAAGGGATGCAGAAGCATCTCTCCAAATTAAGGTGTGAAGTACTGAGATGAACTGTTGCTAAAATGGTTCAAGAGAAAAAAAAATTAAAAATATATTTCCTATAGTACAAAGGGAAAAAAGTAGAAGTCAAAAGGATGAGTATTAGACCTTATTTTTAAGACTGTAAATTTTGAGGTAGCAGTGCCCATACTTAACATGGCTGGATCTTGAGATGTACTCAGTTTCTGACTCTTTAATAATAAGTGCATCCCCCTATGCCTTAAAAATTCCAACCTTGTAGTACAAGTAGAAAATGATATACGATGTAGCTAGAAGAGATTTCTGAGTGTAGTGTGCAGCCAGTACCATTCGTGCCACCAGAAAAAGATGCACTGTTGTTCTATTAATACCACAAACAGTTGGTGGCAGGAAATCTAATTATCCTTCTCTTTTTGAAATATCTGTTCTTCATATACACTTGAGAAGAGGCCGGATCGGACATGAATACATTCTGCACATTATTCTAATTTCTAATATCAATGACTTTACAAGAAAGACCATTGGAAGAAACAAAGAAAGAAAAGGTGTGAAATAAAATGTAATTTATAAACAGGATTCCTCAAATTTGGTAATATACTTGTTTCTTTCCTCTTTTTGCTTAAGTCAAGCACCTTGGTCAAAGCAAGTAAATTGAGGGCAGATGGTTTTCTGGTTCTTCTGAGATTGATTTCTTATGAAACACTGAGTCTCTGCACAAGAAAAATCAAGCTGAATTTCTGATGGAATTTGAAGTGTATGCAAGCAAGTAAAAATTATGCACCTTGAAATCCAAGAACTAAATGCTGCACTATATAGCTTTGATCTTTCCATTAAGAGGGAAAAAGCAAAAGCCATTAATATATGTACATAATGTGCTTTGCTTTGCTTAAACTGATCTGAAAAAAATATTTATTAGTGGAAAACAAGATCTATTTCTGAAATATAATATTAACTCTACCGATAATATAACCTAGCTCTGATGTAACATTTTTATCCATAGATCTCAAAATACTTCAAAGAGGAGGTAAGTATGATAAGGTCTGCTTTACACAGGGTACGTATAATTCAGAATGCATGAACATTTAGAAATGGCAACAATTGTCACAAACTAACTCACTGCGAGGAAAGCGTGGTGGGTTATCATTGACATCGGTAAGGGTGACAGTTACAGATGTGGTCCCAGATAGTCCACCATTTTGTCCAACCATATCCTTTGCTTGAATAACAAGTAAATACTGGTCTTTGGCCTCTCTGTCCATGTTTGGGAGGGCAGTCTTAATAATACCTGGAGAACAACAAAATACACAGTGTCATTGGTTGCATTTGTAATTGGTAAATCTATTGACATAAACAATATGTTTGCCTTAAAAGAGCAATGTAGTAATGAAACACAATGATGACTGGCCCAGTATCTCCATCTCTACAATATGTTGTAAAATACAATAGTGAAGGTCCTTGTTAGGTTGATATAGAACAGCAAAACATCTATTGATGTGTGCTTATTGTGAAATTAGTGATCAAGAAAAGTAGTTTCTTTATTCATAGAAAAACTTTTACATAAACATCAACCATTCAGTGCAAGTTTCCACTAATCGAGCCAGTGTACTTGAAGCTTGGTCTGAAATAACAAACTCTGGTCAGTTTCCATACCCATTCAATCCTTTACATCTCTGCTGAGAGTGCCAAGAAGGGGGGTAATTAGTGTCAGTTTTGTCATGGCACCTTTTCACTAGGAACTGAACCCACAAACTCATTTGAAAGTGGCCACCAAACAATGCTCTCAGAATGTAAATTTTAAACCAATGTTTCCATAGGCTAAAGGCTCTTTCTCTCGTAGATTTATACTGCCACCCATTAATGTAGTATGAAAGCCTTCTATGTAAAATCAATAGGAATATATAAGTCCCTAGAGGACTTCATGGAGTCTCTGGCACATCTACATTTTTTGGTTCCTTAGCACTCCAGTCGCTCATCTACCTTCATTTCCCCACTATTTTGGGGCTAAGGAGAAAGATGTATTTGTTATTGGTTTTCAAGATTCAAAGCTGAGAGAACAATTTAAAAAATGTCTTGAAATTGTCATTGACCAAATAGGTTCTTAGTATTTTTAATCTCATATCCTGTTAATGCATTCAAATGAAGCTATTTTGTATTAGCTACTATTTATTTAAACAAGGGCACTCCATGTAATGAGGTGGCTTTGATATATTAACTGAAATACTCTAATATCTGAAACAATATTATACACACATATATATATATATTTGGTCATCTATGTACAATTTGTAATTATAGTTGGAAATAAAAAGAACAGCAAAAAAATCCAGTGCTTCACCCATTCTGCTTTGTTGATATGTATCAGATAAATAAATATTTCTTCTCAAACTATGATGACTTTATGAATATTTAATGCTTGGTACATGGTACAGCTGCTAGCTTTGATTTCCAGTGAAGCAGGCATTTACTCTACCAATGCTTAGTGTCACCAACAAAGGGAACTAACAACCAAAAATAAGGAGAGGCGCACTGGAGCCCATATCTCATCTGATATTTGTCAAATGCTTAGTTACAATTGTATTTATCTTCTCTTCTTTTGAATGCAGGGCTCTCTATTAATCTTCTCTGTGCTGAAATATTTGCTTTACAAACAGATTTCATGGTACTATATTACACAAATTTGTGGAAAAAATGAATACTTAATTTCACAAGATATTCCTTTTAATTGTGTCTAAATGCTCTGATTTTCTTGTTTTTCTATCATTTATAGCTACTGTCACAATTCTTCCAATGCTAGTCATCCTTTCTGGGAGATAATTATTATGTACATAAAGGTCTGTGGCATCACAGCTAATAAAACAAACACAAACATTTCAGTCTCATTCTTCAAAGATTTTGAATGAGCAGAAGTTACCATGACATTGTCTAAAGAGGCTGGTCTACACACATTTTTGGTTCCAGTATATCTATTTAGAAACAGATATGGCTGAAGTGGCACAAAAGCCCTAATGTGAATATAGTTATACCAGAATATAGCACATTTCCATAAATTCAGGCATTCTTGAAGATTTGGAGAAAGGATGGCCATGTGGTTAATGCTCTCCACTGGGACTCAGAAGAGTTCAATTCCCAGCACTGCCACAGACTTCCTATGTTACCTAGGGTAAACCACCTTATCTTTTTGTGCCTCAGTTTGTGCCAATTGTAAAAAAGCCATAACAACACTTCCTTAGTTCATAGGAGTGTTATGAGGGTAAATTCACTAATGCCCGTCAAGTACTCAGATGCTACATTGATGGGGGCCAGATACATACTTAAAGAGACAAGGGAAAAGTTACTAATTTTCTCTTCATAAGAATTGATGCTCTAGAATGAGTAATGTTCACAAACATCAGGAAGACTGTAATGATGCTTGCACCATGTCTGCAAGAGTTCATAAATTCCTGTCAAACTTATAAAAAGTTGTTTTAAAACATATGTCTTTTTGGTAGTGGTTGGAAAAAAAGTGACAGGCGATTATGAGAATTCAAAAGCACAATACCTTGTTTTTAGCCCTGGTCAAAGAAAAAAAAATTTTCCATTAAAATCTTTCAATGAAATTAAAAAAAAAATGTTTGAAATTTCTGATAGAATTTTCATTCTCTGAGGAGAAAAGCAGGGTCAGAAGCATTTAAAAAATGGGAGAAAAAAAGGAAATAAAAATACAGGAATGAGAGTGGTACAAAAATCAGGCCAAGAGGCAGGTCTTAATCTGTATGCCTTGTACAGCATACCATTAATGCTTACGTGAAATAATAATGATAACAATAACAGCACCTATGCTGCCAAGAACTATGCACATCTGGATCATCTAGAGACAATCCAGAAATGTTCCAAATTTCAAAGGAGCAATGTAATCCCCGCCTCACAGAGATATGGAGACTGGCTGAGCCCTACAATGAAGTATTTTGCAATAAAGGGAAGATTAGAAAGCTGGTCATACAGAAGAGGAATCTCAGTAAGCCTGATGAGGACTGGTATGTACAGGGGCAATGGACAAGGAAACTGGTGAGATCACAGCAAGAGACAAGACAGATACAAATATTTTCAAATGGTTATATGTTTCAAATATATACTGTTAATTTACAAACGGAAGATGTTCTTGAAATATGAAAATAAGAGTGCTAAAACCAAAATTCTTTTTCTAGCAACAGATTGCACTAGCAAGTAATCCTTTATGAGTTTAAAACAAATGTGGTACAAACTGTATCTCAGCATTACTGTGGATTTATCTGCGAGGGAACATGAGAAAGTTACCTGTCTTTGGCTCCACCGAAAAATAAGGTTGTCCTTGCAGAATACTGTAAACCACTCTGGCACTGTTGCCATAGGTAGGGTCATCTGCATCAGTAGCTGTTACTTGAACCACAGAAGTTCCTGTAAAATGTTTAAGATACTACTTTAGTTAAATATTCCACAGTTCTGAATTAACATAAATACAACAAAATGTACTTTCAAACGTTACGTTTTTTCTAGCTCTCTGCTTCCTCATTATATTGCTACTTGCTCACACTACATTTCCACACTGATGCCACCCAGAACGTTAGGTCACCTTTCTAAATTATTACTACAGGTTACTAGGACACAAGTTCACAATGTCAGTACAGATCAACTGATTCTCCTTTAAAACCTCCTCATCAAATATGTTATAAGAACCAGGTCTTATTGACTATTTTAATATTTTGCCTTTACAGTTATTTTTTATTCTGCTGAAAGAACTGACTTGGCAGTTTTTATGACGTAGGGCTTTGGTAGTCCTCAGGATAGGTACACAATGGTAAATGGCAGTGAGAACCACCCCACACTGCCCCATCAATGTAGATCAGCCAAGACGCAGTGGGACCACATTTAGGTGTCAGAGGGACATTCAGTCTCTGTGACCACTTAATGTTTGACCTCAGTGATAAGACTACCAGCGAGGGAGTGCTTTAGTGTCCACCCTGGTAGTAATTTGCTATGTAAAGACTTGTCCACTGAGAAATGGGCTGAGACCACTAACTCATTATCATTTAGGGCAACAATTCTATACATGTCCTCCACACCATCACCACCCTCCTTTGTCCGGGGTCAACTGAGGAAAGAAAATCTTTGGTCTCTTTAAGGATTGCATCTCCTTCCTCTCCTCCTTCAGCCTCTTCATTGGCTTGGAAAGGTGAGGCTGATTGGACAGAAGGGTGCAGCAGAAGCCCATTGGCTCCCATGCACTTGAGAGAAGAGTTGATAAACCATTTCCTTTTGTCAAATTTCCTTTGTCATTCTGTATCTGGGACCGACAGCTCCCACCCTGCCCCTTTTTGGGATTAGAGCAGGAAAGGGTTTCTGGGCCATGGTGTGGGCATCAGGCTAGTCAGCTTTTGAGAGCTGGGAAAGAATTTTTCTCTCACTGCCAGATTAGACAGGACGGGGTGGGTTTTTTGCACCTTTCTCTCAGCAATCTAGGGACCTGGCAGGTAATTAAGACCTTTGACTCAGTACTTCAGTCTGGTTTTAAAGATTGATCTAAAATGAAAGCTAATGCGGAGGCCTAGTTTAACCCTTCTAGAATCCCTAACTTTTGAGTGTCTGAATGTTGTAACCTTTATTCAATATTCTGTGCTCCTTGTGAATGGCAGGCTTAATATATTGGAGTTTACCAGGTCTTTAGGCATTGCCAATGAAGTTTACAAGGTCTGCAAATGTTGCCAACAATGCTTACAAGATCTGCAGACAGTAAGATCTTTTTTCACCGCTTATAGTTCTTTCAAGGTCTGCAGACAAATATCTGCAAGGAAATAACAAGTTCTGCAGCTACAACAGAGGGAGCTTGTAAATTCTGCAAAAGAAATGTTATGTGCAACCTAGTTATTTATATATATGATATTTAGCATGTAGAAGCCTTTGTGTAGCAAATATTCAACATGAAATTACCTCAAATAGAAAGTTTTCTATATTAAAGTTTTGTACATACAATTACCCCTGGGAGGAAGATGTTTTCTATGGGAAGTACAAGAAAAGGGTTGGAGAGTATGTACTTGTATCTTTCAAAAAATGCAGAAAGTGACCCAGAGCCCTGTTGTTCTTGCTTCTGGGACTCTCAAGGAGCAGAACAGATCCCCAAATAATTTAAAACAGCAGTGCAAAGAAATGGAAGTAATACTTTGAAGTTTTACTTTATTTTCAAAGAAAGAAAGAAAGAAAGAAAGAAAGAGTTACCAAAAGTTTGTTAAAATAGATTTAAGGTCAAAAACCTATATTGCTTAGAAAAAATATAATAGATTGTTTTTTAGAAGTTACAATTCAAAACTAACACTTTTATGTAAAGTTCCAGAGGGGTAGCTGTGTTAGTCTGTATACAGCAAAAACAATGAGAGTCCTGTAGCACCTTAAAGACTAAGATGCATTTGACAAAGTGGGTTGCAGCCCATGAAAGCTTATGCCCACAGAAATTTGTTAGTTTTTAAGATGCTACAGTACTCTTGTTGTTTTTACTTTTATGTAAGAAAATTGGAAGTTAAGGTTCCTACCCCAACTTTAAGGCTGCATATTACTCCTGACCACTTTTCCTCATACAATATTCGAATATGTGACACAGAACCTCACTATTCCATGGACAATTCTACATACTGGCATGTTAAGTGTGAACCCACCTACTACTTATAGGCACAGTTCCAAACCCTTTCTGCCTTCCAAGTATGAGGTAAGTATGCTACATCTTGAAATTTATACTCCACATACAAACCACACCACACCACACCTTGTTCCCCTCTGTCAATCCCAATTAATCTCATACACCATCCCAATATTGGTTAGAGACCCCAAACTCCAGGTACAAGCAAAAGATTAATCTGCACCAATTCCATCTACATATGTGGGTTGTGGATCTGATAGCAAAATACACAACCCCACAACATCTTAAGATTCTCCTATACTGATATAGCCAAAAATTGGAGTGCAACTCTGTACTTGTCAAGGAGATTGCTTCCTTTTCTTTCAGCTGTGGATCTCACCACAATTATCCATGCCTCTGTCACTTCCAGAAAGTGCAGCTAGTGCTGAATGAGGCAGTGTGCATCAAGTTAATTTCCAGTGGAAGTTTAAGATGTTGTTTTTGATCTCTAAAGCTCTAAAGGATTTGGGTCCATGGGAAACTGATGACCTGTAATAAGCTCTAGCACCTGACCTAACTACTCCCTTATTTCAAAAGTTGAGGGATAGAAGCAGGACATTTGGAGAGAGGGACCCTTGGCTTTAGAACTTATTCCCATTTTGATTCACCAGAGCCCAGATTTGGTGCCATGCAGGGACATGCTGCCAAAGGTCAACAATTCTCCTAGTCTAATCATGTTGGTAAAAGGCTGCTTGAGGTTAACTGGTTGTTGCAGAGGAGCTTATTTGACACCGGGACTCTTTAAAAAGCGGGTTGGTTTGTAGGTTTTTAAAGGTTTTATGTATCTTGAGAATGGTGGTGGTGTTTTGAGGCAGGGGTGTTCAATGAGGTTCAATGCAGGAAATATTGGGGAGAACAGTGTTTTTAGGGCTGCTGTGTGCCATTAAGGAAAACCTGTTTTAGTGATTGGCTATGCTTGTTAAAGATTTGCAGAGTTTACCTGTAGGCACAGTAACAAATTAAAAATAAATAAGTATGGGAAGTCATCATACAATGAAAGGCCATATCATCATACATGTAACAGTACAGACTTATGTTTCTTTTATGTGGCAATGGTGAGTAATTGGAGAATTGGCAGGGAAAAGAGACAAAATTAAGGTAGACGTAGAAATCCTAATTTTCAGTCTCCTTACTTTTGAAGCACTTAGGGCCAGATTTTCAAGAGTTCTGCACCTCCACTTTCTTGGGGGGGGCCTATGTGCAAGCTTTTGCATACTTTTGAAATTCCAGCCTATATTATTAGATCCGTTTGTAAAGGGATTTATTATCTTGCTTGAAGTATAACATTCTGTTACATTTTTAAAATAAGTGAAATACATTGTCACTCATAACGCTATCCGTAATTGAACATTTTCATTTTTTCTGACATTCCTATAGGCTATACGTTTGGTTGGAGTTTTTTTTTTTATTACCTGGATAAATTTGCAAGCCATCAAGATGTACCCTGCCCAAATTTTTTTCATAAAAGGTCCAATCCACTGAAAGAAAGACTCTGATTGGCTTCAACAGACCTCAGATAAGGTCCTAAAATATTTGTCAAATGCAATGTAGAATCATCATGTTTGCGTAATAATCCTATTTTGGAGTGAAGTATTATAGTTCTCATGGTTTTATAGTTAATTTTAGTTTATAAACCTATGATTTTTTTCCTTTTTTTATATTCAATTAAGAAATCCTTGTCACGGATATAATTTTAGAAAAATAGAAGAGAGATACTTTGTTTCCCCTTAATATTTTATGAATGCTGTAGATATTTAATTAGTTTATTCATATTACATAATTTCTATGAATCAATGTGACTGTGTAAAATAAATGCCACATAAGGACTTCATGCTACTAAATCCTTAATCCAATATTAATGCAGTCTTCAGTATTACTACAATGCAAATTCTGAAGATGTTTAAAATATATTATTCTAGTAATCTCAAAGAAAGTGCAATTCATTCCCATGCAGAGGCCAGCACAAGGCCTATGCACCACTCATGTGCCACTTAAACTGTATTTTGAGGATTTAAGTAGGAGTTGAATGGTGCTGATCTCAGCATATGCTTTGTACTGATCCCTTTCTCAGAGAAGTATTTCACCCAGTCATTTATGTTGGTGAAGAAGCAAAGCAATATGTGAAAGTAGCTCACATTAAACAATAGTGTGTATGTTCTCTACCATATATAATGATACTAGTGTGGGTTGCTATCAAATGTCAAAAGAGTCAGGTGCAAATCCAATTTCAAATGAACACACGAAAAGATTGTTTTCTAAAAACCTCACTTTTAGTGTGGCACTTACCCAC
Organism: Mesoclemmys tuberculata; assembly: GCA_007922155.1. Classification (NCBI taxonomy): domain Eukaryota; kingdom Metazoa; phylum Chordata; order Testudines; family Chelidae; genus Mesoclemmys; species Mesoclemmys tuberculata. The sequence goes on from ML675601.1 coordinate 46,789,166, forward strand.
TGACACTTAACGATATAAATCAATGCAGGAAAAGGCAGAAGTTACACCAGGAGGAAAGACGAAGATACTTTTCTTCAGAGAGAGAGATAAAAAGTTAGATACTTTAAAACGACTTCCTGCTGCACTCTGGATAAATTCACTTAATCCAACACTTTAAGAACGATATATATTTAATATAAAGATGACTGAAAACAGTGATGCTGCAGTATCACTGGCTTAATCCTGGGAAAGGCCACTTAGCCCGAAACATCAGTGTTTTGGCTTCTTTGTACTGAAAATATTGCTCTCAAAGCAATTACCTGAATAATCTTTTTTTTTCCCAAAGTGCAGAAGGAAACAGCTTTCAGAAGTATCTCACCATTACATCTTGCCCCCTGATATTTTCAAGAACACTGATCTTCATCTTTCCTTCAAATGTTACTTCTGCTATTCCTACACTGACATAGCATGAAATGAGCATGGACAAATGCAAAATATCAACTGAGGGATCATATCTATAATTGCTGCTAAGTAAAATCAAATGGCACTAGCAATGTTCTATTTATATTCTCTCCATTCATATTTTGCGTTTCAAGTGTTTTCTTTATTTTTAATAGTGACTAATGATTTCAGCAGAGCCCTAAGCAACAGATTTTTTCCCCTCTCTCTCCACGTCCCATTCTAGAACAGTTGCATAGGGCTTGTCAACATACAAAGTGAAAATGAAAAAAAATCATTCACATTGTTAGCACAAGTCTCTCTGTGGACATTATGTCACACTGAATGTCCCGTTTTGATAGAACTTAAGTCAGTAAAAAAATCAACTTAAGTTACATTGATGGAGGGCACTCTTATTCTGAAAGAAGAGTGTCCACACACACACTGACATAAGTAAATTTTTGAATTACAACAGCGTTTGGAGGGTTTTTTGTTTTGGGTTTGTTTGTTTGTTTGGGTGGGGGGTTCAGTTCCAGTTTGTATATAGACAAGCCATTTACTTGGAACAAAACTCACTGTAAGTGAGCCAGATTCTGAATCCGATTCTCAGCTGGTGTAAATCAGCATGGCTCCGCTGAAGTCAGTAGAATATTGCCAATTTGCACCTGTTAAGGAGCTGGTCCTTTAAAATGACTAGATAACGGATCTGAATTTTAAACCAGTAGAGTGCCTCATTCACATGACTACAGTAGAATACCTGAACTACTTGCAAGGCTTCACTTTCTAATTCCAATAGAGGCAACCTCAAAATTCTTTTAAGTCGGGCCAAATTCTGCTCTTGGGTCTATGCGCGTGGTTCCCTCTGGGCAGAATTTCGCCATTACAAATGAGATACAGTAATAACACACCAATATAAGCAACACATATCAAATACTTTCTGTACCAGATGACTTTTTAAGGAATTTGTTCATAATGGAGTGGATGTATACAAAAGGATATATTATCACCTCTCTGTGCCAGAGTGTAGGTGTGAAACTTTCTGTTGTTAATGAGAATTATAAAACAAAGGTTCTGGGCACTGAAATGAGAAATACACCATAAAATGCTTATCTAAATCCCTATATAGCTATTTTAGTTTCTCTACATTTTTGAAAGAGTAAATATTTTGTCAAGCCTGATTTTCCAATCAAGCCTGCAAACATCCAATTGTTGCAGGTGGCTCATAGATAATTAAATAGCTTGGTGTGATACAGGAAAAAATAATGAAATTTTGAAAAAGATAATAAGAACAGATTTCCCAAGACATGAACAGTGTATTCTCTACTTACCCACAGGAGACATCTCAGGAACCCCAGGAGTGTAAGGACCATCCAGAAATTTTGGTTCATTGTCATTGATGTCCTGAATCTTAATGACGAACTCCGACTCTGGTTCCACAGGTTTATTAGTCAGCCTATCTAGTGCTTGTGCTCGGAGCGTATAGTAGGCCTGCTCTTCCCGATCCAACCTCTTTGTAGCATGAATATCCCCCGTGTTCTCATCAATAATGAAAATGGAACTTGCCCCTTCGCCTGACAAGATGTATTTGATGGAGCCATCTCCTTTATCAACATCAGAGTGAAGCTGGTGAAAAATTGATGAGAGATGAGATTAACTTACAAGAGAGTCAGTGATATGGAGATATGTAAAAATAATTCTTATGTCATGCAGCAGTACATGAAATTGTATTGTTTCTGGAAAGATAAGTTGAATGTTTATTGTGTACGGCATGTGAAAGACTATTAGAATCTGTCAGCTTGCTCTTGCGAGCAAGACAATGTCTTTCCTTTTTGTATATAATCTCACTTTCAAAAGGATTTTATGTCATTTCAAAACAGTAGTAGCTTTATGCTGTATTTCTGTTCTATAATGCTGTCTGTTCTTACATAGATGTAACCATTTTGTTGCTGTCTACCCCTGTCCTGTAGTATGTGTGTGATTTTGGAACAAAGTTACTATCAACTAAATCTCAAGCATTGTTTTTTTCCTTTTTGGGTACACTAGGACAGCTGAAAGATGATTTCCCCAGTGTTCACATATTCTGGGAGAATCAGAATAGATTTGAGAATCAAGGGATCTTGCTCTGCTGCTAACACATTGTGTGGCCTTGAACCAGTCACTTCGCGTCTCTGTCTTAGTTTCCTCATATATAAAATGGGGATAACCCTTTCTGGCCTGCAAAGAGTTGCACTAGTGCTAGAAATGATCATTTCATTGAGATTAAGATGAAGTTTACAAAATTCCATCCAAAACATGAGCAAAGTGCTATTTTGTAATATAAATAGCAGAAGGGAAGATCAGTAAAAACCTGGAAAATAGTCACACCATTCTACACTGCAGGAATGGTATCAGTGTATTCATTATACATCAGCTGAAACCTGTCCTAAAATACAGGAACACTACCCAATCTTCATCTACATAGGTAGTAAGAGCATTGTAGGTTAGCACTGCATTTCATGGCTGGAACAAACTCTGCTCAACACAGATATGCTGCTAGAACATAAAAAAAATCAAGAGATGCCTGAACACCTTTATTTAATGTCAGGAACTTCATAGCATGAATATCAAAGTGTAATTACCCCGGGACAGAATAAAAGTACTGGAACCAACACATGCACAAATTAATTTCCCATTAGGTCTATATAGCGGGCGTACACAGGGGAACATAGGTCCTCCTCAGTCCTTACCATGCCAGTTATCCTCATTACCTGTGCAAGTTCCCACAGTTTCTTTACTTTTTTCCCCCCCCTCAGAGACCCATTTTCATATTCCAGCATTTGAAATGTTTTCAAATAGTGATTAGTACAGTTACAGATCTGGATAATCAAGTGAGAGAGCAAATAAACCATCCCAAACTTCCTCCTCCTTAATAAAGCCCCAACCAAACAAAATCACTTCCGTAGGGAAATAGTGAAACCAGTACCCATGTGCACTTTAGTGCACCTTGTTTCCTTAAAAGATGGTGTTTCTTGAGGACAATGACAAAGATGTTCAAACTGTTTGCTTCTCTTAACTCCTTTAGCACATCTTTCACCCCGTACCAAGCTCAGATTGAGCCTGTTTGTACTTTACTGCCATCATTATCATTCTTCCTATCACTAATATGTTTTTTTCTCAGCTGGGAGTAGCACTAGCATTGCAATCACTGCCAGAATTCACTGGCAGAAAATTGCCGTCTGAGTCAGAACTTAATACAATTGCAAAAAGGCCTGTGTCATTTCAGTAGTGAAAAATCGGAGAGCAATTTTGAATTTTTCAGATGGCTAAAGAGCTATCTATTACTTATACATTACCTAGCTTATCTCCTCTGGACATCTACTGCTTATGCAGTTACAGCATGTTTCTTTACCCATCTTAATAGATGGAGTCTTTTTGTGGGTAACTGGTACTCTGTGGACTGAAAGCATGATCAGCGATGGGCTTTGATACTTTGAAGTTCAGGCTATGAGTGAAGTTGAGGCTGCACATTTTGTTTTATTAAAGTTACAGAATAGTTTGCTTTACTAAACCTTTAAAAAAGAGCGTCCCATGCTCAACTCACTGTAGAACCACTCCTTGCTTACTTTCTGCCAGGGAAAACCCTATACCACCAAAGATAACAGTCTGGCGCTTTCATTCTATAAAGAACACCCTGCAGAATTTGTTTAAACACTTTTTTTTTTTTTGGAGTATTTTAGTACTGGCATGAGAAAAATGAAAGTCCCATGCAAGGAAACAATGTAAAAAATTCAACCACACTGAAGGGCCCCCAAGTCATGTTTTCTGGAAAATGGATGCATCATCTTGTTTGAGGGCTCTTCAGTGTAAGTCTACTAGTAAGGTGGAGGGCGTATCTCACTTTGTGGACTAAGCACTGGACTTAGACTCAGGTGCTCTGGACCCTGTCTCCATGTCTGCCACTGACTATTTATGTGACTGCGGACGTGTCACACTCTCAGTTATTTAGTTTTCCTATCTGAAAGGGCAACAATTATATTTACTCATGTCATAGTGTAAAGCTTAATAATTGCCTGCAAAGCACTTTGAAACACTTGGAAGGGCTAAATATTGTTATTTGTCCTCTGTAACTGACCTAGGTTGATCCAGGGGGATTAGTGGACAGAAGGACATGTTGCCACCTCTGCAGCATTCTTTGCCAACTGTTTTTCAGGAAAATCTGACTGTGGAACTCTATGTGGAAGAGCTCCAGAGAGTTTCTGTGACGCAGGTTGGGTGGAGGGGACAGTAGTATTGCTCTGTGGCACTTCCCCCAACAGGCCCTCCACTCCACTTGTGATTTCCTACACAGAAATCCAGGAGGGACCTATGACAGAAGCCTAAAAGGGGGCCACGCCAGTAGCAGTACAAAGAAGCTATGATTTCAGGGGAGAGAGGATCCAATTGATCTACATGAATGATTCATGTCTCTACAGAGAGGGTGATCCCAAAGATACAAAGGGTTTGGAAGTTTTTCCCACTCCCACTCTGGAGTTCCCCTAACTCATCGCCTTTCATGCACTGTGTGTAGGAAATCCAGTGATCTTCACCTCAGAGAGATCTCCAACCACACCAGCCACAGATTCCTTTGCAAAGGGTCACAGTTCGGAGGGAATGGTCTTCATTACTTTCTCTAAACATAAACTTTTTTTCAAGAATTTTGGATCTCTTCATTTAATGAAAGAACTGCATGTCCCATCTCCCCCAGTTCCCAGTGCCTCCATGAAAACCCAGGTTTGGTCAATCTCCCACATTATCTAACCCTCTCCCTCCCCACATGCCTGGAGCTCTAGGTCACCCTGTTCCTATCTTCAAAGATGTGTTGAATGGGGCCAGATGCCTCTCAGCTGAGCCCCAGGCACATCTACTATTAGGTTTTGTAAATTCTGCTGTTTAATATTCCCTGGCATGCACTGTGCACAAGAGCTCATGAGAACTAAAACTGGAGGCACCAAGCTCTAGGAAAGAAAACTCAGAATTTATTCTTAACAGTAGGAAGATGTTGCTATAACCAGGAAGATTTAGTGAGAACTAACAAACCCTAGAAATGGAGGGTCATGTTCTCCTCACTCCCAGCAAGCTATCTGCAGATGTTTGCTAGTTATCTGAACTAAAGATACACATTTTTAGGTTTATTTATCACTAACAAAACAACAAAGTAAAAGAAGAGGTTATTGTCAAAAAGGCATCCTTTAAAAAGTGGAATTAAATCCTATTGAGGAAAACAGAAAGGAACATAAACTCTGGCAAGTGAAGTGTAAAAAGATAATTAGGAAGGCCAAAAAAGAATGTGAAGAACAGCTAGCCAAAGACACAAAAAGTCACAGCAAAATATGTTTTAAGTACATCAGAAGCAGGAAGCCTGCTAAACAAACAGTGGGGCCACTGGATGATCAAGATGCTAAAGGAACACTCAAGGAATATATAGTCATTGTGGGGAAACAAAATGAATTCTTTGTATCAGTCTTCATAGCTGAGAATGTGAGAAATATTCCTAAACCTGAGCCATTCTTTTAAAGTGACAAATCTGAGGAACTGTCCTAGATTGAAGTGCCATTAGAGGAGTTTTTGAAACCAGTTGATACATTAAACACAAAAAGTCACCAGGACCAGTTGGTGTTCACCCAAGAGTTCTGAAAGAACTCAGATGTGAAATTGCAGAACTATTAACTGTGGTTTGTAACTTATCATTTAAATCAGCTTCTGTACCAGATGACTGGAAGATAACTAATTTTTTTAAAACTCTCCAGTGATGATCCTGGCAAATACAGGCCGGTAGGCCTAACTTCAGTATGAGTCATGTTGGTTGAAACTATAGTAAAGATCATAAATATCAGATAGATTAACACAATTTCTTGGGTGGAAAGTCAACATGTTTTTTTAAAGGGAAATCACACCTCACTAATCTACTAGAATTCTTTCAAGGGATCAACAGCATGTGGCCAGGCATGATCCAGTGGATATTGTGTACTTAGATTTTCAGATAGCCTTTGACAAGGTCCCTCACCAAAGCAGAGTTGTCATGGTATAAGAAGGAAGATCTTCTCCTGGATAAGTAACTGGTTAAAAGATAGGAAACAAAGAGTAGGAATAAATGGTTAGTTTTCAGAACAGAGAGAGGTAAATAATGGTGTTCCCCAGGGGTCTGTGCTAGGACCAGTACTGTTCAACATATTCATAAATGATCTGGAAAAAGGGTTAAATAGTGAGGAGGCAAAATTTGCAGATGATACCAAACTACTCAAGATAGTTAAGTGCAAGGAAGAGTGCAAAGAGTTACAAAGAGCTCTCACAAAACTGGGTGACTGAACAACAAATGTTGATAAATGCAAAGTAATGCACATTGGAAAACATAATCTCCCAACTATACATATGAAATGATGGGGTCTAAATTACCTGTTACCACTCAAGAAAAAGATCTTTGAGTGGATGTTTTCAGAGAACTATCCACGACTCCATGTTCAGCAGCAGTCAAAAAAGCAAACAGAATGTTGGGAATCATTAGGAAAGAGATAGATAATAAGACAGAAAATGTAATTTTGCTACTATATAAATCCATGGTACTCCTATATCTTGAATATTGTGTGCAGATCTGGCCACCCCATCTCAAAAAAGATATATTAGAATTGGAAAAGGTACAGAAAAGGGCAACAAAAATTATTAGGGGTATGGAACAGCTTCCATATCAGGAGAGATTAATAAGACTGGAACTTATCAGCTTGGAAAAGAGACAACTAAGGGAGGGATATGAGAGAGGTGTATAAAATCATGACTGGTGTGGAGAAAGTATTTACTCCTTCTCATAACACAAGAACCTAGTGGTCATCAAATGAAATGAATAGGCAGTAGGTTTTAAACAAGCATAAAAAAGTACTTCTTCACACAACACACAGTCAACCTGTGGAACTCTTTGCCAGAGGATGTTGTGAAGGCCAAAACTATAACAGGGTTAAAAAAAGAACTAGATAAGTTCATGGAGGATAGGTCCATCAATGGCTATTAGCCAGGATGGGCAGGGATGCAAAGCCAATTGTCCTTAGCCTCTGTTTTCCAGAAGCTGGGACTGGATGACAGGGGATGGATCACATGTTTCGTTCATTCCCTCTGGCACTGGCCACTGTCAGAAGACAGTTTACTGGGCTAGATGGACAATTGGTCTGACCCAATATGGCCGTTCCTATGTTCTGTTATGTTATGTTCAAATGACAAGTATATTTACTGTGGGCTTGAAACTACAGGTTGCTGAATCATTAACTCCCTCTGAAATCTACAGGAATAAAGGTCACATTGAGCTTCACAGGTTCAAGCCCTTAAAGCCCACTTTAGTATTCTTGCATGTGTGTGTGAGAGAGATAAATTCAGTTCTTTAGATATTGATCAGCAAAGACACTACTTCCCTAATCAAGACAATGAATCAAATTTTGGTCTCATTTACACCCTGGGGCCCTGCTGAACCTGCAGAGCTAAAGCTGAGGGTACAGTCTGGCCCACTGTGTTTGTATTTATTTAGTTAGCACAACAGTTATTCAGGATCCAACAAATGACTAGTCCATTTCCTTCAGATTCACGGATACTAAATGCTCTCTGCTTTCAACCATCTTGTAGGTAGCGATTCACAGAGCCAATGATAACACCATTTTGCATTACTTAGCATTATGGTATGTTGATGTAGTATCTCACATAGAACTGGAAATCTCTTTCCATCAGTAAGTATGGATACCGGTCCCCTGGAGGTAATATGCCTGACCAACAAGACACTCTCTGACTTCTGGAGGCATGGCTTCTTATTTCCCTGGTATTAGACTTCCCCAAAGCAGGTAGAATGCTAATCTTCCTGCCTTCCTCTTTTTAACATTAGATGCATTTTAAATCTCTATCTGCAGCTGTTCCTCATGGTGACAGGATTGTTAATGGCTGCTGTTTCATTGCAAGGTCCAGAGATGTCAGGCCTGGGGCAGGGTGGAAAAGAGAGAGACAGAAAGAACATGAGATGCTGCAGGCTTTCCACCACCAAAAGGATCACAAAGGCTGTGATGAGAAAGAGAGAGACAGAAAGAGTATAAGAAGCTGCAGCATTCAGAAATTCAGACATATCAGGCCTTGAATCAAATATAGATACTTATTCTCAGCACAACTGAAAAAGTCTCTTGAAGAAGAGTCACCACACTCCTCCCCTTTTCTATCCCACTCTGAAAAGAATGAGAAAGGGATGGGGGACAAAGGAGAGCTGTTTCCTCATGGCTGCTTCCTCATCCATAGTTCTCTGTGCTGTGTTGACACAAATGCACCTTCCCCATCTTAACACTAAAACTGAGCAGGGAGGATGGAGAGATAGGAGGATGTGGGTTGGGGGAAGTTATGAAGAAAGACAAAATGGTGGAACTCTCTGTTTTGGCTCTAGAACCGTGGACTCTTCAGGTTTTATGTCCAGGCCACAGTTTGTATCAGCTAGATCCTTGGCAGCATCCTTCATACACACTCATCTCACGCAAAAGACAGGAGATGGCTTGTGGGGTGAAAGGAACGTGCTCACGACTACCTGCCACCATCCCAAGACTGAGAAGGGGGTTGGGAGGAAAGGCACGGCCACATGCCATAGCTGAAACTAAAGGCACTTCTAAAATATTAAATTGTCAGAACAGGGGATGAAGATAGGGGAAATCACAAACAAAATTATCTTAGCAAAGACTGCATTGGCCTCCTTTCTTTTCCATCTTAGTCATTGCAATGGACAAGAACATCACAAGGACAACGCTGTTACTTAAATACTTAATACTTTACTTACTGGATTTGCCATTTTATTTGGTTTTTAATATATAGAGACTTGTACAATATTTGTTATATGGCAGGGTGTTTGGGGATCAAGACTCAGTGAACTGGAATAATTTCAACCTGAGTAAAAGTTTAAATCTGGAACGAAATACAGTCTGTGTAGTGCTCGTGTCAAAGTTAAATTTGATTTGGAGACTTGTCACATTGCTGCTAAAATAAGTGTGCTCTCTCTCGCTGTCTCTCTCTTAAACCCCCTCTTCCCCACAGCTCACCCATTGACCTTACTGTTCTGAATGGGAGTTCTTGAGTACTGAGCACTTTTGAAAATCTAACCACCTCTCATGAACTGACATTCTGCCTCATCACGAAATCATGTGAAATAGAAATAGATAATTGTAACACACATAACTGACATCAGCAAAGGCTTGTAATTCACATCATTCACCTCACACCCATGAGCTAGCCATATTCTTCTCAACTGATAATGATTTTCTTTTAGAAACCTACTTCCAAAGAACACCGAGGAACAACTCCTGGAGGGCAAATGTTTCCTTTTGGGTTTTTTGGGGTTTTTTTTTTTATTTTATGTTACACGGCTGTGCAATGCTAGAATCAAAAGGGAAAAACACTATTCTATGTTCTGTTTTTTAGTATAAGAATCAATATAGAGAAGGGATAACAAAGAAAAAAGCACCAAATATAAATGGATGTTCAAAAATAACTATTATATTAATAATGGAAGGTTAAGAGAAAAAAACTATTTTAAATAATGTGCTTTCTAAAAGTTTGGCTTTTGTCAAGGTGTCAAAGTTTTCTGTTTCAGCAATGCCATCAATACTTGAACAGAACCAGTGTTGATAATTATGCCACAATGGCACTATTCACCAGTCTGACATACTGGCCAGGTGTGTTTTGCTCTGTTGCTTTAAGATCTTCTTGTCATGTCAGAGCAGAAATGGCCACAGTGAGGAAGTAGCACCACAGTAGCCATACATGCATTCTGCGTAATACACGCAGAACCATCAAGGCCTACTCAGACCCTGGTCCAACCCAGAAGACAGCATCTTCTGGGCGCTGGCCTGCAGACACAATAAAGACCAGATGCAGCCCTGAGTATAGGTGGCATAAGAGGCTAGCATAGGCTTCACAATGCAGAGGCATGGTCAGAGATCAAAGGGTAACAGAGAGAACAGACATATGGGTCAGGAAGAAAAGCAGCGAGATGTGAGGAGCCAAGACAGAGAGAAGACATGAGACTATAGGGCATGTGTGGGGACAGTGAGAGAAACGCAAGTGTCAGGCCTGGGGACAGGAAGGAGTGGGCACATGAGATATGGAGGTCAGAGTGGCAACAGAATAGGCGTGAAGGCACTGAAGCGGAAGAATAAGGAGGGGAAAGATAAAAGGAGAGATGAAAAGTGAAAACGAATGGAAGGGAGAAATAAAGTGCTATGGAGATCATAAAAAGGAAAGAAAACAAAAAATAAAGTAGTGAATGGGGCTGATCTGATGTCCAGTACTGGAGAAAGAATCCCTGGGATAGAAAGGTGGCAGCTCACCAGCATTTCTAATATTCCAACTTCGGCAATGGATATCTTATGAATGTTGACAACATTTTCTGCTGATGAAAAAGCACCATGTAATTTTAAATATTTGCTGTAACTACCCTGAGTGTTCACAGATACTATATTCTCAAGGGAAAATTGTGTATGAAGAGTTAAATAACATATTAAGAGGCACAATGAAAGCTGTAGTACATATTAAAAGGTTGATAACCAGGTGCTACAGAAAATATGCACAGAGCTGTGAAAAGAATTAGAGTATTTTTCAAATTTTAGAGTTCAGGGTCAGATCCTCAGCTGTTCCAAAGCTCTGATCACTACAGCTGAATGGAAAATGGAAGGAAATATGGCTTTAAGCAACTTTTGTGCTTCACTAGCCTCCCAGGTTACCATGGGTCACTGCAGCCTCTGGAGTAATTTAGAGCAGCCCAGGGCTGTTATAAATTCTGCCTGTTTTCAGAGGCCCCTCAAAGGCCTCTGTGCTGGCTGATGATTGCTGCACCATCTCCTGCCCTTGCAGCCCTTCTGATCCAATGGGTAGTCAGAAAGGATGGCATAGTGCTGGCTATGCCAACTGTACATGAACCAGGAATTTCCCTGTGCCAGATGATTCATTACCGATTCTCTTAAGGCAGCTTTCTGGCCCCTTTATGCTGCTAGAGCAGGGGTGGGCAATAAATTTTGCAGAGGGGCCACTCCACTAATTTTGGTAAGTCGCCACGGGCCGCACCTTTCTACTAGATCAATGAAACCCCATTATGTTCTTTCCACAACAAAGTAATTGCACTTAAGAACAAGCAACTGAATACACGTTTCTCCAAAGCTTATCTTAGGAGGCAATTCCTATTGCAAGTCATTTTGTGAACACGTGTCAAATTTGTAACAACACAAATGCTAAACTTTTACTTACAACTTCCGGTCAAGCACTTCCCGAACTTCCTGCTTCTGGCCACGTGACCGGAAGCAGGAAATTCGGGAAGCCACCGGCCGAAAAAGCTCCAATTGAAGGTAGCTTAAGCAGAGCTTGGGTTGACCTGCTTTCAAAGTGGGTGGCCCATCCTGGCTCACTCGTAGCTACGCCCCTGCATGGAGGAAGATTCTATTAATTTCCTCAATTGCCGGGTATCATGGCAGGCCAGACAGAAATGGTAAAGGGGTCGGATCTGGCCCACGAGCCAAGTTTGCCCACCCCTGTGCTAGAGCCATCAAAGGGGCTACAGTTGAGAATAGGTACTGCGCTGTAGAGATAAAAAAAATCAATAATTTTATTCATTTCCTCACAGGAAATATAACTTCTATCTTTTGAGACCAAGATTTGAATTGACAAGAAGACTCAACTGTCTTCCCACTCTGCAGGTTAAGGGTTGAGACATTTTGGTGGAACAGCTGGTGACACATGCACTGCCAAAGCCATGCTGTACCTGTTCTGTGAATAGGGAGGACTTCACCCTCCAATGTTGCCAACCTTCCAACTTCCTCAAGCGTTACAAATTTCCTTATAAAAGACACTCACTTTTTATTTTAACTTGTATATCTTTAAGTAGCCGAAGAGCTGTTATGAAGCGCAGAGCCTGCATTCCCTTTCCAAACCAGTACTATGTGGTACTAATATCACACTGTATCCCATATCAGATTTTTAAACTCTTGTACCCCACAGAACGTTCACTGAACCAACACATATGTATCCCTTAATAAAAATATTTTTCAATCATAATCCACTGAGGAAGTGGCAACATTCTTAAACCTACTCCTCAAAAATTTCAGTTATAATTTAAGTAAACCCTCAAGGCTTCTAAATGAAAGACCAAGTTCAGATGGCAAGATCCCCCTAGGAATATGAGGTACTGTAATCTAAGGACTGGGGGTTGAATAAATAGGAAAATACTGAAAATCGGATGTGATAAAAGCAGACAAGTCACACACATTTTCTGTATCATGCACACAACTTTTTTCCACTCAAGCAGTGACAATCAATTAAATATATATATCATATATAAACTCATACACACAAAGTTATACATGTCCTTGTTGGGCCTTCTCAATTCTCTACATCTGCAGATGCTGTAACCCTAAACCGCTGCCTTCCCCCTCCCCAGTTTTAATAAGAGCTCTGGATGCCCTGTGGCTGCAAGCAAACGCACAGCAAGTCCATTAAGATTAGTGCAGTTACAAGAAAAGCACAGAAGCAGCTGCTGTTGTAGATGGAGATGAGTGGCATATGTAGTCCATGAGTATTCTTAAGGAGTTTTAATGGGCCATCATCATGGTATGCACTCCTCAAAATGGTCATTTGTCATTCACGCTCTTAAAAGACAGCTTGGCAGCTCTGAGTGGTAAAAACCATCTGTACACTGTACATCTTCACATGCTAATTGTGAAATATTTAATTTGAAAAAGCAACAATTCTGGACTGTAGCACCACCAAAAGCCCACAGACAACATCACACTTACATAATGGGAAACGGGCCAGTAAGGAGGGATAACTGTGTGGTTACATAAATAGAACCAAATTTTGCCCTCACTTATATACATGCAACTCCACCGAAGTCAATTAGGTTTTAATTTAGAACACAGCAAATAATTTACGTTGAACAGTGAATTGGCTGAATTTAGCTCTTTTTCCTGTTCACAAATTGCCTATAAACTGCCGTGTTTACAAACCTGTTCGTTATTCAGGTTTTCCCTACAAACATTCTATTCATTGATAGCACTGTGTTTACTGTGAATATTCCTTCAAATACTCTGTATTACTATTTCAATATTCAAATTGTGAAACTGGCCAGCTAAGTTATATGGCGTTGTTTCTTCTAGCTGACCTAATTAATATAAACTATTTATTTTTCTACTCAAATCATATTTCATTTTGTGATCAAACAAATCTCAGTGAGCACGTTGCACTTTGTTCATACAAGTGCTTATGAAAACAAATGAAATGTGAGAAGATGCTTCAAGCACAATTCTACTTAAATGTTGCTGAATAATTATTCTCACTAGCTGGAGAAGGCAAATGTAGACCTTTGAATTTACTTCTGATGTCAAGATAGAGTCTCTCTTCCAAAATGCCACAGATTTTATTGTGCATTCCATGTCTATTCACAATGCACCATGCTTCCTGATATTATTTACTAAACCAATGTATTTACTAGTCCAGTGACTTGATTTATGTTGTTGCCAGGAAGCACTGAAGCTGTAAAACAAAAATCTCTAACGGCCACCTACTCTCTGTTTCAGCTTTCTAATCAAATTGTGTAAGGCTTTACTCTCCCTGTATTCCACATGTATAACTCCTATGAAAGTGAATGTACATTAGAAATGCAGTGTAACAAATGAATAGCATAGACCCCAAATCTAGAAGGCGTTTCATGTAGAAGGACCCGGTGTTTGCACAGAACCCCACTGACTTCAGTGGGTCAGCCCACATGGAGCATCTTGCAGGATTAGAATGTTAGTGGCATAGCTAGAGGTCTTAGATGTATTTAATAAGTTTAAACTATTTACCCCAAACTATTTCCCCAAAACATGTCAAACAAATCCCATCTCCCACCTCTACTCCCACACTTGGAAACCATCTGGAAGCACAAGCTATCATAATGTAAATAGAGACTAAATTTGCAAGAGTAAACTCTGTTCCAGAAACTGCATGGTTTTATTGCATTATGTGTCATTTATTTTTTACACTGTTTGCAGAATATTGGAGGAAAAGTGTTTTTTTTCCCCTTTTATTTTATTAATTATTTAATGCTTAAAGTGCTCAGATTTGTTTTTGCCATTACAAGATTCTGTTCTGTAATTTGTGGAGGGGAAGAAATCTTTATTGTACATGCAAGTGCTAATTATTACTTTTTTTAAATCCTGCCCACTGCTTTTAGGAATACATACAAGGAAATTAAAAAAGCAGATCTACCTATTTGAAAGGCATTTCTGCCACAACTTTTGCCCCTCTACATAGCCATTATATATGAAATCTGAATAAAACACCAGAAGTCCAGGGTATGTAAGAGGGTATATTTTTTCCATCAACGTTTTTGAAGCATTTAGAAAACAAAGAAAGAAAAAGTTCAGAGGCAGAGACACCAGTAGCAGCACTCACAATCGACAGCATTTTTATGTAAGTAATTGCAGAAAGCATAAATAAGCATACAGTGTACCTATTTGAATGGCCATGCTGATAATAACTAATTTAGAAATTTAAAAAATCATTTGGCATGAAACATAAAGTCATACGTACAAACAAATATGAACATATATTAAATCTCAATGTATTTATAGAATATAAACTGTATTACATAAACTCTACATAGTCTTTTTCGTCAAATTACTGATCTACTCTTTATTCCATTTCAGTTTGAACTATCTAAAATAGCTTGCAGCACTTCTTGATTGACAATGATTTCCTCATCAGAACCTGCTTTTGAAGAACATTTATCCATTAATGCAGAGAAATAGATTCCTGGAAGGTGCATGGGTTTTTTTTTTTTTTGGTTTTGATTTAGTGTCGCATCCCTTTACTGACATTTTCTTTGCTATTGAAAGTTTAATGTTACCGAAAAGCCTCTTGTACTATTACACTGCACATCAGTGGAACAGGAAACTGATGAAACCCTAACAGGATGGATGAAAAATGGTAAAATGCGTAAATGTAAAGCAGTCAAAGGGATTACAGTGATTAATAGTCTCTGTAGAAGTCTATAAAGGACTGGACTCAAGAAAGAGATCATGATGTCCTTGCGGATGGTTCTCTGAAAACATCCACTCAATGTGCAATGACAGTCAAAAAAACTAACAAAATGTTGGAAATCATTAGGAAAAGGATATTGAGTAAGATGGAAAATATTGTATTGCCTCTTTAAAAATGCATGGTATGCCCACATCTTGAACACTGCATGCAGATCTGGTTGCTCCATCTCAAATTGGAAAAGGTACAGAAAAGGGCAACTAAAATTATTAGGAGTATGGAAAAGCTTCCATATAAGGAGAGATTAATAAAACTGGGACTTTTCAGCTTGGGAAAGAGACAACTAAGGGGGAATATGATAGATGTCTATAAAATTATGACTAGTGTGGAGAAAGTAAACAAGGAAGTATTATTTACTCATTCTCATAACACAAAACCACAAATTCTTTCATCCAAATGATATGAATAGACAATAGATTTAAAATGAAAAAAAGTAAATATTTCTTCACATATGGTTCAGTCAACCTGAGGAACTCCTTTCCAGAGGATGTTCCAGAGGATGTTGTGAAGGTCAAGACCATAATGGGTTCAAAAAGAACTAAATAAAATTCATGGAGAATAGGTCCATCAGTGGCTAATAGGCAGGGAAAGCTGTTTACCAGAGGCTGGGAATGAGTGAAGGGATGAATCACTTGATGATTACTTTTTTCTATTCATTCCCTCTGAAGCACCTAGAATTGGTCACTGTCACAAAGCACCATATATTTGTATGAGTGATCTGAGCTGAACAATGAACAAGTCCCTGCCCAGACAAGCTTACAATAAGTTACAGTCAATGCAGTACTGTAAGATAAAAGGAAACATATGGATATACTTAGAATGTTCCACAAACTAAATTTAGGAGGGTTGCTCATATACTGTATTTATTTATTTAAAGAGTGATCTTTGTCCAGGATCCACTGGACACATTTGTTCTATTTTATTCCTATGAGCATTCTCACTACATTCAATGGGACTACTCACCGATTTAAAATGAAGCATGAAATTAAGTGCTTTATTGGATCAGGGACTTAATGTACATGTAACAGGTGGCTATCCCATGCTTATGGCACATGATTGCCCACTCTCAACTTCTTGCTTTTTTTCAAAGAAATTGAAAGAAGAATAACAGAGAAGTAAAAGAACTTTAGCATGGGTAAATTACTTTACATTAAAAAGGGGGCCAATGAATATCTATAGCATACCATAGAAACACCTTTCTGAATATGACAACACATTAGCATATGAGTTACAAATGAGACCAGTGCATAACTCAGTTTCTTATATTAGTTAATCTCACAATTTAATTATGCTCTCTTAGTCACTGGTACTGTGTTTTAGTGCCAGTGCTGGGTAAGTCCATTAAAAAAACCTACAGCAAAATCCAAAACTATTGGTTAGCCCATCATTTTAAATCACTGATCATTGTTGCCCATTTCATTTAATACTCTTGCTTTCAGCTAATTTTTTTTAGGGTGGTTGATGGTTCTTCACTGCTAGAAGATTGATTGATGTTCACTCATAACACTTTCTTAGTGCTCTCCACCAGCCATCACAAGGGTTTGCTTGGTGTTGCAGTACAATACAGATTTCTATAGAGCAGACCACTGGATAGAAGGATAGATGAGATATCCCTTTACGCAGTCAGGAAGTTATGAGTAAGATAGTACCATTTCATTTAATCTTTTCTTATCTTATTAATTTGTATTTATACTGATTTTCCACATTCTCTTCTTTCCCAAGATTTTTTTTTTTTGGTCAACCTGTGCATTGCCCAAACTTTAAAACTCACTAACAAGAGTGAAGTAATTTAGTCCAATATTATATCCGGCCAAATTTGTGTCAGTAAGACTCAGACAGATTTCCTGAATCAATTTGTGAAGGTTCAACATACTCTTAAAACTTCCATTGAAGTTAATGGCTTGTAAGCAGATGTCTAAAATTAAGCATGTGTGTAAGTGATCTGATCTGGGCCCTTAATGTGCATGAAAAGCCAGGGTGTTTTAATGAACAGAAAGGGTGACAAGAGGGAAGCACTGCATAGTCTAACTGCAAGAAGAAAAATTAAAAGTCGAAGAGATTCTATTACATAAATTCATAGTGTAACTGTTCAGTATTCAGAACAAGCTGAAGTATGGCATGGACAGTAAATATGGATGTTTCAGAGTCTGTCTTAAATTGTTCAGATCATTTAAAGTGATCCCCAGTGAATAAGTGCTTTAAATGGTTTGGTTTCTTCTCAAATTTTTCTTAACATTAACATTTGCTGGTCTACCGGGACTTCTGGATATAACCACATTGGTCTCTGGGTAATGATTTGCATTTTGAAAGGCAAAAGTGAAAGGGGAGTGGAGGGGGAAAGGGGAGAATTCTTTCATTCCATGTGTTTTGTCTTGTTCTGTTTCAGAAAACCTTTCTGAAGAATGCGTAGTACTTCCAAATGCAAAGACAAACCACCTGCATGTGGTATGGATGGGCAATATCAAACAAACTGCTTATAGTACCTATTGACTTCAGTAAGAGTTGGATTGGGCTTATAGTGAACTGTGTAATGCCAGTCTGGTCATTGTAGGGACAACATTTCTTTTTCTCCTTCCTATTCCTGTGAGTATAAGAGTGTTAAATCCTGTGCGGTCAATACACCTTGTTTCCTTAAAAGAGCCCTCTGTAGCATTTAACATTATCATCTGAAAACATTAATTGACTTTAAAATCAAAGATCACTTTGTGTATGTATAAACTTTTCAAACCTAGATCATTAACACCAGAAAAATGACATGATTTTTAATCTATTCTTTTTATCTGTGCCATTGTCTCCGTGTTTCTTGTAAATTAGCCAACACGATTAATTGCCAGTGATATAATGGATTTATGTTCAATTTACAACCAAATGGTAAGAAATTAGTGAAATGGCTTGTGCTGCTTTACTCTGGATATGTGGAGTTGCTGAATCTACATTAAATTTCACATTGTGCAGTGTCTGTGCTAATCCTGAAAGCTGTCTGGATTCTACTGGAAATGGTCAAAGTCTCAGTTCAGAAGTTCATTTGTGACAGTTCCACTATTCCACGTGTCACTGGAAACTTCAGAATTACATAGATACTTATCTGAATATCTGATACATATGTTTCATTTTACCAAAACCAAAGATTTTCCATAGTGTAAGCAATTTGAATGGACAGAGACTCTCAAGCAGAACTGATGAAATGAGAGTTCTTTTATCTAATCACCAGTTTCATGTTTTTTATCCCTCTGAACTCTGGCTGGCTAAGAATAGAAGAAATGACAGTGCACTCTCACTATACGAAGCACTCCATGTATTTTGAAGATTGTGATCATTATGAAGGTAGAAGAGTTATTTACATTAGTTATTTCATTAACTGCACACTAAATCAGTTTATTTTAATTTCCTCCCATTTACATCAACTCTATTAAATTTACTGTTCCTTGCATTCCTGTGATATTTCTTCATTGTGTATATCACCAACCATTTCCTAAAGAAAACTTTTATTACAGTGTCTGAGCACTTCTTTTTAAAATCTGAATCCGGAATATGTAATTTTGGAAGATTAGAGTTTAAATCAGTGTTATACTTGCCCCCAGTGTTCAAGACTGATCTTTTCTAAGTTTCACTTGACACAGCATGTAAACTTCTCCACCAGATTGTCTGAGCACTCTCAAAGCTTAATTGATCCAATTTGCATGTCTCATCCTGGCAGCATTGTGTATCATTTCTATCCTCTTGGACTAAGTGATCACAATCTAATCACTTTGTATACAAAGCATATGGAATGTTTCCAACTCCTTTGCTATCCCCTTCCATGCACCCATGTTAAAGCTTTCTAATTCTACAAGCAATCTGATCTTCCAGTATTTTTACAGGATTATTGTCTCATTGATTGGCCTTCTGTCACCAATTATAGTACTTTAAAACCAATGTACGTTTTTGTACAAAAAGCATTTTCACTTTGTCTAACACCTTGTTGTGGGCTTCTTTAGAACAGGTGTTTTACTTAACGGACTGTTCATGTTAATTAACCCTATTTAAGGGGCTCGTCCCTATAGGGCCAGATCTTCGGGTGTATATCAGCATTGTGCCATTGACTTCAATGGATATATGTCCATTTACACCAACTGAAAATCTATCCCTATATCTGTAGGCAGGAAAATAATCTATTGTTTTCCCATTGCTCCCAGTCCTGTATATTTGAAGGTAGTTTAAAGGGCTGTACCTGTTTTTCACCCAGTTTATAACTTTCAAAGGAAAAAAATTACCTTCAAACTTTTGATAAATACCTTTCAAATGTTAAGTATGCTTTTGTATATTTTTATTTATTATTTCCTCACTTACCTAAGCGTAGTTTGTCCCAATTTCTCCCTACCTAAAATGAGCATGCTACAGTAAGCCTCCTTAAATCAAAAGGTGATCTGTTCAGAATTTGCATTACCTATGACTTAATGAAACCTAGCTTGCTAAAATAAAACAAACAAATAAATAAATAATCCCTTTAAAAAAAAATCTGAAGCATGTTGGACAAATTAATGAAGATCAAGGATGAATAAACTTCAAACGTAATTAAAACCAAGCACTGGAACTAAATGGAAAATTCTATTTGATCAGTTCAATTATAAACTCAGGGTTTGATCTTAATTTCCCCTATGGCCCCAACCACCTTTACCAAAATTCTATTTTAAAAAATGAGCATGATACCTCTTTTCTTGATGTCCTCTGCACTCAGTTTTCTTACCTGATGTCCCTCCCCCAGGATCTCTAGGCAACTAGCTGCATTTCTGCACTAGTAGGCTGTTGTTTTGGGGGAGAGGTCCCCCAGGCGCACACTCAGGGTGCAGGCCTTCTAATTGGAACCCCCTCTGCATGTTGGAACCTGCGTCCAGCTGCCTTGTCTCTCTGGCTGTAGCACTGAACTGTCAAACCCCTGGTACTTAAACACACCCCTCTGCCAAAACTCCACCCCAAAGGTGTGAAGCTTTTGGTTTACAGTTTAAGGTTATGTCTACACTTAAATATATATGTAACCTTAATCATGCAAAGCACAGGAGAGTACAGATCATACAAAACTGCAATATCCTTCACTTTCTAGCTCATCGTTCCCTTGTGAGTTTTGGAGGGAACCACTGGGGTCCAGGAAGGCGGGCAAACAAGATGTCCCCTCCTCCTGGAGGCTATAGCTAATCTCTCTCCCTCATAGAGCCCTTTCCCAGTTTATGTGACCTTGCTCTCTCCCGCCACACACTGAAGCTGCCCAGTCATGCATTCCCAAAATACTGGACATTCTGGTACTTCTGGGAATGGTGTGACCCTGCCCCCACTAGCTTGACTCTGTCCCCACTGGCATGGCCTCACACACACGGTGCGTATGAGGTCACGCCATATGGAAAATGCCACTTTGAAGAGTGTGCCACTCTGCCCTGCCAGTGTGACTTTGCACACAAGAAGCATGTAAGGTCAGGCTGGCAGCCGCAGAGCTCTCACTCTTCAAAACGCTATCACATTCAGTTTTGTCTCACTACTGAACAGGGGACAAACCACCAAAGAAGAGGACAGTCTGTTTTAAAACCAGACGAATGGCCTTTCTCTTCCTGTCTGTTCCTCCTGTTCATCTGTGGCTAGCTGCTTAAATCTGACTGGCTTCCTTCGTTCTGTCTTTGGGGTAACTTTCTACTGCTCCTGCCTTCCCCCCTCCCTTCAGAGGAGTCAAGTTAGTTTTCTAAGGATGCAGTTCATCTGTTGTTCAAGTGTGTGTATCTGAACAGGATTGTTGAGTCCAAAGCATCACCCCATTGTATTTCTGACGTCTGTGTGCTACGGGACTTTTCAGCAGGGATGGAAATATAGGCGTACATGAAACAGCAGTTTTTCATTATGCAACTTCACAATATGAATCTGAATTCAAAAGTCATACAGATATAGCCCAAATTCTTCACACTGAGGGTGTGTAAGTATGTATAAGTGGATAAGGAGCAAGAAGAAGCTACCCAAATGCCATTTTTTGCCTTGGGCAACAACAGAGGAGTACTAGTCAGTAACAGCGCTGTGGAAGGCCCTGAGTTTATGCAAAAGGAAAAAGATAGGTTTGGACGGAAGGTAAATATTTGGAGGAAATGTCCAAAAAAAATGCCATGAATTAAATACTGTACTGGCCAAAGAACTGATTCAATGAGCCCTATCACTTTAAAACAAATGTAATGAAAAAATATTCAGAGAAAAAGAGGCTTGTTCTTAACGTGTTGTATGATGGGTTAAAACTGGCATTGTGAGAATCTGTATTTGTATTTATTTCCTTTCAATGATTTTCATATCAAATGGCCTCATTGGACAAGTAAAAAGCAAACCTTGCCACCGTAACCTAGTCTTGAAAAGCTGTGTTCTACCATTCTCATGCGTAATCACTAGAAATAAAAGTTCTGCAAGTTTACCATGAAAAACTCTGATTTTCATTTCATTTTCTGT
Organism: Mesoclemmys tuberculata; assembly: GCA_007922155.1. NCBI lineage: Eukaryota > Metazoa > Chordata > Testudines > Chelidae > Mesoclemmys > Mesoclemmys tuberculata. Next base: position 46,811,117 of record ML675601.1, read on the forward strand.
TCTCATTAAATGTGTAGTCACATTGCCTGCAACTGGATTACACAGGAGTAATTTATTGGAACCTCATAAAATATCTGTAGGTGATATACACATACACACACACACACACACACACACTAGAAGCCAGCTCACTCCCTCTCAGCAATATTGACTCAGCAGGGTTAACAGAAATAAAAAGCAGAAAAAAAATAATTTTTGTCACCAAAGAAAGCAGATATGATTCTCACAGAGAGCTGATTTGTTGTGTAAGCCGGCATGATTTTACACAGGCACTGTTCAGAAAAATATCACACTTTAAGAAAAATAATATATAGAAATATACAAGAGGCCTCTGAAACATTCTAAAAGGACATCCCAGAATTAAAGGTATGAACTTCCTCTCCTTAATGATCAATGTCAAATCAATCAATATCCATTAGTGAAGCTGAATTACATGTGCTAGTTAATTATTATTAATAGTAGTAGTATGACTTATTTGTATTATGGTAGTGCCTTGAGTCCTCAGCATGGACTTGTACCCCATTATGCTAGATGCTGTACAATCACAGAACAAAAAGATGATCCCCGCCCCAAGAAGTTTACAATCTCTGAATTGTACCATCTCTTTGTTCATGAGTTCAATAAACTTTTCAACAGATATTAGGGAAACAAACATGGACAAACATATTTTTTCCCAAGACTATGTAAAACTTTGTGAGTCAAAATAATATATCCTGAGATTTATGAATGCCAACCTTCTAAAATCTCTGCTAAAATATCATTTTTTCCTCTGTCACATATCATTAAAGAATGTCTTACTCTTTTGTACCGGAAAAATCTATCCAATCCTATGTGATATAAACAACTACTGTACCTCCGTTGCCACAACTACACTAACGGCATAGTTTGGTTTTGTCAGTGGATTAGGAAAATGTTGAACTCATTGCTCATCATCAATTATACTCACACTTCCAACAGAACAATCTAATCTTTGGAAAAACAGACCGGTGGCAGGCCATTACTCTCTACAGCCACTCTCCTTGAATTCACTGAGCACATCTGTTCAGCCATGAATAAAGGGCTCTTTACAGGTCCTATAATATTGGACTCAAAGAAAACTTTTAATACTGCTAATCACTCCCCTTTCTATTACAACTTTATTCTTCTGATTTTAATGATCATGAAATAATTTGCTCCACATCATATCTTGCTAATCATTCTGTAAAGTAATTTTCCAGGGAAGTGACTCTACACTACAACTGTTAATTCTTAATACTGTGGTGCAATTATTCCTGTTTTCTCTTTATGGATTAAGAATTTCACTAATATTTATATGAAATTAATGAGAATGTAACTCACTGGTGAGCATGTATGAGAGGTTTCCCTCTGTGCCCAAACCACAGAGGTTAAAAATGTCATAGCCACTGCCAAAGAATGTTGATTTTTCAGCTCAAACGATTGAGATTCAGGTTTTTAACTCTGGAGGTCCCTGATTCAATCCATGGTGCGTCAGGCAATATGGCAGCCTTCATAAGAGGACAGTGGGATCTGATTTAGTTCATCACCCTCTTTCCTTTTATTTTTTAATTAGTAAAATTAGAAAAGGTCCTGAATTAACAGGCTTGGAGACTGAAGCCTTGACTCAGACAGTTACTGCAGAAGCTGTGATAGTGTATACTTTCTTGCACTGGTATATAATAATATTGCCTATTATTAATAATAATAAACAATTAGGAACTAATCGAGATCATGTACTGATAACTATTTTGATAAAAAGTGGAAGGAAATGTATGGAAAACTTGATCATACAATAAATAAATCACCTGATCTAGATTATATGCTTCATAGAGGCATTAAGGATAATAATTAATAGAATTAATTGAACTTGTCACATTTTGATCATTAAAAAGGATTTTGATTATTTTAATTACTTTTATTGTTCCATTGATAGAAGACTCATTGACATTATAAGAAAAGCAAATTTATTGATTAAAAAAAAAACAGAAAAAAGAATAGACATCCCGATAATGACCAACCTGTAAGTCAAATTTTTTCACCTTGTACAATAGTGGAACCTATTTTAAAATTGAAAATCCCTAAACTTCTAGAAGGTGATGGAATCAAAACTCCAACAGCAAGGGTTTAGAAAGAACACTTCTGTTAATCAAGAAACAATGGTTTTTTCCCCCTTTGGACAAAATTATTAAATTAATTGTGGGTAATTTCACATAGTGGGTAGGGGCACACTAATGGCAGCACTATTGGTGCTGCCAGATCAATTCAGTGGGATAGATTGAGTGGAAGTGGAGACCTGCTCAATCGATCAGGAAGTCGACTGTTTAAATCCACCTCTGCAAAAAGAGTAACATTGCATCAACTGGAGGAAATTTCCAGTCGGCGCAGTGTAGTAGGGATGGCACAGTAATCAGAAGTTAGGAAGTTGACAGAGTAGCTTGTGTATCTCCCACTGACTGCCACCAAACTTCACTGGCAGTGTAGACTAGAGTATTTCAGAAAAAAAAAACCATGAACATATCATGATCACTGGAACTGGAGTTAGAGGACCCAAGTTCCCTGGAGAAACAGTTATTGATGGGACACCACTGGAAAATGAAACACAGGGAGGTTTGCTGGAAGCAACTCAGCTGGGACAGAGAAGTCCACCAGGTTTATTAAAGTTCCACTTGTTCAACATAACCTGCATTCAGCTTCACTGTTTATGAAAGAAACATGATGGCAGCATCTGAACTGTGAGTTCTCTGAAGTATAGCAGTTGGCAACATGAGCCATGGAACTTGGTTGGAAGCCCTCTTAACCCCTGGATTTTGAATGTAGCCTAGCAGTGGACCCAGTAGAAGGAGGAATTTGAGATGCTCATACAACAGGCCATGCAGGAAGACAAACGCTTGCTACAATCCAGCTTACATACAAACTCGCTCACATAAACTGATAACCAATTGAAGGACCTTAAGCAAAATGTATTGATTAATGGCAAAGTATGAACTTGGAGGAAGATATCTGTTGAGATGCTGAAAGGAATCGGTGTGATCTCTCAGGCTTCTAATTCTAAAATTTTGAGAATTTTAGCTAAGTCCCATATTCAAAGCAACAGCTATTTAGGAGCCTAGCCTAAGTCCCATTAAAATTCAATGAAATTTAGACTCCTGAGTCACTTAGGGCCTCTGAAAATGTTATCCTTGGTTTTATTAAACATCTACATGATCTGAAAGAGAATACAAGCAGTATATTCATAAAATTGACTAATAATAAACTAATGGGAGCTGAAAAAAACAATAAAGCAAAGAAATAATACAGATGGACCTAGAGAGTTTCTAAAGCATGAAAATAAAATTCATCTTGAAAAATTGCAAAGTAATAGTGAATGAAAACCATATTGCACTAAACAGCACTATTTGGGTATTCATAAGCCTTGGGTTTGTAGGCTGGGATATCATTGACCTGGTTTCCTGGGTCACTGTCTAGCAGCAAACTGGAACTGAGGTAATAATTAAGTGGACTCCGAGTTTACCTCCAGCTCACCTTTGATAATTTTATGAGAAAGGTCTGACTCTGAGACATTTCAATGTGCAATATATACAGTGCATTGAAGTAGAAACAAACAAACAAAAACAAACCCCTCAAACTATGACAAGAAATACTTTCAGATAGGGGGAAATAAAGGGGATGAGTATACTGGGGCAAAAGGATTAGAAAGGAAAAGATAAAAGGCTATAAAACAATCACTTTATCCATTAACAGCTCCCAAAACCCAGCCATCTTCTCCCTTAGGTCCCTGAGGCTTCTGCATGTGATCCTAATGATCCAACTAGTACATTTCTGCTAAAATAAAAATTTTTAGAGCTCCCTTATCTTTGGGCCGTTGCTGGTCTTGAAAATGCAGCCAATGGATCAAGAGCAACTTTTATACCATTTTCAGGAAACCATGCCAAATTATAACTCATTGAAGTGCTTCTTGAAGTCACATAAGTCAACACAGTGATCCTGTGCTTAAAATCCAGTGGTTTTAAATCCAACACAAATAAAACTCTAACATCGAGCCTGTGCTTTCCCCATGAGTTCTCTGACTACCTAAGCCATGATCAGAGGGGCAGCCCCTGCGGTATTCAAACCCACCAGATGGTGATGTAAATGGACATCTCAGGAATTCTAGCTAGCTAGACAATCCACAGCAGGCAGACTGAACTGTGGAGCCCCTTGTACTCTTTCCTTTTGTTTTTCCCTCCAAGAAAGCAACCCATGATCTCCTCCGTTTCCATATTTGCTCTCTCACATTCAGCATTGCATTGGCTGTTGAAAAGAGAGAGGAACAATTGATTACAAGATCTACTGTTTCCATTGTCAGAGAAAATTTTGTAGTGTTGCAATGGACTTCACTCTCTCAAGAGCACTGATCACTATAATGCCTCTCACATAAGGTTGTTGCACCCTGAAGGGGTGACTCCGGAGGATCACACTGCATTCAATAGGGGGAAAAAACCTGAAAGTCAGCTATGCTTTATGACATCCACCCAGCGGCGGTAATGGACATGAGTTTGCAATATAATATGGTATAAAAAGAGGCAAGAAACTTTTGAGTTGCAAAATCTGAATAGTATAATGGAGCAGGAATTCTGCAGCTCTTGTTTAACTGAAGCTATAATACTGTGTTCAGTTCTGGGCTTTTCATTACCAGGAAGAGATTGAAAAATTGGAGAGAGTGAAAAAAAGAGCAATAAAGAATTATCAGAGGGCTGGAGGATTGACTAATGAGGAAAAATTACAAGAGTGAAATATACATATTGCTTCACTAAACAACAGCTAAGTGGTGGTAGGAATGGAGCATAATAAGAGTCTACAGATATCTGAAGAATATAAACACCTACTCGTGAGAGGAATTATGTAATAGCTTTCAAATAAACACCACACAATATCACAGCTCTGTAACTTAAAAAGGAAACATAAAAATGTGTACAACAATTTCAAGGAAGTTTATACCATGTAAAGTAAGCAACTTCTATATGGAAAACTATTTAAAACTATCTACTCATTTATGGTGTCCCATGTATGCTGCTTTGGCATATCTAGGTAATGGGCATGAGATTCCCAGACTGTGACTGTTGTAGAATCTCAAGCTAAAATTATATTAACAGATCACTCACAAAAAAGAAGTTATAGAATATAACAAGTTAAAGTTAATATAAATATAAGTTAAGCTTATAGAAAAAAGCTTAACTGGCTTTGATTTACTGGCAGAAAAGAACTTCAAGTTAATACCTCAGTGTGAAATATTTTAAGAGCTTATCCTTCTTGTACTGTATCTAAGGCAACATCTATTGAATCTAAGTCCACTGCAGCCACAAATGTAATTTGCATCTTGTGTAGACATAAGTAGGTTAGCTTTCACCAAACTAGCTCGCTAAAAATAACAGTGAAGACAGCAGTGAAGACACAGTGGTTCAGGATTCAGAATGGCCTAGCAACACAAATATGTACACAGGTAGTGGGCTAGCAATACAAGTACGTACACAGGCTAGGCCAGCTTGCATGACCTCTCCACTACTGATAATTTTAGCATCCTAGCTAGAACAGATCTAGCACACAAGCTAGCAAATGACACTCCTGGCTGCAATACGGACATAGCTGAAGAATCAGACTTGTTCTTAATTTTCCAGTGCATTTCAGAGACACAATTACCTGTGGGCTTGAGATTCCGTTCATTAACACCAGTTTTACACCAGTGTAACTCGTTAGCTCCATTGACTTCAACACAGTTGCTCCTGATTTCCACAGATGTGAGAGGAGAATGAGTCTGTGTGTCTCCAGTTCATTTGAGGGAAAGACAGAAACCCAGAACATCACTTAACAAATGTAGGACTCAATTCATTTCTCTCAATCCACAAAAAAAAAGGGTAAGATTTTGGTTCAGATTTTCTTTCTGGTTCCTAAAATGTATCCTGTTCAACCACAGGAAACTCTGTCAAGCACTAAGATAAACTGAAGTCTATCTAGAACATAGGATTTGGGAAATTAAGGCATGCTTTTTACACTGCTAAACTGTGGATTATATTGCCACCTGTTGTCCAGCAATTCTCAGCACTCTTTATTTAATAAGTTGTAGAGTCAAATCTTGTGGCTAGATTTAAAAAAATGGGATAAATAATTTTATGGCCAAAAATAACATTGGTAATTATGCACGTGCTGTTACAGAGCCAGTTACACTTATGCTTCAGAATATAAACTGATCATCTCAGGCATCGGACTTGAATCTTCAGCTCCACTGCATAAGCAGCACTGTACTCTCGGCAAAGTACAATATAGAGTTTTCACCTTCTGAAGCAGTCAAGATTGTCCCCTCTGGAGGCAGAATACTGAGCAACACAGATTGAGAGACTGAGCCATCATGGCAAATTCTATGATGCTTATGTACCTTTAAAGGTACATGTACTTATTACAAATTACTTTACTGTACTTTTATCTGAGTGATTCCCTATTTCACAAGTATTGTTTGTCTTCCTATGTATTTTAGGATTATTTATCACCATACATATACAAAGACAAAGTGTCTGCCACAAGGATCCAGTCTTTCAAAACACTGTTGAGCACTGGAACTATTCAAAGAAGCACATACAAATCTCATCTCTAAATATCTGGAAGATTGAATCTTGAATATACACTATTATTTAACTTATATGGATTTTCCAATTTTGGTTGCCCAGACCATTTTACCCCATGATCCTTCAATATTCCCAGTTGGTCTTCCACATCAGTTTTTCCTAAACTCAAATGAGTTATGCTAAATAATGATTGTACAAAATAAATCTTAAGTAAGTGTGGTGTTGTTTTGTTTTAAACTGGAAAAAAAGACTTTAGTAGGCAAAGAGAGATGTTTTCTTTATAACCAAGAAATATAAAGGGAAATGTATTTAATTTTTTTTGCATTTGAAAAAATATTTACCCTCAGACAAAAATCCATAGATAATCAGTGTTAAACAATTTTATGAGTTTTATTTATCTTTCTCCTATCAATGTTTTGGGGCAAAATAAAATATGCACTTTATGTCATTATAACCCGCTAACCCTTTATAGGCTATAGCTTAGTAGCAGCATATTTATACAGTATATTTGTCCAAAGCAAAAGGTACATTAAAAATACTGAAGCTAATTTGAATTAACTGTATGTTTCCTTTTTTTCCTCATATGAAAGTATTGAAAAATATCTCCAATATATTACAGGAGATATTGCTGGTCTTTTAAATTGGAATAATTGGAAATAGATTTCCAGCTATGGTAGTGAATTGATCTCTCAGATTATAAAAGTTAATACTACCCACCAACCAGAACATGAACATAAAGAATATGTAAGCAATTAAGGCTCTGTCTTACTTCTACTAAAATCAATGGGAGTTAGGGCATTGACTTCAGTGAGAGCAAAAGATAGGCTTTTTTCTTTTAATAAAAAGTTGTTAAGGTGTGGGGTTTTTTGTTTTTGTTGTTCCATTCCAGACAGCACTGATAAATGAAACAAAAGTAAATGTATCTTCTGATGTTCCATTTCATGTAATACAAAACAAACAACAAAATACATAATCTGTTTTAGGATAAAAAACATTGCAATTTAAAGGAACGTAGACTTTGCCCTATACTGACAAATATAAATCAGCATGTGGTGTTGTGTAGCTGATATAATATAACTACTTTGAAGAACTTAGTTATTATTGTGTGCCAGCTAGGAGTGAGTGATATGCACCCATGGGATGAGGCAAAGTGAGATACAGTTAGGGATTTAACTTTATATTCCATTTTTCATATTGCATGCATATAAAAGTTTATAAAATATTTTTTTAACTGGAACACAGAACCTCCTATGCCCCAATTCTCCATTCAGATGTAGTTGACAATGGAAAACACACAAGCTTGCTGATCTTCATCCATCCAGCCCCGTTGAAAACTAGAGCGGAAGGAGACCTCCTTTAACTTTCACTGTTGGTGGCCACTGGAACTTATGTGATGGCCACTATCTTGGCTGCCATGTTCAGCACTGAATCAGAGATCTCCAAAGCTAAAAGCATCAGCTTACACAGCTTGCACTAAGACCCATTCCTCTCTAATTGGGGCTTTATGGACACATATCCTCTGCAAATTAGACCCAGAGGACCTTTACCAGAGAATCACCATAGCGTTACGCTTGTACCAGTGGGGGATCAGCAAAACAGAGCTCAGCACCACCACACCTCCATCCATCCCTGACATGACCCCAGTCTGTACTCAGTGCACCCTCTCCTCCCAAGTATTTAGAAGGAAGTGGATGTACATTTACATCAGTGGAGGTTCCCCCTACACAGCGGAAATGCAATGTTTAAATTCACTTGTCTGTGCACTCAGCAAATTTTGAGCACTTACTCTTTAAAACCAGAACATAAATGACTTCCAAGTGTCTTTTAAAAAGTCATAAATGCTCTATTTAACAAAGAGGGAAAGTTCATACAGAAAAAAGACCCACATACAGTCAGTCACACATACACTTAGGAGTATCATTTGTATGTACTGGATTTTCACATTAGAAACATTTTGTCAAGTCACTAGAATTATGGAAGGAAGAAAGCAAGGAAGAAGGCAAGGCTGTTATTTAGCAGCTGGAGAAAACAGAATGTAGAAGAGACATGGCACAAGCACTACAGTGCAAGTAATTGCTTATAACACAGTAATAGGTTCATCAGCACTTTACAGTTGTGAGAGATGAAAAACACTAAGGACCTGGAATGAAAGCCTGATGGGTCTGTAGATAGACACTTGTGTCAAATGCTTCAGGAAGGTTTGGCGAAAGATGTCAAAGTAAGAAAAAAGATTGCACAGAAGAGATGCACTACGCTAGCAGATTGTAAAAGAATCAGACTTGATAGGCATATATTTCAGATATCCCCTCACACAGGGCTTCACCCAAAACCCATTAAAATCAATAGAAAGACTCCCATTGCCTTCTCTGGGCTTTGGATAAGACCTATGGACAGCTGTCTAGCTAGGCACTGGCATGGAAGACAATGGGTCCAAACATACATCCTGACTAGGTTTGCCAACTCTCCAGGATTGTCTTGGAATTAAAGATTATGTCATGTTGAAACTTCCAGGAATATGTCCAACCAAAACTGGCAGCCCTAATCCTGACCCTGTGATTGACCACAGATGAGACAAAGATCTTAAAGGCAGGGCACACAGTTATCAGTGCATGAAATTAAAATGATATAGGATGTTTTAAGGATAAATTACATTACCAATAACATCCATTTTATGGTTCTGCATTTCAGATGTCAGTAATTTGCCAGAATAAAATTGTATGACAGAGAAAACTGGACAATAAGTGATGGTCAAGAGCTATGGGTACCGAAGTAAACAACAAGCTCAGAAAGTGAAAAGGTGGGAAAATGCTAGCACAAGGCAAAAGGAAAGCAAGTAAAGTGGCTAAAACAAATAAGCTGAAGCAGCATGAGTTTGACTGTCATCAAAATTTTAAATCTGCTCATGTCTTCATATAGAAAAGGCATTTTCTGATAACTAGCCAAGCATGCATGAGACTTGCATCTACGATAGATCACTGCAAAATTACCTTTTACTTTTCCATATTGTTAGAGGATCCCTTAAAATATAGTTTCAAATAACTTCCAGAAGAAATGTCAAGCATAGTGCTAGAGGTGGAGGCGACTGGCCAATCAAAATGCAAAACTTCTATTAAAGGATTATCTAAATAACATCACTGTGTAATAGAAGAAAAGGCTCAGGTGAGGGCAACATAACATACTGATGATGTCATCACTTCCATAAACCTTTCCCTTCCACTATACCTCATATTAAATATCTGTGTTATACCTTATGCTAAAAGATCAAAAAAGGTACACTGTTCATTTCCTAGTTCAGAAGCTATTCCCCATTAGCAGTCTCAACCACACTATCTTTTCTAATGATTAAATTAGGTCCAAATTGTCCCTGGCCCTTGTGTGAGTGCAAGAGTGAAAGCATAAGAAATCTTCTTCCCATTAAGCCACCTGAAAAAAGATCAATCATATTCTCTATGCTTAGGGGATTGCAGAGACTACTGCCTCCTCTTGAATCTTGGGAGCACAACCCAGCCACAAGGAGGTGGAAAGGAAAGGAGGCATGGCCCATGCCACAACTCACCACACAAACTCATTCAGCTGGTCAGGAACACAGAGCGGAGCTTGCTATACCAGCCATTAGAATAGTGCTGTCCCCTTGTATTCCCTACGGCTCACAGATTTCCCCATGAGTAGTGTGGCAGTACAAAGTCCCTAAAAGACATGCTGAGCTATCTAAGTAGAGTTGAGATTAATTTTATTTCTCATTGTTTCAAACAGCAGCAGCACTTGTAGTGCAATATCACTGACAGGAATGGTGGTGTCCCATTTTACTTAAGGGATCAACTGTTATCACTCTGTATTATATGAAGCAATAAAGAGCTACTGCGACTGATAAATTTGAGAAGCACAATAGAGTTGTTTTATTAATCTCTGGAACAGTTTACTGTGAGTATACAAAGCAATAAAGCTTATACCTACTATGCAACAGAAAAAGGCATAGAAAAGAAAAATTTGCAAATATACATATTTTCCTTCATGTGAGTTTGTAATCACTGTGCTGTTACTTTTTCATTCTTCCCAGACAGACGTTAGAAACTCAGCTAGGAAATATAGTGCAAGAACACATAAAGCATTTGGGAGCCCAGATGTAACTGGCCATAACTTGGCATTTGCTTGCAGTTTCAGACTTTCAGAGCTTGCAGTTTGAGAATTTGTCCCACAGTGTTAATAACAAATTATTTGGCATAATTTCCAATAATTGGTGAAGAGCCAATATTTGTAGTAAAAGGTCTTCAGCTTTTCTACATTACTTTCTTCACTGAAGAAGTCTCCTCAACTTTTCAGGAGCTGGTGTCCCATCATATTTCTGTGGGTTTGAAAATAGTGGGCCTTTCAGTCTAAGTATCCTAAGTAGGCAGCCAAAAATTAATTCACACAAAATGAGTGGCCACTCCTGAAAATGGTGAGCTAAGCTCAACAGGGTAGCTCTTTCTTGCTTTATATGTTCTGTACAGTGTGCTGTATGTTTTTGGCACAGTATTAATAATGCATCTGAATATCATCCCTCCTTCATCAGGCACCCATCTCCTAGCTTTATAGCAGGGAAAAGAAATTTCCTGTACCCTAGTAAATCTCCTCTCTTGGCCTCAAGGAGAAAGAGAAGGAGCGCACACTCTCCCCAGTAACCCTCTTTCCCAGGCCTGACAGGACTGGGGGAAAAAATGCTACCCTCTCCCACCTGGTCACATAGAAAAGTGTAGTCATTTGAGTCATGCCATTCCCACCCAAAGAATCCCCTTCCCAAATGGACAGTGCATGTATATACACTCTCTTAAATGTACTGGCCCTTTGTGTGGTGGGCTAATAGCCTTCTACCCAGTCATTAATCCACAGAGAAGAGGCCTTTAGCAGTATGTGTTTCCTAGACACAGTGCAGAATGTAAGGGAAGAGATGTGGATTGCTTACCCAGCTCCAAATAAAAGCATTTAGTAAATGTAGAGTATGAGTTTTTTGCCCAGTCTCCCATCCCAAAAGCTGTAGATAGGGTAAATGAGCCAGCTGGCCACCCCACTATAAAAAATAGGATGAAGGAGGGGAACAGGTGATTGTCACCTGAACATGTCAGTAGAGGAGAAGGGAGGAGGAAAATAGAATGACACAGGACTGCACATCAAAAGAAACTGAATTGCATAATAGCTCAGGGCCTAATGGATAAAAAATATTTAACACCAACTCATCCATGGAGCTCTCCACAAGCCCTTGTTTTTGAGTATTTTGGAGAAGGGAACCTGTCTATCTGTGTGTTTGTACAGCACCTAGCACAACAAGCATCTGATCTTGATTGGGACTTTAGGGCACTACTGCAATATAAATTAATAATAATAATTCCTTTTATACATCTTGGCCCACACTTGAAAATTATGTCCAACATGTATTTTTAACTTCAAGTAATTAAGAGGAAGCACCAAGAGGCATCTAATGAATAAAGAAGATGGGGCTGAAAGCCAGCAAGTCCTTAGTTCTAACTCTATCTCTGATACAATCTAATTGAATAGCCTTGGACAAATCATTTAACCTTCCTTTCTCAGTTTCCTCATCTGTAAAATGCACTTAAATGTCCACAGGTATTTTTCTTTTTTTCTTTCTGCTCATTCATTCATATTTGCCTTATGTTTTGTTTGCAGAATCCTTCAGATCCTATTGAGATTGTATTAAACAAATATTGACCTCATTAAGGGTATTGCACAGAACTGATATGGACAGCATCACCCCCAATGCTCCCAATTTTGGAAGACTTTAAAATCCAGATCTGATTAGATCTGATTTTTGCAGCTAGTGCCTCTTTAGACAAACTCTGATTAAATCAGTGAAGCCAGAAGTCAGACTCTAAACCAGTACTCTCCTGTTTAGTTTACAGTCTTCCTCTGTTTTTCTGACTTGTTTATGTATTTCTTTGTTTGTTTGTTTGTTTGGACAGGCAAAAAATGGCTTAGGTTGTGGCTGAATGAGATCTGGTGTCATTGCAATGCCTCACAATGCTCTTGAAGAGCCTGAAATTCTTATCAGCATTCTATCCAAAAAACTAAATTAAGAGAACATTAGGGTTACATGGTTAAGCAATCAAGAAAATAGAAAATTCCCAAGTTATGGTTGCACGCACAATTTTAACTCTGCCCCCCGATGCGTATGTGTTTCCACACAGATTTTAATTACATGATCACTTACTGGTTCTCAAATAATACAGTATAATAGCATGCAATTTTTCTAAGGCTTTAGACACACATCCATAGAATTGTTTAGTACTGTGCACTACTATTTATATGCCAAACAGGCTTCATTAAAGTCATTTATATGGAAAATACACAGTAAGGCATTTTTGCACAAAATACTGCAGGGTAATAGTAAACATTTGCCAACAAATATAAGCCCCCTAAGTTTCCAGATAAATTAGCTGCAGAGTTGACTGGCTTATCCCCTAAATTTCACCTTTGGAGTGCATGTGTGTTCAGCTTGATTTCCTAGGTTTGCTAAATAATTTCTTATTCTGTTGGATTAGCTAAATAATTAACTGCTTCATCTCCTGAATTGTATCTGAGGTATGCTGTGCTGATGGATGGAAAGAATTGTACCATATATGGCTAAGCACCTGATCCTATTAGGTGTTAAGCACATCCTAGGAGGCATTGAGCATTATGCAGGATTTAGCCCATGTCATGTGGTGTCCACCCTACCCAAGGCCTGAAGTACTAACAATTCTATGCAAGCATGTCTAAAGTTCTAGAAAAAAATGTATGCTTTTGTATTTTTTGAGAACCGGTCTGTGATCATGTAATTAAAGTCTGTGTGGAAACCCATATGCACCAGGGGGGCAGAGTTAAAATTAACTTATAGGCTGCACTGGAGCAAAAATGCACCAGGTAGTGGTCAGGCTTAATTTGTTGATGAAGTCCAGATGGGGAAGGAGCTGGGCCTGGTTTATAAAGACAGGCAGCTGGCCACAGAAAGTGGTTGCAAGGAGGTAGTCTGCCTTCATGCTGTGGGAGAAGGAAGGTGTTTGGGACTACAGTCTCAGATAGCCTGCAGTTACTCCTGGAGGGAGGGAGTTTGAGCTGATAAACCCAGAAGTTGGGGGAAGCCAGAAGTTAGAGTTGAGAAGTAGGAAGGAATCCAGGGGAAGAGCAACATGATCTGGGAGTGAGCAGGCCACTGTTGCTAGAGAGAGAGGGACCCTGGACTGAAGTACAGGGTTGGCCCAGATTCTCCTACCAGCTACGGGAGAGGTGGTACAATCAGGGCAGAATATGAAAAGTCTGCCTGAGGCTGCTGGTAAGGAAAATCTTTGATATCCCGGAAGGGGAAGACCATAGTGACTTAGCTGGAGGGCTACCCCGTGAAGACAGAGTACCTTGAGCTGCAGAGTATCATGAAGACAAGGGGCCATCGGCTCTGAGTGGAGCTAATTCCCACATGCAGCCACAGGAAGGTGCCCTAGTTGTGTGTGGATACCCATGTGACAGCCCTAAACTATTGAAATTCAAACCTTGGAGAGAAGAGAACATACATTGAAAGGCTAAGAAGTCAGAGGAGAATGAGACCCTAATAGTTTTAAACTGATGTAACTCCCCTGGAAATAGTGACGTTATTTCTGGTTTACACCATTGTGAGAGAAGAACGAGGCAGTTTCATATAAAACTCCCTAAGCCATACTGAAGTTACTCCTGGCTTCCACCAAGGTGAGAGAAGCAGCCACTGTTTCATATAAAAGTATATTGAACCATTATGGCAGTGAAAATTATTTAAGGATACAAAAATGAAATATTACAAAATATTCCATATATGCATCTAAAGCCTAGAAAAACTGTATGATATTGTATTGTTTGAAACAATATTCTGGGTAAAGTCCTGGCCCTGCTGAAGTCAATGGGAATTTGACCATTGACTTCACTGGAGCTCTGACTTCACCTTATGTGATCATACAGCTGATGTGTCAAAATACACACAAACAAAAGAGCAAAGTTAATGTTAAGCATGCATTTAACTTTCACACTTTGCAATGTTGCATGATTTCCCATGCAACCCTAATATTGTCATTGCTGTCTGTTTTAAACTGAAATGTCTAAGGCTTCTTAAATAAAATGAGGAAAAAACATTCTATAATGTGGAGCTATTTGTCTAAATGTTATTGAAGCATTTTACTGCGCACACTTTCTGAGGGCTGCAGGGAGGTGTTTTGTCCTCTGCCGTTAGAGTTGGACTGGCACTTTGCAATGCATCTTGAACCAGGGACAATGCATACTTGAGCTGTCCCAAGAGCAAAGCAAACTGGAATGTGACTCCGATTTGGTCCTGTTTCCCCCTTGCTCCATGGGGGAAGTAAGCTATCCCAGCACAGCTTGCTTCCCTTTCTCCTCAAGCATAGGGGTGGCAGGCTCATCCCAGTCACCACTCCCACCTGTCCACTCACTATCCATCTGCCCGGCAGGGGGAGCACCAGCACAATGATAGCTATTCACTGCACAATGATAGCTATTCACTCCACAACGCTACTGTCCATGATACAGGAGTCCATACAGGAAGTAACTCCTTGCATTCCTTCACTCCCGTGGGTGGAAGCACTGCGCCCCATACAAAATCCTGTGATCGTTATGAGCTGTATGTCTTATTTTATAAGATGCACTGCCAGGAGTATGTTTTCAGTTAAGCACTGTCCCTTTTGCATGTGCAAATTTATGGCTATATTTTCTGCATCTGCAAAATGATTTTCTGGTGCAAATATGAGTTCTTCTACCAGCAAATCCTTTTGTGGATGAAAAAAAAAAGAAGCATAAAATTGCACCTAGAAACAGAGAGCTCCCCTTCAATAAATATCTCACTGTACAGCAGAAGCGTAGCCAGAACCGATTTTTTGGCAGGGCCTGTGGCTGACATGACTGGGCACAAGCCTGGTGTCACAAGCGAAACACAGGCTGATAAAAATGAGGGATGAATTGCTTAAAATCTGATTGGGTGGCCTGCTTTCAAAGTGGCCCAGGCCCACCTGTAGCCATGCCACTGCTGTACAGCTAAATTAGCCATGCATGTGTAGGATGGACTTCTTTATCTGTGCATGGTATAATGAGAACTCCATGCAAAATGCATTAAACATGAGCAAAATGCAAATTGCAACAGATCAAATCAAAACCAACGTTCACTAAATAGCTATAGATATTTCTCAAACGGGGTTATTTCCAAGCCAAACTTCAACTTTCTACTACCAGTCAAAAGTAGCTGAACATTTAAACAGACCTACACCTTCGGACAGAGATCAAGCTGGAACAATTTCAATCCCAAAGGCTGAAACCCATAAATGACTGAAAACAGGGTATCAAAATGGAATCTCTTACATAACCTTAAATATCGCAGGCCTTTTTATGACTCCTATAATCAAAAATAACTGGAATCTGATCATCTCATCATCTCTGACCCTACAACGTGTTTATGAGCTCAATTGTGCAAGGTGCTCAGCGCAGCACTTAAACATACACGTAATTTTAAGTACATGAACAGTCCTTGGTTTGATATCATTGGGACTACTCACGTGGTTAAAGCATGACCACAAGAATCAAGCTGTAAGGACTCAATTTTGCAGACACTTACAGCATGAGTAATTTTGATGTCACATAAATAAAATTTCTCAGTGTTTGCATTAGTAGGCTCCAAATGATTTTCTCTGGAACCTCATATCTTCCTATCTACATTCTGTAAACTTTTATAATTTTGCCAGAAATAATTTAATTTATTGTATGTTATGTTTGCTATAATTTAGCCAAGAAATTCTCTACTTTTATTAATTTGTAGGTATTGCTTAATAAGAAATTAGATAGTAAAATGGGAGAAAATGTTTCTTTCAATAAACAGTTACCAGAGATATTTAATAACACCTAAGCATTTCTCATTTTGAAAGTTACTGATGGAGCCATATTACATGCCAACACAAAACAGAGAATAAACTTAGGCCCAGCTTCACAGCTGTGCTCAATATGCACTGCGTGCAGCTAACAGGGTTTCAAAAGAGCCATTTGGGACTCCCTGATGCTGAAGGTTGTTTTATACTGGCCCAGTACCCCCTTTAGTGTAGACAAGCATTTGGGCTGCGCTACAGTATACTGGCCAGCTACACAGCCAAAGTACCAGTATGACAGTCAAGCAATGCCAAGCAATATTCTAGACACTCCCTCATTTTTCTACCCATCACCCACAATCTGCCATTCTACTCTTTCCCCATTGTCTTCAGTGATGCAGACCCAGGTTTTAAGACTAGCAATACAGGGCAGAAACTCTGTTTTTTGTTTGCCTTTTTCCTTACTTCTTGTAAAGAATCATGTACAGTTAATGTTGCTATACAACTATGTAACAAATAAATATCATATTACATGTAATGAGCATCTGTTAACTTTATATTAATAATTAAATATCGTATTTGTGATAACAATGGTAAAATGCATAGGTTGTCCTAATTCTTTAAAAAAACAGCTAAAGCTTTTTTCCGTCCTGTCCTACTTGTAACCAAGCTAATAGAATGACAATTCATGGTCACACTGTATAAATGCATCAAGAAAACAAGCATCTACACTTTCCAGATGCCGATCAAATCCCCTACCTTTCCTACATAGAGAGGGTCTGTACCCATGTATTCCTCCAGCACAAAGAATTGATTCCACACCCAGCTGCGCTTGGTTCTCGACCTTCCTGATTGAAAGTAGGGCTTTGATCTGGACCTTGAGAGCTCTGCTTGATTCATCCCAGAAAGACACAGGAAAAGAGCTATTATCTGCAAAAAATGGCAGAACTCCACTTTGCCCAACTTCATTTTTTTCCCCCTGTGTACGAAAAAACCTTGATAAGGAAGCGGATGCAATTCCAGTTGGCTCCGTAGCTCTAGCCTCCAGCAGGGTGTCAGCTGGGAGTTCAGAGATGATAATTTGTGGAGTGTTTGATTGGAAGAGATCAGCACCGTTGAGTAGTCGTCACCAGAGAAATGGTATTATAGGTACCTACCAGGGGAAAAGACAAGAACGGTTGTCAGGAAGTTAAAAAACATACACATCGCTTTCAGCTTTCACTTGCTGCATCTTATATTTTACTAAAACTTTTCTCTGTATTGTTAGTAGTATTAACAGACTTTAACTTATACAATAAATGCTTTGACATTCTAGATTGTCTTCCTTTGATTATATTAATCTTGCTGGTTGATCTGTATTTTAATCACAAAATCATACAAAATTTTATATTTTTCTGATGAACGTTCTCTTGATTTATGCAATTATCTTATACAAACACCACAATATTTTTTCTTATCCCCTCTGTCTAATTATTTTACATTTACTAGCTTTGATTTTTCTTCCCTCTTTGCTACAGCTAATTTTGTTTGTCATTATTAGGACATGAGAACAAAGCACCTAACAGCAGTGATTCATACCAATGGATAGGGCATATGTTAGCTTAAATCTTTTCCATCTAACAGAAAAGTGAAATAAAGTAGTATAAGGTGACTCAGAACAACTTGATTGATTCTGAGTCACAGTAGACCAGATGTTTTGATGTGTTCTGATTTGAATCTGATCAGCTAAAAAGCCAGGAGTTTCCCCATTCATATATTTCCCATTAAAAAGCCAAGTGTCAGGTACGATATGAAGCATGTTACACAACTCTATCTATCTTCAAAAAGGTCAGAAAATAATTTGATTTTATATGTTCAATGCAGTGTCGGTGTGAGGCTGAGTGATTCCTACAAAGTAACACAGACAAACATTTGCTTATAGTATATCTTCTCTCTCTCACTTTCAAAATTCTGGCTACTAAGGAGCTGGCAGAATTTATTAGAAAAGATGACCAATCCTGACTAAATGCCTCAAACTGGCATGGTAAATTTGCCAAAATCTGAATTTAAATCAATATGATACACTCTCTTGCCACCTACATTTATTAAATTTGTTTTGATCTAGCAAAAACATATATAATATATAAAAGCAAGGTGATTATTTTCCCAAAATCTTTAACATAAATAATTAAATAAATATAAAGAGTTCTTTGAGAGGGCCAAACGTAGATCTAAAATTGCGGAGATGTTATCCAGCTAGTTGAACCCTATGTAAGCAATATTTCTTCTTGCAGTGAGGATTTCCGCTCCTTGTCAGGCCAATGTGTTCAGGTGTCAAGATGCATTAGAAAAGTGTCAAATATAAAAGGGCAAATGAGGATGATGTTAAAATGGTTACCAAGTAATTCATACAGAGGGAAATACTGTGATCTAGGAAGCCCTGGAAGAAAAAAGAGTTAGTATTTTGCCTGTTTTACTTAACCGAGTGGACTAGCCATTACACAGAATATATATTAAATGCTTTAAGCAAATTCTTTTATTGCTAGCCATCTTTATTAGAACTGAATGAAATACAGTTTCTGATAGTTGTTCACAGTACCCAGAGTTTTATTTTAGCTGTGCAATTTCTATATATCTCCCAAAGGTAGCTAGAGGGCAAAAAACCAAAACAAATAAAAAGCCCTTCTGATTACAGAGTGTATTTAATGCCTTTTTATAGTAATCCCTTATGGGTACTGCCTTGCAACAGAAAGGCTCTACTTAGAGACCAGTGGGATAAACCACAAACCCACTAAACATGTTCACTAAGCAGCAGCAATTTGAAAGCTCTATACGTAAAGAGCTAGTGACTTGCTACAGGCACAGTGAAGAAAATAAGCAACTTCTTACCTGATAACCCTGATTTCTAAATGCTACAATTCTGAGGCACCTCTGCCAAATGAAAGATTCCCTTTGCAGTGGGACTAACATAAAAGCCAATTTCAGCTAATTGGTTTATGGACTATTTATTATATGTTTGATTACTTCTGAATAGACACAGCTCAACTTTGTTAACATAGACATAGACTGATTAAAAAAACAGAACCAGCAAAAATAAAAATATGAGAATACAGGAGAGGATTTGTTTTCTGGTGGAATGACATGTTCCTCAACCCACCACTCAGTTCAGTTAAGAGATGATTCTCCAGAGAAGTGCTGTTCATATCAGAAATTGTAAATGCACCCTTTAAGTACCAACTCGACATCTCTGTTTCACCAAGTTAGCTACCAACATCTGACATTGTTTCAAAAAGGCAGCACACTGATATTTAACTGATATTTCATAAAAAATGTTAGTAAAACCTTTACAGTGTGTTTGAGGCTCTCTAGTAAACATTCTTGCTCTGAACAGACATTTAAAACTGAGAATTCCAGTAACCTTTATCTTGAACATTTTCTGATCTCTGTTCTTTTACACCTGAAGGAAAGTATGAAAACCACCATATGGAGTGCAATCCTTGTGGTCCCTAGCCACAGATCACAGCATGAAACTGAAAGCACACCCAAAATACTAGCCAAAATATAGTCCATATGCTAGACAGCACAATCTGATGAAGAGCAAACTATACAATAATCAAGAATTTTGGAAGAAATCATTTTTTACCGATTCTCAAATAGTTTTATCACACTGTCTCATTGTTCCAATTATTTTTATTCGGGTAAATGTCAACACACTTTTTTCAAGTGGATATTTATTCCCTTTACCATTCATTTAATTTTAACTAATTTTAGGGTGTTCTTTTTTAGTCCTTCCAACATGTTTAATATTTCAAATTGATAATTCCTTAAAAAAAATTAATATTCATTGCATAATATTCTCTGCTTCCTGTCAGAAGAGATAATTATTTATTAAAATGTATTTCATTCTCTCTCATTAATATCTCTCTATGTACGCAAAGATATACAATACAGTATATACATATAGGTCATATCTTATATTCTCTCACTATATGTATATAGACTAATATATGTATGGGGAGACAGTTTTTGTCTCTTCAGGATCATCTTCTGCATCTATATGGAACATCATCACTTTGATGGCGCCAAAAGGTAAATTGCAAGGTACCAAAAGGTACATCCTGCCAAGCCATAAATGTAGACTTCTGTGTTTCATTTGAACCAACTAAAATTGAAAGGATTGTATGGAACACAGCTCTGTCCCCTGATTTAAGCGTTATTTGTGTCCTCTGCAGTTGCAGGACTGGGTACCAAAAGAAGAAGAAACTGATTCCCAATTATTATCTATTCTGTTTTAGAAGTTCATGTTTTGAATAAGGTTGTTCACTCACTGTTCAGGATGCAAGTGACTGAAGGAGACATTATTTGCAAATGTAACTGATGTAAATTAAACATCTAATCCCCTAATTGCACCTTCAGATCAGGTAGTCAAACATCCAAATGATGTTCATTTTGTCCACACAAGATTTGGGGTGCAAACCTGTGTCCTCAAATTGCGGGTGCAGAAAAGGAGATCAGTTTTTAACTGTCAAGATGTAAAATAATTTGGGATTGTATATGTTTTTAAAACACTGCAGTTCATCTTCAATGAGAGCTCATCTTTGTAATTTACTTCCTACAAAGCTCTGTGGTCTGCCAAAAGTGCCATACATTAGTGAAAACAATCAAACTGTAATTCATGGGATATATCCTGTAATGTAAAGGGTATATTCTGTGATCGGGGTCTTTAATACTTCTAATTGCTACTGGACGATATCACAAGGGCTGTAATGCATACCGTATGCAATGAGCCTCAAGAATCAGAAAAATCCATAAGGAGTGATTACCGAACATTTACTATATCTTGTTTTCGTTCTTATACAGACATTTAGCTGATTGATCTGTAAAACATCATGTTTTAGCTGGTTGACCTGTAAAACCACATGTCTACAGGAATCTTGCTATTGAGAAGATTTTATCTGCTATTTGGAAATTGAACTGCATTTGGGCTAAACTGTACAAGCCAAGGAGTTTCAGTGAACACTTTTACACTGAGGAAATGATATGCTTTTATTTTGCCAGCACAATCTGCTGGTGTCAGAGTGAATATTCTGCCTTGTTTCAGAAAGGCAATCCTGACTTGACGAAAAGAGCCAAATCATGGGTCCTCAGCTATAAAGTGGCAAAACACATTAACTTCAATGCAACAATGCAATTTACACCAGCTAATACTGGCCCAATATTTTGTTTCAGTCGCTAATGTCTGTACAAGTAATAAAACATTTTCTTGTTCATGGTTAGTGGTGAGCCATACTTCTTTCTCTGACCTTTTCCAGATACCCAGGTATAACTTCCTCCTTTCCCTGTTTTCCCCAAACCTCAAGGTCATTTGATAGAAAGTTGTTGGTTCCTCCCACCACCTCCCATTTTGCATAAAAAATCTAGCTCATTGTTCTCATAGGCCTCCACTCACACACTGCTACTGCTGTTACAGTGCCAGTTTAGTCCATGAATCATGTTGTTCCCCTATCCACCTACTCAGCCTGACCCCAACTTCCCTGCCTTTCACACCCCAATACTACTAGGTTGGGAAATGATAATTGGAAATCTTTTCCAATCCTATTCTTCTTCACATGTGAAATCTCCCAGCCAACTCATGACAATTTATTTGTGTTTAACTGAAGAGTTTTACCACTTCTTTCCCGCTCTCCTTCCCCACAATTATCCTTTCTTTAAATGGCTTTGACTTGTCAATATCATGGCAATACCCAGAAATTAACCCTGATTTTCACTGTCTCTGGAAACACCCCTGAAGTGGGATCTAGAAAATACTACCCAGTAAATGATGCCCCAGATGGGTCAGTAGTGCAAAGTTATCCCTTAATTTTCTCACTGCACCTCAGTCACTCAATAAAGCAACACCCTGTGTGTTGAGATAATTCCACAATTGACTGTTGCCACTGGAACTCGAACCATGATCCCTTGAGTGCAGAGAAATCAGCAGGTTAGCCCCTTGATAGCTGAGCTACTACAACTGAAATATTTATGTTTTGACATTCTATTTTACAATACCAGTTGGAATGGGTGTCACTTTTCTGTGAAAAATAAAACTCTCCTTTTAGTAACTGAAGGCTCAGACGCATGTCACACATGGCTTTCCTATCACAGGAGTCTCTTTTTTTAAAGTAACATTAAATCTATGCTTGTTTAAACAACTATGGGTTAAGATATAAGACCAAATCTAGATAATTATAGTTTAGATTGCAACTGCTGGCTCTTACCTTTCTTCTCAAAAAAGAAGAGTTCCCTTGAGGAGGTGAGGCTCTTCAAGTCAAGCCAGCATGATCAAACCCATTAACTCCCTCTGCCAGATGACATTACAACTACAGACCACAACCTCCTGCCGCTAACTGCCCTAAATATTCACATGGGAGCACTGTAAATGGAGTGCATATCCTGTAGTCTGCATCTGGTTATCAAACAAGAAACTAACACTGCTCCAAACATATGGCACTGTTACACAAAACTAGCTCCAGTACCCTCTGATTCAGGTGAAAGGACTTGGCAAGGCAACAGAAAAACAATAGGCAGACTTTAATAAATGACAGCGTTTCACATAATGCACACAGAAAACAAAGTGACTGTTACTCAGTCTTCCATGGTACTCTGGAGTTGATTATGTAACAGTACATGGCTGAAATGCTACATTTTTAAAGCAGACTTTAAAAAAGGTGTCATTTTCTCCATATGAAAGTTCTTTGTAGCCTCTCCACCTTGTTATATTAAATTGTATATTTCAAAGTTGTTGAAAAGGATTATTCTAACTTGATCAGTGATGTAGATATCTGAAAAATAAATGTTAACAGTATGTTTACGGTTGTGACTATACAGCACAAATAGTTATATTTCAGAAATGGTCTTTAGCTTGATTTTTGCATTCTCTGTTAATTTGTAGAATTTCATACAATACCTACAGAAAGAAATTATTTTGTGGTATTTCCCTGTAGAATCACTACATCCCCAGAGGAGGCACTCCTGTATTACTGCTTATGGTTAAGCCTGGTGTGACAAGCAGGGGCTGAGGGAACCATCACATATTTTATGCATCCTCCCTCAGCTAGAATTAACTGATCTTTTATTGCCATGAGAAAGTAATACCCAGTGGTGACATGAAAGCAGCATGAACAAATTGTATGTGATCAACTAAGGCAAATTAGATGGTTAAGGAATTGGAGCCACTGAAAATGGCATCACAATATCAGGTTTTGAAATAGCCACTGAAATGGTAAATGAAAGCTTATTAGCCAACCCGGTACTCATAAACTAGCTCCTAAGTAGCAAATTTAGCCCCAAATCACTTGATGTTGAAAATACCCAACTCATAATTTTCTATGCACAGAGGACTCAATTTGTGTGCTGAGAACCCTTAAGAACGCTCGGCAGTGCTTGTTTAATAAATCAAGACTTTGACTCAGGATAAAGCAACATGATTTTTTTAATATATACGTTAATGAAGATTTCCTCAAATCTTTAGTGCCTGACTGCTAACAAGATTAAACAGAGAGATGTACATAACAAACACTTATAAAGTTACAATGTACTGAGCATTTACGTGAAGGGTAAACAGAAGCCTACAGTGAATCTACATCACTTTCTGTTCATAGGACATTACAGCCAATTGAAGGATAAATTGCAGTTATACAGATGCTTTACAATTACCCTTTTGTACAGGCAAGTAAAAGTGCTTTGCTATTAAATCAATAAAAGTAGACTTAAAAGAGTTGAGGCTGTCGGCTGATTGTTAACACAGTCCTTATGAGGATAGCAACCCTTAATTACAATAATATCTCACATTATAAGGGCACAATGCCCTCTGATCAAAATTACAAAGCTTAATGGCTTTTTGCAGGAAAATGCATTACTGATTATTGTTTTTTCTTCACATTAACTGATGCGCATTTCCAAGGTATGCAGTGTTGTTTAGACATGTTGTTCCCAGGATATTAGAGAGACAAGGTGGGTGAGGTAATATCTTTTATTGGATCAACTTCTGTTACTGAGAGAGAAAAGCCTTCCAGTTTACACAGAGCTCTTGACCTGAAGAAGAGTTCTGTGTAATCTCGAAAGTTTGTCTCTTTCACCAACAGGAATTGATCCAATGAAAAAATACTTCCAATGTACAGCACTAAATCAGACTTTTGACTTCTGATATTTACCTAATATTCTTGGAAGTTTGTATCTCTTAAGTTTTCAACCTAAGGACAATATTTCTTAACATAAAAAGTTGTCAGACTCCACTCTTAGCTCTTTTTCTGTTCTCCCCTTTGATGTGAGCTTTATTGGTTTGTTTGTTTAAATCTTTTTTCATCTTTTTCAGTGTTCCTTAAAATACAAAAGGTTGCCTAGATTAGATCCCTTGGTAGTTGCAGGCTGAAAAGATTAAAAGTCTAGACAAGGACTTTCAAAGGGAAGTCACATTTGGGGCCTAAATGAATATATCAAAGGTAATAGCAACACAGTCAAACAATTCTAATTTTAATGAGGCATGGCCAGACTATTTCTAAACAGCCTAACTTCACTGCTTTCATCTTTTAAACTTTTAATGTAGCTGACAGCATGCCAGCATGGTCTTTCCTAACTTGTACCTGCTGTACCCTCAAAAGCCTTATTCTAGGCAGCGGCTAAAGTAAGTTATAGTCACAACAACTTTTTTGCTATTAATGTAACCTGTAAATCTTGACCAACTTCGATGACCGTCATCACCTTACAGACTGGTTACACACATGGTTTTGAAAAAGGAGACTGAATACCTAGCTATCATTAATGACCATGCAGTAAAACACCTTGGGGTGTTAACTTCAAAGCATTTGGCAGAAAAAAAAAGTATTAGCCATAGTAAAGTCTGAGAAAAGTAAATTGTCTACACCTCATTACCGAGATGAGGTGCTTCCAGAGATTGTCATTCAAGACAGTTTAGGTTGGGGTTTTTGTTTGTTTGTTTTTCCACTTCCCTGAGAATCCATTTATTTTCTGCAAGCTTTATGATTACTCACTTTTATTTGAAAAATGGCAGGCCGGTATGTCTTGTTAGAGGGACTATAAAATATACCCTGCTGCTCTTTCAAGTCTCTGCTTCGATTTGAGAAGTTATCAATCAAACAGAAGATTTTTCTTTGCAGTGGAAATGGATTAAAGTATCAACGTTTCAATTCGCAGAATCAGAAAGCCTCACTAGTATTAATCCTCCCCCAAAATCTCTCCCTGTATAGCCGGGGAAATCAACCCTAACATAACACTGACTCACCTGAAGTACATCATCTATTGAAAGCACAGAGGCAAGAACTGATCTTTGGGGGGGGAGGGAGCCATTTTCTCCAATTATCAACTTGAAGCCTGAAGATCCAGACCATGGAACATTTCCCAGCAAAGCATGGACTCTATTCTAAGAAAGCGGGACGTGCTTGTGTGTCTATGGATTAGGAGGGGGGTCAGTACCAAACAGCCAAGCACTGCAGAGCTCACTTTACCAGCTGAATACTAATTAAAGAAATAAGCCTCTCTCATTCCCACATTTGCAAGCCGTAAACCATTCCTGCCATCAATGGCATCAAAAGGGGTAAATGTACCTATGTACACTCATGCGGTTCCTCGGCCCCCATCACCTTTCATTCTACGGCACTGACGCTGGACTTGGAGTGCAACAAAGGGAGCCGCTTTAGTTTTGCATCAATGACTGAGAAAAAAAAAAAAGATCTGCTCCCTCCTAAATGTTGCAGAAGTATTTGGTTTTCTGCCTGTTGTCTCCGCGACTTGCCCACCGAGCCAGAGCGCTTGTCTCGCCCTTTCCTTTTTGACATCGGTCCTATAATGCCCGACGAGTTCTGCTGGCACAGCTGGCGGCTGGCTCCCCGAAAGCTTTCCCAAACCGCACCGAGCTCGCGCTCTCGCTCTCGCTGTCTGCCCGTCTTTCTCGCCCTCTCTCCGCTCGGGCTCTTTGCCTACAGCCGCTTTCCAAAGGCACCGATCGGGAGAAGGCAACGGAAAGGGGAACTTCGGAAGGCGCCTAGCGCCAGCCACCTCCTGATCACCCGCCTCTGGCTCTCGGCCTGGGCACGGTTTCGCTAGGGAGAGAACGAGGGGGTAACATCAGAGGCAAAGCTCGTGCCTGCGACTCCTCGGGCCCCCAAAGACACGCACAGGGCGCGGGCAGCCGGCGCTTACCTGCCTCCTCTCGCCCGCGATCGGCTGCTGCGGCGAGGCTTTTAATCCACACGCGCGCGCTCGCCGGCGAAGCGCCCGCTGGACGCTCTCGAACATGTGCCCGGGCTGCCGCGCGCGGAGCTCCGCTGTGGAGAACTTGCCGGGCCAGCGGAGTCTCTCCGTGCTCCCCGCCCGCCAATCACAGGGCGCACGGAGCCAGGCAGCGCCGCGGGGGGGGAGGGGGCTCCTCCCGGAACGCGAGCCGTCTCCTCGCCCGTCCCCCCCTCTCCTCCCCCGCTCCCCCCTTTGACGTAGCGGAGCCCCCTGGGCTGCGGCGAGCGGGGCGGCTGGCGGAGAGCGGAGCGCTCCTTCCCCGCGCGCGGCGCAGCGCAGACTGGGTGCGGATCTGGCCGGGGGGGGTCACCGCTCAGCGGCTGGAGCCTGCCGTCACTTCCATGTGAGGAGACGTCCAGAGGAGGCACGGAGACTTTGGGCCCCTCCTGGACACCCCCGGGGGGCTACTGGAAAGGAATCCAAAGAAGAGACCTTCCTCCCCATGCCCCCCCCCCCCGACAGGCTACCCAGATGGAGTCCTTTGGAGCAAAATCAAGGAGCGGGGCTTAAAGGGGTGGGGCTGGAGCCGATCTATGGCAGGATGAGGCGTTTGCATCTGAAAGCACGGAGCTGGAGGAGAGAGTTTAAGGGGGTTTTTTTGGTACGCTTGTCCTAGGAGCCATGATCAATCGAGCTCCTGAGGCATGAAGGCAAAGTCATAAAACTAATCAGAACTCGCAGCTTTCGTGCTTGATAGTTTTGCCCTTTCCATCTCCTCAGCCTGCCCGGCTTCCGCTTTTCTCTGCTTGGAGGAATTCTCCCCTTCCTCTCGGGTGTCAAACTTCGCTTCGGTGCGAGCTGCTCCCCGTGTAAAAGAGGCAGCGGAGCACAGCAAAAGGGGCCGCCTCGCAGGCAGCTGCTGGTGCTCGAGGAAGGAGCGGTTTAGGAGGCACTAGGGGGGCGCTTTGCGATGTGAAGGGATTCTCTCCTTCAAGGGTCTTCTTGGATGAGGAGGGCGATAGGCTTGTAAAGAGTAGAAGGGTGTTGCGGTTTTGACAGCGTAATTACACCGAGCTGCCAGCGCCTTGGGTTCAAAGGACTTAATCACAGAGGGAATGACTGGATGAGGCTTAGGCTGTCACTATGATCATGCTAGGAACCCACAACTGTGGCTGCCTTAACCTATAAAGTGCAGTTGCCCCTCCTACCCACCGCACGTTTCAAAAACCAGAAGGGCTTATCATAAAACACATGGGGGAAATAGAAGAGTGAGTAAATGGCACTGTTTCAGTGCTGAAGCTGTATGTGCCGGGAGGAGAAGGAAGACACACACACACACACATTCTCAATTTCAGAGTTTACCAGATAGTTGACAAAAATATATGATAGGTGACTTACTACATTTGGTTAATCTTTGAAAGCAGAAGCACAACTTTCTGTTTCATTTCCAAATTCTTTAACATTTTCCTCCTGCAGTAAAAAAAAAAAAAAAAAGAATAATTTAAGTGATATTAACAGGAAGTCAGAACGCTTCCTTATATAAACAGCACAGGGAACAAGTGATATAGTAAGTGCTGCAAGGTTAACCTTTTCCTCAGATTAAGAATATTTTAACATAAACTGTTTTTAGAACAGTGGATCATATCAAGGGTAACCGTTTCACATAAGCCTGGGCCAATGTTGTCTTTTGATTTATAGCTTTTTCTTGAAAGCCTTCTAGAACCTTCAAAGAGCAAAGCAATAATGTAGATTTTTTTAATTAAATGTTGCTCTTTGATAGATCATACTGTGAAATGTGGCACCACTGATAACAAAATATATTGGGAGTAGATTCATTGGCTTTTTTTAATAGAAGACTATTTTAAATTACTCTGAAAATCAAAAATAGTGTAAATCTCTGGATTTGTTTGCAGTTTGCAATACCTCAAATGCAACCACAAATGTTTTAACAAATGCAAAATGTAACAGTTGCTGTGACAATACACGTCTTGTCTTTTTGCTTCATTTTTAGGCATGTGTTTTCTGAAGTCATCCTTCTGAGAGAAGGGCAACACAGCATCATATCATTTGTGAATTGAGGGGAAAGTGGTTTAAAGATGTAACTAGTGGCAATCTCCATTCTGTAACCTACATAGCACCTGAGTACTCGGTCATATTCTAATAGGATGAATTCAAGCAAGAAAACCCTGATACGTGACTGTACACAGCTATTCAAAATTTGTCCAATTTTGCAATAAAGGACTCTTAATGCATCTTTCATGAATAAGGGGAAACAGGGACAGGGGCATTGGCACTGATCTAAAAAAAAAAAGAAAAAAGAAAAAATATAAGGTTCAAGAACAGAATATTGTTTAAATCACTGAACACAATAAGTTCCTGGGTTTCACTTCCTGTCACATTGTATGTGATTAATCAAAATTTTGAACTCTTATCTTTTAATGCTTAATTTAATAGCCACAACTTCAATGGTGAAAATAACACGTTTAAAACAATCTTTCATTTTTAAATATGGGATAAGGAGGGGAATGAAACAGTAGGAGGGAACTAGTATAATATATTTTAACTAAAAGCAACAAGCTTTGTCCTGTTGAGACTCATAGTGTGGGCTAATTAATTAACTGATTATTTTAAACTATCCATGAAACAAGGACTCTTTCCCCTTTATTTTGATTCTGATATTGATACCACTGAGGCAGAATAGTAATACTCAAGTATTAGCCAAGCTAAAGGCTTTCAAGGCCAACTTTAAAATAACTATTTCAAAAGTATCTTAATAGTTTAAAGGGATGCTGTCAAGTATATCGTGCCAAAGATCTATACTCTGTAAAACAAAAGGTGTATTAATAAACTAAATCCCCATTGTATAGTTGTATATTTTACAAACATATTGAAAATAGACATTTTTTCTTTTGTTTTTTACAATTTTTACTTTGAAATTAAATTTATTAAATAAAATGATTTATATGAGAGCAAAATTGGGCCCTGTGACTTCAGAAAGAAAAATGGCATTGACTGAACAGACCAGTTTAGTTTCACTGCACAACTTGAATAAAACATAAAATAATCAATTATTCTCATTCAGTGTTAGCAATCTAGAGCCTTTTTAATAACACAAGCCAATATTTTTTTTAAAAATACCTTTTTCTTCACTGTCCTGTCGATGAGTTTTTGACAGACACAGGCAATATCCAACACATTGGCCAGTTGAGTTTCGCTGTCACTCACACTACTAGTGTTTTTGTATTTCTTTTCACATGATTTCTATGGAAATTAGTAATTGTAAGAGGTATGGGACTGACAGTTCTCAATTTGTGAGAAAAACAGGTGTGGCTGGAGTGCAGCAACATAAACTGGATCACCCTATAAAATATGCCTTGGCTACATCCTGATGGAACCATTCCTAGGGGTGAGAAGGTATCTTGGTCACTGTGTCCTTTTGATCTCTCTGCTAAGACTGAAAACGGGGATGCTTTTCAAATACCAATTCTAATGATGATTTTTGTGCTGCAGACATTTGGTCTGAACTGGGATCACAAGCTCATTTCACATAGACTCTCAAACAGCCATCAGATGGTAACAACGCTTGGTCATTGCTGCTCAGGGCTGGTTCTGAACTGATGACATAGACATAAAAAGTTCTATACCTCATTACCAGTCCCCTAAGCTGTCCAGTCTCCCAACACAGTTTAAAAAAGCAATGACTAGATGCTGAAAGCTCAGTGACTATGTAGGCAAAAATAACAGTCATTATGTGTTCAGCAACAGCTTGCACAGTGCCTGGGATATTGGACTATATTACACTCAGAGACATAATGTTAACTTTCCCTTACTATTCTGAAAAGTAGAAGACACTACAATTTAACATCTCATTTGAAGGATAGCACCTCTAACAACTATAGCAAATGGTTTGAAAAAAGCACCAATACAAGTATAAGTGCCTCTAGGAAATCACCCCTTCTATTGCCCAGAAGTGCTCTGAGTATAAATCCAAGTGTGTAACTTTAATTTATGACCTTCTGTCTCAGAAGTGAGGTTGTTGTCAATTTCCATATCCATGGTGATATAGTTATAAATCGAATACAGATCCATGCACTGACTGTCTTCAGACTACAATTGTTTCCTTCATTCCCATTTCGCATAACAGCAAAAAATGCCTGTCAGGACAAGGCAAAAGGTAGCAAAGAACCTAACCTCTATTACTAATATATTCAACATAAGGATGTTCCTGGCCTTTCTGCACTCCTGCAGTTTCCATTAATTCATTACCTATCAATACTAAGTTTTCTGAGCTAGGAACTTTTCTTTCTACCTGATATCCTGAAAATATATAAATAAATACCACAGTACATTAAGCTGGTTTGAGATATAAGACATCTTGAGATAAGTTTTCATTGGCTATTTAACTCAACTTTATGTGTCTTTATACTGTAGCATACATCATGACAATTTTCCAGAGGTTCTTCAAACAGACTGCAAGAATGTATGCATGGCCCTGCAAAAAGTGAAGGATAGGTAGCTCCATTGACTTCAGTGGGTCTCTGCTGAAGATTAGCAGTCTGCTGAATGCTTCCTTTTGAGGATCTGGGGGGAAGTAACTCTTTGTGAGCACTAATTTCATTTACACATACTGTAAATGGTTAACTATCCCTATGGTTAGATATGGTGTGATATGTCTACAAGACACAATGGGCTAGATTCACAATGGAATTTAAGTATGGTGGCACTGAGCACTGTCACACCTAACTTTTAATTAGGCACCTAGAAAATCACTGGGATTCACAAAGGCTGAGTTCAGGGCTCAGGCTCCCTATACAATGAACAGGGAAAGCTATGTGCCTTACCATGGGACATGGCAATGGGAGGCAATGGGAGATGCCCAGCCAAGGGATGTACGCTCAGTCCCTCCCATCTTTCAGAGATAGGCACTTATTCCAGGCTTCAGGGAGGCACCTCCCTCTGCTTGGGATTCCCAGCTGCAAACTTTCTCTTGGCAATACGTGCTTATACCATTTTATCAAGAAGTCAGAGCAAGGAAGAAGGCCCTCCCTCATAAATTTTAGCCCAGGGGTTAAGATACTTACCTGGAATGTGTGAGACACCTAAGGAGGACAAGGGATCAGAAGTAAGCTTTGCCAGCCCTGGGCCTTGAGATATTCTGAAAGGTATGTCCCTCATTCTCTCCTGTTGAAGCTATTCCACTGCAGTAAATAATTTTATAAGCCCACTGGGGAAGGAGGACTGGGTACTGGGTCACCCACCTCCTAAGTGAGCGTGCTAACCGCCAGACTACTGAGTCTCTCTCTTGCCCTTGGTTCCCTGCCCCGAATGATTCTCTTATTATTTATCCAAGGCTCCACCCATTCTTTTTGCCCATTCCTCCTTCCCCTGCCTTCATAAGATATAAGTAAGGGTATAAAGTAGCAGCTCTATGGAGCCTGCTCTCCCCACCCCATGCAAGAAGCAGTGGAACAGTTCACTGGTGCAAGGAAGTAAAAGGCATCTTACTCCTTTGTGTTGGTACACAGGATGGGCCATAATCTGTTTTTCAGAAGCACCAGATGATTCATTCTGCCAGTGGCAGGATGGCAGCACTTGCTGGCCCAGAAGCTGATCTAGGGTTGTCAATCCTAGGGTCCTTTGATTTTAAATAGAATTATTACTATTTTCTCTGGTTCTCTAGACTTTTTATTACATATATGATATACTAAATACATGACAAAGTCTTTGTGGCAAGGACTATCTTTTTTGTCATGTATTTGGGAATAACCACACTAGCACAATACCAATAAATAAAAATAAATTGATAAAGTTATTGATATACGTAAGTCTCTTTAAGATATTCTGTATCATCTCATAGTTTGAAATAGGTATAGTCAAAATATATGTAACCTATAACATTTACACATATATATGTTATTTATTTAATGATTATGGCATGATTTCAAGAAAAGATGTTATACACACTGAATAGCAACATACTTTCTTGTAAAGGATTGTTGAGCTCTCCTCTTTGTTTAAATCTTTATCTGTATATCTATACTAATCTATGACATTGACTGAAACTATTGGAATGCTTTTGAGGAACTTTTTATTTAATTTACCCTATTTTCAAAATAGTAAAATGGATGTAAGAATGGTTTCATGTATGAATTACACATACATTCTCAGTCCTTAGGCCAACTAAAAAATAGGTGCTTTTTGAGCAGCAAATGCCTGCAGGAGGATAATATACCCACTAGTTACTCAGCTATTTCATCTGTCATTTTTATGAAGATGTGTCATGGTTGGACTGAGCAAAATTGTCTGTGAAAAGCAACATGGAAAAAAAAAAGCAGGTAACTGCTTCTAAGTGCTGGCTAAAATTAATGCTTATTGCAATTATTTTTGAAGGGGGCAAAGGAGGGAAATATAAGTGAAAGTGGATACAAAAACATATAAATACTTAAAAAAATAACTCTTCCTATAATGTCAATCATAGCAAGCCTTAAAACATTGCAGTACAACCATTACTTTAAAAGTTAAATTAACGAGAAAATTAAAAATTAACAGATGTGAAACTATGTTAAGAAAAAATTCCTTCATACTTCTTGCCAAATATGTTTAAGATTTGGGCTGTCAAACACATTCTCCTTTAGTTAGGAGAATAAAAACAAAAAGGGGAAAATATAACTGTTTTTCAATGCTATAAATCCATTGAGTTCGGTAATTGGCTTAAGATTTGTTTTCTGACAATTTTTCCAGAAAAGGAGGGAGGGAAGAAAAAAAAGTGTTTTTCCCAAAGCATTCCGACAGACACCCATAAAAAAAGACCCAACTGTGTGTGTTGGGAAACATGTCCAAATGCTTCTCTATTTAAGGCTTTTTTCCTTTCAGTAAAATGTCAGTACCTCTTTGAAAAGATATTGTCCTCAGCCAAGACCCTTGTGAAAGGCAACAGATGTTGCTAAGATTGTACTCAGTCTGTCCTCTCTCCTGTTTTATTTCTAAAAGGGAGAAAGAGAGAAAGAAGAAGAAAACTTGCTTTAAATCACTGGACCATTTTGTATTTTAGCAAATCTGTTTGCACATGCTCGACTGGCCTAGTAGAAAAGGCCGAGCCTTCAGCATTCAGCCTGAGGTCAGTCCTAATGCTCTGTGCAGTGGTCCACACTCTTTTCACATGGAGCAGCTGCCTCTGATTGCTAGAACAAATTGAGGTGGTTCAGGCCACCAGCAGGGCAACAGTATAACTTCTATTCACTAGAAAAGGAGGAAAAGTCTTAGAACAGACCAACTGGGGCTGCCCACAATAAACCGTAGGATTAGATTTGATACACTCAATATTAAGACATGCTCCTGTTGAAAAGTAAGCCATAATGATATAAACTACAAGACAGTTACATGGAGGAGAACAGGGGGAAAACTGGAGTTTAAACATTTATTAAGTTACACCTAATTATTTCATGTGCGAACATTTCAAATAGAAATGCTAATGATTCAGGTTAAGGAAACAAAATGCTTGTTGGTTACCACTTGGAAGAATATTCTAGGATATAAGTGTTGAATGTATGATCTAAGATCAATTTCCTCCCATAGCATCATTAGAACCTTGCCTGCAGTTTCTCTAAATGACATCAGAGATCTTTTTTTTTAAGTGGTAAACCACCAAGTCACACCAACTTATCAGTCTGTTTCAGTGCTTGGAAACAGCATGTTAATAATTGCTACACGAAGGAAATGTAACATAAGACAAATGCTGAGGATTTGGTATTTTCCACTTTTAAAACTCTTTCTAATCCACCAAATGAGACAAGAACACAAAGTAGGCATTAGCAGGGAAAAATGAAGGCATGGCCCTTTGCTTAGTGCAGCCAAGCTCCTGCAATTACTCCCTTTAGTTCCAGATTTCTCAGATCCCACTGTTTTCTGCCATTCTAAGGATCAGACCAGCAATTCTCTGAGACTCTGAAACAAAACAATCCACTAATGCATTAAGCCACAAGGCCAAATACTTACCACTTGAAAAGGAAATGTTCTTTGATGGCTCCAGAAGGAAAGTGACATCTGTACTGATACACGCGTAATTTCACCAGATTGGTTCCAAAGAACAGGGTTGAGATTGTGTCTCACATTAATTCACAAAGATTTAAATTTAAGCCCAAGTAAAATTGGAAATTACCGCTTTTATTCAGTCTCTGTACTCAAACAGAATGGCTAGGCATAAAAATTGGCCTTTGAAGTACAGTTATACATGAAGTAGGGTGGAAAACTGAGGAAGATGAAAGATGAGTTCTCACTATTAATCACTTAGGGTATGTCTACACTGATGTTGGCAAAGTCGCCACCGTCAGATTGACCTTTCTGGATTGATTGAGCGGTCAGCGAACACCCGCTCAATCAATCCTGAAGTCAACGCTGTAAAACCACCCTCTCAAATGGCATAGCGCTGTGTCGATGGGAACTCGATTCCCATCGGCACAGTGCATTGAAGAGGCCTTGCAGAAGGGAAGTACAGCAGTTGACGGGAGTCACGCAAGCTGCTCTGCGTAGTTTGCGTAACTTCTGTCGACTGCCGCTGAATCACCAGGTAAGTGTAGACAAAGGCTTAGATAGTACAAAAGCTAGAGCTAGGGGAAAATACGTATTGTGACAAAGTCAGGCTGGATGGGATTAAAAGGGTGTGCTGGGGCTGGTATGAGGGCTCAAAAGGGTTAAAACCCCTCTGCCTTGCAGGCAGAAGAGAAAGCACAGCAGGGCAATTAAAGGCACCTAGTCCCAATGAAGGGCGGGGCCAGGGGTATTTAAACCCTGCCTTCCTTAAAGGAGTGGGAGGGAACAAACGCAGGGCAAGCTGCCAGAAGGTGTGGACCAGCTGGAGGAGAAGTTTCCCTTCCATGTCAGGAGACAGAGCTCCACTACAGCCGGGGAGATGAGGTAGTTGGGGGTGCCCTGACCACAAACAGGAAGGTAAAGTACAAGACCCACCAGGGGAAAGGGGGCAGTTTGCCACAAGTGGTGTCAGAAGAGGGATTTCATGCAGTGGACATTGAACCTGGGTGGCTCTAACCTGCCGCTCCCAAGATGGAGGAGCTGGTGAAAGCTCTGGTGTAAGCCAGAGTTGCCCAGCAGGAAGCTACCCGGGCAGCTGCCCAGCAGGAGGCCGTGAGGTTGCAGCAGGAAACAAACCGCCTGCTGGTGAGCCAGGCTGCCTAGGGCCATGCCTTACTACAGGATGTGGTGGGCCAGCTGAGGGTCCTGTTGGAGTGAGGTGGGCACCAAGAGGGGGCACAGCCTACACAGGCAGGCAACTACCTGCAAAAGATGATGCTGGGAGATGATGTGGAGGCATACCTGCTGGTCTTTGAGAGGATGGCCCAGTGGGAAGCCTGGCCCCAAAAGCAGTGGGCCAGTATCCTTGCCCCATTGGTGGGGAGGCCCAGAAGGCCTATTTTGATTTGGCAGCAGAAGCTGCTGAGGACTACACTTAGCTGAAGGCAGAGGTTCTTGCCAGGTTGGGGGTGACGACAGCACGTGGGCTCAGCGGTTCCATGAATTGAGGTACTGGGAGGGCCAGGCACCGAGGTCCCAGCTTTTTTACCTTGTTCACCTGGCATGGAAATGGCTGTGCCCGGAGGTCCACAGTGTGGAGCAAGTAATTGAGATCCTTGTCCTGGACCAGTTTGTGAGGGGGCTGCCACTTGACATGCGGGGAGGGGTTAGCTGGACTGACCCCACCTCATATGATGACGTGGTCACCATTATGGAGTGACAGTTGGCAGCCAGGGGACTTTCACAGACTGCCGGGGAAGTAGGGTGCCAGAACAAGGGGTCGTACCCCAGCCCAAGGTCCTGGACTCCCGAGACTGCAGGCAACCCCATGTTGGAGAAAAGGGGGGCTGAAGAGTGGCCTGAGCCCACCAAGGGGATTGGGGATCCCAAGGGAGGGGGTCCTAATTTGAAGTCGGGCAGCCAAAAAGATGGGGGGCTGTCGTGACCGGAATATACGTGTTACGAATGCAGGGAACTGGGGCATATAGCAGCCCAGTGCCCCAACAGGGACGAGCCCATGCAATGCAGGCTGGGTGAGTGTGCAGGTCCCTGTGGCTTGGTCTAACCAGTGGGGGTGGTGGAGACCGCCCAAAGATGTATGAGGCCCATAACAGTAAATGGTATCAGGACTGCGGCCCTAGTGGACTCAGGGAGTGCTATCATGCTAGTTTTGGCAAAGCTGGTGAGCCAGGACCAGCTGTCCTGGGCCAAATGCACTGGGATAACCTGTGTACATGGGTGGTAAATATGTATCTGAGCACTCCAGTCAAGCTTGGGGTTCAGTGGAGAATGGTGAGGGTAACTGTGGGCATCGTCCCAAAACTCCCCTCCCCATGCTGATAGGTAGAGACTTCCCAGGGTTTGGATCCCTACTCCCTGGGGAAGACTCCCTGATGGGTGAGTCCCAAGTAGCCCAACCTCCCTTTAGGGTTGAGCAGGGGTGGGATGTGTGCCAAAGTCAGGCTGGATGGCTTTAAAAGGGTATGCCATGGTGAGTATGAGGGCCCGAAAGGGTTAAAAACCCTCTGCCTTGCAGGCAGAAAAGAAAGCACAGCAGGACAATTAAAGGCACCTGGTTCCAATGAAGGACGGGGCCAGGGATATTTAAACCCTGCCTTCCCTAAAGGAGGGGGAGGAAACAAATGCAGGAGAAGCTACCAGAAGTTGTAGAGCAGCTGGAGGAGAAGTTTCCCTCCAAGGTCACGAGACTGAGCTCTGCTACAGCCAGGGGAGACGAGGTAGTTGGGAGCATCCTGACCACAAACAGGAAGATAAAGTGCGAGACCCACCAGTGGGAAGCAAGCAGTTTGCCACAGTATATTGATTCAGGAAGTCTGAGATGGTGTCTAGAATGTTATCTTAGATTCCAGTGCCATGTAACCTCTAAAGAGGTTTGACTCCCCCCAGAATAACAGACAGAGAAGGCCGATTTGAGCCCTGATTTGACTTCATTAGAATTTCAGCCCATTAGGCCAGGGCTTAATTTGGCCATGTGACTTCTAGAAGGAGTGCTCTGTACTCAAACAGGCCTTTAAAACAAAAGCTAGAAAAAGTATGTTTCCTGGGGGGGGTGCTTTTGTTTTAAGATAAACTTTCTTCATCACGTTTGTCACAGCAAAAGTCACCTCTTCTCTATAAGGCACTGCTATGCAATAGGTCCCTGGAGTGTTTATCGTTACAAGGACTGTTTTGTGGTGATGGTTCTGAAAACTCAGATAGTTACATTACACAGCCATAGAAAGAATGGATACTAGAACTGATAAAATGTGTGTAAACTGCTTTAAAGGGGACTTAATGTAAATGAGAATCAGGTCCAAATATTTCAGCGATGGCCATCATTTTAAGGTCCCTTTATGTTTCCAGAGCCTTGGTGTAAACTGGATAATTAGGCCCAGAGTGTGTGCACTAAAGACCTTTAAGACTACGTGTCTCATCCCCTGGTTGCTTAATATCCTGTTGTCCAAGACTTTTAAAAAACCTCTTTAAAGTCACAATCTCCCCAAGATATTTTACATGTTGATATTGAATAGGAATGGAGAAGGTATAGAACCTCATCAAATTCCATAAGTTACAGCTCTTGAAGTGGAGTTAGGGCCTTCTGGCAGGAAGGATCAAAGCCAATTCTGTATATTTCTGCCTTTGCATACCAGAACGCTATAGCATATAAGTAACACCGCATGAATGAATGTCAAACACTACTGAGAAAACCATTTTGTTTTGATAATATTTTGATTTAAACTTTTTAAAACATTTTTGTTTTATTGTAAATTAACTTACATTTTGAAACAAAAAGTCAATTTGATATGAAAAAAACGGAACTTTTTAATATCGAAACTGTGATGTTAAAATGCACCCAGGTAGTCAAATCTGAAAAGGAAAAAAAAAAAAAAAACCAAAAACCCACGCACAGCTTCTTTTTGCACCTAGTTGTGGCCAGGAGTATTTATTCTATGCTGTTTGTCTTGGACTTGGCCATCATACATTTTCATAGAATATGTGATTAAACTATGAATAAACCTCATTGCCAAAGGAAGTCACTGAGACAAAGAACATAGGGATTGGATATTTATATGAATATCAATGACATCCAGAGTTATAACCAATGACGACAGCAGTTGTGGGAGGGATATTGAATCTTACGCTTCAGTGCTTAAGCAAATCTCTAAGATAACCAGGATGAGATCTATGTGTAGGACAGATCTGTGTACCGTGGAGTTCTTACACTGTCCTCTGAAACATTCTGTATTGGCCACTGTTAGAGACAGGATATTTGATAAGGTAGACCCTGGATCTGATCCATTATGGCAATTCCTATGCTTCTGTGTAACATAGGAGGATGCAGTAGTCACAGAGGTAACTGGAACCCAAAGACTGCAGTGTTTTTATTGTTTGTTTTTTAGATGCATTTCTAAATAGCTACAGACTGTCTTCTGAGTTAAGGATACTGTTCCCCCATGACCTTGAAGAACCCCACATCCAAAGCTCTTTCATTCAAGATCTGTATAAGAATCACTTACTGAACAATGTAAAAGAATATATTGTGAATCTGGAAACCAACTGGAGGAGCTGAATAATAACAACAACAATAATAATAGTAATAGCATAAATATGTCGCTCTTATGTAGCACTATACTATACCAACATGAACTAATTAATACTTTAAAATACTCTACAGAGATAAAAAACTAAACAGATACAGTATAATATATTTCTCTTGTGAATTACCCTTAACTTCTTTTGCTTTAGCAGATAAAACAAATCGGAATTAACAGTTTTCTTACAAAGCACAACTACATGTCTTCAACTTTCTTCCTGATGGAATAATATCACTGACATCCGAGAATAAAAAGATTTTATTGATGTTGAATTTAAATCTCTCTTCTCCTAGAAGCTGACAAGTATATTCATTCTCTTCAATCTGACACTACTCATCTTTAGTTTTTCTCTCATGAGAGTGCTTTAACCACTGAACTCTGAGATGGTGTGAGGTAGGGTTCCCTCAGTCTCTACTGTTGACACTGTTTCACTGTGGATAAATATGGAAAGAGTGTTTGGGCCTGAGAGAGAATGAGAAAATGACTCTGTAGTTCAGTAGTTAGGGCACTTAGCTGGGAGGTGGGTCCAGTCCCCCTGCTCCAATGATTCTTAAATTAGCTATACGTAGTGGAACAGCTTCAAAAGGAGAGACTGAGTGAGCCCCGACATTAGTATATTCCATAGCTCAGTTGTTAGAGCACTCACCTGGGATGTGGAAGACCCAGTTTATATTCCACTGCAAGGGAGAGAAGGAATTTGAACGAGGGTATCCCTTCTCCCCCACAGGGGGGAATTTAACCTATGTCCCAGATCCCAGGTGAGTGCTCTAACCACTGGGCTAAAAGTTATAAGATGAACAATAATTCTGATGAGAAGAATGACAAAGTCCTGTGGTTGCCAGAGGCATTGGGATAGCCTCTTATTTTATTTTACTTTTGAGAAAAATATGAATAATTTTGGATATAATTCTCAAAGTAGAACTAATGTATACTGTATGAATGAGATCAAATCTAACAGTCTAAGAAATAAAAAATGAGAAAAAGAATAGTTATGCAACAAATCCTCTTTCTATTTTTGTCATCAGATATTGACCAACACCCCTGAAATATAAGCAGAGTCACAAATGTGAATTCACTTATTAAACGACTTCACTCAGTTTCTGAAAAACATTCAGAATGATTTTAGACCTTTAGAAGTTAAATCAATAAAGCCTCACGGCTCTGCAGTGCAAGAGATGCTAAAGCAATAAAAATAGCAGCACATTAAAGAGTTAAAACTACAATCCACAGCATAGATAGCAAAATAAATTCACTATAATCAGCATACACCGCATCTAAAATAGATTATATCGGAGTGATGTTATTAGTATTAACTATTACATATACTGGACCATTCTTGTAAGGTAAGAGAAGAGCTCCGATTTGGTTGAAAATAGTAAAAGACCCTGTATCTCAACTTTCAGGAGTACATTTTTTGCACATGAACAACTCTTTATACTCTGGGAGCAATTTTTGTGTTCCTGGTAGTTATCGTCACCACTGATGAACAGCTGCCCAGAAGGTACAGTGCAGTGCTGGGCTGAGGTCCCTGGGAAGACATCACAATAAGAGAAAGTTTGATGTGTGTGATAGAGTTTTGTTTCCACCAATCTATGGGGTCAGCTGTCTGTGACATAATGGGCTGAGAATGATACAAAGAAAATTTGTTCTTCACTGTATTTCCATTTGTTGGAGACTAAGAATCTGCCAGTATCTTCTCCCAGGGGCTCCACATGTTTGTTGCATCTACTATTTGCAGAGGGCAGCATAGTCTCCTTTCGTACAGGTAACATTTTGCTTTATAGGTTGTTTGAGATTTTTTTCTTTATTTTACAGTTTTGTTCTTCACATGCATTCTTCTCTTCTGACAAATTCATAGTGACATTTCCCACAGCAGCACATGTTGTATCTGAGCTTGATGGATAGGCCTTAAGCTGTGGGTCCACAGGCAACAGGACAGCATCCCCTTGCTCTGTTTCAGTGTGGGTAGACTGGTCTGAAATGAATTTGAAAACTCTTGCTTTCATGGTTTTGGATGCCTTGATGTACAATTTCTTGGTCTATGGAGGCTATCAGTGGTCAAGCAGCAGAAACTTCCAGAGAAATACTGTCTTGGATAGAGCTTTCTTCTATGTTAATTCCTCAAATACCTTTCACGTTAAAAACAAACTCTTTTGGAGACACCATCGGAACACAATCAATGGGGCAATATTAAGATCCTGAGAGTAAAAGAGAGTGAGAGTCCATTTATTTTCCAACAAATACATTAATATGTTGCAAATGGAATTCCACTCACTCATGACTTCTTTACATCAGTTTGGTAACAGCCAAGCCCCATTCTCATTGTAAGTTTTGCAGTTGAGAAATTGCAGGAAAAGAATGTCTAAGATATCCTACCGACTTTCAGCTCTTCGAGATCAAGTTTGTTATTCAGAATCCTTGCAGCAGAGCTGCTGATTGTGTATGAAGCACCCCAGATTGTAAATGTTAATCATAAAAAGCTTTTATGTTAGACTCATTGTTTTAGACTAGTCATGTGGTTCTCTTGTGGTTGCTGTCAAAGTCTTTGCAATACATCACTGTTGCTCCTTAGAACTTCTTGTTCATCCAGTGCGCTATTAATCCCAGAAGGGACCATGCAGTGTCTTTTTGAGTCATATGCCTGTAGTAAGAGTAATAACTGGTGGGTTTTATCAGAATTGTTACCTGCTGCTGAATATGTTCATACTTATTGACTATAGCACTGTGAGCAAAACTCTCATGGGAGAGGGGGATCTTCTATAATTATGAGGCTCTGGAGCTTTAATAAGGCATTCAGAACTGGAGCTGGACAAATAAGTAGCTGTGTTTTATATTCATTATGAATTTGGGCATTTTTATTCATTATCCACAAATATTTCTATGATTCAACCAACTGTATTCAAAGCACACAGTGCCTACAGCAGACATGGCCCGACTATCTTTAGCCATCAGCTCAACTAAGGCCATGTGAATTGAATTTATTTCTGTGAGCTAATCTTCCCCTTTAAGCTGCACATTCGTCTATAGCTCTCAGAAAGTGAGACACTTTCCAGCTGAGGATTTCAAAGCACTTTACCACTTGTTATTTTTCCCAATGCCCCCGTACCATAGGATGGTATTACAATCATTTTACAGGTAAAGAAACTGAGGCAAAGCAAGCTCAAATGACATGCCCAAAATCTTACAGGAAGTGTTTGGCAGGAACAGGAATAGAACCCAGATCTAAATCC
The DNA here is from genome assembly GCA_007922155.1 of Mesoclemmys tuberculata. NCBI lineage: Eukaryota > Metazoa > Chordata > Testudines > Chelidae > Mesoclemmys > Mesoclemmys tuberculata. The sequence continues at coordinate 46,853,629 of ML675601.1, forward strand.
TGACTCAGTCGTATTACTTAGCCGCAAGACTGAAAACAGTGGCAGCGGCTCCGCTGACATACATAGGTGTAGCTCTAATGGTTTCATTGAAACTGTGGCAATGTAAACCAGCTGACAAGTTGGTCCGATACTCTCGGGCCTAAGAAGCAGCTGAGTGACTTTGCATGATTCCTTAAACACATGGCTCTCCTTGAACCTTTGCAAGGTATTTTGTCACACTCCATTTTTCTTATTATAATTTGTTTCTGTACCAGTAATGTGGAGCAGCCAAACAGTGTGAGAGACTGAGAGACCGGAGCTTTGCACACTTTACTGTCAGATTTTCTGCAATTTGATTCACAAACTAAGAAAAAACATCTCATGCTGCTTTTTACACTTGTATCCAAAACAAAGTCAAAATGGATTCATTCAAGCCAAGCTCTGATTGAGTATTTTTGAGAAATCAGCCGCAGGACTTGAGCAAGTGAATGATGTGACATCATCGTGATATTTGATTAGGTATTCATTTTAAACTCGAGCAAATTATCTGAATATGTCAGTGCCTTTGGATTCATGTGCAGCTAGATTCTGAATTGGGTATTATTCCATTCCTAGTAAAGTGAAAAAACAAAATCTAGCAGAATCTGAGAGTTACGAACAGACCAGTCAACCACAGCTCATTTGATACCAGAAACCACAATCAGGCAGCCACAGAGAGAGAGAGAGAGAAAGCAAATACAGTACAGTATCGTGTTAAATATAAACTACTAAAAAAAATAAAGGGAACACAGCATTTTTCTTCTGCATAGTAGTGTTTCAAAGCTGTATCAAGTTAATGTTCAGTTGTAAACTTTTGAGAGAACAATCATAATGTGTTGTTCAGAGTTACGAACAACCTCCATTCCCGAGATGTTCGTAACTATGAGGTTCTACTGTAACGATGGCAAGACAGTCTTGTTGAAGAGATTGTGGGCTAGATTCAGATCTCACATAGGCTGGTGTATATGTAGAGTAACTCCACTGAAATCAGTGGAGTTACTCTAGATTTAAACTCATTTAAATGAAATCAGGATTTCACTCCTTCAATATAGTCTATTTGCTGCTGGGAAAAACAAGAAACTAAGTTAAACAACAATAAAACCCTCTTCTTGAATCACAGTGATATTACTCCAACAAAAAAGAAAGTTGAAGATATTTGTGCTCTGTAAGAGGAAAAATGTTAATGTTTTATTTTTTTCTACTGGAGATAAGATTAATTCATGTGTTTTCATATTGTTTCATAGCGTTTCATATTCACCTGCAGAAATATATACATACACACACACACAAACTATGTAGAGTTGCATTTATGTCTCAGTGAGCTAATATACAAGACTGTGACCCAGAAGCTGAACGGAACATTAAACCTGGAGGAGTCATAAAGCAACAGAGCTTTGCTGATTAAAACTTGAATTTGATTTTATTTTGTATTCATTTTTGCATTTGATTGTTTTTATGCTGATTAATTTGTATGCAATTTTTATTATATTTACTTTAGGCCTTGAATGAATATTTCACTTGCAATTGACATTGGTCTGTTGAATATTAGCACAAGTTGTATGTAGTATTGCATTTAATTCATCATTCTATTTTCTTTTCAGTGTTGCGAGGCGGCACTGCTTAGGGGTAAGCAAATAACTAGGAGTCAGGAGCCATAAGACTCTTCCTAGCTCTACAATTTATTCAAAGTGTTCTTTGTTATGTGCTTTGAAATTACTGCACGAATAGAGCTTTATGAGCCAAATTCAGCCCTAATATAAACTGTTTACTTCACGCATGCTACTTAATCCCCTGCAGTATTTAGTCTTATGAATGCTAAGTATTAATAACAATATTCATTAGCAAGTACGAATTTGATGCGTTGGCAACTGAGAGCTGTGATTTTTATCCCTCAGAGAAGTGTAAAAATAGACTTGTGGTTAAGGCACTGGATTGGGACTCAGGTGATCTGGACTCAGTGTGCATTTTTATCACAGATTACCTTTGTGACCCTGAACTAATTCCTTAATCTCTCTGGATGGGGCTGTAACCTGTATGTTGAAATGTTCTTAATCAATATTAAATTGTTAAAGATAAAGGTGGAATAAACCTAACTTAGTTTTCAGGTTTGAAAATTGGTTTCAGGTTGGTTGCAGACAATTTAGTAGAGGACCACTAGATGACACTTTGAATGAAACTACCATACTTTATTAAAAAGAAAAATGATTAGGTAAGCAAACAGGCATGCAATTACTACTGACACAAATGTTACTATTATACTCATACTCAAACTTGCAATGGATATCAGTGGCTTACCACTCCACTGGCAACAGAGTGGAGTACAGATTTATAATCCTACAACGTAATGATACACTTTGGATATTAATTGGCGGTCTCCTGCAATTTAGCAAAACTACTCCTTTTATATTCCATTATAATACTAATTAAAATAAAATTGTCCTTTACCATAATTATATTTCCGCCACATTCCTATTGGCTCTTTACATTACACATTATTTAAATTAACATCTGCATCAATGTCCTTCTCATACTACCAACAGAGATAACACTTTAATAAAACATTCACAATTCTCAAAAACACTTATTAAAAATCTTGCTCAAATCATTTGTAATGCAAACATAATGGTAATATAAGTCTGGGCCATATCTTTGATAACTCTTACTCTCCTATAACATTTTGGGCTTTTCTTCACTTACAGTGCTGCAGCTATGCCGCTGTAGCGCTTCAGTGAAGATGCTACTATGCCAATGAGAAAGCTTCTTGCATTCGGGTAGCTAACCCGCCTCCATGAGAGGCGGAAGCTATGTTGGCAGAAGAAGCCCTCCTGTTAACACAGCACTGTCTAAACTTGGTATAACTGTGTTGCTCAGAGGTGTGGATGTTTCATACTTCTGAGCGAAGTAGTTGTACCAATGTATGTTTGAAGAATAGACCTTGCTTTCGTGAAGACACCACCTATGCCATTGGGAGAGCTTCCACCATCGGTGTAGGTACTCCATCTCTCTGAGAGGCGGTAGCTATGTTCATGGGAGAAGCCTTCCTGTCAATATAATGCTGTCTATACTGCGGGTTATTTCGGTATAACTACATCGCTCAGGGGTGTGAAAAATCATTGCACGGTGTAGTTTTACCAACATAAGTTTGTAGTGTTGACCAAGCCTTAATCTCCAATTTATCTTTGACTTTTCTCACACTAACAACTTTAGTCTCCCGTACACCTCTACACCTAAATTTTGGATCCTAAATTAGCCTAACTTCTGCTGATTTCTTAACCCAAACCATCCTATAACCTACAAGATCCACTAAGGTATTTACGTGCTTAAGCTCTGTTTTTAGGCATCATTGCAATCCAAAGCACTCCCGCTTGTCTATTGCCTAAACCTGTGAGCAACTAACTCAGCAACTAACTTTTGGCAGTGAAATTTCCTGAAACTCCTAAATTTCTACCTCTGAGCATGTGCACTGTTGCCTCACTATAGGTGTTCAAACACCTATCTCCTGCCTTAAACCCCTCAGAGTGATTTACATACCAAGGGAAAGATAGGTGTTCTTCCACCTGAATCACAGGATGGGGCTGATCCAGTAGCTGTGTTCAGAGTCCACCTAATTCATCAGGAAGGTGGAGGACATTGTGACAGCCAACCTTTAGCCCAATGGTTCAGATACTCACCCAGATAGTGAGTGACCCTGGTTCAGTTCCCATCTCTACATGCTAAGGAGAGAAGGCTTTTGAACAGAGTTGTTTTACCTCTGACAAGAGTGCCCTAATCACTGGGCTGTGGCAGTTGCTGAGATAAGGCTCCCTCAATCTCTCCACTTGAAGTTACTTTTACATGTTTGAATAATATTAATTGGGCCCTACAGCGAGAATGACTTGATAGCCCAGTGGTTTGGGCACTTCCAGAGAGGTAGCAGATAGCTGTTCAAATCCTTTTTCTTTATTAAACTTGAAAAAGGTCCCCACATAAGGTGTGCACCCTAGCCATTGGCCTAAAGGTTATAAGAGAGGCTTATATTTCCTTCCTCCTTTCCCAGTAGTGTGGAGCAAGGTGCCCTCTGATCATGCCTACTGGATCAAGCTCCACAGGCATTCAGCTTTCTATCTTTTCCCTGTTTGTGAACTGTTAGCTGAGCTAGGTGCCTCTGTGATGGAATACACCCCTCTATTCACACCTATGCACTATTATAGTAATTTTTATACAAGATATGCCTTGTAAAGTATCATTTGAAAACTCATTTTTGATGGTTAGTATTTCCCTAATAAAATATGTGTGGCAACATTGTATATAAAGTTATAAGATTCCCCTGTATAATGTTACTGATACACGTTCCAAACCCCACAGCTCTGCCCAGGCAGAAGTCAAGTCAGTCCTAAACAAGGGAAAGAATGTATGCTTGTTTGCCATAATTTGTATTTAAGCAGTAAACAGATTCATCAAGCAGGAAGGGAAACAAACAAAGCTTCAACAGGTGGAAATAAACAGAAGGGAACATCCTTCCAAACAGACACTTTGTCTCCCAGCTGGAAATCTTTTTCAAGAGGGGGACTGAAACTATAAAAAGAAGGGACAAACACTCCAAGACACCCCTGTCTGTCTCCCTTCCCATTGCATTCTCTGTGCCTGAGAAGAAAAAAGGAACTAGCCATTGGACTTTTGGGGGAAGTGGTTCTGACCTGAAAAGTTTGGTCAGTAACCTTGTTGGATGTATGTGGTGAGAAATTTTTCTTGAATCTAATATAGTTTCTTAAGTTAGGCACTATGAAGCATTTTATGTTTGTTTTTTTTTTTTCTTGTAACAAATTTCTGATTTTTATGCGTCATTGCTTGTACTCAAAATCTCTTTGTAGTTAATAAATTTGTTTTACTGTTTTATCTAATCTAGTGTGTTTAAGATGAAGTATCTGAGTAACTCTATTTAAGATAATAAGCTAGTATATTGTTCTCTTAATGGAATATCACATTTATTATATTTGTATTGTCCAGGAGAGGGCTGGGCAGTACAGGACATACATTTCAAGGGAAAATCCAGGACTAACGGTGTGTTTCATCATGCTGCACTATAACAAAGGCTGGTGAGGGCCAGGGTTTAACTAGAAAGCTGCAGTTATGTACAAACACTCAGGGTCTTGCTTGCATGCTGGAAGGCTGTGAGTGGCCCAGGTGGGAGCTACTTCAGCAAGACACTGTAAGGCACCCAAGGCTGCAGAGTGACACAGCCCCCAACTTGTCCGAATTATATGCTGGTATGTCACTGCCTCTCTGCATCTGGATTGAAAGTTTGAACTCCACAAGAGAGACAAGGCTTAGCACACTCTCCTTTTGCCAGCATCTCCCTTTGGCTAGCATGCTGGCTTTATGGATCCCATTCTAAGATGCATATCTCTCTCCGTTAGTTGTATAGGGAACCTAGACACATAATAGGCTTTCTGTGTCGCAGTGTTGTTCCTACAATTTTTTCTAGGCATCTAAATATTAGGTGGTGTAATACGTGAGTGTTGCAATGCCTACATCCCTTTTGTGGATCTGGATCTCTGAGCTTCAGTTCCCCAACTGTGAAAGGTGATATCATTTTGCATTGTTTGTCTTCTCTGTTGTTGACCTATGACCCTATAACTCTATAGAGGTATGATATTGATAGGTTTTAGTTGCTATTAGCTTGAAACATTCTGAGGGCATGTAGGAGGACACAAATAATTGGCTTGTTAGGCTTTGCAATGATATAAAGTCTGTTTTATTATTGTCATGCTTAGTGTGATACGTTTCTGATAAGGTTTGACTTTAGATGAACCAAAAGAGGCCCAAGGTTTGAAACACAGGTCATGAATTATGCCTTCACATTCCGTATAACAAACAAGTGACCACAGAAAGACAGGTATACTGCAAACTTGCAAAAGTTATTTGAAACAGGGGGCACAGTTTAGGGACTTTTGCAATATTTTGCATTTTCGTTGCTAGGGAATTAGACCATATTGAGAGATATAATCTATTAAGAACTGATTGATGCTCATACTTAGTGATCAGAAACATTAATAGAGACAGCCACAATGCAGTCTATGGACAAGGGGAATGTATAAATCTTGTTATAGTCACTAAATATGGGCAAATGTTGTGCATCTGAGAAATTACATAAAGGAAGGGAGAATACAATTTACATTTTGGGTCCAGGAGGGTCTGAAATGGTGTCAGCTGGTTTGTGATTTGCTTTCTGATGTCTTCCACTCACTGTTTTCTTCTATCTTTGTTTTCCATAGCCTTAGGAATATGCAGATATGCCTGAAATCCTAAGAATATCTTTCTGTATGTAACTTTAGGTTGTTTGGCTATATTAATGAGTGGAGTCATTTTTATATTAAGTAAAGCCTGTGCTTCTTTTTGTCATTTCTATTACATGTCTTGTCTATCCCAATGAGTCAATCAATTGATTCCAATTCATCAACAAGAATTACAAAAATCTTCTGTATAGACATCTAAGAAGGAAGGGACCTGTGTTAAAACAATAACAACTCAATTATACACACTTGCAGTAACTGATCAGACTACACTATACTGTAAACTCTGAGTAGCACAATAGGGTCTCTAGGATCTCTTGTAATAAATATATGAAAATAATAATAATACCTTATATAACACTTTTCATCACTAGAATTCAAAGCATGTTATAAAGGAAGGTAAGTCATTATCCCCATTTTACAGATGGGGAAACTGACATACAGAAATGTGATGGAACTTCACAAAAATTACTCAGTAGGTCTCTGGAGTGCCAGTCCAGTGCTCCATCCACTTAGTAACACTACCTTTCCAACTAATAAAAACTTCTAGTGTTGATGCAGGGTTTTAGGGAAGGAGTGTTATTGGCTTATCAATTTTCTTTGAAGTTGTGTTGTGCATTTAATAGTTACTAATGTAAGATTATATAGTTAATTGGGTCATCATCCTATGTGCTGGTATTTTTCCTCTTTTTTCTTTTTTAATGCTTATAAATTGGACAAGATTGACAATACTTGAAACTGAAATCTGCTTAACCACAGAACAAGGATAACATGAAGAGCAAAAGATCTTTGTGTCTCATCTCTGTTCAGGTCTGATGATTTCTGAAGGGTAGTTAGGTCTCAAACCCTTGACTTCTATGCTAAAACTGTTAGGGGTGCTAATTAACACTAGGTGGGCTTGTGGTTGTTCAGATGTGGATGCCTGGCAACTAAGCATTTCGTAGGCTAATAAATAGCAAATAAAAGGGTGACTGGATGTTCTGCCTCTTTAACAAAAATTAGGTTAACAAAGCCCTGCTTAAAACAAAGGTGCAGCCAGTTGACAAATCAATAGCTGTTTTAGGCACAGGAAGCAGATACAAGCCAGAAGTTCTGGCTGGAAAGTTAGTTTTGGAAGGGGGAGGAGGTCGAATGGAAGTAGGAGCTGGGTAATGTACAAACGACAAGTGGGCAATAAGGACTTTTATTACAGAACTTTTTGTTTTAGTGGGTCATTTTGTTGTGGTTCCTCACCTCATTGAAGGAAAGAGAAATAAATACCTTTTATTTTTATTTCTTCATCCTGACTTTTCTGAAGCACACTTATTTTTATAAGTTTGCTGACATTATATATATATATAGTCTAACTATTTCTGCATGCAATATACACCCCAGCTGTCAGACTATATTCCACTGAGACTGTGTTATAGAAAGCTGAATATCCTGTCTACTGACTTATAACATAAATAAAAATACAAACTCATTCATTTCATAAAGAGCAGAAGGATTCCCATCTGAGTGATTTCATCCTAATATAGATGATGGTAGCCTTAAGGGAAAGACGTGTAAGAGAAAGAGAAGTAGAAGAAGAAGAATAAATCAGTTAAAAAAAAAATCTATGTGCATCTTGTAAGAGGAGCTTGTTTCTTCTTAGGTGGAAGAGGAACAGCAGTATGTACGCTAGCTCTGATTTAGTGCTAGACAGTCACAAACCTATCTATTTTCTGTGTAGATCCAGACTTCAGTACCAATTTGTGCAGAAAGCGAGACTGGTCTCATAGAAAGATGATCAGGAATAAAACAAAAAAATCTGATAGCCCTTCAGTAATCTACAAAAAGACAAGTTTAGGGAAAAATAAATTTTATTAATTAGGAAAAGACTAGTTTTACTCACAAAATGAAAGAAGCCCTTTACTTCCTGTTCCCTATACTCCCCTTTTAAGTACATGCTGAATTCTGGCCAAGAACAAACCCTTCCACAATAAAAACTTATGGGAAATGCAGTTCTGAGGAGCGTGGGGGTGGAAATCTTTTCAAGGATCCAGCCGCAGATAATCTACACTGTTATTCTGGCAGGTAGAGGCAGGGTTTGCCTCAAGTGGAATGGGCTGTGGCAAATCTCAGGGATCCAGAAGATGTTAACACCATTTTTGTGGGGACTCTTTGACTCCACACTGACTTTGTTCTCCCATTTCTGAGAGTGGAAATCATCCGAAGCTACACATTTTGAATTACCACTATGATGTCACTCCTAGATATTGTGGTACATGTACTGCTTTACACACCCATTGTATTAGGTGAAATCTTTAGGGAATACCAAGCACTGAGACTGAGGGATAGAAGGAATGTATTTGCTAAAATATTACATTCCATCTAAAATCTACAGAAGCAAATTCTTACCTTATAATAGGAAACTACCAAGGCTTTGCTGGTAGAATATATTCCACAAGAGAAACAATCAAGCCACATTTGCATGTATTTTGTCCAGCTCTAAAAACAAGACTCTTGCCATCTTCCAAAGTGAGAATGCTTATTTTAATCAAATGGGTAAATGTAAATGCCTCTTGGAAAGGGCAATGTAAATTATTGCAGATTATCTGGTGTAAATTTGAACATATTCTATGGTCCCAGTGACACAAGATCCTTCAAAACAGTCTTATGTTGTGTGACGTGGTGAAAATTATTGTGGAAGCAATATACATAAAGATGTTTTTAAAATATCATACTTAGGAGCTATCCTGTGTTTCTGATATTGCTACAATTTAAGAATGAAAAAAAAATCACTTGGACATTTATAAAGATATATTTTAAAATTTCTCTGTGTTGTTGTTTTCTAGAACCCAGCAAAATGCTGTTTAAGAAAAAAAAAGAAGTGCACTTTTGCCCCACCCAGCGGCCACCACCTAAATTGTCAGATTTGCTTGTCTTTAGAGTAGTCTCCATGATATGCTGGATGGATATGTGACTGAAAACTGAACAAAGGCAGCAGCTGTCCCCTGCTGCTAACATTAGTATATTAGGCTATCATCATCAGTGACACTGCCATCTGTAATGTGCTGTGGGGCACACACAGAGAGTGCCAGCAGCTTCAGCACCAGCGGCAGATGCTTCATCATGCAAGGAGATATATGAAGCCAGAATATGCTACACATGAATCCAAACAATTGAGAAAAGGAGGAAGGGAAGGAGCGAGAGAGAAGGCAGGCAGGAAACAGCAGTCCATGCTCCTCACTATTAATATAGCGCTGTAGAAGAAAAAAAGCGCTTATTATTAAATATAACCTAATCACTCTTAAGGAGTAGCAGGAACCTTAATTTTAATTAAACGGGGCCCTTCATTTTAATTGATTTCGCTAAGAAATCTGAATGACTGGAGTTTTTCCCCCTTTATTCTTTCCTTTTTTTCTCTTTTATCCCTTTCCTCCTCTCCCATGTAATTTCCAGAAATTGTTTACAAATAAAACGAAAAAGTAGGTGGTGGCTTTCCTGAAATCCTTGTACTCTCTTCATTCCCTTCTCCCCAAATGCTGACTCTCGATGTGCAACCTCACCTTACTCTCTTTGACTCAAGGTTATGGTCCTTCTCTAACATTAGGATCCAGAGAAGATCGTATTTTCTTCTTCGTTGCTGCCTTCACCTCTATAGGGACAAATTCAGAACTACAATGAGTGCATTTAGCAAACAAATAGGAAGGGAATAATGGCCACATTATATTTGCTTAACTTAACTTTAATATATACACATTTTATATAAAGACACAAAATTGTTTTTGTTGCTTGTAGAATGTAGGTACATAGATTATATATAAGAAGGCAGAACTCTGTTTCTCACATTTCGTAACACATAACCCATTCTGTTTTGTTTATATGGCGTAGAATTTATTTGCATAAACTGCATGATGTTCTGCTTGGAAGAGATCTGTATGGATAGCAACTCAGCTGATCTCCACAAGGTCCTTGTTGGTGTAAATGGCAGAAAATCTACCTTTTAATGATGGCTCTTTGTATTTTATTTTTCCCTGGTTTTGCACCTAAAAAAAAAACCTTTGCCCCACAGAGTACAGAGAAGCAGTATGAAGTATTCAGGGTTCCGTCAATTACTCTATTCCAACAAAAAGCCCTCCCTGTTATTTATGACTTCCACATCAGTTTACACCACTGAAATAATGCATGGTTCAAATGTGTTCCCAGTACATTTTTTCAGCAACTTTTCTCTCAATATAGTTTCAATTATTCTTCAAAAATGATTAGTTACCGTTGTACATTTTCAAGTAAAAATGATCCAATTCATGAAAAACCAATCCTCCAAATAATCTCTATTAAGTATATTTGTAGAACTTCTGCATTCATAGTAATAACAACATAAAACATAAAATGATCAAATAAATAATATGTATAATGCTTATAGGTTTCTGGCTATTTTTATTTTATCTTTTATTAATTAAAATCAATGTCTCCATCTTAGATAAAATGATATATACTCATCAGAAATTGTACAGTTTAATGAAGTTTAGATTTCTTTGGCTTCGAATATATTGGCTCCCCAATTTATACTCCTAAATGAATGGGATATTATTTTACTTGCTCCTTAAAGAGCCATTTTATGGACCGCAAGAAAATAAAATGGCTGCTCCATGATCAGAGTTTTCCCACCCCTCTCTCAAATTCAGAAAGTTCAAAGACCCCATTTGGGAATCATCTTTATAGAGGGAGACCCTTTCAAGAGTTACAAGTTACCAAATGTGAGAAACAGCGTTATGCCTTCATATAAATAATCAGTGTGTCTACATTCTACTGGAACCAAAGCAATTTTCTGTCTTTTTCTAAAATGTGCATATGCAAGAAATTTAGCACAATTTTCTCTGTTTCTCAAACTGATTCTTCTGTACATTTGCAGCATAATGATTCCCAAATTATTGGAGGGTTCATGTTAAAAATTCATTTATCCACCATGATAGATAAGGTATCACCTGACCTGTCATCTTCCACAAAAGCAGAAGTGCAGATTATGAAATGAATTGTTTGATTTGTAAAACCAGCTTCCAGTTAACTGGGACCAAGTTTGCAATGGTGGACTGTTCTTATAATGCCTCTTTAATTCATAGCTGTAGACTGAAGCATCTCAAGTTGTATATATTATAGTCACCAGAAGCTTTTACATTAGCTCCATTGTTTTAGAGCACTCCTACAGACTGGGGACTGAATGGCTAGGCAGCAGTTCAGCAGAAAAGGATCTCGGGGTTACAATGGAAAAGAAGCTGAATATAAGTCAGCAGTGTGCCCTGGTTGCCAAGAAGGCTAATGGCATATTGGGCTGCAGTAGTAGGAGCATTGCCAGCAGATCGAGGGAAGTGATTATTTCCCTCTATTCAGCAATGGTGATGCCTCACTTGGAGTACTGTGTCCAGTTTTGGGCCCCCCACTACAGAAAGGATGTGGACAAATTGGAGAGAGTCCAGTGGAGGGCAACAAAAATGATTAAGGGACTGGAGCACATGACTTACGAGCAGAGGCTGCGGGAACTAGGCTTCTTTAGTCTGCAGAAGAGAAGAATGAGGGGGGATTTGATAGCATCCTTTAGCTACCTGAAAGGGGGTTCCAGGGAGGATGGAAGTAGGCTGTTTTCAGTTGTAGTAGATGGCAGAGATAGGAGCAATGGTCTTAAGTTGGAGTGGGGGAGGTCCAGATTGGGTATTAGGAAAAGTTTTTTCACTAGGAGGGTGGTAAAGCACTGGAATGGGTTACCTAAGGAGGTGGAGGAATCTCCATCCCCAGAGGTTTTTAAGAAGCAGCTTGACAAAGCCCTGGCTGGGATGATTTAGCTGAGGTTGGTCCTGCTTTGAGCTGGGCGTTGGACTAGATGACCTCTTGAAGTCCCTTCCAACCCTAATCTTCTATGATCTGCATAGCAAATCTTTAGGGAAAGGGTTGATAAAGCTTACATTTAGCTTGTCTAACGTTGTCCATTATAAAAACACTTCTGATTACTTTTTTAGAAACTCTACCACCTCCACATTGTGCATCAGGAACTTTGAAATTTGGCAGAGGAATAGACTTGTGGTAAAGGAGGCAAATTTTGTTAACTCTGAAAATCCATTGTGATTTGGCCACGTTATAAACTGTCAAAAATTGCCATTTCCTCTCTCTGTTTTCTTCAGTAGAGCTTCCTAAAGATATCAGCTAAAATCCTCAAACATTTCATTAGAACAGAGCATGCACCACCTTTGCATCTTGCTTCTTGCATTACACTCAGTTGAACCTCCAGCAGAGACACAGACAAATGGATCCTCTTTGTCCAGTCAGTGCCTATTGAGAAACCTTTTGGTATAATGGGGAGTGGCCCTAGAAACCTTGATCTAGACCATCACTTCTAGACTTATTTCTTTCAGTGATAAGTTAATAATTTGGTGCCTTTGACATAAGCTTTGTTTAGCAAGACCTCAAGCCTGCTAGAGGTTACATAACATAGAAATAGAACTGAGATCGCTAATATTGCAGACATAAATATTAGCCCTACGATGATACCATCTTTGAGAGAGAATCTGCAAAATATAAATATACCTCGCTGCTTACTCAACTGTTTCAGTGTTTTAAACTGATATCAACATATATACTGACTTACACAAATATTAGAACTGGTCACGAATTTTGTGACAAATCTTTTAAAAAAATTTTGATTAATCAAAAATGATACTTTTTTTCAGGAAAGCGTCAGTGTTGAAGAATTTCTCAACTAAAAAAAAAAGTTTTGAAATTTTCTAAATGAAAATTTTCCGTTTTTTTATTTGAAATTATTTTTGTTTGAAAGTGTAAGCTAATCATCGTACTAAAAATTAAAAATGGTCAAAATCAAAACAAAATATTTTGAAATTAGCCATTTTGGCTGATTTGAACTGAATTTTCCTGATGTTGATTCATTTCTAAAATCTCATTTTCTTTCCCACAGGACAGGTTTCCTGGCCGGTTCTAATAACTATACATACACACCCATTCTTTTTTCCAGCAGGCCTTTGCAATCAGCTGCTACAGGACAATTTACCGCACACAGTATAATCCTTTCTTTCACTGAATCCCCATCCACAATAAATACAAAATACCTTTGACATGTACTTAGTGGGGATGTGGCAGTTGCCGTGTTCTCACTTATACTGAAGGCTTTGTAAACCATTTTTTGTAATTCATTATGTAGCAGTGTTCTGTGCTAATATTTCATACAGCATCTGACATTGCTTCTTCCTTCTTTAACATATGTACCCAAAGAGTTAAACTAGTTCAAGTTATTCTAAACCTACCACATTTGTCCAGGGCAAGTTTCAGGGGTTTGTCAATTTTAATTAGAAATGGCACAATGACTGTGCATAGTGTAGCAGATTATCAGGGCTACTTGTTAAATTATTAAAGGCTGGCTAAGCTTCAGAATGAAGTTAGTGTCCAAATTAGCAAATTTGATAGTTTATACTCACAACAATAATTGCTTTTCTCTCCCTCCTTTTGTAGATTGTGTTTCTGTCTGAGAAAACTACCAAGCCTGTACATCTCCAGCTAATTTCTGTGAATTAGGAATGACTTTACAACAATATAACTGAGTGAAATGCCATGCCCTTTTATATGCCTCTTTATCTGGTTTTGACGTTTCTTTCTTTTACATTATATTCATAATATTCCCTTTGCTGCTGTATAGCATGCTTTCACCTCAGAAGGTCATATATTGTGGAATCCTGAAAGCTTATGTTGAACTAAAGAAAAACAGATCTTGCCTTTGTATCCAACAGGCAACAAAAAATCTCATGGAAGCCATGAGTGTAGAAATGAAGACAAATATATTCTAATACACAATTTCTTAAAGTGTGGTCCATCAGCCATGAGTAGTTTACATAACCCTTGCCGGTGTTTGGCAGAGAGATGACTTGAGACATGACATTGGTCTTTCTTTTTATTTGCAGATGCTAACTCACTTTAATGTATGTTTAATTATCTTTTAAAGAGGAAGAATGGAACAGTAGTTAGGGCACTAGTCTGGGACTTGGGATAGTAAAGTTGAAGTCCATAAACTTCCTGTGTGACTTGGGCAACTCACTTAGCTTGCTATCAGTAAAATGGGGATAATATTACTTCCCTGCCTGATAGCTGAGTGGGCAAAATGCACTAATGACAGTGAGGGGCTCAGATGTTACTAAGGGCCATGGAAGTATGTGAGAGGAAAGTATTTAATATATCTATCTTTATTTCCCCTGCAAACAATGGAAATAGTAACCACAGGAATGTTCTTCCTTTGTGAATGGAAGGGGATGCAGTCTACAAACCTAGTAACATATGGGAGATAGCCGATGAGACAATGTCCTTTTTAAAATGTGGTCCAGACTGAAAAAAAAGTTTGAGAACTTCTCTTCTGAAGCATAGGATATACCTTTACTCTTATTAATTCAATACATGCATGCATGCACACTCCCACCTTTAAAAGAAAGTCTTCCTACAGTGAATGATTGGACGCTAGTTTGGTCAGAAGTAGCTTTCAAGGTGCTGTGGATGATTACACTTAAACAGGACTACAGGACTATTTAAAAAAATTGGACATACACAAGTCAATGGGGCCAGATGCAATGCATCCTAGGGTGCTGAGGGAGTTGGCTGATGTGATTTCAGAGCCATTGGCTATTATCTTTGAAAACTCGGGGCAATTGGGTCAGGTCCCTGATGATTGGAAAAAGGCAAATATAGTGCCCATCTTCAAGAAAGAGGAAGAAAGAGGAACTACAGACCGGTCAGCCTCACCTCAATCCCTGGAAAAATCATGGATCCATGGATCCCAGGTCCTCAAGGAATCCATTTTAAGGCACTTGGAAGACAGGAAAGTGATCAGGAACAGTCAATATAGATTCACCAAAGGCAAGTCCTGCCTGACCAACATGATTGCTTTCCATGAAGAAGTGACTGGCTCTGTGGATGTGGGGAAAGTGGTGGATGTGGTATACCTTGACTTTAGCAAAGCTTTTGATACAGTCTCCCACAGTATTCCTATCAGCAAGTTAAAGAAGTATGGGTTGTATGAATGGACTATAAAATGAATAGAGAACTGCCTAGATCATAGGGCTCAACAGGTAGTGATCAATGGCTCCATGTCTAGCTGGCAGCCGGTCACAAGCAGAGTGCCCCAGGGGTCGGTCCCGGGGTCAGTTTTGTTTAACATCTTCATTAATGATCTGGAGGATGTGGTAAATTGAACCCTCAGCAAGTTTGCAGATGGCACTAAGCTAAGGGGAGTGGTAGATACCCTGGAAGGTAGGGATAGCATACAGCAGGACCTAAACAAATTGGAGGATTGGGCCAAAATAAATCTGATGAGGTTCAACAACCTCAGAGTGCTGCACTTAGGACAGAAGAATCCCATGTGCAGACTGAGGACTGACGAGCTAGGCAGCAATTCTGCAGAAAAGGACCTAGGGGTTACAGTGGATAAGAAGCTGCATATGAGTCAGCAGTGTACCCTGGTTGCCAAGAAGGCTAATAGCATATTGGGATGCATTAGTAGGAGCATAGCCAGCAGATCATGGGAAGTGATTATTCCCCTCTATTGGTGGAATTGGTGAGGCCACATTTGGAGTATTGTGTCCAGTTTTTGGCCCCCCACTAAAAAAAGGATGTGGAGAAGTTGGAGACAGTCCAGTGGAGGGCAACAAAAATGATTAGGTAGCTGGAGCTATGATATGAGGCTGAGGGAACTAGCCTTGTTTAGTCTGCAAATGAGAAGAATGAGGGGGGGATTTGATAGCAGCCTTCAACTACCTGAAAGGGGGTTCCAAGGAGGATGGAGCTAGGCTGTTTTCAGTGGTGGCAGATGACAGAACAAGGAGCTAATGGTCTCAAGTTGCAGTGGGGGAACTCTAGGTTGGACATTAGGAAAAAGTTTTTCACTAGGAGGTTGGTGAAGTACTGGAATAGGTTACCAAGGGAGGTGGTGGAATCTCCATCTTTAGAGGTTTTTAAGATGCAGCTTCACAAAACCCTCGCTGGGATGATTTAGCTGAGGTTAGTCCTGCTTTGAGTAGGAGGGTTGGACTAGATGACTTCTGTGGAAAATAACTAAGGCCTGTTAAGTGAAATAAGACTGTGTAATGTGGTAATAACATAACAGATGAAAAGAGGAACTAAGTAAGAAAAGAAGAAAAAAATGTTTTGCTTCCCCATATATGTCAAGACAAGAATTAGTGTCCAAAGAAGGACATTAAGTTTTGCTTACTTACTGTTAAATTTCTTGTTGCTCAATGTATATTGATTCGCCTGCTTGATGTAGAAATGCCTTTCTCTATACTATATAAGACCATTATACGATCAGTTCGGGGGTCAGTATTAGGCTGTGCCCCCAGGTAGCTACTTGTGAATAAAAGTCTTTCCCTTGATTCACCTAACCAAAGTGAAGACTGTGTTTTCTTTGACACCTGTTGAGGTCCCTTCCAACTCTAATATTCTATGATTCTATGATTGTACTCATTCATCTAATCTTCTTTACCTCTAAACTAAGGGTCTTCCTGGATACATAATTACGTGCCTCCAGACTCAATAGACCTTGCATTATATTTTTTATTTTCAATAAAGTTTCTAGCTTCTACCCATACTGAACCAAACCTATATTCTGAAGTAGAAACAATTGAGACAATGACTATCTATCACTCTATGTGACTGGCCAGAGGAAAGCACCTACACAAACACCCACTCACCTGTATGAAACTGTTTTAGGTGTGTGACAGGAACATAAATTCAAGATTCAATTCAGATATCATTGTTTCAGGCCCACCCATTCTGTTTGTTGGGGCACAATAAACACAGCCTGAAAATTTGTCAAGATTGGTACACTATATGATATATCTCCACTCTTGGCAATAATGTAATAGCTTCACATCTATCACTTGTTCAATGACCACCAGGTGGTTTGCTGAGGTCAAGGGGTTTCATGTATTTTATTGGTGATTTACTGGAAACTATATTCATCCAAGTTTATGTTTTTAACTCCTGAAGCACTGTGATGATCATGGTGATAGTGGCAAAACAGCACCACCTTGACCAATGTATTCTGGCTAGGATTAAAGCCTTCTAAAGAGTGCCACCCAATTAAACAATAAACCTTTAAAACAGTTCATTTAATTAGATGATATCCATCCTTAAAGACTCCAATTTGTAATGAAATCTTTTCCCAATACTTCACCTTAGGAAGCAGTATGCTGTTTAGGAGTATTACAAAATAATTATTAAAAAATTAAGTATGATTTTTAAATCTGCTAGGTGAATGGATAAAATAAAGGAATAGAAACCAGAGTCACTTGAATATTCCAGCCGCTGTATACTGCTCCATTGGTACAGAACAGTATCTTGTTTTAACTGGGTGGTAAAATCAAATTTATGGTTGCTTTGCCTCATGGTGCAAAGCAGCCAGAAGGAAGTAGTGAATCTGACCTTAGCTCTTTAAAAGGTTGCAATGTATAGCATAGTCCAGAAATAATGAAATGCAATGATCACTTTCCTTTAAAATGTGAACCTTGTCTGTATTTGTCATGGGTTTTTTCCCCTGTTAGGCTGTATGATTTATTTGCAAACATCGTATTTTATTGAACACAAAATGTTAAGACCATGCCCGGCATAAAGAGATGCTTTTTCCTTTTAAAGTCTTTCTGTTGACTTCATTTGGAGAATTAAATAAACCCCATTGAGAACCCTTAATATGAATTCTAGGAGCTTGTTTATTCATATTTTTTGAATGAAATATACTGAGGTCAAGAATCAAGAATGATTTATTTCAAATTAGGGTAATAATTTAAGACTGTTCATGTGCATACACTGGACAATGTGTCTTTTATTTCCTCAGCACAGTCTCCAGCACTGTATTGACAATAAGCCACTTTTGTGAAGGCCTCATTTGGAAAATAATCAAAGAATTTCTACGTTGTGCATACATTCTTCCAATGAATATTTACATTTGCCTTGAAGAGCGCAGTCTACAGTAAAGAAGGATTCATTATGCAGTGGATTTGCTCTTACAAAGGCTTGGTTGCTTTGCGAAATACTGAGCTTCATTTATTGTTCATCTTCCCCCTCAAGTTGGTCTCTAGAGATGCATCAATGCAACATATCTTATACCCTTCTTGGATAAGAATGTGTCATCTCTGCAATTTGTGCTATATCCTGATCACTGACATATTGTCAGTATAATCTAATTTGTACAGATGAGGATGTCTTGTAACATAGTTAATGTTCTGTTCCAAATTGAAATTAATCCCATTCTCAATTTCCTGAATAGTTTGTTAGTTTATACTATAGAATGGGCATTGTTAAAGGAAGCATCTGATTTCTCAGCAATGTTGCAGGCTCTGTGAGTATTGTTCATAGGTCATGACATGGCAGCCAATTTACCCTCTCTAAAATCATTATGGCTATTTATACAGGGGTTGTGGGGAAAAGAGAAGGTAAGGAAAAAGGGAAGCAGGAACACCATAATATGATTTTCCTACTATATTGATTTTTTCAAAGTAAAAACACTAATGACTTTAGAAACTTATTGGATCATTTTGGTCTGTATGTGATTTTGAGAAAACAGTGTTTGATTCTATCAGCTCACTAGCAATTTACTTTTTATATTTAGAAAGAGAGCACAGTACCCACATAAACATACCGTGCAACATACAATATCTCATTTATTCAGTAAATAAAATGTAGCGACAGCCATTTAAAAAGTCAGTATTTATTCACTGTTACTACAGAATGTCATCTGGGATACCAAGGATTATACTTCAGTTAGCATAGAAAGCAAGGGTCTGACCCAAAACCCATGCAAAACAATTGAGGAATCTCATTTATTTTAATGGACTAGGTCAGGCCTAAATGCAAGATCCCATACACTACTGTGTGAATAAATATTAACTAGATTTCTAGATGGAAATATCATATTCCAAGTTTATAACGCGGAAGTCCAATCAGACAATCAGCGCCAGAATTAAACAACTCCCCCATTCTATTTGAGAGCTCTGTGGTCCATAATTTGCACACTCACTTTTTCAAAATACCTGTAAAAACACATGGGTTTTGTGGTATTCCCAGAGATATAATTTAGGCTCTTCCAGGGAATTCTGGTGTCAAAGTCGATGCCAGCAGCTCCTCCTGAAGTTAAACTGAGGGTGCTCTAGCCCCACTGATCACAATTGTGGCACTATGGCATGGGGGGTGAGGGGAAGTAGTCTTTTAAGGTGCTAATGTATAGACTATTTAGGGGATAAGAGATCAAAACAGACACCATATATTCCACTGGAAATAATCAATGCAGAACATTCAAACATGGAACACTGATGTAATGTGGTCTAGATGAGATGCACCATTTAGTAGGCAAGTAACTGTATTGTGCACCCATTTAACATTCTAAGTAAATGTAAGGTACATCCATAAGTAAAGCCCATTGCAACAGTTTAATTTTGAAGTGGCAGGGGAGGAATGATGCTCCACATCTGAAAGAAAAGACCACATCCTTTTGGCTGGGCATGGACAAACAATGCAGTTCTAGCTACCAGCCATTTCTTGATCATGTAAGAGCAGATGTTTATGTAACTCAATTCCCAAAGTATGAACTCTTAACTACAAACAGCAGAAGGGCACCCTGTACTGAGTGTACCACTACTGTGCTCAGATATCACAGAAATGGGCATACTATAAGAATATAATTAGAAAAACATGTCTCCCTCTAAGATTTTGCTTCTGTGCCCCAAAAAAACATTCTCATTTCCTTTTCATCTGGATTCAGTTGCAGCCTCTTAGCGCCCAGATTGAAAATGCAAAATCAGAGGCCATTAATAAATAAATACATAGCTACTTAATAGGAAGTGGAATGTCAAGATATTCTATTACAAACACATTTAATAAAATGTATTATATACAATAACTGGAAAACATTATTTGTAGACTATTTTATTCAATCTTTCTTGTGTGAAATCCATTGAATAAATTATTCATCAATATTCACAGATTATTCAGCTAGCTGAATAACACACTCAAAATAAAAGAATAAAATGTATTTTTGAATGATTTGTTAAAAAAAAGATAATCCTTTAGTAATATGATGGATATTGCATTAAGCAAAGTATATATACAAACAGAAGACATTACTGTTTTGCATGCATGCAGTGTAGTGGTCACATGCACAACAGTAACAGGATGTGAGAGAGACAAGGTGGGAGAGGTAATATCTTTGATCAGACCAACTTCTTTTCATGAGACAGACAAGCTTTTGAACCACACAAGAATTCTTTTTCAGGTCTGGGAAAGGATATCCCAGCATCACAGCAAAATGCAAGATTGCAAGATTGAATTTTGCTGTGATGCTGGGAGTTTCTTTCCCAGACATCAAGAAGAGCTCTTGTGTGTCTCGCAAGCTTGTCTCACTTACCAACAAAAGCTGATCTGATAAAAGATATTACCTCACTGACCTTGTGTCTCTGTTGTCCATGCACACCCACAGTTAGGATTTATGAATGGAGGGGAGGATGTATGTGGAATTTCTTTAATAGAATGGAGTCTATGTCTTTTCTTGGATGCTGACAAGCCATACATACCAGAGTTGACTATTGTTTCAAGAAGTATAAAAATATTTATACATAAACAAATCTATTTATCTATTTCCTTTTGGAATGTGCCAGATTGCACCATCTGACATATATGCTGAAAAAACAGTTCCTTGAGTAAACTGCTCAGCAGAAACTGTAAACAATCCACTCCAAATTGCTAAACATTACTATTGTTTGCACTCAAATATCATAACCCAGAACTTTGCATATTCTGTTCCTCAAAAGCTCATTCATATGATTGTTTTCAAGTTAAAAAGGACCAAATATGGTCAAGATTAATTTGACTGAACATTTATGAATAATGATGTGAACTGTTCACTCATCCCATCTGTAGGCACTACATATATGGGCAGCATAGTCTCATGCAACTGATTTCACTATCTAAAACTCTGAAGAATTCAGTGGTTCAAGTTCCATATTGGAGTATTGCCACTGCCTTCAACTGAATTATGCTAGCAGAGAGTTAGACTCTAATGTGTAACTTAATTGTGTTAAGATCATTGATTACATGCTGTCTGTTGGTTGCCATAAGAGATATACCATACAGAAACCACAGAGGGAGTGCTCTGAGGAAACCTGCATTGCTTCTTTGCAGGCCACGTCCTCTCTGTGACTTAATAGAGACTGTAAGAAATTTTCAAAGTGGCAGTTTTCTCATGATGTAGGAATACTGCCGATTTCTATTAAAATGCAGAATTTCCTTGTGCTCGCATCCTGAACACCAAACGCATTAGTTATAGTCAGATATCTTTTCTCCTTGACGGGCACTGTGAACAGACATTTAGAGAAATGTAAAATTTAAAAAAACTCATACAAAACAGAATATAGATTTCCATACATTTCTAAAGAGTGATATTGTACAGAGAAGAAAAAGAAGAAACAACTGTGACCTAGGGTAGCCCACCTGAAAATGCCAAGGTCAAGTCAGGCTGCAAAAGGAGAGAAGACTTTCCTAAAACTGGTGGCTAACAATGAAGTTGGATTCACCAACCAGTTACAAACTAGGGCTCCCCTCATTGGTTATCAAGAAGCTAAATCAAGAAATTACACACACCCCTCTACTGCATTTCAGTCTCTGGCTCCCAATCAGCAGCTAGGTCCAGTAAAGGGATAAATTATTAAAAACTCTATTAACTTTATCAAAATGTTCTCTTGATCTCCAAAGTGTCAGCCACAATACCAGATCAATATGATAATATTGATTTTATGATAATAAAACTAAAGGTTTATTATAAAAGAAAAGAAACAAACAAGGAGAGATGTTAAATGGTCAAAGCAATCAGATACATACATATGACTTCAAAGTCCATATACGTCAGATTCTCAGAAGAATTGTGGAGTTTGCAGGCTTGTACAGTACCTCTGGTATAAATCCAGTACCTGGATGAGCCTCAGTCCTTTGTTTCAGATGTGGATGAAGGAAGGAATGAAGACAAGATGGAGATGATGAATCTGCCTTTTAGGTCCTTTTGACATGCGGCCTGTTTCGAACACAAACTCACAGCACAAGTGCATGAAAAAGCACTTGGAGTCCCTGTTCATAGGCACCTGTATCTTTATCTCCTGATGACTGTAGGTGTAGCCCTGCCTCCTGGCTTCTCTCCCTTGGCTCAATGTATAGCCGATGGCCCTCGATGAATCATCAATGCTGACACTAATCTACTTGGGGGAGTGTAATCCAGTAGTACAGCATGAGTTTTTGGACACAGACATATCACACACATCCATAACTTACAATACAAAGTTGATACATACACATAAACAATATTATCTTACTTAGCAAATCATAAACTTTCCAATAGTACCCGACATGGCATATCTCATACGAATTATTGCAATTTTACAAAATTGATATCAATAATATCATAAATGGTCACTCGCATGCAGCATCACAACATCTGTTTCCTTAGAATGAAGATTCTTTGGAATTTGGGTGTTTTTCTTTCAATTTTCTATCCTGTAAAAGTACATTTAAAAATCTGAGTCAAACCCATTTTAATTTTAGCCTTACTGTGCCAGCTGAACTTCTATGGCACTGGGGGATGACACCGTGGAAAACTCCTCATGATTCCTCCTCTCATGATCAAATCCTGAGCCCTTTGGAGCACTGTCTAAGTTATTTACATGGGGTCAGCAGAAGGACAGGGCAGGGAGAAAGAATACCCCAAAGGTGGCAATGCCCTCCATTACTTCGTAATTGCCCCTTCTCTCCAACAGGAATCCACTGGATTTTCAGGTCCTCAATCCATGAGAGCCTTTTTTATGGAATTATCATCTGGCCCTTAGATTATTGTTATTATTTATTATTTATACTTTGTATTGTGGTAGGACCTAGAAATCCCAATCATGGACCGGGACCTCATTGTGATTATGTCATGTTATAGCATTCCATAGTTCAGAGTTCAAACTTTAGAAAAAATATTTTGTGGACATTCAAAGCCAAAAACAATCATGTCCATGAGTGACAAAAACAACACAAACCAGAAATATCTATACACAGAAGAGAAAAATAGAATAATTCTATTTCAGTAATGGCTATATTATGAATATGTAAAGCCATTAATCACAATAAAATCTATCTTCTGAAATTAGTTATTATTTTATAAAATCTAATACAATACAAATTCTATTTAATTTTAAAATAGTCCACTTTGTAGTATATGTCCTCTGTTGTCCTTTTCATATTCACATTTTGCACTATACAACTTCGGACATTGGAGCAGCTGCTCTTGTATAGATCCTTCATCTGGAAGAAAGAAGTACTAAGCTTGTAAATTAGCAGCTGTGAATGGCTCATAAAAATGGGATGAAGTTGCAATTATTATGTGCAGATTTCATTTTCTCATTCCCCCAAACTGGGCAGTGTCCCAAAGGCAGGAGACCTACTGTTTCTGCTAAGGAGAAAGTAAGTGAAAAGGACAAAAGGAGAATGTATTCTAAATATGGAATTCTGATTGAGCATCCCTAAAGGCAAAATGAATATAAAGTTTTAAACAAAGAAATTTGATAGAAGTAATTCTGTAGGAGTGCTTCATATTAACAATTTCTATATTTTTGTCATTTATTCATGTACATGAGTCTACTCCTTGCCTAACCTTAGCTCCCAAGAATGGTATGGTCTCCCTCCTAAATGACTATATAGCCTGTTGAAAGACCTGTGGCCATTTTCAAATGCTAGCCTTTATCTTACTAGTCTTCTTGGATGATTACTGGATTCTTGATGGATGGTGCTTTCACCATCCATCAATGATAGGATGATAACAGAAGTTCCTATGAGACATAGGAAAATTCTTATACTCTCTAGGAGTCGGAAGAAAGAGGTAAATGTAGGGATGAAGGGTGAAAAAAAAGGCCTGGATATGGACAATTGATCCCACACAAAATCAAATGCTCCCTTCATCAAATTGCTGTTTTTAAGGTAATCAGACATAATGCAAGAGAAAGAAAATGAGAGCAACCCCAAAAGAGAGTGGTTCCAAAAGCATACGCACATGAGGTAGATCTTCTCTTTATCTGATCCCCTTGCAATGGAGAATTAGGATTAAAAATAAAGGACTATATCTTGGGTATGTGGTGATGGTGACACAAACCTTCATGCAATAGCTAGCTCAATCTTGGGCCAAAGCTTTCTTTCCTTATCCATACAAATAGCCGCAATGAGGCTATTCATTCATATGATATTCAAGAAAGCTTTGGGCTATTATTATAGTGCCTGCAACTGAAAAAAATACTGTAATACATCTAACAGACCATATCCTAGCATTCTTCAATAAACAGACTCTGATCATGACGTCCTAACTCAAACAAGTTATCAAGGAAAGTCAATATGCATGTGAATAAGAGCTGTAGCATCAGACCCATACTCTGTTCATGAGTCTAACCAGTGTAAATCTGTAAACAGAACAATAAGAAACCAGAATAAAAGAAAAAAGCAACAAGAAGCCGAGGGAAAGGATAGATTAAAGAGATCATTTGATCTGGGGGTTTGAGACAGCTCCCACAGCAGTTCAAAAGCAGAGATTGGGAAATTGACAGTAAACTGCTTCCTTGGAAACCTTTATCAGGAAGCCTTGTATGATGTTCTAGGAGAACAAAAATCCCTCGGGCACAGTCACTGGGAGCCTTGTGAGAGACAAGAAGGAATAGTTAGTGGGCAAGAATGTGAAGGATAGCTAGGACAACCAACCACAAGTCAAAAAAAAACTTGCACCTGGACTGCCAGACATGAATAAAGATCCCTGAAAAGTACATTTTCAGGAGAAAGGAAGATAGGCTTTCCTTGACTGGACAGGACAGGAGGATAAGAAAGAGACAAACCTTCTTATCTCCCACTGAGAGATTATAACTGATGCAAAGCACACAGCTTGACAGAAGTGTTCATTTCCAAGCTAGTTGCTCCCCAGAGCAGCTCTACTAGAGAAGGCAATAACTTAGGAGCAGGCATCTGGTAGGGAGAGGATCCAGATGCCTCCATAGCACATCCTCACAAACATCAAACAACAAGCTGGAAACCTGAGGACAGTCCGCTTGTCCACCTGTGGCCCTAAAGGAGAGGATAAATGATTCACTAAGATTCCAAAGCTGTTAGAGATTTCTTCTGAGGAAAAACACAGACTGGAAGTCTCATCTGCTAGGCCCACCCCCTTGCTCTGGAAGTGAAAGGAAGGCTATGGGTTTCAGCCACATTGTCTTATTTTTTTACTTCAAGAGCCACTGTAATTACAATGGTACTATATTTAGTTAGATGGGTAACTGTGTCACTCCTACCTTCTAACCTGGAATGCCATTTGCAGTGTTTTGCTTCTGTAGGCTCCAGTCAGGACTGCTCACAAACAGCCTCCAGCATACAAGTCATTCCCAACTACGTGTGTGTGAGCACTGCAGCCATTCACACTTCGGCTTTTACTAGCCTGGTTTTATTGCAGGGTGATCCCAACACACTCCCAGTCCTAGATTTCCCCCCAGAAATGTATGTCCTGTAGTGCTCCACTCTCTTCTGGACAATGCAAATTAATATAAAGTTTGTCATTTCGTTAATAGACATGGTATGCACACATCCCGTTATCATAAATGGAGTTTCCCAAACACTTCAATTCAAACACACTGGATTAGATAAAACAGTAAAACAAGCTTTTAAGTGAATGAGTAAGTAATGAGGCATAAAAGTCAGAAATGGTTGCAAAAAGATAAAGATAAAACATAATGTGTTCCTAACTTAACAAACAATGTTAAATTCAAAGCAAAGCTTTTTTCACCACATGCTGGCCGAACTTTTCACGCCAGAACCCCTTCTTTTGTTTAATGGCTACTTCCTTTTCTCCTTCTTGTTCAGTGAATCAATAGACAGAGAGAGAGTGAGGGGGGATATATTGGGGTGTCTTGCCCCTTCTTTTTTGTAGTCATTTCTCCCTTTGAGAAGCATTTCCAGATGAGAGCATGGCAACAAGCAGACTGCGTGGATGGGAAATCCTTGCTGTTTTTGTGCTAAAATGTAGATTTTTCTCCTTATTCCTGTCAAAGAATGGTCTTTTTATAAACGACTGAGAGTAGTGATTTAGATGTATGCTAAAACGTAACTCTGGACTTTCTGTAGCTTTAAGGACACAAGTACAACTGGTTG
The DNA here is from genome assembly GCA_007922155.1 of Mesoclemmys tuberculata. Classification (NCBI taxonomy): domain Eukaryota; kingdom Metazoa; phylum Chordata; order Testudines; family Chelidae; genus Mesoclemmys; species Mesoclemmys tuberculata. Next base: position 46,880,118 of record ML675601.1, read on the forward strand.
GAAAATGGTTTGGGTTTTTTTGGAAAATGTAGACAAAAATGTTGAAATTCTCTATGGATAGTTTCAACTTTTTGGCAAATAATAATAAAAATAATATTTTTGCCTGAAAACTGAATATTTTTATTTGACAAAATGTAACTGTTGTGCGTCATGGGAGATGCAGGTGACTGGGGAACCCAGCCAATAGAGGAGTATAGGGTCCTGAGGCACCCGATCAACAGATGCTGAATAGTGAAAACATTTTTTTTCAGGTGTACTTTTTTTGATGAAAACTCAATTTTTTTTGTGGAGAACAGACACCTCTGGCTAAAAATTTTGTTTAGTCAAAAATGCACTGTTCAGTCCAAATGCTTAAGTGTTGACAGAACATTTTGACCAGGTATTTGTATACACAAGTTGTTTTCTTCTTATCCCCTTATACTGAGAACTTCATGTCAGAGCCATGAATTAATTCATTATTGTGTGTATTTCTGCCTATAATTTATGTATAGAGTGTGTCCTTTCAAGTGTGTTTTAATATTTACAGAAAAATAATAAAACAGAATAAAGGAGTATAATTACTTTTGGTGCATAAATAATTAGCTGCACAATACAATTAGGCAGGAGGGAAAAGGACAATTTTTTTAAACTAATTCAGGAGAGATCACACTTTGTAATCCTGAGAGGACTTCATTTTCTGCCAGAATTAATCGAGACACATTAGGAAGATCTCTGATCACCCCAAAGAAAAAAGAAAGCAATACAACACAGGAGACAAATAAACTACCCTTCATCAATCAGTGTCAGACCTCAAGCAATTATTTCACCTAAAGCCTTTCCTGCCCTGCAGTGAAACTTAGTTATTATTTGCTTGCAAAATCATCATTAAAACATGCCACATTATTTTCTGAAGCGGTGTAGTTTCAGCTCATCCTAGCATTGACTCTTGCCGCAAGACAAAAGGCCTGGTACAAGCTTCAAGAAAAAATTCATTTACTGAAATCACTCATCTCATGCTAATCTACTGCAACTCAATTGGTATCAGTTTAGTCACCATTGGAGGCACTATTGTCTAGATGCAATCTCACTGTTTTTTGCTCACTTTCCAAATGCTGCCTAATACAGGTTTAGAGGCAGAGAAAACTATTTCTGTCCTTTTGAATGAACTGCAATTTATTTCAGGACATGGAATGATAAGATAAAAGTACTGCTGAATCTCAATTTCAGAGATAGGTGTTCACGTATTCTGTACATTTAAATGAAAGTGATGTTAGTGGATGATATTATTTGAATTGGACTAATGATGATAACCTCTCTCATTTTAGTTTTCCTTGTTTTTTCAGACACTGAGGTGGGCTGGTTCAGTGGCACACTATTAAAGTTTGTTTCCTTTATAGATGAGGGTTTTTTCATCATATGTTTTAGTTCTGGTTTGCTGACTAAAGTGTAATCAAACTGTGGAATAGAGTACAGTACATATCTGAGTAATGTAGTTGATAATACGATAACCTTCGCTCAACAATCCATTTAATTGATTAACAATACTTGGAATATACATGACACTTTTCTTCCAAGTATTTTGGAGCACTTTTCAAAGATTAATTAATTTTCACAAACACAGCTGTGAGAAAGTTAAATGATACTATTCCTATGTTACAGAAGGGGACACTGAATCAGTGGCAAAGAACACAAGAGTCTTGTTTTAGACCACAATCCCTCTTGCCAATATGCTGGGACATTTTCAATAAATATACCAAAAGGAAATAAGACGAGAAACTATGCCATATTTTGTCTGAATGGTTCAAATGGGATCAGGCCATTTCAGGTGACAATAAACTGTTTTGAAAATAATGACTGATTTTATTTCATATCCTATCTTTTCAACCACAAGGCACATCACTACAAAAGACACAAACAACATGAGTATCTTTTAAAGACATTTGATTCTGTAGTCAAAGCAGACATCAGGTTGTTACGTTCCTAGGAAAGGCCAAACTACATAATTAAATTGACCTAAGTTATGTTGATGTAGTAATTGTAGTAATTAAATCACTTTTGCATGTCCACATTATGCTCCTTGTGTCGGTGGAGTGCATCCTTACTACCAGTGCTTGCATCAATGCACAGAGAAGTACACCATGGGTATCTCTCCCACTATGGAATTTGCCACCAGCTAGGGTAGGGTTTTCGGGAAGGGTTTGCAATACCTCATGGGGGCAGACAAGTCATGCAGGGGGTGACTGGGAACATAGTTTTAATGTCTTATGATGCAGTTGTCTCCATCCCATAATTTTATCTGCATCCCATAATGTTCCGTGCCTCTTTTCAAAACTGCAGACCTGCATGTCCGCCTTCTGTGTCACATCCTGCGCAGCTCTACACGATTGCGATGAGCACAGCATGCCTGATCCTGCAGTCTTTGCAGAGCTGCCGGAGGAGACCCAGGGAGCAAGATGATTCCTTGCAGGTTGGCTTGCTGTGGGACATAGAAAGAAACAGTTCAAGGTTATTGCTGGCATTCACAGATGGGCTGCAAAGTGCTGATTCTGGGCCGCAGACACAAGCACCGACTGGTGCGATCACAACGATATGCTGGCATGGGATGACAAGCAGTGGCTGCAGAACTTTTGGATGTGCAAGGCCACAATCCTGGATGTGTGTGCAGAGCTCGCCCCAGCCCTCCAGCACAGTGACACCTAAATAAGAGCTTCCCTAACAGTGGAGAAGCAAGCGGCGACTGCTGTGCGGAAGCTGGCAACGCCAGAGTGCTCCCGATCAGTTGGGAATCAGGTTGCTGTGGTACAAGTGTGCAGGACCATTAATTGCATGCTGCTATGAAGACTGTGACTGTGGGCAGTATGCAGGACATCGTGGATAGTTTTGCAGCAATGGAGTTCCTGAACTGCGGTGAAGTAATAGATGGCACCGCATGTCCTACTTTGGTACCAGATCACCTTGCCACAGAGTACATCAACAGAAAGGGCTACTTTTCTATGGTATTGTAAGTGCTCATGGATCACTAGGGACATTTTGCTGACATCAATGCAGGATAGTCAGGGAAGGTGCCTGACGCAGGCCTGTTCAGAAAGCTGCAATCAGGGACTTTCTTTCCAGACTAGAGGACTATCATGAGGGATATTAAAATGCCAATAATTATCCTGGGAGACCCAGCCTTCCCCTTACTCCTGGGGTCATGAATCTGAACACAGCAGCAAGGAACACTTCAAGGTGCAGACAGGCTCAGCAGGTGCAGAATGACAGTTGAATGTGCTTTGGCAACCTGAAAGGCTGCTGGTGCTGTCTACTCATAAGATTAGAAGTCAGTGAAAAAAATTTCCCAATGGCTATACCTGCCTGCAGTGTGCTTCATAATACTTGTGAAGGAAAGGAGGGAACCTTCCATTGGGGTGGAAGGTGGTGGTGGAACAGTTGCCTGCTGATTTTGAGCAGCCAGATATCAGCACTATAGGGAAAGCTCAACATAGGGGGAGTTATGTGACTCAGGGAGGCTTTGAAAGACTATTTCAAAAGTGAGCCACAGTAAGGTGTGTTGTTCTTGTGTTATGTGCCTGACATTGTTTTTTTGCACCATGGTATAATCCTTGTAATGACTGCTGTGTATGTAGTAATATAATAGTGCAAATGCACCTATTGCTATTATTGGTGAATGATGTCAGCCCCAGCCACCATATGCTGTGAACTAATAAAGATAAATTAAGTTTCCATGAACAGAATTTATTCCAAACCCATGCAAACAGACATATTTATAACTGATTGCAACTTTATAAATACAGAGAAAAGAACCTTTGAAAGGGAAAGAAAAATCATTTTCATTTCACAAACACACATACCATCCATACAGGTCAGTGTGTGTATAGCTGTGATTCTCTGTATTTTCCCCTGAGGTGAGTAGTGTTGCATACCCAAATGCCATGTGGAATGTGTGTGTGGGGGGGAGTGAAGGGAGGTCCCAAACTGCACTTCTTCATGGGCTGCAGAGGGAAGTCAGCATGGGTCTGTTGAACTTGAATGTCAACAAGAGTCTCCAGCATGTCTGTTTGCTGCTTGAGAAGTGTTAGCATCTCCTGCTGTGTGTCCCTCTCCTTTTTCCTGTGCCATTTCCCTCTCTGCTCTATCCCTGGCCATGCTGGCCATGAGGGTAATCCTTCAAATCCCATGCTTGGTAACCAAAGCACCAGAGGCTTGCAGGATCTCTTGGAACATGTCATCCCACATTCTCTTCCTTCTCCTCCATATCTGGCTGAAACACTCCTCTGGTGTGGATGGGGCAGATCCTTCAGGCCACTTTTCCAGCTTCAAAATATACAATGCACAGAGGTACTATTGCAAATATATTCACAAGATAAGTGGAAACTTGGTATACTGAACTCACTCCCCTTGATCCACAGAAATTGCAAGCACTACATTCTCACTTCTCTTTGGGATTCATAGAGCATGGCAGCAGTACCAGACATGGTGAATTCAGTCTAGGGGGGAAGGGCCAGTTGAGACAATAAGGGGAGGTATCTCATGGGCATGAGTATATGAAGATAGGGAAATTGAACTGAATAGTGGCACTATTTTCCATTGGTAGAGGTGACTTTAGCTGATATCTTACTTGTGAAATTTAACAGATGCTGAAAGGAAACAGGTCCTGAATGCTTCTGGCTGCAGACTGGAGCTATGTGCTGCTAGCCTGTGTGCTACAATGGTGCCTGTTGAAGTAATTGCTGACTGGTGGGCTACTGTGGCAGCTTTTCCCAGAAACCTTTGTCAGAGGATTGCAGATTACCTCCAGGAAAGTTTCCATGCAATCTCTATGGAGGATTCATGGGACATCCCAGTTCACATAAACAAACTGTTCTTCGGGGCCCCCTCTGTCTAAATGAGAATGAGGAAGCAAATTCCATGCTTGCACGCAACTCTACCTCTTCTAGCATGATTAAAAAAGAGTAAATGAACAGATACGTCCCTGCAATATCAAAGTGAACTGCACACTTACCAGAGGTTCCTTCCCTTGCATCAGACTCACCTGTGCTGGACTATAGTTACTGGCTCAACTGCTCTGAAGTCAAAACCGGTCCTTTCTCACTTAACCACGAGATCTGCCACTCGCTGTCCCCCATACTCATTCTCCTCCTCCTCTTCCTCATCCACCACCTTCTTCTCACTGTTCAATCCAGGGACCTTTGACTCTGGCTCCTCCAAAGTACCCATGCTGCTCCTGGAGATGAAGAAGCAGCCTTTGGCATGGGCACCCAATACAGCCAGCCTGGTCCCGCCCATACTTTGCCCCCTCCTGCCACATCGCATTGACTTGATGGTGGCAGCGGCAGACAGCGGTCTTAGCTGGTTGAGCCCTGGTCTCTCTGCTGAAGCAGGGCAAGCCAGCAGCCACTCCATCAGTGGTGCCAGGCCACCCACTGGCCAGGCTGGGGGTAGTGTGGGCCAGAGCTGTGGCACGTCATGGCCTTGTGGTGCTCCGGGGTTTAGGGGCGACCCAACGAGCCCGGGGCCAAGTTAGGTCAGAAGGCTGGCTGGCCACAGGCTCGTCTAGAGGTGGGGGGCACTGGTGCTCGGGTAGGCTGGCGTGGTACTAGCCGGCGGTGCACCAGCGGCTGGGAGTGCTTAGGCTGGTGGCTGCGGCAGACTAGCCAGGGCCAGCCATGTGGCATGGTGTGGGCCCGTGGTGCTCTGGGAGCTGGGGGTGTTCTGGCTGGTGGCTTGGGGCAGACTGGCCAGCCTGGGGCCGGGGTGGGTCGGCAGGCCAACCGGCCAAAAAGCTAGCCTGGGGGCAGTGCTCGGACAGGCCAATATGCGTGGGCTGGCAGCGCTCCAGCAGCTGGAAGTGCTTGGGATGGCAGTGCTTCGGGTGGCTGGGGTGGACCGGGAAGGGCCAGCTTGGGGTGGGCAGGTGCTGTGGCATGGCATGGGCTGGAAGTGCTCCAGGGGCTGGGAAGGACCAACTGGGCTGTAGTGGGGGTGGGTTGGAGCAGGGCAGAGCTGGTGCATGGGCTCCAGGAGCACTCAGGCCCCCCGCCACTGGTGCTGGGGTGCTCCAGCACAGAGAGATGCTACCTGGCTGGTCTGAGTGGTGCTCAGGCAGCCATCCGCAGCCTGGCCCGGATCAGAGCTGTGACAGGAGAGGGGTCAGAAGGGGTTGGGCTTCTGGCAGAAGGGGTGGAGCTGGGGGGCTAGTCTCCCTGATCAGGCGGTTCATGAGCCACCCATGGTCTCCAGCAAGGCTGACATACAGCTCTTTGTAAAAGCAGCATGTCTGCAGCTCTGCACCAGAGCAACGGATAGCTTCCATTGCCTTTTGGTATGCCTGCTGCAGTTCCTTAGATTTCATGTGGCACTGCTGTGGGTCCATCTTGTAGCTCTTCTCCCCCATGCCTTGAGAGTGATCTGCTCATAGATATAGATATTTCTACAGCTAGATCGGAGCTGTACCTGAATAGCTTCTTCACCCTACAGACCCAAGAGATCCACCACTTCCCGTGTATTTCAGGCAAGAGCACATCTGCGGTGTGGAGCTGGCATGGTCAGCTAGGCAGTCACTAGGTGAACTCTCTATTCTGAGCAAACAGGAAATAGAATTTCAAAAACTGTGGGGATTTAGAGGAGAGGTACATATACCTGTGTATGTGTACCTGGCTGCCAAGGAACAGAGTTCAGGGGCATTGTGGGACACCTCTTGGAGGCCACTGAAGTTGAAGTAAGTAACGCAGTGTCTACACTGACACTGTGTCGACCTAACTACATTGACCTTTCGTGGAGGTGGAATTGTTAAGTTGGCATAGCAGACAATTTACAGCAGCGGGAGCAACATTTTAGTGCAGACTCTGACAGGGTTAGATTGCTTTATCGACCTACCTGTGTAGTGTAGAGCAAGACATATTTTCAAGCACTTAGCACGTCCTTAATTTTATCACCATGAATAGCCCCATTGATTCCAGTGGGATTGCTCACAGTGCTTTAAAGAAAAGCACATGCATAAGTGTCTGCAAGACAAGTTCCTGAAATAAAGCGAGGAAAAGTTGTTTCTGTTTGTTTACTTCATTTTGTTTTGTTTTTTTAACTAATTATACATTATTTATAAAGGACAAACAGCAGATGCTTAAGCAATTGATAAAAGCAGCTTGACTCCTTGCCTGCTTCACCTGTTCTTTCCTCTGGAAGAAAAAGAGAAGATATTAATTCAATTTCAAATGCATTATGCACTTGGTCTGTCATTACAAAGACATTTGAGCAGCTACCTAACCAATTCATGTGAGATAAGGAGGACATCTGTCTACTTCCAGCCTCTCTTTCTGGTTAAACCAGTTAATGTCAGTGTATCTTCATGCAGAGCAGAGCCTCGGGATGCCTCAAGTCTTGTCTTGATAACAAAACAACTCAGGCAGCTCACAATATTCACATTTTATAAGAATAATTATAAGCTTTTGTAAGAAATAAGTTAAGAAACTAGAAAAATATAAAACTGAGCATTTTATTCAGCCTGATTAAAAAAACACTGAAGTTGATGGTTTGATTTTAATGTTGTAATGTTTCTTTAATGTTTTGGATCCAGTTATTCAATAGCATCAGCAATCTGTTTTAACACCGCTAACATTCGGTTATGAAATTCTAGGCAATAATATTTTCAATCCCAATATTTAACGTGTGGCCAGGTATTACTCTATCTCCTTGTGATCCAGTTTGCTAGAAAGTCATTTCAAGAAGTGCTACAGGCAAAGGCAAGACAATCACTTAACAAAGGTTAATAAAAGGGATGGTTTGGAAAAGTGTGATTTCAGGCAATTGGTAAATCTCAGATATACCCATACCATAAATATATTTACAATTATACCTGTGTGTATTATCACTGGAGGTTGAATTCCAAAACAAAACACATAATATGCACTCAGTTATATGAAGAATAATAGACTTTCTATAGTCAAATAAATGGAGAAAAAAGCACCTTACTCTAATAAAGTCCACTGAAAAGTAACACTACAAATGTTAGATATTTTTCATTGCAACAAGCAAAAATATAGATGGAAATATAATAAGGGAACCTCCTTAAATGAATAACTGCTGAAGAAACAAACTTGTTTTAAAAAAATACCAGAGGGAATTAATTTGATAAATATATAGATTTTTCCAAGTACTGAGAGAAAACTTAATGTCAGAGAACTGACCTTCCAAACAATTGTTAAATACACCTTTCTGCTGAAATAGTTAAGACAAATATTTTTAAAAAGTGACTGCTTTAAATTAGGCTTATAAAACCAAATTTAGGCATCTGCTTCCATTTCTTAAAGTGCTGAATAATAAGAAATTCCCATTGCAGTACTATAAGGGCAAGTGGGAGCTTCTGGCTACCTCAGCTGTTTCAAAAATCAGGCAACTTCACTTAAATATGTGCCTAAATAAAGAATTAGGGCCTAACTTTAGCCAAGAGATTTTAAAAATCTTGCTCTTGGGTATATATGTTTGGGATGCTCTGAGTCATGAAATTCAGTTCTGGATCTAAACTTTCCAAAATTTGGGGATGTTTGGATCCAGGATTTTAGCTAGGGCCTGTCTCTAACAAGCATGTAACTACAGTTTGCTTTTGACATGTTTGTGTGGTAACCAAACATCCCTGCAATTCAGTGGAATTTTTAATAGTGTGTCCTAAATACATTTTTTAGAAAGTTTAATGAAAATTTCTGGCTCTTACCCCAACAAATTCAAAACTACAAATAAACCCTTGTAAAAACCACCACATTTTTTTACTTTTTGAATATGAGCTATAAATCATTTGCATAACATCTGCACTGCTTGGATGGCCGGAACACTTAAAGCAATTAGATCTGTTTTCTATAATACACAGTCACAATTCAGACAATCCCTGCAATTGACCTAACTTAACATTTAGGTAAAAGAAGATGCACTTCTATTTGCTCTTTATTATTAATTCTGTATTAAGTACCATCTCATAGGAAATGAACTAAGTATTTTATTTGCAAGTATACAACAATGATCAACTTGTCGATATATTATTTAAAGTGAAAAAACTTTGAAGGACACTCATTCAAGGTTTTTAATGTGTGCCTGTTTACAGCTGTGGTATGTATTCTAATTTAACTGATTTTACACAGCTGTCATTCTATAGCCTATAATCTGCATGCATGTGATATAGTAATAGACATTAATGAATAATAATTATATGCAAAAGTTGCTAATATATTGCTAGCATTGCAGCACCTGCCAACCTCTACAATTAGAGGCCTGTATCAGCATTTCAGTTATATAGCATCTCTTAATTTGTGGGTTTATAACTTGACAGTAAAAATTCATTCTAAGTTGCAACTTGACATATAAGGTCTCAGTTCAAAGCATTTTTACTAATATTGGTTTAAATTGGTTTAGATGTTGTAAAATTATAAAAGATTACACTGAGAAAGACAGACATTCTGTGGATGCCTTTTCATCTCTTCTATAACTCAAAAGAGGCTTTGAGTAGAAAATCCCAATTTTTTATAGTCATTGGAATGTAATTAAGATCAGAGATCTGGGATTTTTTTCTCTCACTATAGCAGCAATACTGAAGCTTCAAAAAAAATGCTAGCTTTGGTTGCTAAATTTGCTAAATTTGGTTATTGCCTTTTCATTAGAGCTTTAGTATCCATATTTACTAAGTATATACTACATACATTAATTATATATAATACCCATTCTTAAATACACCATTTCACACTGATCAAATAAATCATCTGGTGTGTTTAATAGAGTCTGTAGTTTAAAGGTCCCTCCCTTATAATAATGATCGCATATCCATGAATTAAGAACTTTCTAGGTACATATTGACATGATAAACTACAATTGTTCGAACTGAGAAATTATTGTTTATTATGTCAAAAATGTTGACTATTGCCTCACTATGCTTCCCCAGCACAGGAGCATGCTGGTCTGTGGCTGAGGGCAGGAAGACAGAGAATCAGTGCTTGGCATGGCCAGAGTGCTGGTGAGTCTGAGCTGCAGAGCAGATCATAGGCAGATATGAAAGGCTGCCATAAATTACAGCAGCACATGGGGTTTCTCTAAGTTAGTCTATGGGCACTGCTAGCCCCAAGAGCAGCCATCAACCCCATAGGCAAAATCATCTTTCATCACTTTAGCCTTCTCTTTTCCTAGGCTGTGGCTTCTGTGCATCTTCTAAGGGACACAGCAGAGAACTTGACCTCACAATTCCTTTCTAACATCCAAGTTACCATTCTTGTATTATGTATTACGCAAGAAGATGCACTAGTTTAGATTCAGCACTGGCATGGAATCCTAAAGACTTAAACGGGACTTCAGACAAATGCAGGGGATTGCACTAGTGCATTTACTTTTAGGATCAGCCTATAATTTTAGCTGACTATGGAGCAAATTCAGAGATATCATAAATAGCTCTGTAAAGTCAGACATTATAATAAGTCATTACAAGGGAGTAATCTACATGCTGAGGAAGCAGAGGAAGAAGGGAACATGTAGAAAGAATTGCAACTAATACGAAGGTGTCAGATAAAGTCATGGGGTTATTTTATGCTACCTCATACCCACACATTTATGTTTAATTCTCATCACCATTAACATTACCTCTGAATTTGGCCCAGAAATATGTTGTTGAGTCTTACAGATGCGTTATGTAGTCAGCAGGGTAATTTTTTAACATTCAGTATTTCAGAACATTTTTATTGGTAGTTGTTTTCTGTATTATTTAAGTCAGATATAAAATATAAGTATATTGGAAGAGATTTTAAGTATTTATTGCTATACCTTGCTTGACAATTTGATGTTACTATATTTGTCCTGGTGTCTTTAAGAGGTCAAGAGGCAGGCAATCAGAAGAAAATGCACTCACAGGATACAGCAGCCTACATAGATTTTACCCAAGAGAGCCAGCAGTACATACTATTTCTTTGTGACCTCCTGTCTACCTCACTTTGTTACCAGTCTGTGCATCAGATAAAGGCCTTCATGTCAGACTGGGGATATCATAATTGTGTCCAGTCTTTTCTTGGTGAGTACAGAAATTACTTTATTTGATTCTCTCACTGGGCATACTAATGACTGCAACAGAACTGAGAGACATATGCATTGTTAAAGAACATTTTGCAAAGGTGTTTCAATACAGCCTTCTTTTGTGCATATATAAAAAGAAGGGAATTTATTATTATTATTAGTTATTAAGTGCCCAAGCCTTTACACGTAAAACCCATTTGCACATTTTTCTCATACATCCTTGGTATTTGCACATTATTTTAATGATCACTTTTGCATGTTATATTGGTGTCAATCACCATAGAATGTTCTATTTTCATGAACAAGTGATAGTACACAAATAGAGGTTAAGGTTTGAAATGTTAGCCTTACATTTCCTGGTGCAGCAGGGGGATAGGTTTGTTTACTTTTTCCATATTGAAAACACAAATTGCAGCACCCTCTAGTGGTAAGCTACTTATCAGAAAGTTCTGGAAATCAAAGAGACTGGGAAAAGAAAAAGCCCTGGGTTGAGGAGAGCCATCTTTTGTAACCAGTGTGCTCACAGATGTCCCAGTTTTTATTACTCTCTAATGAAGTAGATGAGGAGGACATATCTTCTTCCCGATTTTCCTTGAACTATTGTACACATAGGACCCTTTCCTCAGTCATAAGCTGTCCCAGCAAAGAACAGATAGCTGTTAATTTAAATCATGCTAATAAAAAATCTACATTCTTAAAAAAATGTACACATACTTGAAACATGTATTTCATATTATGCAAATATTTGAGCCTCAAAGTGCGAATATTGGACTTAAATATGTTCTTGGGATAAAGAGCTAGGATGCCCCCCACACTCTGCTTGAACTCAAATCCCCTCAGAAAGTTGTGAATTATTCCTCTATTTCAAATACACATGTCCCCCAACACTGCCCCACACTCACACACATACATGCATAACCACACACACACACATTTGTAGGCCCATAAACATACATATTATTTTGAAGAAAATGAAGGTGCATTAGATATAAATAATTTATGTCCAAACCCATACTGATTTATATTTTAAAATGGTTACATTATTTATAGGCTGCAAGTCTTATACCAATGTATTAGCAGTTTTATTATCACATTAATGTTTATATTGTTATAAATAGAATTGCAATGCACAATAGACTCTTCTGTTCTTTATTTACAGCAGAATCAGTTAAGCTCTGGATTTACCAGCTTGTTTAAATCAAAGTTAGTTTTTCTCTTTTTTTCCTCCCAATAAAGCAGTGCTACAGCTCTAATGAATTAATAAGGAACATAACTGTTTTGTGATTCTTGACCTCTGAAATTAAACTGCTCATAAATACTGGTATATAGCCAATCCCTTTTTACAGATACTTTGGCCCATGCGAAATTGCACTATCCTGACTTTCCCAGATCTGCATACATATTAAACCCAAAGAGCTATAATTTAAACCAAGTGCTCTAGCTAAAATCTTAATGAGATGCGATATTAGAAATTTTTTCAAGGCTTTTAGGTGACTGCCATCCATAGTTTGTTGGGGAATCTGGTAGCACTGTCACTGTCACTGTCTTATTTTCCCACCTGCTAAAATAAGGTTAGCCATCCTGTTCTTTATATCAGAAATGGAAATATGCCAAATATTAAAAATGGATTCTCAATAAATTGATTTGGTCCAGACACACATTGTCAAAGCTGATGTCCTGCTGTCTTCTTTCATCTACCCTAAATGTTGAATGCACTGCTTATTTATATCTCCTCCTAATGTTATTGCAAAAATATTTCCAAAAAGGTTTCATTTGCCCAGCTTCTTTGTTTTCAGAATTGCCTCACACTGCACATACCATTTAGCTAAATAATTAGCAACGGTGGGTGAGAACAGTGCAGCGTGCCTACACTAGGCTACATTGAACCTGTATTTTTCAGGCATCAATGTTTGCTCACTTTTTCCCTTTATTTGATTATCATTTAATCACTTCTCATTACTCCCTATTCTTCTGTGATTCTCAGTTTGAGGAGTGTAATTAACATGAACAATAACTAAAGTAGCACTGGGTCTTCCTGTTATGGAAATTATTGTGAACTTTTTTTGTATACATGGACCAATTACTGTTCATTTGAAAGCAGAGTTTTTGCACCTTGTTTTGTTATAAACCAAAGCTGATTAGGTAAGAGGAGTGGAATAGTACATTTTTCAGAAAAGAAAAAATGAAATGCCTTATTATTTGCTTGCCAAATGTCATAAAAGTTAATAATAATTGTGTAAAATGTAATATGCTATAAGATCCATTGGTAAAAGGTGCTGCTTAATGAAAAGCATTATTATTTGCTATTTTTATCATCATCAAGAGAACAGAAAATAATATGATATTTCTTGATTCTCACATATACATCCACAAAATAATAGAAATAAAGCTTTTTCTGTAGGAATAATATTTATTCCCATAGAAACTTCTCTTTTCCCCCAAACATAGAGATGTGGAAAGTATATGAACAAAACACAAGATCAGTTAAAATTCATCTGGCTGTAGATTTTGTTGCAAATGTTGAACTTTATCCTATGGTAGGTTTGCTTACTCGGTTGAAGAACCTAGGCTGAAATTTATATTTTGGCTCACTTTAGAATTCCTCCCCTCTTTTCCTATATAGCTCTTCCCTACCCTCAGCAAGCCATGGGACATTCTCTTTTACAGGTTTTTTTGAGGGAAGATTAGCTCAATACTCTGTCACCCTAAAAAACTGCTCTGAAATTTTCTGGGGATCAACCATTCCCACTCTCAAGGTATGACTACATCGCTGGGGCTGCATGAATCAATGCAGTCGGATTGATTGAGTGGTCTGTGAAGACCTGCTCAGTCAATCCTGGAAGTGCTCTCTGGTCAACACCATTAATCCACCCCTCCCCTCCCGACAGGAGTAAGGCTGCATCAAACAGAGGATGTTTCCGGTCGATGCAGTGCAGTGGAAATGCTGAGATATGGCAACGTAAGTAAATCGATGGGAGATACGCAAACTACATACTTGAACATACTCATGAATAATCTGGAAAAGGGGGTGAAAGTTTTCAGATTATACAAAATTACTCAAGAAGGCATATTAGAAGTGAAACAAAAATGATTAGGACTATGGAGCAGCTTCCGTATGAGGAGAGATGGAGAGATTAAAAAAGACTGGAACTGCTCGGGTTAGAATGCTTAAGGGGAGGGATTTCACAGAGGTCTATAAAATGAGGAACGCTGTGGGGAAAGTGAATAGAGAAATGTTATTGACCTCTTCACATAACACAAAAAGCAGGAGTCATCCAATGAAATCAATAGGCTGCAGGTTTAAAACAAATATAAAGAAATACTTCTTCATACAATGGGCCATCAACCTGGGGAATCCCAGGGGATTTGTGATGGCCAAAAGTATAACTGAGCTCAAAAAACAATTAGCCATTGATGGACATATCCTCCAGGAATTTATCGATTAGCCAGAGACTTAACCCCATTCTCTTAGGGTACAGCTATACTGACGGTGGCAATGTCGCCACTATCAGATCGATTTATCTGGATCAACTGAGCAGTCAGTGAAGACCCGTTCAATTGATCCAGAAGTTGATGCTGTTAATCCACCCCCTAAAGCAGCGTAGCGCTGTGTCGATGGGAACATGGTTCCCATCGGCGCAGTGCAGTGAAGACAGCGCGTAGAAGAGAAGCACAGCAGTCGATGGGAGTTATGCAAGCTACTTTGAGTAGCTTGCATAATCCTGTTGCCTGCTGCTGAATTTCTGGGTAAGTGTAGTGTCCTTAGTGTCCATAAATTTCAGACTGCAGAAGCTATGACTGGATGATAGGGGATGGAGCACTCAATAATTGCCTTGTTCTGTACATTCTCTCTGAAGCATTTGGCACTGGCTATGGTTGGAAGACAAAATACTAGTATAGATGGACAATTGATTGATTCAATATGGCTGCTCTTATGTTACTGTTTTCTTCCATGTGATTCTTTTTTTTCTGTATTGAGAATATTTGTGCATTTCCTGATTAACTTTGCAATTCAGTTATTCATGAGTCTCATGGCTGTAGAGTTTGCTCAGTTCTACAGTATGTACATCAAAACCTGATGCTTAGTAGACCAAAGAAAGCCAAACTAAAGGACTTGGTTAAAATCTTTATCAATAGATCAATAAAATGAGTCAATTAGAGTCAAGCAAGCTACATTTGATAATTCATACAAAAATGCTGCATAGATGATCAGTATTTGACAACAGTACCATTTCCTTAGGAAATAGCAAATTCCCTAGTCTGTAGCCAGCCAAAATGAAAGTACTTTCAGAGTGAACAGATATGGCTCTTAAATTGTTCATTTTTAATATTTAAAAAAAAAAATATGGAGGCCCTCATATTATGAAGAGAATGTAAATAGGGACTTTACATTTAAATGTAATATTTGAAGAATTTTCCACCTTTTACTTTCCTGAAGACCCAAGTTCCACTTTCTCCCACTGAGGCTGATGATAAAGACATTATTATTAATTATTATTTTATTATTTCTATTACATTAGTGGCTAGGATTCCTTGTCATAGATCAGGAACCCATTGTGCTAGCACTGTACAAACATAAAGCAATAAATTGTTCCATGCCCCTAAAACCTTCCAAACTAAGGCCTAAGTACCTGATGATGGATTATTTTGCACCCAAAGCTTCCATTGAGGCCAATGCCAAAGGCATACAAGGCCAAGGCTTACTCAGTTTTAGCAGTTTTTAATATCATAATCTGCTGCAGGATAAAAATTGAATTCAAGTCTTGGGAGGTACAGTTCACCTTTCTTAGATCTATGTGCACTTTCGCTGACTCTTACCCTTATACGCATCACAGAAAAAAAATAGAAAAATGGATTCAGTACATACTTATAACTCATATACTGGGAAAATAAATGCTTGAGTAATATGCATCCACAGCTTCTTAATCTTTCAGTGAATGGTTACTGATACATCCCCAAAGACTCCTTAGTGCGGTCTGATTTAAAATGTGCTTTGAAGCAGCTACAAGCTTATCTTGAAGTAATTATCAAGAAACAACACACTACCAGGCCTGACAACTCCTACTATTTCTTAGTAAAGTAAGTTTCACCTTTTTTATAGAGAAACTAATTCTGACCTTAAAGCATATGAATAAATTTCATGTCCGACAGCTTGCTGAAACAGCTTTATGGAAAGGAACCTGGCTCTTTGTCATCTTCATAGTGGAGAATACCTCCAATGAAATGATCTCAATTAAAGACAGGTAAATGCAGAAAAGTGTTGTAATAAAGCATTTTGGAAAACTGAGATAATTAAAAATTGGGGAGAAGGAGCAAAATGCTCAAGAAAATGACTGGAGAAATAATTTCTGTTAATGGACATGTGACTTAAAAAGCTTTGCAGCACTAAAAGAAAACTTATTTAATATTCCAAATCATGAAGAGGCAGATTCTGATGCTATGGGTAGTATCTTACTATCAGTACCTTACTTATCAGTGGTCCCATTGATTTAAATGGGACTAGTGCATGCAATAAAAGAAATAAATGTGTCAGAATCGTACACTAAGGCAGACCTAGATTAAGGCAAACTGCATATACCTACAAACCATGATATGTCTTCTCCCATTCTGCACCCTTCCAGGCCTGCCCCTACTCTATGGTCCCATCCTCACTCGGAGTGACAATGGTGGGGAGACCCTCTCCTCCCAGAGGGGAAGGGAACTTGTAACATAGCTCTTTCTTCTTTACCTTGGGAGCAGAACCAGGGGCTCCCCTCCCTTTGGGAGCAGCAGAAGGGGTCAACTTTACCCCTCTTCTCCCCAGAGCCCTTCCAGTGTTTACCTTAGCAGCTGGGAAATATCTAGTAGGCCAGGCTCACATAATTCTCCTCCTCCTCTGACAAACAGAATTTCCTGGTATGATGTTAATGGGCCTCCCATGAGCAGTGAGTCTTGCAATAAACACCCCATTCAGATGGAGAGTATACTTCCTGAGTTATTGGTTCAGAGTCCATGCATCAGTTATGCTCATGCCACATTTTCACACTTTCCTTGAGAACTATGTGGGCCAGATTTGTTAAATAAAAGCACAGATTCTGATGCAGTCATGTGACTCCTGGAGCCGGGT
The DNA here is from genome assembly GCA_007922155.1 of Mesoclemmys tuberculata. Classification (NCBI taxonomy): domain Eukaryota; kingdom Metazoa; phylum Chordata; order Testudines; family Chelidae; genus Mesoclemmys; species Mesoclemmys tuberculata. The sequence goes on from ML675601.1 coordinate 46,897,240, forward strand.
CCCTAGGCATAAGCCTGTAGTTCCTGTGCCTTAATCCAAAGTTTAAAAAGGACTGAACAAGATCCTTACATGCTTAGCCTCCACAGAAGTACTATATGGAGGAAGGAAACAGGAAACAGGAAGTACAGGTAAAGCATATTACAGAGAGGGGTAGCCACACCAGCCCTGACTATGCTAATGAGAAATGGGACATTTTAAGCAGGTCAAAGAAAGGTCAACACAATCCACACCTATGTACATTTCTTGGCCAAGAACCCCTGGCTAGCATGGTGCTAAAGTGCCTAGAAGAGCTGGAGGCTCAAATAGCAGCAGCAGGGGTCTATATTGCAGTGTCATGACTGCGTCTGTGGTAGGGAATGGATAGCATCTCAGCAGATGCCTGGTTACTTTCAGCTCAAGACAAGATGAACTAGCTATAACTACAAACGGTTAGGGTGAAAACAATGTTGTTCTTCCTATGAGACCTGATCCTTTAAGGGGCTGGGTGCCCTCACTTTCTATTCACTTCACCACCTTGCAGGAAGCACTCAGCTCCTGGAAGTATTGGGCTTTTTCTTACCTGCTAAGGCCTGAGAATTCCATGTTTACAAGAGGTCGTGGCAGCCAGGGCCCAAGCATAATTTTTTCAGGCCCACTACAAACTTTTAAAATGGGCCTCCTCCACACACATACCACAATCCCTTATCCCATACCTACAATCTCATGAACCATGAAAACACTTTTCCTCATGGTAATAGGGGCTGCAGCCTGGGCTGGGTCACCCAGGGCCTCCGGGTCCCAGTAAAGTGTACCCTTTTTCTCCCCCATGTGGGGGTCCTGATGGCAGCAGAGCCACACAAAATAACCCATCTGCACTGATTCAAGGGCTGATGCCATTAATTTTAACAGAAAAAAAACCCCACAACAGCTCTGAATTTAGGCAGGTAAAAGAGGAACTGATTTTCAGGTGTTTGCTTTAATCAAATATATTTTTAATATTAAGTCTACATATATTCTCTTAACTAGCATGAAAATATCCTGCATTTTTATTAATATAAAGCCTTTGAAGTTCACCTTTAGGAAGCTAAATTAGCTCAGTCTGGTGATGCAACACACCCTACCTCATGGGAAACCGAAGACCACATCCAACCTCATAAATCTCTCACTTCATGACTACAGAAGTTGTCAGAAACCAGATGTTGCTTTGAGTCTCCAGGGGAAGATGCAAAGCAGACTGCATTGCTCTCAAGCACTCTCTAGCAGCTCACCACTGAACTGCATGATAACCTTAGAAGAGTCTACACTTTTGACTGCTGGGGTAATATTGTGTCCTTGAAACGGTGCTTGAGCTCATTGGGACTAAGTGCACACCACTCTGAGTAAGGGCTTCATAACCTGGCCCATATGGAATAAGAAATAGCTGAAGCAAATTGTGTGTGAAGACCATAAATTATTACATTTACAGCTAACAACCATATTTGGAAAAATCATGAACTGAATCAAAGAGTATAATAATTGGCTCAAACACCCTTTGCTAACCAAAAAGGGGGCTAAATTCATATCAAGTTCTGGGTAAGATTCTGCTCCCTTATACATTGAGCAGTACTTTAATTCCTGACTTGTCCCAGTTGGCTGGAATTCACCTCACCCGTCTTCCAGCTTGCCCCTACACAGTAATCAACAGAAGAATGCACTGTTCAGTGTTAAAATGTATGGCAGATCCTGGCCCAGGATTTGTAGAAAATTGTTTGACCAGCGCTAGTAAAATCTGTCAGTAACCATTTACCCCTAAAAATCTGTAACTGCGTGACAAGGAGAATGTTACTCCTCTTAAAGAAAATATGAATTCAACAATTCCCTGATGTAGCGTGTGGGCAGGTGTTTGTCATCTGTGCCACTTGGTCCATCATGGGTTTAATTTCTCCACATTGCTGGAGAAGTTAAATGGCTTACATACTGTGAAAAAACAATTAAACTGCCTAGAAACTGGATGATGCATAGCAATGTAATAGGTAAGAGGAGGACAGAAGCTTTTGAGTGAGCTAGATTTGCTGTTCAGGCAAGCAATTTGAAATAGCTGAAGTGAAGTTGAAGTGCACGTTGGTTTAAAAATTGCCTGTTGCAAACCTTCCTCAGTGAAAAAATTGTCATTCTGCTTTTTCAACACTACATGATTTCTACTTCTTAATTATATGTGTAGCTTAAGAAGCCCTTGTAGTGTGCTGACTACACCTGGTCCTGCTCTGTAACCCTGCATTATCTGTGGCAAGGACTGTCACTTGCGAATTGGACTTTATAGCCACTCATGATGCTGCAGTACAATGTACAGCAACTAAACAGCTTTGGGGCATAGTACCTCATCTTTCAAGACTTACTTTAAAGAAGAATTATATTTTATAGAACTTTACATATTACTTCATGAGGATATACCTGTTTTTCATCCCACAGCACTCGGCATACATGTCTCATCTCCCTACACAGATCTGCAGCTTGGATAAGTAAGGAGATGCGTTCAGTGTCGCAGCCTGCAAAGTGGAACCTGAGGAGAAAAGAGCCTTGGAGGTTGAGGCTGAGTATTTTCAGGAACAAAAGAAGCACTTCCTGAAAATTTTAGACCTCATGCAGCAGTAGCAACCTTTTTTTCCTGGTGCTTCTGCAATAAGCTGGCCTCCACCCTGTCTGCTTCCCAGCATCCTCCTATGCTGTGAGTAAAGGCCATGAAAAGGCGTTACTGCTGCTTTGATCGGTGTTAGGAGTGATCAAAGTACACTATTACAGATAGCCTTACAAGTTTTATCTAAATAGCTATATTGGAATTTAAATCTTAGAAAAATGCTCTTTGTTAGCTGTGGTGCATTTGTTTAAGAAGCTGAATAAATCACTTATGAACACAAACAACAACTCAGTTTATAAAACTGTAGGGAGCCTCACTTCACATATTGTCCGTATTTGGATACTGTGGTTGTCACACTGACAAAACCTGTTTTGCAAGTGCAAAGGGAAGAAGAGCCCAAAGAGTTTCCACGACTTTTCTCCATTTTAAGTATAGAGAATAACTCTCAAACCAGAAGGAACTTTTTGATCATTACGTACAAAAACTCATACTCACACACAGGAAAGACGACATTAAGATATAGTGGACTGAGCTGAAATAGGGGGTTATTTTCCTCTGGTTATGGATGATTTTAAAGCTCATATGTTGTTTCAGCTGAGTGAATTCTACCATTTATCCATAAATAAGTGACAATAGATATTTCTAGTCAGTTCACTGTGGTTATTTTTGAGCAATCTTTTTAAAAATGTTTGTTTTTTGTTTGTTTGTTTGTTCTTTAAACTGCAGTTTCATTGAGTGAAAACCATAAGCAAAGGAAGAATCAAGTGTTTGGAAAAAGACTGTAAGTGGATGAAATTAATGCCTTAGGCATTTGTATTGATGCCCATCTCAATAATATCTGAGTGCTTTCCAGATTAATTAGCACAGCAATGCTCCTAGTGGATCTCTGATTGTGAGACTCTCTAATTGGGGTTGGTTTTGTTTGTTTGCTTGTGGGAAGACAGGAGAGTTGATGTTGTGTATGTCATTCTAATTATGGAGGAAAGATTTATCAGAGAGGAAGATAATCGCAGTGTGAGCTATATGTGGTCAGACTTTGTTCATTCCTCTCCCAGATCCCAATGTCTTATCTACTGTTCTGAAATGCTTCACTCTGGACTCTTGTGATCTTCAATGTCCCAGCTGTCTCAACCTTCATAATCTCAGATTCACTCCCTAATTTAAATGGGAGACTGTATCTATTTAAGTTCTTTGAAGTGGCAACAGAAGCCAACTAGAAGCTAGTGGGAAGACTGGAGCTCACACTTGATGTGCTCATGGCAGCCTAAACCCTGGAAGAGATGGGTAGCTGCACTCTGCACAATATGGTACCTTTGCATTGTTTTCATTTTCCACCATAGATTCAGTGAGTTACATTTATCCATGTTGGATATGACTAAGGCATGGGTGGCTGTGGTTTGGTTTGCATTTGGGAGGAAGCGTGAAGCTACCTGATCATCTAAGATCGGAGATGAGTCACAGAACACTCCGTTGCTCTGCTCCACTTTAACAAACTGGCTGAATGCCTTCAACGGAAGGGTAGAACAGTGTCCTGGAGAGTTCTTTATGGCATTTCTCCCTCCCAGCAAGCATTGCTTCAGTCTTGTTCAGACTGAGCATGACCAACCGCTTTTCATCTAGGAACGACTCTTCTAGGCATTGCAACAGCCTAGCAGTAGCATTGCTTTCTAAAATTTCTGATAAAGAGAGGTTAGGCACAATCTGGTCCTAAAATAGGTTTTGCATGTTCTGTTATTAAATAATATCCTGAATGTGGACAATACTCATATTATGTATGGCTCATTAAAATTTATGGGCTGCGTTGCCATTTGTGTCAGCAACCAACACATAGAAAATGTTCTATGTGAACAGTGAATAAGCCTTTCTATTCTATCAGTTTCCGATTCATGATATGTGGAACATTGTGTTTGTTGAGAGTCAAAGCATCTTTGATCTGCAAGAGGTATTTAGCACTTTGCAGGAACAAACCCATAACATGTTAGTGCCAAATTATTATCTTGAATGCACGCATGCAATCCCATCACCCTCAGTGGAATCCAGAGACATAGCTCAAGGCAGAATTGCTAAAATTTACACCTTGCACAGGTGTAATGTAATATACAAGATGCAAGACAGTGAAGAAGTAGGCCTTTTGAATGGATATGTGGGATTATTTTGGAACCTCCCTGCTTCAGTGCTCTAGGGAACTGCCTGCAATAATACAAATGCAAATATAAAGTAAAGACAGAGGTGGCAAATTCAACCCGAATGCACTGACCTTATCAGAGATTAATTTGGGCTTCCTCAGCCTCTGAAATAGTGTCTATCTCCTCTATCTAGAGGATGAAAGAAGCTCAAATCCTGGGAACCAATAGGGACTGCAACTCCTTTGAAATTGTTGGCTCTTGAACACAGTCCCAGAGTTTGGAGACAAGAAAAATTAAGAATGAAAAAATTTTCAATGTGAAGCAAAGAAAACTAAAATGCAGCAGCAGAACATCACAACAGCATGGATATTGATAATTATATTTTTTAACAAAAGTAATACTGACAAATTAAAAATATATATTGCAAAAAGGCACTTAGCAAAAAAGACTATACCTATGAGATCAAAAAGGCTATAGATAAATATGCAAAAAACTACAGAAAGGAACAAAGGAAAAGAGAAATGAGTGCAGCATGCAGACAGCATATTTTGTTAAACAACTACTAAAATTAATTATAGCTTTTTGATTTCTAATATGTTCAGTCAAGTGTGGCCACTTGCAAGCTCCTATTATCCAACAGTGTTCTCAGTCCCTGAAGGAGGCTATTTTATTTCATTTCTTTACAATGTTTAAAAAAAAGAAATCATCACCAGTGGACTAGACTGTTATCTTTGTGTTTCTCTGTGCTGTATAGTCTATATCATGTCTGTAGGTGCCATGTGCCTGATCCAAAGCCTATTGAAGTCAATAGGAGTCTTGTTATTAACCTCAGATCAGATCCCATATGCTTACTACTTATTTTGAAATAATCTATATTTTGAGGGACTCAGATTACTTTTACACTCTCCCAGTTATCTGTGTTTTCTAAATAATTTGAACAAACTTATAAAATAATAAATAATTATTAGACAATCTTGCAGGTAATGACTAGTCACACAGAATCTCTGAAAATGTTGGTCCCTAGAACCTGCTGAGGGGAAGAACCTAAGCAGAGATCAAAGGCTCCAAAGTCTGGAAACTCACCTGGACATGCTTGTCAAAGAAGAAAAATAATAGACAATTAACAGACTAGAAGCGGTAATGACTCATTTGATGCGTCTGCCTTTCTAATCCATAGCAACCAGGGGAAAATCAAATAATTACATTATGATCATATATATCAACAGGCAGGGGAACATCAGAAGCAATGAAATGGCCAAAGCTATCTGCCTCTTCTTCATACAGAGAGAGAAAATTCCATTAGGTGTGTTAGTCATCTGTACATCCAGAAACAAAAACATCACAGCAGCTAGTGTGATGTGAAAATGCAAGATACCCCAAAAAGAATGGAGCATTATCATGAGACTTTACAACCACAACTTCATCAGGTGAGGCAAGTGGCCAAAAGGGGTTTGCCATTGTAAAATAAGGTTTTCACTGCAAAGTGAGTTTTGTGTGTCATTTGGGTATTATTGGGTAACACACAAGTAAATGTGGAACAAAGTCCATCAAGGACCATTGTATATGTCAGGTTTCCTTTATACGAACTTGCTTTCATTGTGGCTATAGGAAGTTGAGATCTTTATGTCCCATCCTGTGACTGGATAACCATTTCAAACTGAGTGGGTCTGAAGCCAAATGATCAAAATTTTTAAAACTAATCCCCTCCCCCTCTCCCCACTAACTTGATTAAAAATTATTTGGGGACACAAATATCTGGCATCATAGTAAAAACACATCAGCCTTATGGTGGTAAAAGGAATATAAATCATTATCATAAACATATATGGGGCCAAATTTTGCCCTTATTCCATGCAGGGTAATCCTACTGCATTCAATAGGGCTGCAAAAGGTGTAGGATTTGCTGAGCACCCTCTATCTAGCACCCCCCTCAAATATTTGTTTCCTTAACCTCACTTTCTTCTGCCAAGACTGAAATGTGTAGAGTAAAAATGTGTTTTGAGGATTGAAAATGGGTGTATGGGCTATAGGGAAATGATGTATGTAATGAATTAAATCTCCAGATTATGTCGTGAATGCTAATGAGTTGAAACAATATCAGATTAAGGCACTCAGATTCAGCAGAATCATTGAGCCAGAGCACTCAAGTTCGCTTCAGTTTTTTTTTTTTCTCCCCCTGTACAGCCTGAACGGATTAATTACTGGTTCAGTGCAAGGTTAATAATCACTATCAGCTGTCAGATTCACTTAAGAGTTTACTGAAGAGATATTAACAACACACTGACATTGCAAAGCTTGGTCCTTCTGTGAAGTCAGTTCTTCCAGGAAAAGGATGCGAAAGACTCAATGAATACTTTATCCAGACAAACACAGATCTGCCAAAGCATCTTAGTTGGTATAAATAATAATAATAAAAATGAATCATTAAAAAAAAAAGGTTAGATTGTCCAACACATTCTTCTTCCTAATGGGACTTCTGCAGGGCAAAAAGGACGAGGGAGGAAGGAGTATCAGTTATGCCCAGAAAAAGTGTGTAATGTAAAGATAACATTCTTTGCTTTGAAACATCCTAAAAAAGAAAACAGTAATTAAATTAGGTTGAATTTTTTTGGGGTGGATGGGGAGTGGGAATTCCAAATCACCAGCTACGGGATAGAGAGAATAAATGAAGAACTGAATGAAGAGAATCAGTGCACATGGAAAAGTGAAGGAAAGAGTACATTAAGCTATTGGACTTCTTTGAGGGCAATATCTTTAACAATAGTACAACAATAAATCAGGCCTATGCTGTACTTTTTTAATAGCAGGGGCACTTTTTTCCTCCAGTGTAGTAAGTACTGTAACAGATCTTTTTAAATAAATAATCCCAGAGCTGACAGTTCCAAGGATAATGTCCTGCTATGATTGACTGAGAGACTTGGGCTTCCTCCTGACACACTCAAGGGGATTCAAACTGACTGATTTAAGGGGGAAAAAAACCAATAACCAAAACCTTTAATATCCTGACATTGCTGCATTCCTGTTTACTGCTACAACAGCTGTGGTGATGCATTTTGATGTATTTTTTAATATAAGCACCTTGTCTGGCTGGCTTGTGTGTAGGTTGAAAAAGGGACCAAAGTTCAGACATGATAGGAAAATCTTTAAGACTTCAAGCCCTCCAAAGCATTAGAGATATGAGGGGTATCATCAAATGTGCACTCTTCTCTGCTATCCCTATAATGCAACACAGAACCTTCTGAACTGCACTCATGTAAAACCTTAGAATACAATCAATAAATTGTTTTCCTCATTTCAGAATGCAGCTTGTGTCTGCCAAGGGGGTTTGATAGTGATGGTGGGCTGGCTTGGTGTATTTTTAAGAGCACAAACTTTAACCCTCGATTTTTGTTTTGTGAAAATCCAAGGCCTGAAGCATGCTCCACTTTAATTGGGTCATGCACAGGAGTAAAGAGAAATAATGCCCCCTCCTACCGCCCGTGTGCAGCTGGGTAAGCCCTGCCCAGTGTATAGCTCTAGGTATTTGGGATAGGCCAGGGGCTATGTGCTGGGTTCTCCTGTGTGGAAGCAAGTAGTCAGGGAGGAGTGGAGGAATGGCTGCGCCCATCCTCTGCAACAACCAGCAAAGCTGGCTGGGTGCATGGGGTGAGGATAGGAAGTACAGTCGGCCTTAATAAGGGTTATAGCACCTGATGCCTCGCTCCAGCATAAAGGGAGAATGGAGGAATTGTCCTGCAGAGTCATCTCTTTTGAGGTGTCTCTGAAGCCCAGATCTTTCCAGTGCTCCCTCGGTGAGCACTCTGTTTACTCCCCTGCCCTTGCCTAAGACTATGCCTAAAGGCAATTCTAGCCCTGAAGTAGGCTTCAATCCGAGGCACTGGTGTTTGTGGGTTTTACATGGAAATTAAAGGGCATGGGAACTCTTCAACTTCAAAAAATGTTCTTCCCTGCTATTCAGCTTGCAACGCAAGCTCTTTCTGCACAAATCCTATGCACAGGTAATAAGATGGAAAACAGTTACAAAAGAGTAGAAGTGATCACAAAGAAGTTGTGTTTTGAGCAAAGCAGAATTTTCTTAAGTGACCTTTGGGACACACTGCACCCCCCTGTACAGCATTATGGCGTGATTGTGTTTCATTCACGGTCAACCTTATAGTGTAATGTTTAATGCAAAGTAAATCATGTAAGATTTTTTTTGGACTGCTCATGACATGCTGAACCTTATTGTTATAGTAATACGTTTGTTGCAATGTCATACACATGGTTATAAGGTTTCGCTATGTAATGTGCCCAAAGGTGTGTTTCATAACTTGAAGCAGATTCAGACAAAACCCTCCAAGAGCAGAGGGGCAATTCGTGTCTCACTAAGACATGCATATAACAAATCAGCTCTTCCAGGAGCAATGGACTAGCCTAAGCATCAAAAAGGGGATACTCACTGACTCAGGCATGGATGAAGCCGTACAAAGGCATTGTTTGTCACTTGACCCTGAAAGGGGGGACGAGGCCCCACAGGGGGGTGAAGATGCCATTTGAAGAGACAAGGTCTGTGTAGATCAATTTCTTTGATAAATTGATGAACATATGAGCTTGCAGTGTGCAGTGGGGAGCACTGAACATTGTGAAACAGCAGTTCGTAGGGTTGTATCTGGGACTGGGCGTGTTAGCTGGGGTCATACAATTTCATAATCCCATGAGTGGCTGGCTAGAGGCACTCACTCACTGAGTTGGGAGGAACTGGCTTGTGGGAGGATGTGCGTGATCTGCCCAGGAGTGGGAGCTGACACAGCGAGGCAGAGTGCGATGGGCCCCAAAAATGGGAGGTTGGGTGACACAGTGATTCACCAGTCCAAATTGTAGAGGGGAATCTCACAACCTTTAAAGTTCAGTTATGATCCAAAAAGTAACCTTATACATATGGCCTTCGGTATTGCCCTCATCAGCCTTTTTTCAGTAGGGGCTGCTTTACTACTGTCAGCCCATCATAGTTACTAGATGTGGGGTGGTTTGGGGCCAGACGCTGACTGCTGGGCAAACCCTGGTCTTGGCTGGCTTCCAGATGACCTTGCAGGTGCTGTTCTGGGAACAGCGAAGCATGGAGTGTTTATGGGAACTGCGAAGTGCATCTCTGATTACGGCCTCCCCCCGTGCTTGTTGGCCAGTCCTAGCCGATCAGATTAGGATGTGTGAGAAAGCTCTCACTGCTGTGAGAGCTTGTTTACTGTTGTAAGAACTGCATGTGGAAGGGGATGTTGGGATAAGCTATAAGAGAAGGTGCTTGCAGCACAATAAAGGAGAACCCTGCTTTCAGCCACCATGGTGTCTTGTGAATAATTGAATTGGGGAAACCCAACAACTATATAATAGCAGTAGACAAGCAAGCTGTGTCAAATTCAGTTTAAGGCATCATCAATAGAATAGCCAAATAAACTCTGATTCCTGAGAGCAGACGAATAATCTGTGGTGGTTACTAATGACATATGAAGCAGAAAAAAGCAGCTTGGTTTTGAATTCAGGGGACTCTTGATCAAAATTTGAAAACTTAATATTTTTATATGGGTGTCCAAATAAAAAATAAAAATGGAACTAAGGTGTTATTATTCACTATGTCATTTCTCTGGCCATAATAACCCTCCATTGTCAAGGATCCTCCACACTTTTAAAGCACTTCCTAAAAATGCTCAGAGTGTCACCCTGGTGCCAACATTCACTGTTGCACCTCAATTTTCTAGCAGAACTTGCTCACTTATTTAAATTAGCTTTCAAATGCTAGGGAAGAAATAACTTATCAAAGATGTTCATGTGCTTATAAGTGAAGTAGACATCATACTGTATGAACACAGAGCCATCACATTTCCCCTCTCCATTCTCCTCACCACATTTTCCTGTGGTGTGTGCCCAAGGCCTGCAAACTCCCCCTGCAAATAGATATATTGTTTTGTAGGTAGAGTGAGAGCAGGCTGCTTCTATACATAACATGTTGGAGTGGATCCCAGGAATGCCTTGTCAAATTCTTCTGCCTTCCTCAGGCTGGTGAGATGCACATTGTTAGGGTTGCTAGCATCCTATAAGCACACTAAGGGGTAGACTACAAGTGTTCCTTTCTTCGACTTCAGGGCAGAGACTGGCTGCCTGTGTATATAGGCAGTGCCAAGCACATTGCCAATGTCGCTACAACACAAATAATAAATAATTAACTATTAAAAATGCATTTTTTCTTTTGCTCATTTTTAACATGATAATATTTAACTTTATTACAAAAGTACGATAAAAAGAGGTATATGTATCATGATCAGTGGAACTAGACTCACAGGTTCCTGTGTTCCCTGTAGGGTCTATTGTTGATGGGACACCAGTGGAACAGGGAATTAATGGAGTTAATCTGAAGGCAATGCTGCCTCATGGAGAGATCAGTGCATAGGGTTTAATAAAGTTCCACTTGTTCAATTTAACCTGCACTCAACTTCACTCTTCATTAATTACATAGTATTCATGGGGGATTGTGACAGTGTGGACTAGGTACTGAGGCCCCCTGCTGGCCATCCCAGAAAGGAGAAGAGAAGTCCTTTAAGTGGCCTAAAATGTATGCGGAGAAGCAGCCAATGAGAGAAGCTGCAAGGAATAGCCAAACAGGGGCCAGGCAGGACCATATAAAAAGAGCTGCTGAACTGCACAGCAGACCAAAGTCTGGAGCTAGAGAAGAGAGGAGGACTGGGTGCCTGGCTGATTAGACGAGCAGCAGAACTGGGGACAGGTCAGAATAGGAAGGCTGTGCCCAAGGGACGGAGCTCAGAAACCTAGGCAGACCAAGCAAGGGTATTGTGATGGGCCCTGATGGTCTGGCTGCAGACTGAGCCGAGGGATGGTTGCTGAAGGGACAGACCAACTGAAGGTACAGAGATGAGCCCCTGTTGGGCTGTTGAACAAGTCAGTGCCTCCAAGAAGGAAGACTTAGTGCTCTGACCCAATATCCCCAAAATATATAATTATATGGTCCAGATTTTGAACTTCTTACTCATAGGTGCAGTCCCACTGAAGTTAATAGGACTACTCACGTGAGTAACTGCTTACAAATGTAAACAAGGGATTCCCCTCTCCCCTGTAAGGATACATGCTGTGGAAGTGATGTACTTGTTTGTGAACCAGATCCTACTGTCTGTATTTTATATTTCTCTTACTTCATTTCATCTTGGTAAAACAGATATATTAATTTAGTAGAATCTCCCCAGAAAGGTGTAAATTATATATGTGAAGAAACACTGCTGTTCACCACATGAAGAATTCAGACACCAGGGAGAAATCTTTGTTGTATGATGTTATACACACCTTCCTTTTGACTATGCCTCATTATGTGGTACATCACCACGCGTTACTGACAAAGTTTATCTTCAGCAAAAACAAACCTTGTGAGAACTCACTGTTTATTACTGTAAATTTCTGGTGTTATAAATGGAAAATCCTAAAATTGAGGTCATAACCCCAACCCCAACTTTTACATTTTCTAAGGGAATTAATCATTAATGATAACATGTTTCTTCCTCTACACTTATTTTGGTCTCTTTCACCCATATTAATTGGTAGTGTCACACATTTGTTCCTTGGTGAAAAGTAGAGCTATGATTTAATGAGCTACAAAGACTCATTATAATCAGCATAGCTGGAGTTGCAGTGAGAAAAGGGCACTAAGTTCTAAATTAGGGAAAAACTACAACATAAAAATACATGTTGTTGACATGTTAGTGATCTTTTTAAGACTTTTTTCCTCAGCCTTTGCCCCCTATTGTGGGCTACATTCTACTTTCATTATCTCCCCAAGAGACCTCAGTGGGATTGCATGGGTGTACATGAGAATGGAATTTTACTCCTCATATCTAAAGTGCTATATCCAGGCAGCCAACTGGTTGGAGCAATTGGAGCCTCTTGTCTTCCCCCTCCCCCTCACCCTCATGTGATATATTTATTTAGGCTTTGCTCCTGCAAACATTTGCAGACATGCTTAACTTAAATTATGTGACACTTTTTAAAGACTAACAAATTTAATTTCTGCAGGCATAAGCGTTCGTGGGCTGTAACCCACTTCATCAGATCCAATGAATAGAAATCAGATAGGAGGTATATATATATACATCCACGGGTAAGGAACAACAACAATGGGGGGGATAGGTAATAGTGAAGTCCATTCAGTTAGAGTAGCTGAGACCTATTCACAACCATTGATTAGAAGGTGAGAATGTGTGGACAATGACAATTACTTCTTGTAATGAGATAACCATTCCAAGTCCCTATTCAGACCCAGTTTGATTGTGTCAAATTTGCATACGAGTTCCAGCTGTGCAGTTTCTCACTGAAGTCTGTTTTTGAAATTTTTTTTGTAGAAGTGTGGTAACTTTCAAGTCAGCTACAGAGTATCCTGGGAGATTGACGTGCTCTCCTATTTGTTTATGGATGTTACCATTTTTTATGTCTGATTTGTGTCCATTTATTCTTTTGCATAGTGACAGGCCGATATGGCCAATGTACATGGCCGAGGGGCATTGCTGGCACATGATGGCATATATTACATTAGTAGATGTGCAGGTGAATGTGCTCCTTATGGTGTGGCTGATGTGGTTAGGACCTGTGATGGTGTCACTAGTCAATGTGTGGGCAGAGTTGGCAACGAGGTTTGTTGCAGGGATAGGTTCCTGGCTTACTGTTCTTGTTGTATGATGTACAGTTGCTGGTGAGTATTTGCTTCAGGTTGTGGGGCTGCCTGTAAGCAAGGATAGGTCTGCCTCCCAAGGCTTGAGCGAGTGAGGGATCATCTGTTAGGATAGGTTGCAGATCCTCTGCCCACACATCGACTCTAGTGACACCATAGCAGATGACAGTTGCCACCCCCAAAAACTTAGACCATAACGAATCCTTTTATCCCTCCCACTACATTGCTGATTAAACTGCACCAGAGTCCTATAATTCTTTGTGGCTAGGCCAAAGACAAAAGGGGAAAATATTGTCTTAAAAGCTGTTGGGCTGATGTTGCAATGCTAGTTTCCAATCAGACATAAAAAATGGGAACATCCATAAACCAGCTGGAGAGCACTTCAGTCTCCCAGGACACACTGTAGCTGACTTGAAAGTTGCCGTACTTCTACAAAAAAACAGACTTCAGAGAGAAACTGCGGAGCTGGAACTCATATGCAAATTTGACACAATCAAACTGGGTCTGAATAGGGACTTGGAATGGTTATCTCATTACAAGAAGTAATTGTCACTGTTCACACATTCTCACCTTCTAATCAATGGTTGTGAATAGGCCTCAGCTTTTCTATTGAAGCTATTCTATGAACTTTGCTATTATCTACGCCCCTATTGTTGTTGCTCCTTACCCTTGAATGTATATATATATACCTAATATCTGATTTTTATTCATTGCATCTGACGAAGTGGGTTACAGCCCACAAAAGCTTATGCCTGCAGAAATTAAATTTGTTAGTCTTTAAAAAGTGCTACAGGACTCTTGTTTGCTTGTTTGTTTGTTTGTTTTTGCTATATACAGACTAACATGGTTACCCCTCTGCAACTTAAATTATATGAATACTTCTTTTGATTACAGAGTGAAATCAATGGAACTACAGACATCTAAAGTTAAGCATGGGCATAATTTAATGTTTACAGGTTTAGAACCCTCATTTGGTTTAGAAAGTCAGCTAATTTAAAACTTTCTCCTAGTTTCTCATTTCTCACCTTCACTCTCCAATACAAAAATGTAATGTCTATATGGTTGGAAGTACCTCTGCTTCTCGCACAAGTCATAGAATCGTAGGACTGGAAGGGACCTCGAGAGGTCTTCTAGTCCAGTACCCTGCACTTGAGGCAGGACTATGTATTATCTAGACCATCCCTGTCAGTTATTTGTCTAACTGGCTTTTCAAAATCTCCAGTGACGGAGGTTCCACAACCTCTCTAGGCAATTTATTCAAGTACTTAACTACCTTGACAGTTAGGAAATTTTTCCTAATGCCCAGCCTAAACCTACCTTGCTGCAACTTAAGCTGATTGCTTTTTGTCCAATCATCAGGTTGTACTTCTGATTGTACACAAATACCTGTATTTACACAAATAAAAAAGCTGTTCATCAAACACTTGTTCAAACAAAAACTCATGGCCCAAATTCTCACCAAAAAACAAATTAAAAAAAGGAATAAATATTTTCAAATCAGGTTATGAGATGAATTTAGGAAACATGATCACAAACACATTTTTTCCACCAACTGCTCAGTTCTGGTCAATAAGACTAAGAAGCTGGAAGTACTCTATTAAGCTCCAGTTCAGGAAGACATCCTTTTTCAAGAAGGACACTTAAATTCAATTAAAGTCACTGAGATTTAAGCACGTGCTTAAGTGCTTTCTTGAATCAGATCTTTAACATAGAACCTTTATATGAGCTGCTGCTCCCCAGATCCTTCTGTGTAAAAACAGCTCTACTTACATAATTTATTGAAATTCCAAGAAGTGATAGTGAAGATTTGCCAGGAAATTAGTAAATAGTTAAAACCTAAGAGCTGGATTCTGTTACCCTTACTCACATTCAGTACTATCTCACTCCATTAGCAGTACCATTGTTTGACTGATTAAACGTAAGTAAGGAGGGCAGAATCAGGCTCTAAATAAATGCATGTAGCAAATCCCCAAACATTTATTTTATCTCCTAATTCTCTCTAAACCTGGTGTTAAAAATATCTAATAATCTATTCTTAAATTGCTCAGTCATGGGTTTCTGCAGAAGAGACGCTGGTGAGAGGACCCAGTCTGGAACTTATTTTTTTCTCCCTAGCTTAACTAGGCTTATAAGAAAGGAATGTGTATGTTCCACTTTAAAACAAGTTTGGGTCCTATCCAAACTGGAAATAAGAAGGCCCCACCATTTCTTTCTGGTTTTGAATGCTACTTGTATGTGTTTCCCCCTGTCTTTGCTACTTCTTCTGAATGTGTCTTTCCTAGTCACCGAGTCAGTATTTGTCACAGAAAAAAGTCAAGCCTGTCATCCTATGAGGGTACTTTCTTGTGGACCTTATACAAAGAGAATTACTAACACATTTCCTCACAGACAAATCAGAGTAGCAGACTGAAGGGGGCACATAGCAATCAGGTGGACATGCTGTTACAGCATATCCAGGGAAGGTAAGAGCGCTCCACATGTAGTTATGATTGATGCTGACTTGGCCTGGGTAAACATACTCCTTAAGGTTAAAGTTGCGACACATGTCCTTTAGAAACACAACCCCTGCTAGGCAGCACAAGGCTTCTTAAACAAAGATAAAACTATTTTTCAAGTAACTTTCTACTGTAAATTGTAGGTTCTCATTAACCTTTTCAGTTCCACTATGACAGAAAAAGGACTAATTTAGCAATGAAATGTCATTCAGTCTAAAGCAAATCTGTTGCTGAAAACTAATTTAAATGCCTTGGGTCTCACCCTATCAAAACATCTTCATTTAAATGAATACTTTTAACTTTCATTGCAGTATCAAACTAATTTGAAAAGCAAGCTTTCAGCATCACAAGGAAGGGGTGCTGAATCTTTTCTGTTCCAATGTGGGTTCATGTGGTTTCGTTATTACTTTATCCTAATTTTTGTTTAATTATTCTTTCAATAAGACAATACATTTTTTACAATGTTTTATGTCAAAACCTAGATTTCCAAATCAAGCTGATCCCAAACATTTCCAATTGCTTACGCACTTCCATTGGTGACACTTGAAAATGTTGATTTATTTAGCAGTTTCTGCAATGAATGTCTGTAGAGGTAAGAACATCTAATAATAACCTCAGGGTTGGTCAGCGAGCACTGCTGTCATGGATTTTTCTTGGCAAACTAAAAAAAAAATTAAGTTCAGCAATTCCACTGTAGCTGCCATCCACTCCACAAAGTGTGTTCCTACTGAGTTTGCTATTTCCCTTTTGCATGCAGTCCTCTGCCTCTTACTGTGTGAAATGTGCAGTGCTACATCACTTACTAGGGCATTGATTCTCACAGGTATTTAAGCATGTGCCTGATTTAAAGCACGAGTAGTCCCACTGACTTCTGTATGACTACCCATGTGCTTAAAGTTAGGCACATGCTTAGCTGTCTTGCTGTATCAGGGCCTAGGAAAGGATTAGAATTCAGAGCTGCACACATCACACTGACTATAGCTTCAGATATGATCCTGGCTGTGATCAACCATTTTCTGTGTAACTTCTCATAGGGATATAGGGCTAGAAGGGTCGTCAAGTCCAGCCCCCTGCTATCACAATCCCATCACCTGATCCCATTTGTAAATTTACCATTGGCTCTATTCTGTGTACAAACGTGCATCTTCATCTGATTAACCAGAAATAGATTCTAAAAATGGACTCTCATTGACTGGTTGATTATTGAATTCTGTGACTGGACTATGGGCATGAAAGTAGGCAACAAATAATGCAATAAGGGGACACATTTATTATGTGAAGAAAAATTGATAGGTGTTTTAGTATACATTCAGTTGATTTTATCCTGCATGCAGTCAGGGTCATCACATCTGCTGAAATTTCCCCAGAACTCTTAACCTTGCTCTGTCCTGGGATACCACATATTGCTGCCTCACAGTTTTTTGCTCTGCCATGACATTCTTCTTGACTCCAGAAGCCTCAGTAAGGACTGGGGCCTTATTGTGTTGGTACTTGTACAAATGGATAGCAGATGACAGTCGCCACCCCCAAAAACTTAGACCATAATGATTCCTTATTATCCCTCCCACTACATTGCTGACTAAACTGCACCAGAGTCCCATAATTCTTTGTGGTTAGGCCAAAGACAAAAGGGGAAAATATTGTCTTAAACTATTGGGCTGATGTTGCAATGCTAGTTTCCATATAAGGGGAGGAATGCTACTAAAAGACTGTAAAAACAGCTCTCACAAGCAGATGTATTAAGAAAAATGTAAATTGCTTTACCGCTGTAACTACAAGTATGATTGAATAAGGTGTTTGTGTAATTAACATAAGAACATAGCTAGCAGTAAATAAGTATATTATATTTAGATTGCTTTATATTCATGCTATATTGTATAACTTTGAACTGCACTGAAATTAGATGGTTGCAATCTCTGTATGTGCAGAAAGCCAAGCAGAATCTGTCAGAAATTAAGATGTATGTTGAGGCTTGCAAAAGATGAATACCCAGATGGTATCTGTGCTAGGCATTTTTATGCCTTGCAAAACCTCTCAAAAACTAGAGAAGAAAGATATGTTAGGTTCGAGGTAGAAAGTAAAGCACAAGCACCTCTGTGTTGGACAATATTAATAGTATACACAATGTCAGTATTGGCAATAAATCAGGTGTTTCTGAATAACTGTCAATTGTATTCATATTAAGCTCTGCCCCATGCACTTTTTACTTTGTTAGGTTGTTTAACCAAGGGCAGATGTGAAGTGGTGTCATTTCAGCGCTAGGCATAGAGATATACCAGAAAGCCAAAGTAAAGATGAATAGTCTTGTTGACGCTTAACCAATATGCAGACTGTACCAAGTTGCAGATGTCTCTAATTTTTCTGACTTCTAGAAAGTTACATTCAAAACAAGATCTGGTGCATGAATCCAAGGTAATACGGTGGAATATGTGAATCTTCCATTTTGTTGTAAACAAGGGTAGTATTTAATGAGCAGAAGTGAGCTCATGATTTCAGAATAGATTGAATGCTGTGAGACTTTGTTTTCTAGATTGGATTGGTAAAGTATTAACCCTTTTGTTTCTGTATTGTGATTATTTATCTTTGGCTAATAAATCTGATTGAGCCTGGGTTATCTGACATCTCACCAATCATCTAAATAACCCCACTGTTGTCCTAGCACACTTCCTGTTAAATCCTTTCCTATAGCTGATTAAAAACAAAATTTCTCTCCTGGCAGAAATTCTGGTATTCTGACATTTGTCTTCATTCAGAATTAGGATGTGTAAGCAGGCGCTGCGGTCTCCCCCGGGGTTGGAGGCCGGGGGAGGGCCACAGCCAATAGAGCGGCGATACAGGCAGCCGGATAAAACTGCCCGGCAACGGGAGGGGATTGGACCGGCCCGCCAGCCTGTCCATCAACCTGCAGGGCCGACCCGGATAGGACCAACCAGGCAGCCCAATCGGCGGGCAGGAGGTGGGCCCTACCCAGGAAGGGGCGGTATAAAGACTCAGCCCCTGGCTCCAGTAGGGGAGAATCAGCCCTGGGAAGCGGACGTGCCGCCCAAGGCTCCCGTCAGGGAAGAGAAGGCCTGCTACAGGCCAAGACCGGGCCGACCCGTGGATGAGCCCCGGGACCCAGACTGGGTAGGACCTCCCGGGGCAGAGGACTGGGAGTGGCCGGCGAGCCCCAAAGACTGGCCGACAGGCCCCGAACCCCAGGCCTGGCCTGAGGACCCGGGCCGACCACAGGGGGTGAACCCACCTGAAGCAGGGCCAGACCTGGAGGAGCTGCCGGCCGCGGACCCCCCTGAAGCAGGCCCCGACCTTGAGGAGCTGCCCGACGCCGACGACCTGCCGCCTTTGCCGCCTGCCAACGAGGAGGGGTTGGTGAGTCAGCCGGGGGCCGTAGACCCCTCTGGGTTACCCGGGGACGGCTCCTGGGGATACGGGGAGGAAGTGGCCCAGGGACACCCCTGCCTAGTGGGTGAAGTGTGGGCCTCGGCCTGGCGGAGTGTTAAGGCCGGAGCCCCGCTGCCTCCGTGGCAACCATTGTGCCACTACTAGGGCCCTGGGCTGGGACGCAGTGGAGACGGGTGGACCTGCGTCCCCCTCCCCCTCTCCCTAGCTGCCCGGAGGGAGGACCCTCCTGTCTCAGACACCGACCCTGAGACTTGTTGGCCTGCTGCCCTGCTGCCCAGGGAACAGGCCCAGAAACTGCTTGTTTGCCTGCTGCCCTGCTGCCCAGGGACCAGGCGTAGAGACTGTTTGCTGGCCTG
>ML675601.1:46916922-47118889 GCA_007922155.1 Mesoclemmys tuberculata
CTGGCCTGCCCTGCTGCCCAGGGACCAGGCGTAGAGACTGTTTGCTGCCTGCCCTGCTGCCCAGGGACCAGGCATATCGCCTGCTGGATCTGCTAATTCCCCCTTTCACTCCAGCAGGCGCTGCGGTCTCCCCCGGGGTTGGAGGCCGGGGGAGGGCCACAGCCACTGGCCGTTGAGAGCGGCGCGTGACAGGATGGAAAGTCAAAATATCAAAACTTTTCACATAATAACATTTAAAAAAATGGATTCAGAAATATTTGTTATAACATTTTAAAATAAAAAGAATGTTCTGATATTCCTGAATTGAAACAGTTAATTTTATTTTATTAAGCAGAAAGAGAGACCCATGATACATGCAGGACTGCAGCAAAAGTTTCCAGTGGGTCATGAGAGATGTAGTCTGGTTTGGGAAGCAAAGTCTTTTGTGGAGAATGGAAGGAACTAAACATAATCGCAAGAGGCTTCAGGTGAATGCAGAGATTAACACTGACCAGAAACAAAGTTTCATTTTGATGTTTTCTATAGAAAATTGTCAAAATCTTTCCACACAGAAAATTTCAATTTTAATAAAACCCTAGTTACCAAATATTAAACCTACATAAAAATCCTCTCTCTCTTAAGGCTGGTTCCAAAGTTCATACTCAGACTAAACTCCACTTAAATGAAATGGAAGTTTGTCATGAGTAAGCCTTCAAGTTTGTACCTTCTATCCAGTGTGCTTTTCTCTTGCTACACATTCACCTTTTTAATGCTGCTTTCTGAGGGAGAATCTTTCTTTAATTCAGTGTGCTTCTGAACCACTCTTCCTTCTGAGTTGTCTTCTTCTTTCCAAACATTTCATTCCAGTTTTTAACACATTTAAATAAATCCTCTCTACTTACATCTCCAGTTGTGCTACTGCAACATACGAGCCTCTTTATTCAGTTTTAACTGTCACTTTAAATTGAGTCCATAGTAGATCACATTCATGCACAGTCATTACTGTGGCCTGCCAAGGCATCTTGGGATTAAAAGCATGCAAGATGTAGATGGCCTAATGCAAGTATTATTTTTTCTTTCAAATCCTGCATATCTTGAATCACATTCACTAACATTGTCCTGATATTCCTCTTTGGCCTAATAAAGATCTTGCTGACAATCTCCTCCATCCCTCGCAAACTGTTTTAGCACAATCTGCTCTTCTCAATAAGATTTTACTAAACAAATATTTCAAGTCGATGAACCAGTATCAAAAGGAAAGCACAGTTACACAGAGCATGCAGCCAGTGCTAGGTTGGATGGTTTCGGGGTTGGGAAATAAGACACAGGGCATTTATCTATTGTACACTAGTTCAAATTTAGCCTAGGTGGACACATGTTGGAGGGACCCCTTTACATTTTAGTGGATATGTCCCTTTCACAATTGGTACACTTGTAGACTGCACTAACACAGAGGTCAAAGCTTGACTAGAGATGGAAAATGAGCTATTTTCACTGTACGAAGCAATTCCTTCAGATTAGGGTTCAGGTGTTTGTGTGAAAGCAATTGTGGGAAGCTTGCTATTCCTAATAAGAGGATTGAGGGTTCCCTGTTTGACACTTTTCACCAGTGTGAAATTCACTAAAGTAAAAAAAAAATAATTAGCAAACAGAGAAGATTAGAAAAATGTGTCTCACACACAAACAAAAAACACAGTACTTTTTCTTACAGAATTCAACTTTATACATTTACAGGTGAACTCTGAGTGAGAGAAAAGGAAGGGTTTGCTTTGTCTTTGTGTATTATTTTATAATAGCACATTATAATCTCTTAAACCTATCTTATCCCTATCTTAATTGTGCTTAAAAATACATTTTGAAACACAAAACAATGACATGAGATCAATCAATTAATAGAGGTGATATGCATTTACAAAAACTCTTACAAGATGATAATCAGACAGAGCTCGTACTCAGCTAAACCACAGTCAAAAAGTGGGAGCTGAAAGATTATTGGAGTATGTATGTCGCAGGTTAAATGCATATGTTAAATAATGTACTAATTAGCTGTGGATAAAGTAATTTAGGAGAAATCGAAACCTCCCTCCCTATCCACCTACTACCTTGAACTTTTGAGCATTTTTGAAGGTTATTAAATATTTGTTTAACTTTTTTCTCCAGTGTATTTCATTTTTCAGACCTCTGTACTCTGGGTTCCAGCTGGGACAGGAATCAAACTTCCTGAAATACTTATTTATTGTTTGCATTGTAGTAGAGGTTAGATACCCCACTAATGGATCAGAACTGCACCGTGCTAGATGCTGTACAAACACTTACCAAAACTATGGTCCTTGCCTTTGACACTTTACAGTCTAAAAATAAGACTGTGATAAGGTATACTGACCAGGAAGAGGTTAATGAGAGAAAATGGGCCCAATCATCCCAAACCTGTTACACTTGCACAAGGTGTCAAACCTGGATGGAGCAGATAAGAGTAAAAGTGAAGCTCACCAGTGGCTGACTAAGAGAGGTAATAGATCTCTTAGTGCTACCTGAATGGGCAGACAGCTGGGGCTAGAGCTGTATCAGAGCATCCTTGGGATAGGTAAGCAGTGATGCCATCAGAATTTTCCAAAGGAGGGGACCTAGAGCTCCTCTCCCCTTTCCACCCATCCCCATGGTCTCTCCCGTGCACCCTTTCTCTGGCCTCAGGTCCACACATATTTCCCTCCTACTGCCCTGCACCTATCTCCATGCTGTTTTTCCCCTCACATTGCCTCCAACCAACTCTGAGTTCTCCCCCATACCACCACAACCAGCCCCAAGTTTGTACCCAGAGAGGCAGTAAAACTGAAGAACGCCATCCCCACCAAGGTACAGGCAGTTCTGGGAGCCCCAAACTCAAGCACCAAAAACTACAGATCCAGTCTTCTCTTCCTCCTGGGGACTGGGGTGTTCCTGGTCCTTCCAGCTCTGCTTCCCAGGAGGGAAGATGACATCATACATAAGTAAGGAAGTAACTATGGTCTTGTAATATACTAGGGTGAGTGCCATGCAGCTGATCAGAGCACAGCTAGCTGGCAAACTAGCCAGTATCTATGCTGCCACCAGCAGCATTCTGTAGCTAGCAAAAATATCATTTAACAAACTGCTCCGACCTAGAAAAAGAGAAAAGTGTGCAGTAAATCATTATGGTGGCTCCCTGCCCCAGTCAATCCTGCTTCCTCTGCTGCATGCAGAAATAGCAAAACATTGATACAATCCTCAGAATCACCTGCCTCCAATAAGGATAGGATTTCCCCTTAAAAAGTAAAGATGTGTCTAAAGGTAAACATTCACCTGACCATGTAAAACTCTATGAATGTCGGCTTTGTTGTCCATCAGAAATCTAGGCAAAATGAGCAAAAATCAATGAGCTTACACGTAAAACAAAAGAACCCAGGTTATTTAAAAGAGAAGCTCATTGTACATGTGAATTTTAATCTTTGAACTTGCCCTGTAATTGAGCCAATAAGGCAGAAGAGAAGAAATACAACAGACATTGCAATAGTTATAGACATTGTTTTACTAGTATAACTTCTGTGGAAGACTTTACACGATGAAAGAAAACAACTCTTCACATCCATAATACCTTGGAGAAAAAGGGTAAAATAGAAAAAGCAAAAAGCAAAAGGTCTTTCTAATAATACGGGAGTATCTGTAGGTCAGTAGATACACAGATAAGCATGCTGTCAAATGACTACTGTATGTGACTGGCGCAATACATTATACGGGCATCTAGTTTGGCACAGTGGAGATTTTGTGTAGTATATACCATTGAAAAGAGCCAGTTCAATAACTGGGTTCAGAAGTAGTAAAAACTAAAACTATTTTGGTTGATATGCTGGATAACAGGAAAGAAAATTGTTAAGAAATTACTTTATTGATGCTTGTTTCATGGCTCAAATAAAAGGTCAGACTGCAAAGGTTTGTTCATGCTGTAATAATAGTACTTTACACTTTTTGATATCACCTTTCATTTGGGGATATCAGTATTGTTTACAAACTTTAAGCAGCTGATTATCACAAAACCTTGTGATGTGAGTAAAGGATATATAAGGATCATGTTTCCAACCATTGTTGTGCACCTACCTTGATCATAATTACATAGAACAACACTAAATGACAGTTCTGAAAGGAAACGGAGCTCTATCCAATTGAAAGCTGTAATAAAATCTATTATCCATATCTTTCCCCTTTCTCATTTCCTGCACATCTTTTCCAGGTAGTCATTATTAGACTCTGAAAGATAAATCTGTAACAATATCAATTGTCAGTTTTTCTCCTTTCGTATAACTTATAGCCAACCTTGAGACAGTCTATGGCTTATGCATGTCTACCTGTTCCTATCTCTCTATTTTGATGTTTTTCTTTTGGCACTTATCTTCATTCTTAAGATGTCTAAAGCTTTCAGTTAAACTCCCTGCCCACCATTTTCAACAATAACATTGCCTTGAAGAAAACTGTGGTTGGATTCCACCATTATTAGTAATTAGAGCCCCATTAAGTCTATGCTCAGCACAGGAGATACCCAGACTTAGATCAATTCATTTATTACATTTATTGATTGATAATTGTAATGCATAATTTGTTGGCTTTCCTACTTCCTTCATTAGTTGTGTTCATGTTGCCTAAAATACAGTTGCAAGACTCACTTATTTTAAGATTTTGAAAAAATGTGCCCAGTAATAAGTCTTTGGGCTGTTGTATAATAATATAAAGACAAACATTTTGACCAATGACAATTTCAGTGGCTCTTCCACAAATATCACTTTATTTCATTCCATCATCCTTCTCAAGCAAAAGACTTAAGAGGTGATTAGCCTTGCACTGGACCCTAAAATTTAATGTAACTCAGCATTTGCACACTAATAATTAGGAAAGTTGAATTTCCAAGTGACAGCCCTCAACTGAGAATGCTTGATCACTGGTTCAACAGGCGTCAAAATGATAGCAGAAGTGACTAATGTTATCTCAATTGCTGCAGTGGCACATAGGAGAATATGTTGTCCTTAAGTAGACACAACCCAAACCATATACTGCTTTACAAGGCAACAGCTTAATCTTGTTTTACACCTGGAAATAGGTCTCTTGATACAGATTTCACTAAAACACAGTATGAATTTACTACAAAGGATGATTTTACACTTCAGCTAAGGTTTTTATTATTATTATTATTTATTATTTTATTATATCTCCATGGCTTTGTGCACATTTAGCTAATCACCTTTCTACAGTATTCTCCTAACCTCTTCTTGGTTTCTCTGATATATTCCTATTTTGTACCACTTCCTGAAGGGGCTTTGTCTGTCATCCTACTGCTACATTGCTTTTGAAAGAGGACAGAAAGAAAAAGTCCCAAATATCCTACTATGTTTTCTAATTGTGGCCTGATATCTTACCTTATTGAGTTTGCCTGTAGTCTGTTGTATATTTCTGCTGGGGAAAAATATATTTCAATAACAGAAATAAAGGGAAGAAATTAAGAAAAGGAAATCTTATCCATGATAGTCAGTTTAACTTTTCAACAGTAAGATCTGTTAGGTCTCCCAAATGTTGTGGGAGAAGTCTGTTCCTAGGGCCTTCAGAATGTAAGTGGACAAAAAACTAACAAAGGCACAAGGTACAATCTTGCATTGATCAGGAAATAGACCTAATCATAACATTTTAAAAAACATATAAGTGACTTAGGCCTGGCCTACACTTACCTTTGCGATTCGGTGGCAGTCAACGGGAGATACGTCAACTTTGTGGCGTCTCCTCCATGTGGCATCCACACTGCAATGTGCTGCGTTATGCTGCATCCACACTGCTACGCCACTTACCGGGGTGGTTTTCCTGCATCGCTTGCTGGATTGACTGAGAGGTCTGTATCAGTCACTCAGTCGATCCAGAGCAATCGATCTGACAGCGGCAAATTTGCTGCCGTCTGTGTAGACCCAGCCTTAGGCTCCTATGTGCCCACATAACATTTGAAAATGGGCCTTGCTTTCCTAAGTCTTAATTAAAAATCAGTAAGACTTCAGCTCCTAAGTGCCAAAGTCATCTTTGAAAATGAGGCTTAGACTTCCAAACCATTTATGTACTTTTGAAGATGTTTCATAAATTATATAATAGGTCTATTCCATCTTTGGCTTCTATTATTGTATTAACCATTTAATTTTGGTCTCCCCTCCATCCTTTCTTTGATGTTCAGAGTACAGGGACATGTAAATGTACTGAGAGATTTGAAAACAAGGAGAATATTTTATTTATGTTTGGAGATGGAGAGGTAGTGCAGGCAGCTGAGGGATGAGGTGGATGGTATGGCCCTGCTTCTTCAGCAAGGGAGAAGTTTGACAGTATTATTCTGGAGTTCCTGAAGACTAGAGAGTGTTTCAGCATATTTAAAAAAAGGAATTGCAATAAATATTGTAAATGATCAAGACCTCAGGAAGGGTGTGAGAATTTTGTATGATTTGTTACATTACTGTAAGTCTATGTTGCAATATGAAGTCAAAGTTCATATGAATAACACATTCCATATTCTACAAGGAAATGTTTGCTAAGGTATCTCAATGATTATGAAAGATGGTCTGTGGACACCGTTTTGTAAAGCCAAACAGGAAGTTTAAAATACATTTATTTTCCTAGGTCAGAGGATGCAAACTGGACTGTTTAGTAGAAGTGAGTTGCTTAACATCTCTGACACAAAGGAGAGATCCCTAGTCAATCACATCATTCTGCTTTACTGTGCCAAGCTGATTAGAGAAAGGAAATGCAGAGTCACAATGTAATGGAAGTTGCTCATCCTCCATCTCTGTGGAAAATACCATGAACTGTTTGCAGCAAAAGCTCTATGAGGAGGGAGAAAAGAATTAAGGGAGGGAGGATTAAGTTTTTAAAATGTTTTACAAATAAATAGCATCACAAATGGTATTCCAGGAAAAAAAATAATGCTGGATTCTGAGTTTTCAAGTCTCTGCATAGCCAAGCCCATGATCATGATGATTAGAGTGTATTCTTGGGGACTCAGGTTACAATATAACGCACAATGTGAGCCATCATAATTTGGCGCATCTTAAAATAATGCACGATTTATCAGCCTTAATGAATTCACTACTTCAAGTCCTCTTCCAGCTGGACTTTTGTTGTTCTGCAGTATGTTGTAGAACAATTTGGGATTTTATTCTGCTATCACATGGTATTTCACATAATTTATAAAGAGATTTTTCATTTTGAAGAACCCTTGAATAATCTCTTTGTTTGCCAAACCCTTCTGCTGCTCTTAATTGTTTCCAGTATTAACATTTTAAACGAATTTAGAGCCAATGTCTATTAAAAAATAAATCCATAATTCCATGGTAAAATTGTCAGATTTACGGATTGTTTAATCCTTTTAGTTGCTCAGTTCGCAGGATTCCTGGTTGACAACAAGGTTTTGGTACAATGTCCTGTGAGAAATTCAAATTTCCCTCAATAGCTCAATAAAATACTTGCGTTAAGTGATAAAAAAGCTCAGTGCTCATGTAACACTCGACATGTTCAAAGCTCTGCACAAATAGAAACTATCCTTGAGTTGAACTTTCTTGCTAATGATGTTTAGAGAATGCTTGCTGCTGTCATGAAGGATTGATCTCTCAGCATTAATGTCAAAAAATGACATTTACTGCTTTTTCACAAATAGAATATTTATCATTGCCAAAATGAGTAAGAAAATCCTGAGCAGCCTGAATTGACAGCAGAGTAAGAAAGCAAATGTGAATCTGAGTCTTTGCTAAAATGGCTGCAGGGTTCTATCCACATTCTTATGATGAGCTGGAATAGGCTAATCTCACAAGAGTACTTGTGTTTGTGGAGGTAGCAATAAATGTCTAACATAGCAACAGTTTAGTTAAAATTATTACTATAAGTAATAGGCCACCAAAGGCCCACCTTTTAAGCGCCTTATCTAAAGCAAACCAAACCACACATTAAAGGTTCATCACTAATTTGGAAGGGATGAAGTGATACACTTTCAATGCATTTTTGTGGCAGTGGTTGTTCTTGTTATACAGTAGCTAGCATTCTTGTAGGCTCTGAAATAGATGGAATACATTCTTCCTGTATCTATAACAGTGTTTTTGGAAAAGTGAAGGCAATCTCTGATTAAAAAAGCTGAGTTAGAATTGGGGTAACTTTAGGCAGAGGCTATATAAACAGTGGCCATGGTATTGCATGCGAAGGCTAGGTACGACTATACTGTGGGACTCTCCTGGGCACACTGATTGCTCCTCAAAACTAAGGGGAAGAGCTTCATTTATTTGGCATACAGCAAAATAGGCCTGATTTTCATAGTGGTATTAAGCTATGGAAGGAAAACACTTCCTGAAAATCAGACCCCTTTAAGTTGTCTCAGGTTGGGCACCCAGCCACCAAAATTATACTTTGAGCTACTGTTGAGATGAGGTGCTTGTGACGAATGTGTGTGTGTGTGTGTGTGTGTGTGACATTAGTGATTGACTCACAAATACTGGAAGAGTCTGCAAATTCTATCACATGCTCAGAGAGTTACTTTAGCTGACATAGTAGAGGCTTGTGTTAAAGGTCGAGGATTCTATCTCTGATGACAAGTCATGATGTGGGAGAGGTCATGGCATACATACGCTATGAATTTATGTTATTGTAAATCTTACATACTCAAAGAAAAAAAAACTATTGGAGTTGGTGAATAAAGACTTTATCAAAGTAAAAGGTGGAGGCAAATGTATTTCATAGTGTCAATATATATTCCTTACAAAGAAAACTACATTAAAAGAGCATTAAGATTGCAAAGTCAAGCACTCAGCAGTTAGGTAATGCCTTTGCAACCTTAATACAGACTCTTTGTGACTATGCGTTATGATAACCTTTAATTACATGATCACATATTATCATTTCCAATGGACACTTAACATGGAGAATTTCAGCCCGAACAGTTTGTTTGGCAAAGTTATCAGCAACTGAAAAGAGGATCTCATAATGGAAAGTCTTGGGCAACCTTAATTATAGGTGTCACTACCTGTACCACCTAAAATGGGTGTAAGTGTAGATGGGCCTATCACACAGACATACATTCATAGTTAATCCTTCAGGGCCAAATTCTACCATCCATATTAATACTGAATAGCATCTTATTATTTAACTATTCCTATTCATTTCAAGAGGACTAGTCACAAAGTAAGATAAGTGAGTTGGCTTGGCCAAACTAAGCCTGAAATGAATGTTGTAAAGCAGAATACAAATATCACTTTCAAGACATTTTAAAAACTACAAATTTTTATTTAATTTTGCAATTCAATTTGAGGACTTTTAAAAATTGTTTTAAACAATATGATCTCTGGAATTTTGAAGCACAGTACAGTTATTAGCTCACCCAAAAATAATAATTTAGAAAAATTCTATTCTTAATTGGGATTGAAAAAAGAGATTTTTCCATTTGACAAGTGGCCAAAGTTTCTTGTTGTTAATCTGAGTAAGAAGAAACCTTCAATGAAAATAGGTAAGTACATGAACCTGCAAAGACCTATAATCCTTTGGACAAAATAGGAGCATTATGGTATTCTTGGGTGTATTCACAAAATGTATTTTGCATTCACTTTTATAAAAATAAGGTACTACGAAATCTGCAACAAACAGAAAATTGCCATCAGAGAGCCTGTTCCAGCCAAAAATTAGGCACTTGTGTAAAGTGCTATAAAATCTTAAATGGGATTATGAAACTCAATTGGATGCTTATATAAGTAAATTTATTCAGGTTCTTATAGCTTGCAGAATTTGTTTCTTAATATATATAGGGGAATGATCCAAAATTATTGTGTAGTTTTGTGTACAGGTCAGATATAACAATGATGCACAGTACAAGAACCTGGATAAATAGATGTCTCAAATAAATTATAGGAAGATAGGAGTCACTTTTATGAACTCTCTACTCATTGTTCTAGTCATAATTACTATACGTCCCCATTCATATAAAAAGTATACAGTATTTATCATTTTTCTATTATTCCTTTGATTTATCTGACCCCAAACCTCAAGCAGTACGCTAATCTAGAAAAATGGACTTTCTTTATGGATAGACACCATTGGTTTGTTAAAGACCCTCTGTTTAAAAAAACAAAGACATATCATACTGAATACAGCTTAGTATCAACAAAGCCATGTTTTATTTAAATCTAAGGATTTGGTTTTAAGAATGACTCTTCGAGGACTCACTGTAAGTGAGTCCACTGCACACATCACCTTGTCATTACTCACATAGGATAAACAGACCTTTAAAGGTGAGTTATAACTGTTCTCTTAATTTATAGTGTGAGTATTCAGCACCCACCCGTCTGATGGGAGCAGCCATCCAATTTTTATTGGTCCCTCTGCACCCTTGCCACCAGTTTTGTTAGGCCTTCCATACCAATCAGCAGTTAGTTATAAGTCCTTGCTGTAATATTTCACCTCTTTTTGATCTCCATGTATCATGCTGTCTAACCTCAATTCAGTGCATAAAACCCAGATGGAAAATCTAGACACACTGAGTTCAGTTCAGCTACAGCCAAAGTAGAAAATGTATATTATAAAGTGACTATATTTGTATTATAAGGCTCTGTCATCTCACATTTGGTTTCTGTGGATGTCAGTCTAAAAGGCTGTGTTGCCCTCAGATATTTTGCACCCACAGTGTTGAACTTTGCTCTCTAAACATTTCTGTTTCTAACATTTCTTTCATTTCAGTTAGGAGTTCTGAGGTATCCCTAGTACGAGCCTCAGCAATGCACACCCTGACTACCAGGAAGTCTTCCATTATTCATCCTTTTCCCCCAAGCTCAGAGGAAGAATATAGCTTACTCTAAGCAACATAAGTACTTAACCTTACTAAAGCCATTCTTAGTTACTCTTCCATAGGTGCTGATGGTGTGCTCTGAGCCTGAATTTACAGTCACTTTAAACAGCCTCTCCTTTCCACAAAAAGGTCATTCACCCAGTGACAAGAGAGTAATTAAAAGAATTAAGTAGCTTGTTTCACCAGCTGAGATCAGACAGATGTCAATACTAAATCTCACCCATCACATGAGCTTTGTGCTATATTTATTGTTGTCTTCAGAAACCGTCCTTTAAAGGGAGAGCTAACTTTCAGCCTCTAACCAAGTTAATGAACTGAAAGAAAGGTAGAGATTTTAGCTATTAATTATAGTGGTCAAAAATTTCACTGCCTTGTTATCAGTGATTTGATAGAGGGAAGTCTTGGGGGATTCCTAATTCATTTGTTTGTATAACTGTCCCACCTTCAGGCCCCACTGAGATTGGGCCCCATTGTGCTAAGTATATTATACACTGCATAGTAAGAGACAGTTCATGCCTAGAGCTCTTACAGTGTAAATATCAGAGCTGATAGGGGATTTTGACAGAAAATACAATTTTCAAAATATACTTTTCTCATGGGAAAACTTTATATATCCGCTTGGCTGTCCAATTCCTTGGCAGTCCATCTGTTGGGCTACCATGGAGCCAGGGCTTCAGAGACCACTGGCTCCCTGGGCAGCTGACTTCCCCAAGGAGCTGGGTGGATGTTTCCCTGGCCAGCTAGCTGTCTTGCGCTGCCAGGAAGCAGATGGGGAGGCTACCCAGCTCTTCAGAAGCCCAGCTGGCTTGCCATTGTGCAAAATATTTTGAGATTTTTTTCCTCCTTATGCTACAGAACAAAACATTTCAAAATCTCCATTTTTTTTGTGGAAGAGATCTCAATTTTACAGATGACACACTCAGACCAAGGGAGATTAAGTAAATTGTACGAGATCATACAGAAATTCTGTTGCAGAACCAGGAATTGAGCCCACATCACCTAAATCCTACTCCCAGGCCTCAAACACTCTTTCTTTATCAAAGGCCCCTATTGAAATTCTCAACCAAACTTAAGGAAGGCTTGTGTTAATTTCTCTTTTTCTGAGAGAGTTCACCCCCTCCTGGGAAAGCTCCCTACCGGGAATGAAATGGCTATTATCAGAACTAATATCATACTGTAAGTTATAATTCAGCTAGCTAATTTAGAGGTTCTCTGATGTTGCTGATGAGATAAATTAAAATGACACTATACATTTGCTGGCGTAGAGTGCATTAATGGCACCAGGTACAGTTAGCAGCATGTAATATATGCTTTTAAGTATTGATTCTATAACTAGAATATTTAACAATTTAAGAATTGAATCCATCCTTTGAGGCATGTCAGAGAAAAATATTTACACATAAAGGACTGTAGAGTTCACAAAATCTAGGCAAATTCCCAATAGCAGATAAAGAATAAGTGCATTATATTATAATTTTCATTATTTTGATTTCAGAAGCAAACACAGTATGGTAGGTAATTCACAAATACAGATAAGGGACCAGCAGTATCTACTTGCTGACCTTTGTTTATACTTCCAATTTGCAAAAATATTTCTAGGTGCAATAAAGAAGTTAGAGAAAACATTTTATACATTATAGTTGCCAAATATATACTGTAATCTCTACTTTGAAGAGGTACCTGCTGTGTCAAAGCTGTTTTTCTTCAGACAATGGGAAGGGGGGGGAAGCATCCTTGCCCCCTTGGGTTACATTTTCATTTCATGTATTTACATCCTGCTATGTTATTTAGATAGAATAATTTAATCAGATATTGAGACATTTCACAAAAGCAAATACTACTTTGGCTTCTGTAAAAGAAGTTTGCAGCTAGGAAAGCTGCCGGGGAGAAATTGTTTTCAAGAGAAGATCTATGTTGGTCATGAGAGATTCCCAAGATGAAAAGAATTCCAACTTCAAAGATCCTAACAGTAAAAACCAGTTCCATCAAAAAATGACAATCATCATATAATCTGAAACAGTCAAACAGCCTCTGGGTCATACGATAGGTTCACACAAAGAATTGTATATATGTTTGTAGTGGTAGCAACTCATTTAAGAGAAAACGATATTAAAGTTCAGAGAGAACGGCATTGTGTTCTGTGCTAAGGACCTGTGGCAGGAACAGCAGACTCACTGCAGAAAGGAGCAGATGTTTAGAGAATTAGCAGCTTCCTTAGTGAGAAATACATTATGGTGGGTGAACTGGCTTATATCAGCACCAGTTCAAACTGCGTCCCTATCCTGAATCAAATTTAACACCAACATAAATGATCAGGGTTAGATCAGTTAAGGTGACCTTCATAGCTTCAGCCAGTTCACCAGCTTCTTCTTTGACTGGCTATTTGTCTCTGTTTCTCAAGACCTCCAGCTCCCACTATGGTTGAAGTTGTATTCTCTCCCCAATCTGGCCAAAGTACTCTTGCACTCTTCAGTTTGATCTGTTTGTGATGATTGAAAGTATCAGAACATAAGGGAATTTAAAGGAAAAGGGTCATAGAAGAGAGGCAGTTCGATCCTGCAGTACATCGAATTTCCATAATACACAGCTAGCAGTTTATCAGCAGAGGGATGTATCTGTGCCTCTTCTTCCCTTCCCAATAGCCTCTTCACCCAAGAAGGGCCGAGAACAGTGAAGAATTTGTTTGAAAGAGCTCCATTGCCTTTTCTGGGGTCCCACAGTACACAGCCATTGAGGTTTATCTTCACTAGCAAATTAGGTCATCTTTGGACACATCCTGGAGGAGTCAAGGTAACTAATAAAATGTTAAGCACCATTTAGCACTTATTTTAGGGACTGTCATGTTCAATATTGTAAGCTCTAGAATTAACTTCCACCACTTGATAAAATGTTAAACACAACAGTCTATGCTGAGGGCAAAGTGAAAATAAATATTCTATTAGTTATCACTACCCTTCAAGGATGTTTTCTAACATGGCTTTAATTTGAGCAGGCATCCTGCATCCTCTGCTGCAATAGATTAAAAAACTTGAGCTGTATCAGGCCAGTGCACAGTTTGACTCCATGCAACTGAGGATCGCATGTGGTCTCAAGCTTCGGCTCAGTGGTCTTAGGGGTTGTTGAAGGCCTGAAACACTCTCAGGAAATGCTCAGAATCTTGGAGGACTGAGTCATAAGAGAAGAAACAGAGGGTGGACAGGTTGTTCAATGACTCAGCTACTAGGGCAAGGCAATCTTGTAACTACTGAAATATGAATATCAAGTGCTAGTTATAAATGGTAGACAGTTAACAATGAAAAGGCTCTTGAAAGTGGATATTCTCATGTAGTAGTGAACACTAGAAACAGGAGAAAAGTAGAAAGAAGTGAGCCCAAGTCTTTGAGATAATTTATTGGAGATGTCAGCATTAATCTCAGAATCCCATAGTACTTTAAAATAGTAATTAGTAAGCTTTATATTACTCCTTTGAGGTAGGCAATTGTCATACCTATTTGGAAAATGGGTAAACTGAGGCCTTCGGTGCCTCAGTGTTTTGAAGACCCAAAATTTGGTCTGATATTTCAGAGATGTTGAGACCCTCCATGTCCTATTAACTTCAGTTAGAACTGTGGATGCTTAGCACTATTTAAAATTAGGCCTCATGTGTCTCAGGATGAGGTTTTAGTCTGAGACTTGACTACTCTGATTTAACAAATTAGTTCTTAGAGCTGAGTACAGTATCCAAGTGTTTCTAGATCCCTAGCCTAATCACTACCCATATTTCCTCTACGTTAATTATAAGTATGAAGTGAGTAAGAACATAATTGTCAGTTTCCTGATAATGGCAAATGTATAAAGCTAAACTCACAGAGAGGAAGAAAAAATTAGTCTTTGGGGGAGGGGGAAGAAAGTTGTTCCTAGCCTGACAGCAGGAAAATACTCACTTCTTTCCAATGCATGCAAGGCAATGATGAGTAAAATACTAAAAGCAAGAGAAAAATTAGCAGGCCAGATGGCTTGTGAGATAGTGACAAAACAATAAAACAAAAAAACCTAATAAAAATGAGCAAGTGGCTAAAGGAAATGCATGCAAGATATTAGAAACTAAATCATGGACAGCAGAAAATCAAAAATACCATTGGGGAATACAGGAGCCAGAAGAAGATCAGAAGACATTGGATAGTGGGGGGTGACAGGTAGCAACAGACGTTTGCCTGTGGCACACTGGTGAAACAAAGCTGCTGGAAATACTTCTTGTCCAATTCATGCTAATCCTCTTCTGTATGATTGGAAAAGAGGGGGAAGGGACGAAGAGAAAACTACGACTCTTCTGACAGCACATAGGAAGAGAAGAGATAGTAAAGCAATCACATGTCTCAGTTATGTCGATGCCTTTTATCCTAGACTGTAAAAGCATTGTGTAAATATTAGTTAATAAAGCCTTACAACTTCCTGAGGTAGGCAAGTATTATTAAGTCCTATTTATAGATGGGCAAACTGAGGCCTAGAAAATTTCACTGACTTGTCCAGTGTCACACAGTGAGACAATAACAGAACTAGGAATAAAACCCCAAGACTTCTGACTCCCTAACTGTGATCTAACCAATACAACACAGAAATCTAATGTTAGAGACCTTAATAAAGCACTACGTATATGCTTTTCACCTGGGGACATTTCCATTGATGTTAATTACAGTTTTCCTTCTTCAATGGGCAGTGGATAAAGGTCATGATGGATTCAAGAGGCAATAAGGATAATGCTTTTTCAATTTGAAATAGTAGAATACAGCGCATAGAGAATTTATTGTGAATTCAGCATTTTGGGATTAAAATAATTATTCAAGAATACGTCTTCTTTATTGGACCAGTTCTTGCTGTACTTCTTGCACAGAGGTAAACGATAGGAAGTACAATATAGTTCTGTAACATTGAATTCACAGTATTAGACATGAGTGTTTAGCAAGAAAAAAAAAAGGTGGGGGGACCCAGAAATATAGTTACTACCTAGGAGAGTACAGAACAATAAAGGAGTCTAGGGTGAAATTCCACCATCCAATCTGTAATGCTTATCTTTGAACAGTGATTAAGTATTGATGGCTGAAATTTTTATTCATTTTTATTATTTTTTTCACATCAAAATGTGCTTCATGCCAACATGTGTCTTTATTACATATTCCACGTGCCAAAAAGAAGTTCTAAGGTAATTGTGGCCTAAACAAGGGTGTTCCTAGAAAAAAAAAGCATTCATGCAAATTGTGTCATCCAAAACACATTTAACAGATATACTATTTCTAGTGCACCTCAGGTGGAATAATTCACTGGGTTTTGATGGGGAGCTAATAGGGAGTTATCTGCTAATATGAGTTTGTACAAATATGAAAATATACCCATACAACCTCCTGCATCCAATAACCTCATGTGAATTTTGTGTGGAGCAGGAATTGATTCCCTAAAACCAAAATAAATGTAAAATCTCTCAAACATAACCCTGCTCCATATATTTTATGCTGTTTCAAAGGAATATGTTACCCCATTTGACTCAAAAGAGTTCTGACATATCAATAGACCAGAAGCACCACTCACCAAGAGTATGTATACAAAACATATAAAACATAATGTGCCATATCATTGGAATTAAAACTTTTTAGAACTGAGCGAATGTCATCTGTTTTCTTTATATAGTTTATGAACATGTGTGAAACAACCAAATAAAATAAATAGCTTATCCAAAATGAGAAAGAGGGGAATGAAATATTTTATAGCAAGCATGAAGTTGAGCTGAATATTATGCCACGTGTACGCTTCAGGCAGTATCTTGTCAAAAGCTAACTTGACATGGCACAGCTAGGTGGAATGCCACAGTTAAGGAGAAAACACGTCATGCTTTTATTTCAAAGAGGCGGCTATCACGAAATGTTGCATTTTGGAACGTAACCTGTTGGTGACATTAAGCATGCATTGAGAGAACATCCTGTAGAGGAGTCTCATATTTGATCAGTTTATGATATGTGATAGTTTTGAAAGAGATTGTCCAATGCTATTGGATAGCTGCAGTGATTTCATCTTGCCAGGGTTTTGTATGAACTTTTTTGGTTCAGTTCATGTCACTGTCAATGCCTCCTCAGTGTCTTAGAATCTGTCATAGGACATTAGCTTTCAGCAGAAATATGTGTATCAGTGATGAAGCCCAAATATGTTTATAAATCAAAACAAGACAATCTGTAAATTAAACAAAACAAAAAACCCAAAGCAAAACAAAGAAAGCCCTCACAGTTCAAAATTGCTGCAGTGAGAAGACTTGTTATATTAGTTCAGCTCTGAGCATGTCTTTCTGCAGAAAGGGAAGCCTAGTAGACAGGGTATTGGACTAGGAATCAAGAAGTTAGTTCATTCTCTGGTTTAGCCATAAATGTCCTGGCTGAATCTGTGCAAGCCACTTAATCTACCCTATACCACAGTTCCTCATCTATAAAATGAGGGTAGTACTTCTCTATCAAAAAAGGATACTGTGAGGGGAAAAAAATCTATTAATGATTGTGAAGCAATAGTGATGGGTCAAGATTAAAATAAATAAATATCCCCCAACTGAGGAAAATACTCATGCACTAGCTGAAGGCTCCAATGACTTCAGTTTCATGTAAGCATGTGCTTAAATGCTATCCTGAATAGGGATACTTTCATGAATCAGAGCTGTAATGAGATAATAGTGAGTGTTTGGCAAACTGTGAAATTAACATAGTTCTACTCAGTCTGCATGGGGCAGTATTTCTAATAGAAGTATGATTTGTCATTTGAAAACTCTGTAATTGGAGTTCTGAAAAGCTTTCATTGCGAAAGTCCCAAGTATGGCAATTCATGTTAAGTTTGGTGATCTGAGTAAGATTCATTGAGAATTTCTTCCAGGTTTTCAAATTTTGTAAATTCAAAATGAACCATGTTTGAATTTGGGCCAGTTTATTATTGATTTCAGGAATCCATAAAGAATCTGATGGTCTCAAGTACATTTCACTATCAATTTTTCAGTTTGTACGAACCCAAAATTTAAAAAGCAACTCAAGGACGTGAGAAGGGAAATAACTCAAGTAACTAATAACATATCTGTCTCAAGTTTAGACAGTACAGTAATGAATATATTTCAAGCAAATATTTGGTGTTTCAAAATACAAATGATGAATGAGAAGCAATTTCTTTTAGTTTTTTTAAACAAAAGAAAATTAGGAATTAGCAAATGCATTGTTAATAACAATAAAATAGAAATCAGGTACAGTATATCCAAATTAGCATTACTTATATTTATTACATGAAAAATATTTACATCATTAAAATAATTAAAAGATATTTAGTTTTCCATACAAGTAACATTTTGTTAGAAGCTCAAAGGAACTAAAATATTTATTATGATTTGTGAAGCCATTAAAATTAGGAAAAGTAGTATGAAAAATGGAAGAAATCAGCTAAAATATTAATATTGCAATTCATCTAATTGGTCAACACCAGACTTCCCCGTGACTTCAAAGTATAAAGGTTATTATTTAGATTTTAATCCACTGTCCATTTCCTGATAATCTCTTTTTTTAACTACTGCGTCCTCCTCTTCTTGGGATTCCCTGGTACCCACGTAATGCCCCTCCTTTTTTTCCAAGATGTGGCTATGAAAATTGTGTTCTTCATGTGCTGATCTGACCAAGTCCTCCCCCCTTTTGGAATCCTTTGACTGATTTAATTTTCTCTGCAGGTCATATTTAAATTTTTGTCCTCATCTTTGAGACTTACATAATTGTATATAATTCTACTCTGGCTTCAGATCTGCCATAATCTCTCACTGTGTCACCTTCACTGTCTCCATTCCAACAGTGTTACTAGCCAGCCTTGATACCTTGTTTGCCCACCTTTCTCACAACCATCTGACTACATTATTCCATGAATCTCCTGGAGCATGAAATGTGCTCATTACTCTGGGTCCCCATGTCACTACCTTTATAAAAATCCTTCCCTGAGACTCACTTCTGTGATGGCCATAAGAAGTGAGTCAACAAAGACTTTATATAAGATGCACATGGGACTTTGCCATTGGAAAGATTTTTTTTTTACAGAAAATTCAGTTTCCACAAAATTGAAATTTTCTTCAGAAAATTTTGATTTAGCTAAAAAATTTCAACTTTTTCATTAGGAAAATTGAAATTAAATATATAGTTTTGGATTAGTTTGACACAATTTGGAATATTTCACTGTATTAAACCAACCCAAAATGTTTTGTTTTCAATTAGTTCAACAAAACATTTCAACTGCATTTCCCTTTTGGTGTATTGCCTTATGGGAATTATGGTTTAGGCCCCTTTGTCTCCTTAGGCCAGGCTCCCTGGAAACCTACTTAGGGGAGAATCGGTGCATCAGGCTCCCAAACTACATCCCCCATCACAATAAGAAAATGTAGTTTAAAGTTGAACTGACTTGAAATGAGATATTTTCGGAACCACCAAAGTTTGTTCCATTGACCTGGAAATTCAGAAACAGGCTATCTGTCAAGATTTCACCGACTTCCTGCTTCCACTCACAGATGGAACCAGGAAGTGCAGAAGAGTATGAAAATGAAAAAAAAAATTCAAATATTTTCAAAATTAAAAAGTCTTGGTCCAAATATTAGTTGAAGGATTGAGTTGGTTTTAATTTTATCTCAAATGGTTGATTCCCTACTTTTTTATGCTGCCTTCTTCTTCCCTTTTCCTCTTACTTGAAGGTCTCTCTTTCTCTCTATAATTGCTTCTTATGACTAGACACTTTACATTGTGTACTCCATTAAGCGTCCAATTTCTTCCTGCCAACATGCCCTTATCTTCTCCCCATTTTTTCCACTATCTTGAGTCTCCTATAATTACTCTGGTTGTACCAGGTTATTATCTACTGGTTGTCTGTTCCTTGCTCAATGCGTTGTTAGTGTTTCCCCATAAATGTGTCCTTGGAATGTTAGTTCTATTTTTTCCCAGCAGAACACTTTTTTGTATGCAGCTGGTAAGCTTCCTTCAGCAGATCTCAAGCTGCCTCTTGATGTCTGCTCTACTTCAACAGTTTATTCCCTATTTTGGCATGAAGCAAGTACACATATAAAGGCACTCTGCTGTGCCTGCCTGCTGCCACACTATTGGAGATGTAAAAACACAGCAGGAATGGAGCAACAGCTTCAGATTTCTTTCAGTTGTCCCCCACTGTGCAAAAAGCTACCATGCTGTTAAATGCAGCAGATTTTCTGGAAGATGTAAATTTGTCATGATCTGAGGGGGGAAGGGTTAAGTTCCTCCAAGGTCTTCATGTTCACTACCTGTGTGCCACTGGACATTACACCTATTGTTACTGTTTGCCTCTTTTCTTTCTGTGATATTCCATCCTTCCTTATTTGTTCCTCTTGATTTTTATCTGAGCTGACTGAAATATTGTCTGCTAACATTTAACATTTAACCACATTTTAAAACAGTTTGCTCCAGATATATTTACATGAGTACTACGGTGCTAAACTATGAGGTGCAAAATCACTTCTTTCCACAGGAATAACTTGGTTATTGTTCCATCCCTTCTAACTCTTCCCTGACTCTTATGTTGACTTATTATATGAACTTTTCCAAGGATACCTCTTGGGACACTGGCTTTTGGTAGGGAATGGCAACTGCAGTGATAATTAAGTAATAATTAAGTGATAATTTTGTGGTGGCTGCTACTTAACTCTCTCTCTCACCCAACCAGTATGTATTTTTAACTCCTATTATGTTTGCCTCGGGTTTTCATTTTTCTATTCCTGAGGAGGAAGTACATTTTCATAACATCTCTCTTCTGTTTGCTTTGCATGAACTAGCAAGAGATCCAGTCTGAAGCTGATTACAAAACTTACACCGCAAGTGCCTGTAGACTCATCCAATCAGGGAACAAGACCAATATGTGACTTCTCTGATCAGTCACAACTCCTCAGTACAGCTGAAATTCAGAATACTTGCAATCAGTTGATAGTTAGCACTTGCAAAGACACCCATCAGATAAATACCAGGACAAATTTATATGTACTTCTAGGTACCCCACAAGCAGAGAAGGTGACTACCTTCATTGAATGAACTATTTGTTCAGCTGTAAAAATTGTTTGATTAGCAATATAAATGTACATTGAGCTTGATTTTTATCTGATATTGATCTAATTTCTTCCATCTTGGAGATTGTTGTGTTTAGTTTCCTTTTTGCTGCAGATCTCTAATTCTCTGATCCCACTGTTATTAATGTCTGGACACAATGAAGTCAAGGGGCTCTGTGCAAGTGCAGCAGTTGACCTGTGTGGTGTTAATTGCAGGATTAGATCCTTTTTATGTAATAAGGGTGCCCAGTTTCTACCAAATTCAGAAAATCATAGGATCATAGGACTGGAAGGGACCTCACGAGGTCATCTAGTACAGCCCCCTGCACTTATGGCAGGACCAAGCATTATCTAGACCAGGGGTCA
The DNA here is from genome assembly GCA_007922155.1 of Mesoclemmys tuberculata. NCBI lineage: Eukaryota > Metazoa > Chordata > Testudines > Chelidae > Mesoclemmys > Mesoclemmys tuberculata. The sequence continues at coordinate 46,938,207 of ML675601.1, forward strand.
GCAATCTTTACTATCAAAAGAGCCATTTTGCCCCCTCTTCCACTGACTAAAGAAAAATAGTCTGGAGCCGCAAAACATAGCTTACTGCGGCTGAAGAGCCGCATGCGGCTCCGGAGCCGCGGGTTGCCAACCCCTGATCTAGACCATCCCTGATAGGTGTTTGTCTAACCTGCTTTTAAAAATCTCAAATGATGGAGATTCCATAACCTCCCTAGGCAATTTATTCCAGTGATTATCTACCCTCATCTATCTTTGTTGATGAGGTCGCTATGATGGTAAAGTGCCTTCACAGTTGTAAGGCAGAAGAAGTAAACGAGACTCCCCCAGAAGTGTTGAAATCACTGAACAAAGTCAGGGTGTCATGGTTAATGTTGCATGGAAGGTGGGTACAGTACCTTGGGATTAGAAGACTGGGGTAAAGGTCCCAATCTTTAAGAAAGGAGACTATAGGGTGTGTTCGAACTACAGAGTGATCACACTCTTCAGCCTCCCCAGCAAAGTCTATTCCAGGGTGTGGAAGAAGAGGCTACAACCATTAGCTGAACCTTGGATTCAGGAAGAACAATGCAGTTTCCATCCTGGACATTGAACAACAGACCATCTCTTTGTTTTCTTATATACAGTCGAGGGGTCATGGGAGTTGTCTAACCTGGTCTACCATTGTTTTGCAGACCTGGAGAAGGCATATGACCACATTCCCTAAGATGTCCTGTGGGAAGTGCTGCAGGAGTATGAAGTGCTGGTGCCACTTTTGCATGTTATCCGGTCCCTTTATTCCTGGAGTTAAAATTGTGTCCATATTATTGACATTAAGTTGAGTTTTTCAAGGTGAAGGTTGGACTCCATCAAGGGTATGTCCTGTCCGCACTCTTGTTCATGATCTTCATGGACAAGATAACAAGGTTTAGCTGAGTTAGGGAGTGTAGCCAATGTAGGGACTTGAAGGTGGCATCTCCTTCTTGCTTCTTCAGACTGTGATCTCCTGCATGCATGTGAACACTTCATTGCCTGTGTGAAGCAGCCGGGATGACAATCAGGAGTTCCAAATGGAAGCTCATGGTTCTTTCCTGGAAGAAAGTGTAGTGTTCTCTCCAGGTGAAGGGGGAGCAGCTGCCCTTAGTGGAAGAGTTTAAGTATCTAGGGATCTTGTTCTTGAGTGATAGTAAACAGGAGTGTGAGATTGACCAGAGGATTAGTGCTGTGGCAGCAGTGATGTGGGTGCTGTACTGATTCGTGATGGTGAAGTGGGAGCTAAATTTTTGGAAAAAGCTCTCAATTTACAGGTTAATCTTTCTCACTTATGGCCAGGAACTTTGGGTAATGATCAAAAGGATGAGATCTCAGATACAAACAATGGAAACGAGGTTTATCTGCAGGTTGGCTGAGCTGACTCTCTGAGATAGGATGAGGGGCTCAGCTATTCAGGAGAGCTTTGGAAAAAAAACAGCTACCCCTCCAGATCAAGAGGAGTCAGCCAAGGTGGATTGGGCACCTGATAAGGATGCCCCCTAGTAGGCTTCCTTTGGAACTATACCAGTCATGTTCCACTGGAAGGAGACCCCAAATCCAACCTAGGACATTGGGATTATATCCCAGATGGGATTATATCTCCTGGCTGGCCTAGGAATGCCTGAGAATCCCCTAGGAAGAGCTGGAACATGTTGCAGAAGAAAGGGAGGTCTGGTCCTGCCTACTCTCCATGCTGCCACCATGACCTTCATCTGGGAAATCAGCATAAAGAAAAGGAGAACTACCCTGACAGTTAAGAAATTTTTCCTAATGTCCAAACTAAACCACCCATCCTGCAATTTAAACTCTTTGCTTCTTGTCCTATCCTCAGAGATTAAGGAGAACATTTTTTCTCCCTCCTCCTTGTAACAGCCTTTTATGTATTTGATCATCCATGTTATATTCTCAGGGTGTGGTGCTTAGTATAGGAATGAATTACTCATCTGCACTGCCGAATTCTATTTAAGTACTCCTACCTCTTTAATAGTTAAAGTCTTTATTTTTTTCTTGAATACAGCAGACAGCAATGTGTGCATGCTTTTGTAAAAGAGAGTCAGAACAAAACAAAATGATGTTAAAAGAAAAGCATCAGCAGGCATGCCACCTATCAGCAGGCATTTGGATACACAAGGCAACCACGTTTATTTTATATACTTCCCAAAATTACCACGACTGTACTTGCTGTAATGATGTCTCAGTATGTGGTTGTTTGCATTTTGTAGTGCTGTGATGCTGTTTACTAAAAGTACCACTTTGGGATGACATCCAAGGGGACACCCACCAGTTGGCAGTTGATTGGATTGACAGTACTCCTGCCCCACTTGCCAGCATCTCATAAACCACCGAAGTCAGAAATACCCATCAAATCCAAATTCTAACTTCATTTGTACTCTAGTAGACTCACATAAAAACATTACAGAAAACTAGCATCAGTCAAGGTTAGCAAAACCCTGCCATTGATAATTCTACATATATATTTTCCCACAGAATTTTATTTTTAAAGTAAATTTAGTTCTTTATTAAATGTGCTGAATTAAAAGTTTTAAGACTTGAACTTCTTTATTTATTTCCAGAACAGGAATTGTAAAGAACATTGACCAGAAGCTCAGGATTTAGGCCTGTGTGACTTTAGTTGGCCAAACGTTTAAGAAAAGCTGCCATTGCTAGGGAATGTTTGAAACAGCTTTCTGGTTTGCAGGCAAAAGGTTATTAGAATAAGGTTATTCACTGGCCCTTGATGCTGGCCCCATCTCTTAGGCCACCATCTCTACACTGGTGATGGGACACAGAACCATTCACATGGCTCTGCCAACTCCTCCTGCGCCATCCACATCTAAAAGTACAGCTGTCAATATTTGTACAGGGCAAGAAAGCTAGCCCACTGGAGGAGTGTGGGTATAAACACATTGTAGACTGTGGCTTGGCCTCATCCCTTTGCCAGTGTGCGAAGTGGAAGGGGGCAAAAAGCCAGTACCAGGACCCAGGTTTAATAGCCCTCCAGCCCTTGATCCTACAATGCAGCGAACTCTTTTCTGCCTGATCTCTACCCAAATCTGTAAAAGTCCTGTCCCCCTTTGCTCTTTTGGCCAGTACAGGTGAACATAGAACACCCTCTGGGAACAGCTGCGTGATCATCTGAGCACACCCAGGTCCTCATAAATGTGTGGTGGGAATTCACCATACTCCACAACATCTCCTGGAGCACCAGGAACTTATACATGTACCAGGAAGTTTCAGTGAGGATGGGGCAGGCAGGCATTCACCAGACTCCAGCCCAGTGTGGGAATGAATCATCCAGTATCAAAGGGCAAAAGACTCCTGCAGTCCCTTCTGGAGGGGTCCTCCAACATGCCCATTCTTCAAGAAGCTCAACTGGGCACTTTCCAGGGCTCCCAGTACAGTGTCTGAGATGACTCGTGACTATCTCCTCAATCCCAGCAGTCTCATTATCCAATGGAACGCCATGAAGGCCAGGGCTGGCAGATAGTGGGGACTGCAGAGAAGGAGGAGGGCCAGAAGACCCAGAGGAAGAGGAGAATTTTATCCCACATCTCTATCCACAGAAGCCAGCTCTGCAAATGCATCCTGATAAGTCACAGGAGGACCCCAAGATTCAGCAGGAACCAGAATCTGAAGCTGGTAAGGTAAATACCTACAATCTCTGTCCAACATCCTCTCACTTTCTCTCCAGGGCTGCATGCAGGACTTGAAAGCCACCATCTTCCACTGTCCCCAGCTGTAAATACAACATTATATTGAATTAGCATAAACTACTATAAAGCTTTTGGCAGAAGCTATAGAACAAATTATCAGCCAAGTATCATAGTACCTCTCATCTATGCATTTGTTGGCCAAGAGGTTGTAAAAATTCTTCTATAGAGCAATTTAAGGACACTAGAATCACTTCATTGCTTGTGTGAGTGTGTTAGTGATTATTCTCCAAAAGCTTGTCTACATGAACTTTTAGTTCACAGCAAGCTGTGGGTGTGAGGAAACAGTCCATGTGGATCTTGCTGACACACACTAATTGTTCATTAGTGCACTTTGATTTACCCCACTTTCAAATGGAGTAGATTGTTTGTGTGGGGTAGATTCACACCTCAGCTTGTTGCAAACTAAAGGGTCACATAGACAAGCCCTACATCTGTTATTTAAACAGTGAGAGATCTCTGGGTTAAACCAACATTGTTCTAAAGCTGCTTATATGTGTGAGATTATGGAAATAATCATGTCTGTGCCAGACCTCCAGAAAGATGCAAGCATTACACAAATAATTACACAATAAGGAGGGAAGGAAAATAAATATCAGGTAAACAAAAGTTTGATGATGTACTTTTTGTGAATAGTGAGGCTTAATAGGAGAAAAAGCTGGCAAAAAGGAAGTTAACAGAAAATTATTTTAAGAGCGGTGTTCCCTAAAAACCAAGGGAAGGCATAGCTTCTACCTTCAACAAACTCTTAACTAAATGAATCAAATTAAAGGGAACAGATTCTCTCCTTAACCTCCCACACAAATTTGAAAGAATTGTTTTCCACAATTTGCTCTTTATTGCTTGATTTAATGACTAATTGTAGTAAAGGTTGAGCCAGATCTACTGATTATATTTCAACTATAACCTGAATTTGATCATTTCATTGTTTTGCATTTGACCATTATAAATTAGGACAGGAAACCTTACATTAGCTTAGCTAGCGACATATTTTACTTGAACTTTTATTTGTTTTATAATTGATTGCTTAATCTTTTAATAAACTTATGAAGATATACTAAACTGGTTTATTTCTCAAAATCTCAACACACAAAGTAACCTACATAGGGGAAAAAGGCAAAATTATTAAACCATTCCTTATTCCATCCTATAATTTAGTTACTTAAAATACTTTATTCCCCCTACAGTACTGTACAGCACAGGGTGTGATGTTGCAAGCTCCCGCTTCTTTGTCAATGTCTTCAGACTTCCTAAAGGAGTTCAAGAGAATATTCTTTGGGATCAAAATGACTTCCCAGAGACCCCTCCCAACCCAAAACAACCATCAGAGGTCTATGCATCATTTACTTCTAGTGTCAGCTTCAGTCCATTTAAAGAAACACTACTGACTTAAAAAAAAATCCCCTGATAAATCATGCATTAAATAGTAAGAACCTTTTGCAGATCCAGGCGTGTGAGATTCCCCTGAAAAGATTGAGAATGATGCAACAAAACGGTGAAAACTATTATAAACAAAATGCTAGCTGCTGTCTAAGGCACACATGAACTGACAAAACAGAAGAAATTATTTTTCTCCAACCACTGGCTGTTCTAGTCATTTTACGGATTACTTTTGACAATGGAAGGTACAAAATATTTAGATGGAGACATCGATTTTACTTTATGATGTCCCTTTATGTTCTATTTAAAATTATGGTAAGCTCACCATAATATTGTGAATTTCACTATGGTTTTGACAATCAACCAGTAGTTTGAATACATATTCAGATTTCATCCCCATACTGTCTGCATATCTCTCAAGGATGTGTTCTGTCATGATATTTCTAACAATTCTTACTTGGTTGGGTCAAAAATTCTGTCTTCAAGTGTGTCGGCATTTCCACTTCTGAATGCAACCAGTAAAAAAGCAAAGAAAAAAGAAACCAGAAACAGTGAAAGAGGAAAAAGAGAAATGCATCTAGTATCTTGTAAGTAAAGCACATGGGACTAATCATGTATGCTGCTGAGCATCTTCTTAAAGGTACTTACTGGCATACTCACTAATTCTACTGACTTCTGGTAACTGAAAAAACTCAAAAGGAAAAGCTATCTACACCCACCATGCTCTAGCATCTAGAAAAGAATTACAGTATAAAAAGATTTTATTATGCAACTTAATAAAAAGAATATTTTAGAACTCTCTACTAACCATAATGAAGAATAAGTGTTTTGCCACTTTTCTTGTTTTACAACCATGGGCCATTCTTAAGAACACAAATAATAATCCATGTTCTTGCTTTAATTTTGGGTTTCTTGTTTACACATATAGATAAATTGCTGTATAATTTTTATATGAATGCCAAATGTCTCAACTTTTTTATTAAATACTTCATGGAAAATTCCCTGCATGTGTCAAAGGTGGAAAAATTGGCCTTTGCACTTACTTAGACTGCAACGTATAATCAGGAATGAATAAAATGAACATTTAAAATATATTTATACAGTTTAAAACATTGCCAAATGTTTCACAAAATCTTTATCTTTTACTAATTAATGGGAATTTCATGTAAAGTATGAATGCAGTGTGCTTCAAGGGCAGTATGAACATCATATTCTGATCTAATGATCAGCTACAGTGGATGAGGGAAAAGCATTCCTGTGTCCCTATTTCACATTACTTCTTAGTTCTCTTTTGGGAAATACATAGAGCAATACATAAAATACATAGAGCAATTCTCTAAGTGCTTCATAGGATCTGCATGTTCTATGTGTCATTTAAAAAAGAATTTTCTGCAAGGTCTCGTGTCCATATCACAAAGAAGATTGTCACAAAACTTGTTAGACCTTGTTGGCGTTGTCACCGAGGCCTGGTCTATACTGCCGCAGGCGTCAATGGGAGATGTCCTCTGGTCCACGCAGTCTTACTCCATTCAGGGGGAGGTGGATTAAAGGCATCAACCGCAGAGCACCTCTGGGATCGATTGAGTGGGTCTCCACAGCCCCCTCAATCAATCCCACTGTATCGATCCCTGCAGCCCCAGAGTGTAGACATGCCCTGAGATAAAGGATTCCCGGACAAATCCCTTCAGGCAAAGACTGAAGTATATTATTGATTCTGTAGCTTGCACAGCTACTGCTGAGCACAAGAAACCAAAAAGTAAAAGTAGGTAGCATGTTCATAAGGATAGCCTCTACTACTACTGCCTATGTTGTACTATCTCTGAGAATAAATAGAGCTCTGTATTCAGGAACTAACTAGCATTAAATTTAATTCACAACTTAAAAAAAAATATTCACATGTATCTCCTACACCTTTGCTCTGGTTCACTTTTGTTCCTAAGCACTGTATTTGTGTGAAAAGGAAATTGTGATAATAATATATGTCTTATGCTCTCAGACTAACATTTTGTTTGGAGGGGAGGAGGAAACAGTAGAATGGTATTTACCTTTATGGATAATATGCACTGAATAGCTGTAGAATTTGCTGGGAAAACTAATTATTAATTATGCAATAAAGTAATGCTCCTTGATGACTGTGAGAATAATGAAAGACAGCATTTTTCTGCCTTTGCAAATACACTAGAGTCTTGTCAAATTCAAAATTGAAAAATTACTATTGCAAAATGTGGGCATTCAGTGTTGGACTGGGGAGAATACCAACCAATATTGAGGCAAACTTCTAAAGGAACAGTGCATTCATCATTTCTTCTCTTGTTTTCAAACTCAAATCCAGAGTGGTTTTCTTAGAAAGAGAAAGACTGATGGGAGAGCTCTACTGATCCGCCTCCTAGTCCACCCCGCAAAATGAATAATGCCTATAAGCAAAATTCCTTCAAAGAGATACATTGATTTGAAGACAATTTAAACTCTGTGGGGAAAGAACTGACATACAATAGGAGAACTAAATGCTGACTATCAAATCCAATACATTAAAAAGAAATTATGGAAATTACTATTGGATAAAGTTTACTAGAGTCTACAAACAGCAGAAAAATGCTTTTAGGCCCACCTTGCTTTCAAGAACTGTCTCTTGACTCAAGGTGATCAGGGGGTTTCTTGGGGAAAAAAAGAAAAATATTTCTATGGCTTCAGCCATAAACATGAAACACTCTAAGACTACCAGTATCTTCCTTCAACAGTATTTTTTCTTAGTTTACGAGGCACTCTGGGAAGCTGAGGTTGGGGGAGACTGTTTGCCAGATAGATTAACACAATAATAAACAAACTCAGGCACTTACCGTTTTAATTACATCATATAATTTCCTCTCTAACACCTCCCTCAAGTGTGCTGTTTCAGAACACAGCAATCAAGTAGTCTGCAGTAGGGGAATGATAGCACTTAGAAATGAGTCACTTTTACAGTGGGCCAGATTCTGCCATCCTTATTTGAATTCAGTAGCATCTTACTCTGAGATTACTACTTACAACATGTAGCGTAAGCCTCTCTCAGGGTGAGCAACGGCAGCAGGATCTGGACCCAAACTATTAAAGTAAATCTGCATAATCGAGAGATAAGATAAGTGTTTTGCTGGCTCTGAACCCTGAGTGCTGGGACTGATGACAATAGAGTAAGACCTTGTCTACGCTACACAGGCTCTGTAGATACAGCTGTACTGGTATAGTTACACAAAGAGAGAGCCCCGTAGGCCTACAATGTACGCCAAAATAAGGAGGAGTTCAAATGAGATCTTTCACAAAAGACCACAAAATATCAGCAGGAGGGAGGCTAATCTGGTTTGATTTGAAATTAATATAAAAGGTGATCTTGCACATTGACAGTTTGCAAAGTCCAATCTTCTACTCAAATCAAGCATTAATTTTGTTTTAAGATTATACAATTTTTCTTAATTGGATTTTAACAAACCATTAGATAGCATTAAGAATGCCAGTTTTACTTTAGGGGATATCTTTCAAAAGCTCTTTTATCTAAAATTCCCCAATTGTTCTTCAAATTCATCTCAAATGCCCTGATTTTCCACTGCCTCACAAGTTTTATGGTCATTTACATCGGCAATTGGCTGCACTACTTTTCCAACAATGCAAATGGAGGTTTCAGACTTAGTGCTATTTGACCCCATTTTGCGCTAACTTTACACCGTTGTAAATACATATATAACATGCACGCTGTGTAGAATCACCAATAATCTGCTCTATAAACTGTGCTGGAAAACTCAGTATAGTTTAAACCCACTTGAAGGCCATTTGCAAGAACAAAGCCAAGAGGTCTTAGTTTAAATGGGAATCAGGCTCAGTTTCCATAGGTGGAACTCTTTGAATATATTCCTGGTATAGAAAGAAAACACGATTAGCTGCACAAGTCTAAGAGGCATATTTATTTATGGATTTTTATCTCAAAACTCCAAAATGTTTTTCACAAAGGACTTTTTATGATACTTTGAGTATAGGTTCTGTTCTGCTCAGCTATTCTTTGAACTGTCTGTGATTTTGATTAGCTTGCCTTCTTTGTGACGCTTGTCCTCAGGAAACCGGTGCCCTTGTCAGCACCGTTAGAAGAAATCAATACAACAAAGAGGAGAAGAAAGTATTCACTGTACTCACTGTAGTGAATAAAGAAGTATTAGCTTGTTCAATTTCAGAAACGACTCACTAACTACCCTGTCATTCAGACACACAGTAAAATAACACAAACACATTCCAATTAAACCATGCACACACACACGGCTCAAAGAAAGGTTTCAGAAAGGAAATTATGATTTATGCTTGGAATGTTATCATTAACTAACTCCTGTATTCCCACAATCTACTCTGAAAGGTACATCAGAATCATACCTGGTGTTACAAGCAGTACCTTAAGAGCTGCAGTGCTTCAGGACAGTTCAGAAAATTCAGCGTTCACTTTGAGTTGGGTTGTCTTTGTAAATTTAAATCAGACATATAACATTAATGTCACTTCTGGAAAGTTTAATTTCCCCTCCATCTGTCATTTTATTGGTACTATTTTATAAAGGAAGGAAAAACAAATAGCCAGAGAAGAAAACTCAGGGGTCCCCTTATCAAACCTAGGTACAGATTATATGGTCAATGTGAAAATCATAGAAACATGCACTTGCTGCAGTGGCAGGATCCAAAAGCCTTTAAGCTAGGTCCATTACAGCAGCTCTATTGAAACGTATAGGTGCTCTGGAGTCTCTTGAACACATGGACCCAGTGGAACATGTAAGAAAACCCATAAGACATAAATGTCTTTGTGATTTCAGAAGCACATGGGACAGGTGGACACTAGCCTCTAGCAAAAGTCTTAATTTTGCTCAGCTCCTAATAATCCTACTATCATCTAGCTGAAAATCATCACAACTCAATTAAAAAACTATGACTTGTGATCAAGAAGCGATATCCCAGCCATTCCATCTCTGACTTAAGGGACCTGAAGATTTTGAGTTAATATGTAGGAAAAATTCTGCTTCTGTTTTATTCCTTTAGCTGAGGATAGTCCTGCTTTGGGCAGGGGGTTGGACTAGATGACCTCCTGAGGTCCCTTCCAACTCTAATATTCTATGATTTTATGATTCCTAGCTTTTTTCCTTGGAAAGATAGCTTTGAAAATGCAAACTAATGTAAAATTGATTACTAGATTTGAAAGTCTGACACTGATTTTTCCTAAAGTGCATAGGATCCTCACTGTAACCATTGTTGGAAGTTGGTCATGCTTGGTGAGGGGGACAAAAAACAGTTTCATGGCCCTGATCAAAAAATCTAAACTTTGCAAAACTTCAAGGATTGTAAATCTGTTTTCAAAGCAGTAATGGAAACTCAAACCTCATATTTTAAAGGTAAAAAGTTTTCCTTCTTCCAGGATTCTTTGTCTAACTTTCAAAGACAGCGGACAACTTCTAACCTACCACTAGGAACAGAATTATTCATGAAGAAATTCTGCTTTTATTTAATTGTTTGCTTTCAGTTATTGAACAAATGTGTAATGGTAGCAGGAGAGGCTGAAAAGTGAACAGATGACAGATAAAGAGGCAACACAAGTGACTGATAGTCTCTAGAATGGCCAGGATCTATGGCCACTTGGACCTGAAATCAATTTCTATAAGTGTTTAAATGATAAGCTCTCACTATACTGCTTATAATATTCAGTCATTCTTTTAACTTGGAGATCCCTCCTGAGATAACCAGGGATGGGACAGTCACCATGCTCTTGAAAAACAAACAAACAAACAAAAAATTCCAGAGGACTGTATGTCATAGTGCCAGATATAAATTGAGAAACCAAGAACATAGCCAAAGTTTATGAATATTCACTCAGACACGCACATGTGTGTAATGATATGTGGCCAACAAAGTGTGTCCTGCTCATTGCCTTTGGAAATGCACCAGCTGCTAAATCTTTGCACCTCAGTTAAAAATGTTATGAATAAGAAAATGGACCAAAAGACTAATCTTAACCCAGTACTTTCAGGCAGAGGATAGATATAAACAGTATATTAGCCATAACATTAGTGAAACTATGTAACATATGAACTCTGTTGGGAAGAAAAAATAACCTGTTCCTGAATTTGTGGATCTCAACCTTCAATACATCCCTTGCCTCTCCTCTAGGGTGAAGGATATTCTTGAATTTCATAGAATCATAGAAGATTAGGGTTTGAACGGACCTCAGGAGGTCATCTAATCCAACCCCCTGCTCAAAGCAGGACCAACCCCAACTAAATCATCCCAGCCAGGGCTTTGTCAAGCCACACCTTAAATACCTCTAAGTATGGAGATTTCACCACCTCCCTAGGTAATCTATTCCTGCGCTTCACCACCCTCCTAGTGAAAATGTTTTTCCAAATATCCCACCTAGACCTCCCCCACTGCAACTTGAGACTCCTATTTCTGTGATCTGCCACCACTGAGAACGGCTTAGCTCCATCCTCCCTGGAACCCTCTGTCATGCGGACTGCATTAGGAGGGGGGGGCATTTGTGTTATTTGACATCAGTATGTCAACATCATAGTAATTCATGTGAGATATACCATGTCAGGTGCTGTTAGAAAGGTTATAATGTGCTGAGCAAGAAGATAATATTTGTGTTCATGTGTGATATATGTGAAGAAAGTTATGGAGGTCTTTGATATCCCTGTATTTCAAACTGCGCTGTAGAAGACACACCCCAGACAGAGAGGCCGCAGGACAATAGCCCGCTTAATGGCCCATCAAGACCTTTACAGAAGTCAAAGACCTAGGAAGAAACTAAAGGCATACCTGAAGAGTTACCAGGATTGGCCCATGTGACTATGGACTCCATTTTGGTTCCTGTAAAGTTCCACAAGCCACATGGCCAGTAACAGAGGGTATATAAGATCAAACCACAGAAACCATTTTGTCTTTGTTTGGTTCTTTGCTCCTGTCCAGCTGCGGACACACCTCTGGATCAACACACTTGCAACTGAACTGAAGGACTTAGACCCATCCAGGTACTGGATGTATACCAGAGGAACTATACAACTCCACAATTGTTCTAGAAACCTGATGTATATGGACTTTTAAATCATTTGTGTATATCTGATTGCTTTAAGCCTTTAACACTTCTCTTATTGTTTGTTTTTCTTTTATTAATAAACCTTTAGTTTTAGTTACTAAAGGATTGGCTGGCAGCGTGGTATTTCGGGTAAGATTCAAACTTATAGTGAACTGGTACTGTGGCTGATCCTTTGGGATCAGAGGGAATCTTTTAGTAAAGAGCATAGAGTTTAAACAACTGGTCTCTTTACTGGACCTAGTGTCAGTTTGGGGAGCCAGAGACTGAAATGCAGTAAAGGGGGCTGTGTGTATTTGCACAGTGGCGTCTTGATAACCAGTGTGGGGGAATCAGAAGCACTGTTTGTGGCTGGTTGGGAAGTCTGACTGCAGTGTCACCCACCAGTGCTGGGAGAATTCGCTCTCCTTTTGCAGCCTGCCCTGACCCTGGCATTATCAGTGGGCTACCCTGGGCATGGACGGGTTACACCCTCTTCAGATACTGGATGGCTGCTATCAAATCCCCACTCAGTCTTCTTTTCTGCAGACTAAACAAGCCCAGTTCCCTCAGCCTCTCATAAGTCATGTGCTCCAGCCCCCTTATCATATTTGTAGCTCTCCACTGGACTATCTATCCAATTTGTCCACAACCTTCCTGTAGTGGGGGGAAGAAGGGGGAGGAGGGCAAAACTGGACACAATACTCCAGCAGTGACATCACCAGTGCCAAATAGAAGGGAATAATCACTTCCCTTGATCTAAAAAAGAGACACACTTTTAATGAAATAACAAAAGATTTCTGAAAATGTGTGGCGTACAGGTGTCTATCTTCAAACTCTAAGCCTAACCAGACTTCACACAAACAGACCACCCAAACAAACTAGACAAACAAACAGGCCACAACTGTTCAGATGGGATTATCAGGAGCCAGAATATATTTTTCTTTAGATCTTATCCTGCACAGTGTTACTGTCTCTTTAAAGAATAGGGAGGTAGAAAAGGGAGAAAAGAAAAGATGTTTGTGCCTGAAATGCAGAAGAGTTTTCTTCCACAGATTCTTGTGTTTAGTTATTTTAGTCTATTTGATTTATGTCCCTGTTATTCATTGTATACTAATCCTTGTACTATCCTTGACACAGGGAAGTATTTATGTTAAAGAAACATGTAATATACTAACTCGGAGAAGGTTCAGAGTGCTAAATTTCAATCGAGCTATTTGCAGAGGACACTGTGATATGAATAGTAGTGGGTCTGATTCGTGAAATGGAAAACCTGCCATAAGAAATAACAGATAAAAAAAGTTAAGTATATTGGCAGTTACCTATGGGAATAAATCACTGAGTGGTTTCTCTTTTAAATATCTCATTTATGGTATTCAAAAATAAATTACATAGAATACAAGTGGGATTACGTTAAGGCTAAAATCCTACTTGAAGCAGAGTTTTCCAGTCCTAACGATTATCACATTCTGCACTGCCCATAGGTCCTAATTCAACTCTCATACCAGTTTTACACCAATGTAACTATGTTGCTTCAGAAGGGCTACTCCTAATTTATGCAGGAGTAGCATTTATTCACATACATCAAATTTATTCAAATGATTCAAATTTCTATATATTTATATTATTATGTATATATAATATATGTGTATATTATATACTCTATTACATAGATAATTTAAAATTAGAGCATTTATTCAAATGCTTCCAATTTATTCCAGTTCATCAAATGTATTCAATGCTTTGGGACAGAGTCATCCTTCAACGTATTATCTAGACTTGAAGGTCCTGTAGCTATTCAGTTATAAATAACAAACTGTAATATTCCGTTACATCACTCCAAATTCATCAAACTAGACAGTCTTTAGGACAGTGCTCAGCAATAGCTGGCAACACCCCCCCAGAAGTACCTCTTGTAGGAACTGTGCTTCAGAGTCACTCCTCTGAAATTCAGTTGCCCACCTGATTCCTCCTTTCGCTTCTGTGTGGGGGGGAGAGGGGCGATAATAATTTGCCATTGGCCTATACCTACAGCAAATTATGACATCTTCTGTTCTGCCATAACTGCACTGGCTAGTACTTTTGGGGGTGGAGTCCCAGTTCCATGTTTTCTTCATCCCTCTTCATCCACCTGTTCCCTGCCCCTTATGTGTACCTAAACCCAAAGTCCAGTATAGTCTGGAGGTATAAGGGGGAAGGAGTGGTTCTTACTTCCCCTTTTGTCCCTATGTGGGTACATAGTTCAAGTCCCCATCTAGCCCATCTAATCAGGGAAAAGATAGTAAGCGACGGAATAGGTAACAATAAATAATCTAACAAATTTTCAGATGCTATGTGTGTGAATATCTATCTAGATGGTAAACATACTTAACATTTCAGACAGTTCAAAAAAGAGAACCTCATGTTTATACACATCCATGAAGTACCTTAAAAGGCATCTTTAATTGAAAATGGGAAGGATTTTTTTTCCCTAGGAAAAACTTCTAAGGAACAATAAATACAGATTCACTGTAACAACATATTTTATTGAACATATGCTTTTCCCTGATACTCTGCAGGGAGTTTTCCTCTTAGAAGTAAACCAAAGAGTCTGAGTATAAAAGATTATGATCACAAAAGTAGACTTATCAAATTGCTTTCCATTTTACTAAGGAGATAACATCCATTTGGGAGGCTCAGAGACCCTTGTTCTAGAGCAGTTCACCTTTGACAATTGTTATATTGTTTCATGCAACAGTATCAGTGGAGAGATTAGAACCTGAGATCCTTAGAGGGTCACAAGAAAGTAAAATAAAAATTAATCTCTTTATCACCTTCCTCATTTTGTAGATTTATATTTCACAAAAAGAAAACACGTGACAGACAAAGATGGTGGTAATGATGACAATTATTGACTGGGATTTTCAAAGGGCCTTAAGAGTTTTCAGTGTTGGAGGCCCAGTACAATTTGAACTGCTTGGCCACTGTCCTACAGGCCTAGCATAGCTTCAGTTGCTTGCTTGGCTATTCTGACCCCTGTAGCATGACATCTTCCAGTTGGCACAGACTGAATAACCTTACAGATGTCTCAGTTTCTGCATAGCATGGCACATTATAAGACAAAATACAGATACTTTATTGCTTTCAGCTGCACATAGATAACGGTGATGGGAACAACAAGTTATCCTTGAACTTCGGGGGGTTCACTGTTTTTTTGCCAAGGGGCATACTTTTACCCTGCTCCTCCTATCACAGATGTTGTTTTGACGACCCCAATTATTATGGTGAGATTGGAATGTAGTTAAGGGTGAAATGTAATGTAAATAATTAGCATATATTATAATGAGAGAAATCATTAGGTGAAGGTTGTTTATGGAAGGGTATAAGAAGCCATCACTTAGACAAAGGGGGGAGCTCCATCAACACCTGACTCCACGGGAGGTGCTGCAGGTTGGACCAGAGGATCCACTGGCTCCCTGGCGGGGCCCCTGAAGAAAGCCGTTCCTGTACACAGCCTTCTGAGTGACTGCTTAGCTCTCCAGGCTCAGTGAGTATGATATACTGTAGTTAATTTTAGGCTTTGTATTTAACTAATATATTTATAGAAAACCTTGCACATTAAACCTTATTGATCTGCAAATCGGGCATACCATGTCTCACTGGTATTCACATTGATCACAAAGTATCCAGAATCAACATTCAGCATCGGAATTCCTTTGATTAAAATAAATTGCCTTTCTTTTTTGGTCCCCTCTGAAAATCCCAGTCCACAATAACAGAAATAAACCCCTTTCAAATCAAATCCAAAGAATGGAACCCCCCCCCAAAAAAAGTATCTTCCACAAAGTTAGCATATACCCCTCAGGACACCCATACACTGACACTTTACAAGAGAATTCCATCAACATTAACTAGGCAGACATTTAGGCCATAAAAATACAGGCCAAAATTTTCAAACCTGGGTGCCTACTGGCTCCCAAGCCCATATTTAGCTTGATTTTGCAGAGATTATGAACATCTGCAGACTGCACTGACTGCAGTGGGAGCTGGGGATATATTCAGCACCTCTGAAAATCAAGCAAAAATTTGAATTAAGGTCTATTTTTGACACCTAGGTATAACAACTTTCGTCTTGGGTGTAGAGATGAACCATCAAAATACCTATCATTACAAAAGTAACATCACTAAGGTGGAATCTTTAAAACATATTGTCTAGATGCTAGAAACCCTCAAGACACTACTAGATGCATCTTCTTTTGTTATAGTTCATAACATAAAAGAGACAATGGAAAAAAATGAATAAATGTAAAGAAAGGTGAGGCAGAAAATAATGAAAAGGGAAAAGAATGTTGTTTCTTAAAAAAACTAGGAAGAAGGTGATAGGAAGAATGGGAAAAAGAACAATACTGCTACCACCATGTCAATATAAATCCAGCTGTTGGGACTGTTGTTTTCACACACAATACCTGTCCTGTGTTACTCAGGCATTGTCAGAAGTACAACAGTAATTCTGATCTTTTACCAGTTCACTCAATTGTATACTTCAATAGTCTGACTATTTTTCTCACATTACACCGAGCACTGGCATTGTGCTCTTTTCTATGAGGTGTTCATTTTGCTGGATACTGACCAGAGCAGCACTGAATTTGAAGTGCTGGTAAATTGGCCCTTCTAATTGTGCTTCAGATGACAACCCAGAAGAACCTTCAAAGCCTATGAGAGCAAGATTTATATGAGTGGCTGTCTCCTTAGTTCTTCTTTTGCAGTTTTCCTTTTCATTATCTTTAACAGTTCTAAGGCAGGTCTGACATGCAGGCCAACGGTTTGTACCAAGGGACAGGAGAACGGAGACTAGGCAAGTTGCAGGACAAAGACAATTAAAACATGTGAAAAATGGAAATGACAAAGTAGTTGAAGTCTCTAGTGATAAACTGAAATGAAATATGCCCCCACACTTACTATTCCAAGATAGAACATGGAACTTAAAAACATCTGGCAAAACATTTCTTCCTTTCTTCAAGGGCTGGACTGGCAGATTTTCTCCTTTTGTCCTTCCCCTGCCACTTCAGGTCTTATGTTGCACTTTTGCTCTTGTTTCTTTCCAGGCTACAAATGCTGCTTTGAATACCAGCTCAAACCAGAGGTCAGTAAAAAGATATTTTCTCACCCAAAGATAAATCACATTGCCTGGATGCTCCAGGCCCTTGCTGCACAGGAAACAAGAGATTGAACTTCATTTTCTTTGGTGTCCCATACATAGTGAAAAAATGTACTGTCACCAACAGCAAGAGCAGATTAGTTCTTCCTTCCTTCGATTTTGATTCTCCTGCTCTTTTTCCCATTCAGTAGTAAGCTACTTACCTTCAATTCAGTAGGACTACTCAAGGAATGAGGTATTTCTCAATGAGAGTAAGGCCTTGTCCACACTACAAAAATAAGTCTAACTAAGATAGGTTGATTACATCCACCACAGTAATTACTGAGGTGGCTGATGTCCCCACTACCCTCTTTGGGTCAATGGAGTGCGTTCTCACCAGGAGCGCATCCACTGACCTAAGAGGGACAGTGTGGGGTTCTGAGAGCCTGGTCTCTCATCTCCTTGCCAGGCTCCTGGAGGGCTTCCCCCCCTCACTTCCTGTTCCCTGCTGGAAGCTACCCTCGGGTTTCCTCCCTCCCTGTTCCCAGGGGGAAGCCTCCTGGGACTTCTTGCCCCTGAGGAGGGATATCCAGCTGCCCTGGCTTCCTCCCCCTCCACCCCCCCCCGACCCTAATCACTCTTCACTGGGACCCAGGCAGTCTTGTCAATTTCACGGCTCAGCCTGGTCCCAGCCAGGAGCAGAGACCAGCTGCCTGGGTTTCTTGCCCCACTCCCAGCCAGAGTGATGATCAGCTGTCTAGGCATCTCTCCCTGTTCTCAGATGGGTGACCAGCTGCTCAGCTCTCAGGGGTGTTGGAGCTGTGAAATTGACAAGAATGACAGCCCCACAGCAGATGAAAGGGAAGCAGTGTTTACACTGACGCTGTCACCCTAACTAAGCTGACACAAGACCTACACCTCTCATTGAGGTACTTTCATTATGTCAGCATAGCAGGGGAGTTTCATCGATGGGAGCAGGTTTTTAGTCTGTACTTCACTACTGTTTTGTCCACAAAAGCTGACTTTTGTTGACAAAACTCTCTAGTGTAGTCCAGCCCTGAGTGTAAGAGAACCAAGCCCATATTTTAACAATATGCTGTTAACCATTGACCTTGATGGAGAGACAGGGTAAGTGACATAGTATTTTTTATTGGACCAACTTCTGTTGGTGAGAAAGACAAACTTTTGACTTCACAGAGAGCACTTCTTCAGGTCCGATGGACAAAAGGGACACAGGGAAGCTCATTTCAGTACCCACAGCTGTCATTCTGAAGTAATTTCTCTGGGCAGCAAATTGCTATTACTGCTGTTTGAAACTTTAAAACCTAGGATCCAAAATAATACCTAGCATAATCTCTTTGGCAATCTATTTTTTGGCAATCATGAGCTCATAACTTAAGTATATAATGAAGTCAGATGAAATGAAGAGTTACACCACCAGTGAAATTGAACTGAGATATCAGAAGCACTGGTTTTCTGTATTTTCACCTATAGAACATTGCTTTAAAAGATATTTCACTGTTTGTCCAGTATTGAATGAGCTTTTATCTGCACTGGATTTTTCTTCATTTATACAGACCAGCTTCCTTCAGAATGTTCTTATGTTCTCATCTGTGTACAGCTTATGATTTAATATTTCAGATCCAAAACTTTCATCTCTCTTTCAGTTCTTTTTTTTTTGCATTTTCAGCTATAGAGATGTCAACACACTATAAAAATGTTGTTGGTGTTGTTGTTTTACTTTTATAGCTTCTGATCCTTTCAGTCATTGATAGGATCAAATTTTGGTAGATACATGCATATTTCTTCATCCTGACCTGTCTGCTGGGCTTATGATAGATCTTCTATTTTGTTTTTATGTCCATGTGCCCTTGTATTACTGATGCTGTATCTGTAAAGCAACAATATATTACAGTTTGTGAACCATCTTAGCTATAAAGAGAACTTGTTTTTAGGTTGCTTTGTTTCTTTCTGGTGAAATAAACTTCTAGGGACTGGTAGTGTGAGGCTCAGTGCCATCTTAGCAGGTACAGCAATTCACAAGGCTGGAGTTTTAGTTATTTTCATTATTATATTTTAACATTATCTAGATTTAAATATGGCTTTAAAATGAAAAATAAAGCTTTGAAAATTGATGCAAGGAATCATTCCTTAGGATGAACAATCCAGCAGATGATGTGTGATTTTTCAAGTCCCCACAAGACCTGCCATAAATTTCAAATATTGGCACAGCATGAGATTGTACAGCCAGTACATTGTACAGCATATTGCTTTGACATTCAGATAGAATCTATGAACAAAATATCGAATATAGAGGGGTAATTTTGAGTACAAATTTTGACACTTATTTTTGAAAGTTCAAAGTTCAATGATGTTTGAATCTAGGATTTGGTTCAGCAAGTTCATTGAACAAGGACAAGCTGAAAAAAAAATCAGATCTGCTCTAGGTTTGAATTCTGAACTCTGCCAAAGTTTGGGAGTGTTTGAGCCTAGGACTTCACTTGAGGTCTATCTCTAATATTTACAAAATATAGGTCATGCAAAGGAGTCAGACAGTCAACTTTTTTCCACACAAACGAGATTTAACCTTAGAAGTCCACAAGCCTACCCCAAAGGTTGAAACTTTCAAAGGAGTTCAGCGAAGTTAGATGCCTAAATCCCACTGGATTGCATTTGGGCACCTAACTCACTCAGACTTCTTTGAGAAGGAGTCTTAAAAGATATGTGTATCATACCAATTCAGCTCTTAATGGTCTCAATTGGTATGATAAACATATCTTTTATAGTGGCCAAGTGCTTGATGTTTCAGGAAAAACAAACAAGTCATAAGGCAACTAAAATAACAAATTGTTCCATACTGTGTATGTGAGGAGTGGAAGCCAAACTAGCTACATTGGTGCAAACCACTAAGAGAAATGTATTTAAATTTTAAAGTAGTAAATTACTGCATTAAGCTGGATTGGTTTAAATACAATTTTAACCTGCTTAAGTGTGTATCTCTAAAGGATTTGCACTGATGCAATTAGATTGACTTTAGTTACACTAGTGCAAGTTTTCTAATGTAATCAAAGGCTTTCTCTTGTACATAGTATAAACTTGGTGAACTGAAGTCCAGTTACCTTGAATTCTGATGTAACTGAAGTTCGGTTTGGTCTTTTTTAGGATCATATTGGATAAAGTGCAGATAGTTTGACCAATGTTCTCACTAAGCTCCAAGGAGACCCAAGGCATGATCCATCTCTACCTTGCATTTGGTTTCCATTTCCACTTCATTTCCATTTGTGCAAAGTTGAGAAATGCCACCAACTATTCTGATTCTCATTCCATTTATAAATAGGTGTCAGCTTTATTTACATTATGTTAATGATTAAGGAAGTGACCTTATAGTTGGAGATATTTATCCTCTTATAATGAAGTGAAATAGTCTCAATGAACAATTAACATAACATTTGTATATAGTGATAATTTGTGTCTAATTTTTCAAACATACTTTTCTCTTTTTTTCCCCAAGTTGAAATATGTTCTGACTTTGTGAAGCCATCGCAACAAGTTATGACAAATATACAAAATGAAATATACTTACCATACCCACCACAAAGGAGGAATTTACAATTGAATGGTTTGCTATTTACAATGCACTAGGGATAGATACCATTTAGCTCAGGTACACTCAGGAAGCACGCCAAGCCAAAAATATGATGAAGATGGAAATAACTAGGGGCCAGATTTTTCAGAGATACTGAAAATCTACAACTCCAACTGAAGTCAATGGGACATGCAAGTGCTCGGCACTTCTGCAAATTAAACTCCTTAGTCTTTGGTTTTTAGTACTGTATTTTTAATTTTGTGTATGTGTTTTTTCTCAGGATCCACCCTTCACTAAATATGCAGTGACATTAAATTAATCTCTGTCAAAGAAAGATCCTGTTTCCTACTCAAGGCTTTCATCCATTAAGCCATTTCAAAGTATATTGGGCCAGATTCTCTTCTAGGAACTGGCCCTTTTGCACCATTCAGGTGGAAAAAAAGTCTGGATTCCACCTGCAGTCAGAGAATTCCCTTGTCAGAGATGAACTCCTGTCTGGCACATCTGTGTCAGATCCAGAGCCTTTTGGCTCTCCCTTCTGGGGTAGGCATTGCGAGAATGAACAGGAACAGGGATGTGGAATTGCACAACTCCATTCTGCTATAACTTTAAGGGGATTAAGAAATCCCTTCCAGTGGCAAAATTTGCAATTGCCCAACTGCAGATCTAAGTATTGTCAGCACTGGCCCAACCATGAAAATCAGGGAGGCATAACCAGCTCATTGATGCCTTCCTCCTCAATCCTACCCCAGGCAGAGCAATAACGCAGGAAAGAATCTACCCCTTATTTATTTTTAAAATATGTGTTGTTATTAGTATTAAGATAAGATATAAATATAAAATATCTCTTATCTTAAAGGTACCTTTATGAACTAAGTGCAATGATTACTATGAAAAAATGAGAGTCCTGTAGCACTTAAAGACTAACAAATTTCTTCAGGCATAAGCTTTCATAAACCCACGGGTTGCAGCCCACAAAAGCTTATGACCGCAGAAATTTGTTAGTCTTTAAGGTGCTACAGGACTCTCATTATTTTTGCTGTATATAGAATAACATGGCTACCGCTTGGAAATCATTACTATAGCCACCATAGCAATGCATCCTCTCTATGTGAAACAGAGCAATTTTCTTACTCACCTTATTCAGTGATTCTGTCTTGATGCAGATGGAAGAGTATCACCCATGTCATCTTTACTACTTCCTGTGACACTGAGCTTCGTTCTCCCAACCAAGCATGAAAAAGACCTAACTCTGGTTAGATTGTATAGTCTGAAGGGAACACAACACAAGATGATAAGACTGAAGGTCACAGATGTATGAGAAAATATGATTGCTAGCTTGGATAGTGTTTTTACTGCTGCACTACCCTTTTATCCTTCATGCTGGAGGAAGGAGGGTTTGAGGCAGCAGCATCCTGTGCTCTGGCTATTCTTGGCTGTGAAGCAACCTCTAGACAGCCATGAGAATGCTTTAAATTATATATAGTTAGGTAGGCTCGCAGATTGCCCCAGCGTATGAGAAGTTGCAAAGGAGTGTTAAAGTCACTTTTGCCAATCTCACCATTCCTACATTTCTCAGAACCCTGAAGGACTGGAGAATCTAGCACAATATTCTTTAGTCAAGTGTGCACAATGTGTGGTTTGGGTTTTTTATTTTAACTGGCCACTTATTGTGTGGTAAGCCCTCAGCCAGAGCCTGTGATAACTCATTCCTTAACCAGACTCTGTAATGACTCATCCTGCAAATGTGCTGCAACAGCCAATTCAAGAGCTCTCCAGTGTCACATGACCTCCAGAGACAGCTATTTAATCCCACAGGAAGAGCAGCAAACTAGTCTGTGCACTGTCACAATATGGCTGGGAATTGTTCCTCTCCTGTGGGGTGGGGCCGCCTGCCTGAGATTTTTGCCTGCTCCAGTTTATTCTTCAGGTACTCTACCTGCTTCAGTTCCTGCCACAGGCTTTTAGCCAGCTGACCTTTCACCAGCACCCTCTGGCTCTGTGGTCAGCACCCTCCTGACAGTTAGGCTGGGCCAAGTGAGATTAATGGTTTTAATACTTTTAAGAGGAGTTGCCATTAAAACACAGTGGGGAGTTGGAGTCAAAGAATGCACAGTCAGGGAGCTGCTGTTTTTTAAAATTTTTTTTTAAAGTGTAGTGATAGTAGGAAGGATTTGTGACTTCACAAAACCAAATCAGTAGGGCTGTGAAACCTCAGCAGCTTCCTTACCTGCCGTTCGTCAGCGTTGTGTACAAAGGGATCTTGCAATACCATGAGCCTAATGTCAAAGCACCATGACTAGGGGGCATATTTTCTTCAAGAAGCAAAACTTGATTGTTGAGAGAGACACACCAAAAGGCAGTATATCAGATCCCTCTTTGCCACTTTCAATTATCAATTAATCAATTGAAACTCAATCCCTGGGGGATGAAGTGAATTTGACTTGTTTTGTTACATACCTTTCTAGCTTTCAAAGGAAAATACTCCTTTGTTATTTCCTTGCAGTATGCCACACGGTTCTTGAGAAACAACTACGATCAAGATCTCCAACTACAGTATAAAGGAAACTATCCCTGAGGAGAAACTTTAATTTTGAGAAGACATATGACTGAACGTCAGATACTTTGTAGATAAACCCCTGACAGCAGCTGTTTTGATCTGAAACTGACCAAAAACATACCCAAATTCCTCTCCTCCAGAATTATTTCTTACATTTCAGTGAGTGAAAGATAAATATTACAACTATCAGGTGACTCCAGTAACACTGTTATAAACCCAAACTTTCATTGTATTATACTGTTAAATGGTCACAAAAGTGTTTCGCTCCCTAGGTAGAATCCTGGGCGGGAGGCCTCACTCTTAGCATTTGTCAGCAATGATTGCCTTGAGACTGTACACATTGTCTCAAGATAAGAACTTTGTAGGGAAATGCAATCATCCGTCTAGTGGATAAAACAAAAGATATTTGAAAATTGTCTAGAAAGTTTCACATCAGCACATCATCGAAGCAAATCTAGCTGCCATTACAGTGCATAGAATATTTTAGCACTGAAACACATGTAATGAAGGGAAAAGATTACTGATATAGACTTGTTCATGAAAAATGGTGAGCAATCACAATTAACTTACACTTTTTTAAGTCTTGATTTATCTCAGCTCAGTTGTACACTAGAATTTAGATGCTGATATCATAGAATCATAATATCATAGGACTGGAAGAGACCTCACGAGGTCATCTAGTCCAGTCCCCTGTACTCATGGCAGGACCAAGCATGATCTATCTAAGGTAGTCAGTAATCTCAATGAATTCCCTAGACTGCACAACCGAAGATTTGCTTTTATTTTTAATCACTTTTGAATCACTTGAGTTCTCATCTCAGTTATTTTCATTGTGATCTGAAAAGCTTATTGTTTTTGTAGGCAGCTTCAACTCATATCAGAGGTCAAAGTCTTGAATAAATTCTTTCATCAAATTTTATGACACTTTTATTGCCTTTGTCTTTATATCAATATAAAAATGTCTCACACAGCTGCTTTCAGATACCCAGCTGTCTTCTATGTCTGAGACATACTTAACATTAGCACTTTCCCAGGATATACTGAGGATTTGACACAGCTGTTTTCTTCCTAACACTGAAAAATAATATTTTCGGAGACTGTCTACAAACCTGTCTACTCAAAGCACTAAGTCTTCTGTTTCTGTTCTTCCTAAAACACCTACTCGGGTCCTATAAGACCACAAAATCATGGATGCTCGCACACTTTCAGCATGCCCAGTGTCATTTGACTAAGGTGGTGATGATTTTTTTTTTTACTCATAACACTGGAAATGCAAACTGTTTCTGCCAATGGAAAATGCCATTTGAAACACAGCATTTCTGTACCTTACAATTCACTCTCCCAGGTTATACACATGCATTTCAAATATTTCAGCAGAGAAAAACTCATCTCTTAAAAGAAAAGGGCAACTTAAATCCTTGAAAGCCCATATACTGTATGCTTTTAGTTCAGGGTGATTTCTTCTCCACCTTTTTTTTTTTTTAAAATAAAAATGCAGTCTCCACACAATCATTTTTTCTATTGGGAATATTAAAATAAAATATTTTGTTTTGGGTAAATTCAACATAAATGGAAATATTTTCATTGGTTGACCTGAACCAAAATATTTAGTTCCGAGTCAGGCAAACATCAAACTGCACCTGCCTATAGTACTGCAGTGCCTCACAAATTGTGGTTTCAGTGGTTCATGTCGCCATTCTCTCTTATGGACCAGACCTCTTGGCTAAACTACTGATATCATGATGCACTGCAGCAGCTCAGCAAGAAGGGAGCCTACGTGCATTATGGGAGACTCGATCTGGCCATGAGCTCTGCACTGAAAGGAGAATGGAGGCATGAGGCACCCATACTAAAACTCCCAGGAGGCATTGTGAGACTTGTGAAACCATTTCTAAACTGGAGTGTTTGGATTTTGGCTGAAAGATTGTGACCAAAAGAAAGGGGGGTGGGGGATGTTTTTTATACCAGACAGTTGAATTTACTATGGAATAAATGTCACCACATGATGACACCATGGGTTTGAAACACTGGTTTACAACACTGGTTTAGTTGTTCTGTGAATAAAGCTGGGAACTTAAGCTGACTGGACTGTCAACCCAACAAGTTTCAGTAGCACTGTATTCATTTAAACACACTTCACTGGGGAGAAAACAATTCACTTTGGCTTGAAATTCCTCATTTTTTTCATAGTACAGTCATGAGAGATTAGCTTTTCAGAAGTAAAAGTCTTCTATGTGCAAATGTCAATTTATGTCATGAATAATTTTTAAAAAGGTTTGTTTTCCAAGAACTGCCAAAAGATGACTTAGAATTAATAGGAATCATGTCCATCATCTATTTTGATATTGTCACTCCTGTCCCACTAAGATATTCCAATTATTCCTTAAATAGCATTTTTATATTGCTTTAGTGTCACTTGCTTGAATATAGAATGTATCTGTATATAATTTACTGAATAAACAGTTATCTCTAACCACTAAATTAAATAATAGCAAAACATTGTGGTCCTGATGTTGTCACGATCTCCGTTATTTCAATGGGACTGCTCACTGAGTAAGACACAAAGGAACATAAGTAAAGGCGGCAGAATCATATTCAATTTAATTCATGTTTATGTTCCTTTTATACGTGATCTACCTTTTCCCTCCATTTTCTCCTTATTACATAGACATTTAAGGATTATCTTTACTGCCGTAAATCAAGTTTTAGTAGTGAATAGTATATCCGATGCCACATGGAAAATCATTAGGAAAAGTCCAAGGTTATATGGTGGCTGAATGGCTTTTGCTGTCGGAGGCATTGCGGGCCTGGTTGTAAATCTATTAACTAGGGATAAATTCAGTCCTATATTTAATTGAGATAAGATTCTGCTTATCAGAACCAAAAATCAGGCCAAATGTTTTGATTGCATGACTCAGAGGATGTAAGAATGGCCATACTGGGTCAGACCAATGGTCCATTTAGCCCAGTATCCTGTCTTCTGACACTGACTGATGCCAGATGCTCCAGGGGGAATGAACAGAACAGGCAATCATCAGGTGATCAATCCCCTCTCACCCATTCCCAGCTTCCAGCAAACAGAGGCTAGGGACATTTCAGAGCATAGATTTGGGAAACAAATTTATGCTATTCATGCAGTTAGCATGAAAGAGAGGAGCTGGTTCCCCATAAGAAGTTCTAACCACTAAAAACAAATTCTACTGTATTAGAGCTTGTCTGCATGGGAGATTTGTTCCAGTTATGTTGGTATAATGAATCTAGCACAGTTAAACTGCTATGGTTATACCAGTATAACTTCATTGTTTAGATGCTCTTATCCAAAAGTAGATGGTTTCTGTTGTCTTAACTTAAACTGCTTCCAAAGCACCATAAACTCAGCTGGAAAACGGCTGTCTTACACCAGAATAAGTGTGCCCACATAGGCAGTTATATCAGTATAACTACAGCAATTTAATCTCACACCTTATTTATAACAATATAGCAGACAAGCCCTTATTTACTCTGCATAAAGTATGTTACAGCTCAAATTATTGTTCTTTTGTTCTTGGTCAGAATAGTGTCCGAGCAGGCGTGAGTTATTTTTTTTTCTTTCCTCTTCAATATTTTGTATAACTCAATGAGTTTCCCGTTGACTCTTCATCCCAAATACGCAAAACTAGTTTGATTACCCATTGTGAACAACTGAGATATTTATGGAAAGTCCATTCTTTGTCAGTTTTGTTGTCCTCTTTTGTGCCATCTCTTTTACAACGTAATTTTATCACTTTGTGGGGAAAATGTGGGTTTTTTTCAAGGGTATTTTAGTCAATACAAAACATATGTAAAATGGCATATCTTAATCAAAAGATCTGCTCCTTGCATTTAGTAAGAATCAAATATCAGCTACTTACTTTTAGAGATATTAATTTTTAATCCTTTTAGTATGGCTGACTCAGTACAGATATTAGTTACATTTTCTTCTATCATGTTCTAATTACAAAATCTTTCTGCTGCTGATACACAAGCCAGAATTAACACACCTTAACTTTCAGATCCCAGAATGTCAGTTAGAAAAATAAAGCGTATCTGTGTGCAAATGGAGCAAATCTGTGATGAAGCCAAAGACATATAATGAACAAGAACTTCATTATTTCTTCAGTCTATTTTTTACATAATTTTCAGAGTGTGTCTTTACTTTCTAAATTGTAAATCTGGAGGGACATCTCCTTTGAAGTAAAACTCACATTAGATATAATTGTTTCCTAACATTTACTTTAGCTTGGAACTGAACTTGAAGGAAGAAAAATAAAGTCAGGCACTGTAACACTATTGCTGTGCACCAGAGCAGTGTAGTTTAACTGCTTTTAGTTTCAGCATG
The DNA here is from genome assembly GCA_007922155.1 of Mesoclemmys tuberculata. Classification (NCBI taxonomy): domain Eukaryota; kingdom Metazoa; phylum Chordata; order Testudines; family Chelidae; genus Mesoclemmys; species Mesoclemmys tuberculata. Next base: position 46,965,988 of record ML675601.1, read on the forward strand.
CTGCACACTGAAGAAACGGGAGCCACTCAGTGAGGTACCTCCTGCAACTGCACAAGGCACAAAATGTTCACCACTTAGCATATGGGGCATTGGTCTCAGGCCACACATGCCCAGATGTTATTCCAACTGAATCTTGTAGATAATCAGGGACCACTCACTTCACATGAATTCTGAGGTTCTAGCCATACCAGGCAAAATAGGGGAGAGGGTGAGGAAAGTCAGGAAGAAAAGAAGCCTGTGGAGTCCACTGTCATGCTTTGGCCAGCCCAACAACTGTAGCTGCATGTAATATTGAACATATACACATTTGAATTTAGAAGTGGAGTGGGATGTCTGGATGTCAAGAAAGCTGGTCTCTTTTGGAGAAAGGACAGGGGATGTTGCCTTGCTAATGGATATGTTGGGGGCTGTTTTTCTGAGTCACCTCTGGCTAATAGAAGGGGAACACCAGACTAGATTCTTGAGATCAACTCCATCTGTACAGCCAATGAAGTGTCATGGGATTCAGCCAGGGGAAAAGTGGAATTTGTTCCCCTTTCTATGCATGTTTTCTCTGGTAGGTTTTTTTGGAGCATGTTACTTAAAATTTCACCCTCTGCTGCTGCTACATTGTAACCTATGTCTATATAGAAAGTTAGAAGCATATTCATAACTGGAACAGTTACAATGAAGCATCTCTCCTATCTTATTGCTAGACATCTAACTTAATGAAAATTACAAGACACTTCAGTGTAATAAATAATACATGACAAAGTGTGTGCTACTATGAGATAACACACATCTCGGAGGCTTTGTGACACATGCCTTAGAATCTCTTAGTGCAATTATAAAATGGCTCAAAGTTAGAATTTTAAAAAGAGGTTCACGTGTTTATAGCTGTCTACAAAAGAGACATGACTAATTTGTTACTGTGATGATTAATGGGAAACTTGAAAGGAGGGAAATATATTATTGCTTTCTTATTCTGATAATTTTATAGCTTTCCAACACAGGGAATGTAATATTGTTTTATAGCACTGGACTCCTGCCAAGGTCTGTGATGTGACAAGATTCAACTACACTATAGCTAATGTTAACAATCTGTAGAATGTTTCATATGAGCAAAAATACTGAATAACCTCATTCAGATTTCTCCTGATGTGACAGTGTTTGATTATCTTGTTTTCATCCACCTTGGCTTAAGACTAGATTGGGACCCTGCACTGTCCTTCAGGCAAATAAAAGGCTATACAAAACTCCTTTATACCCATCTCACATTGTGGCTTTTAACACAGGTGTGAAGGGGAAGTAGGTGCTCCTGCCCATATGGGTAGGTAGTACCTTGGTTTTTCCCTACCAACCACACTGACCTGCAGAGATGAACCAGTGTTTCGGTGAAAGTAATCCTCACCAGGTAAAGGCCCATCACAGTTTACTTCCATCCTGGAGCAAGGTGGAAACCAGAAGCCACATTGTCATAATCTGGTTCCTGGTCTGCTCCTATAGCAGTGCAACTATACTGCCCCTTACTGAAAGGCACAAATAAGACCATAATACAGAGCGATCGTTGTTTGTACATTTGAATACTAGGAACCAAATATTACTTACAGACCCATATTTATTAAGGGGATTTTTGTGCATTATAATGTATGACGTACACTTTGGTCCAATATATGGTAGCAAGTTATCTGACTTGGCCACATTCTCTTCAGGACCAATATGTCAGAGTGGAATCTAAAAAATAGCACTAGAAATCAGTTTCTTGGGCAAAATCTTGAACTGACAGTGAAAAGAATCTTCTAGACCATTTAGTTTATCCTATCTCTTATTTTTACTAATGATAAAGCATGCAATTAATCCTCCAAAGCTGATGTTTGGTACTCAGTTTTTCTGTGACTAGAGAGGAGAATGGGAAGAACTGAATTCATCTTTGTAATATTTAAGTGCTGTAACCATTTCTAACCCAACCATTTTTAAACGGGGTGTTTTGTCTACACCACTCATTTTTTTCCGGTATTAGTGACTTTAGGTAAATACATGCACTCCCATTGGGAGTGAAAATTGCATGTCAAGTTTCATAAAATCTCAAAAAGGCAATGCATGTAGTAACCAGCTGGGATTGTGAGAGAACAAATGGAATTTTACAATACAACTACAACAGAGGACAGTTCCTGTGAAAACTATGTATAGAATTTATTATTTATTGTAATGTATTAACATCAAACTTTATATCAAATACACACAATTTTTAACTAAAATAACCAGCTTAACTCCTGGTTAATAATGCTTTTTTTCTGTTTGCTGGAAATTCTGAAAAATTGAATTTCCCCCCAGTGTTTTGATTAGCTGAAAAATTTGAACAAAATTGTTTTGGGTCAAATGAAACATTTTGTTGGACAAGAAATGAAACATTTTGCTTACATTTTGACTATTTAAAGGGTTTGATTGTTTTTTAATAAAATTAGAGGAAATTTTTAAATTAAAAATTGAAATACTTCATTATGAAAATATTGAAATGAGATATTTCTTTTTCTCGTCTGACAATAATATCATCCGAAACAACACTAATTAGTGAAATGTTCCAGTGTTACTGAATTTGCATTTTTTACTGAATGAAATCTTTGATGAAAAATGTCACTCAGCTCTATATAATATGAAGTTAAGATGGTGATGAATATGACCCACCATTTCCTTCACTTTTTTAGTGTCCTCCCTATTTCCTTTTTCTGTTATGTTAAAAAAATATATGTAGTCTATTTTTGATGTCACATCTTGTTTTGCTTTTTCTTCTCTCTATATTGGGACAGAGCGTGAGCTACATCAGTAAGCTTTACACCTTTCTGATCCTGGCCCTTCACTGTGCTTAGGTCAGTCTCCTGGAACAATTAATAGAGAAGCCCTGAGGCTTCTAACTTATGGCCAACTATTATGGCAACAAGGAGCCATTCTAGCAGGTGAGGTTTGCGGGAACACAGTGCTACATCCATGTGCATTTTCCCCCAGCCATGCATATTATGTTGAGGACTGGAAGGGAGGCTGAACTAAAGCTACAACGTCACCTCAGTATTCACCTTTCCTCAGAAGAATCCTAAGGGGGCCATCTAAGTTGGGATTCTAGCAGTTTTATGCCCTTGGAAGATTGCAGAGCAGCCGGAACACAGAGAGAGTAAGGTTCTTGATCACTACTGTTTCTGTCTTTATTTATATATTTATTTGTTTGGTTTTTTAGATATCACAGCGTGATGCTTCTTGGTATTGTAAATGTTGCCTTTAATGGTGACCACTCTATTTTATATTTGTTTATAAAATTACATGTGTTTCCCACTTTAGTTCACATTTGTAGTCATATGAAAAGAGTTTAAGAAAAAAAGAGGAATTACAGTACATAGATGGGGGACAAATTCATAAAATTTATGCCTTAAATTAGTCAACTGAGTCTATATTTATGTTAGAAAATATTAGTCTTTACTTTTTAATAATTCAACTCTCATGATTTCTTGGCCAAACACCCCCAGAATCTTTTCTGTATTAGCCAAAGGTGCCGGCTAAACTTTAATGTTAATGCGGGTTTTGTTTTGGATACATGAATTCCTTTGTCCTAGTAGGCCTGTACTTTATTATCTATGTTTTTACTCTTAACTGTAGCCGATCCTAGTATGTTATCAATAAGCTTAACTTTAGCTGGACTTTACTGTGTTATTAAATAATGAATTGTGTCCTTTGTACTATAAACTCCTGACCTGTAGAGAAAGGTCCAGAACAGAGTTACCTGTAACTGATATGCAGCCGATTTTTTCTGTCATTAATCAGAAGATCTATTGAAGGATTGTAATGGGGCCTACAAACCTCATACTGAGCACAGCCAGAGGGGAGAGATGAGTCTCCCCTGTTTACAAGCGAGCAGCTTGATGATACTCCCATGCAGCTGCCAGAGCTGCCATTCATGGAGGCAAGCATTCAAAGCTGCAACCAAGAGAAAACAAGGTCCACTATAAAAGGAGAGCACAGAGCAGTAATTGGAGTTACAGAAGCCTGAAATAGGAAAGGAGCAACAGCCCTGCACCAGGCTGTCTCTAAAAGAAAACTCTGAAAGACTGCAAGCTGTAAAATTTAGGGGTTGATAGATTTAACTGGAGATGAGGGTCCAGAAAGTTGCCTGACTGAAAACAAACTAAAGAGGGGCAGGTAGGAGAAGCCCCTTGGAGACCACACCAAGACATAACAAGCTTGCTTTTGGCTTACCAGGAATTAGTCTAACAGATTTGTCATAATGCTTTGGTTATAAATGTCTTTTGTAGTTGATAAAATAGTGGATGTTTGAACAGATGTCTTTAGCTTATTAATTATTGAAACCACATACCACGAAAAGAAATCCATGCTCATAGTTCATTTACTTTTTTCTTTACTGTGAATATGCAATAAATATAAAGTGATGGCTGTTATAAATGTATGTAGTAATGGACAAAATGGTAAATTGATAAGAGATGCTCACAAATGATCTGTAATTAATAAACTCTAATATGGAAGGAACATCTGGTAGAGCATGTGTTCTATAATCAATGAATTAGCAAAACAATATATAGATTAATGTTTAAGCATTAAGAGTTAATTGTGGTCGCAGATGAGTCTAGTATTGACAAATTAGTTTAAAATATCCTTGGCTTATTGATTCAAAATATAATCAAGCATGAGAGGAATATTTCTCTGTTCTGAACAGTATATAAAAGACGAGTTTTAGGGAGTTAGTCAGAAGTCAACACCCTTGGGCTGCCTCCTTTCACTACTCTCAGATTTGGTACATATGTTTTCTCTTCTGTATAGTGCTATGGTAAGTATTGCTTGATTGTATTACTCAAATAAAACTTTAGCTGAGTTATCTGACAGCATGACTTATTAAATCCAAAAACACAACGTGTGCATCCAAATAGGTGGTCTGATTTTCAGAGTTGCTGAGTGCTCACTTCTGAAAATGTTGTCCTTTGACTCCTTTTATATTAGTAATAAGGTGTTGAAACAAACAAAAGAACACTTACAATAAGGTAACTCCATGCAGCATCCTAGGTGGTAGAGTCTGACTGCTGGATTTTCATAAGCTAATAGAAAACAATATAATTAAAATTATACCATTAATCATGTAGATTTACTGTTATTCACAGTCAACATTTTATAAAAAGTATAAAATCTTGTGGTTCAAAAATAACAGCCTCTAGTTGTATATAGCATGAGTAAGTTTGAAAACACTACATTCAGCTGGTAAGCTCTCTAATAAGATAAAATAATTTGATGAAGTTATGTTACTGGAACATACGATTCCAGGGACCAAACTGTCAACTTCAGGACAGTCCTTGATATTTTTTGGTTACAGCAATGGTTACCCTGAGAACATATTTTATGTATTTTCTTTTTGATGGCATGATACACAATGTTTGAACAACAGAAAGGAGGCGGTGGGGGGGAGAGAAGAGTGCAGATCAGTCTTCATGTAGTGAAAGAGAAAATGCTTTCTACAATGGAACTGTCCATGATCTTGATCAGCGCAATGTAGCTGTCCCTCTTTCTAAGCCAGATCAATACAATTGATAAATGAATCTGACACCAACCATAATATTTTGTGTAAGTGCAGATATTAGATGGCATTTTATTTATAATACACCCTAATGTGCTTTAAACCAAAATCAATAGCTCATATGAAGATCAATATAATTTACACAAGCATATAAATCCAATTATAAAATAAGTGATCACAAACCAATGGAGGCCATACACAAAACCATAAATTTTATATATAAATTAACACACTATAGCCCCTTGATGTTAGAATGATTGTTGTGGATCTTTCACTTACAAAAACTGTTAAAGCTGACGGAACAAGTATTTTTATATCTAGATTACTGTGGTTTTGTTAAAATATGTACAAGACAACCTGCTCAATATAAAAGCCAAAAAAGTTGGAATGCAAATCTAAATACAGTATTTCACATATAAATTGATCTGTTCTGAATCAATAGAAAATCCTGGCAAAACCAATACATTGTATATGGCTTGTTAATAAAATAATGTATTGGCGATACAACCCTAACTGAAGTTGAATAAATATAGTGAAACTTTTAGTATTAACATAGCACAAGTTGTATGTCTAGCCTATTTGATAGAACTGTAGGTCAGACATAAGTCTGCCTTATGTAATATCAGACATCAGAGCACACAAGTATGACTTAGGACCATACATAGTTTACATGACATAGACTGCTATTTCCAGCCGTCAAAGACTAGATTAGCCAATACAATGTCTATCTAGAGATGTATAATGTGTCATTCCTCCTGCTTGTACACCACCGTGCATGGGTATTTGGTAGAATACTGTTATCACTTTTATTTAGTAAAAAGGTGGTGCTCAATTCCAAGTTTAGGAGCTAGGTTTTGGATATACACATTATGGATCAAAACATCTCATCAAGTCCCAATCAAAATAACCTGATTATGTGCTGGGGCAGTCTGGAAGGTGAGGATATTAATTAGTGAGTAGTACTGCTGGCACCCAGTCTGTGGAGTAAAACTGGTGGAGTGACACTTCTATATTTAGAGTAGTTTCTGTGCGTGTAGCACCCTCTTAACACCCTCCCACGGAGAGGGGAGAAAGAATGTATGTTTCGTATAGTAATTTATTCTTTTGCCACCTCTTGTGACTGGTCTGAAGCTTCCTCTGCATAATAAGTCTCCCTACCACACAAGGTGTGCATCCATTATATGGATCAATTATATCCCTAATTTTTTCCCCTCTACCCACTGCGCAGATGAATTAAGAAGGGCATCTGTGCAAAGAGTTTCTTCTCCTGGACACATGAGTTCACCCAACAATACTTACCCTTCTTCTCACAAAGTTCAGTTTGACTTGGCTTGTACGTAACCTGTGTTTTGGGTGATAGCTGAAACAATAAAAGCTATCTTTCTCCAGAAAGGATCTTAATAGCGTCTTCTATTTATCCTGAATGAAGGGCAGCTGTCATGCCCAAAAACTTCAATGATGTTTCACCTAGCCTTCATCATCTATGTACTAAAATTCCAGGATTGTCACCCAGACTGTGTCACTTTAAAGCCTAGCATGTCTGAGTCAGTGTGAAGTAAAGGTACAAGCATGGCTGGTTCTTTTTGTTCAGACTATCATAACTTTCAAACATCCCCAGGATTAGTGATCTGTTATTTCTCCCATCCATTTGGAGTTTTGAATTACACTTTACAGCCTATTTCATGGTACTAACAAGTCTCCAACTATTTGTTTCTTCAGGTAGAAATGTCCAATATTCCAATATTCAACAAGTTCTAACCAAAATAAGAGACTGATTCTTGTACTCTTGTTTATGTTGAGTAAGGATCTTTCTCCACCAATTGTTTCACTATTGCAATGTGACTCAGTGCAGCGGTAATATCTAGTAATAAGTAAATAGCATAAATGCAGATATTATGCAGCACTTTTTCCCTTCTATATGGGGACTTAATAATCCACCTTACTGCCCTTAGATTGCTGACTTCCAGGTTTGTAGCGCTCTTGTTGTAGCCTAACAAATAAGTACAGGAAGCATCTGTAAATGACAAACCTTGAGATATGTCATCTCCAGAGTTCCAGAAGACTGGAATTTGTTAAAATAACTGTCAATTTGTTAATTTAATTCATCACAGATTTGGCAATGTAACATGGTTGAAAAACTGATAGCTTCATGGAATTTGATTCTAGGAAGAGCATTTCTAAAATGCAAAAAATGTAAGCCAAACAATCATAATTAGTCATAAATTTGCTCATTTAACAGGACAGTCATGTTGACAAACTTCAGACCATCTTCCATTGATTTTTAAGAAACACTTAATTTTCCAAATACCATATCTGAAAAATTTCAAATTTCAAGGTGGTTTTGATGTCTCTGAAAAGAGCACAAGTTAGAGCCAGCCAGAAATTACACACACAGCTAACATCATGCTAAGTAGAAGTAGGCCAGTTTAGAACCTGATATCAAAATAACTCCACATTTTTTTTGTTGAAAATTTCCGGTTCAATTTAGACTTCATGGATACCAGTGAACCTGGAGTTAGGACGTAAAGACCAGAGTTCAGTTGTCTCCTTTGCTACAACCTACCTCTGTTCCTCAGTTCCCCATCTCTTAAGTTGGGTACTTCCCTACCTCATTAGAATAAATTAATTAAAGACTGCAAGGTGCTCAGATACTCTGGTGGTGGGGGGCCATATAAGTACTTAAGTCAGATGTCCAAATTAAGGCTGATTCATTAGCAATAAATGATCTAAATGGCAGGCAGAGTTGTAGGAAAGAGATCTTTATTGAATAGTTATGCAGGCTCATGCTGATTTGTGCAGCACCATTCTGGCCACTAACTTGCAGTCCTCAGCTCCAAGTGTCTCACCAAACAAGGTCCCTCTTGAAACCTGACCCTCTTTTTCCGGTTCCACTCATCATACTACAAAGGCTACAGTTCTGCAATCTGAACTGTGCAGGTAGACTCTTGAACAACAAAGAATCCTACTGAATGTATAGGACTCCAAAGAGTCTGTTTGTGTGGCCGAATCATGGGCGGAATGGGCTGAATATTCATATTTAAAACTGAGTTCAAGCACTGAAGACTGTCTAAACAAATGCATAAAATTTTGTTTTACATTCTAATTTTGAATATTTAAAGAATAACATGGAAACACCATTAGAGGGTCCCTTATGGCTATAAGCTATATCTTTTTTTTCTCTGTGAATGTTGAATTCTCTTACAAGAGCTCTGAAATTTTAAAGCATATGCAGCTGTTATTCAAAGCACAAAAAAAAAACATTAAAACACGTCTTTTGACAGTTTAATGTCAGAAGTAGCTACAAATTGTTGCAGAACAGAATTCATGTGAAGGAACAGCTTTAAATTTAGCTGTCTAGAGAGTTAATTTTACTAAAAACTTGTCTTCATCCACCATATATGCATGTACTCTTAAAAGCTACTATATAAAATGATTTTTGACCAGCCTCAGTTTACAAAGGCAAATGAATGAGCCCAAGAGGATTCTGAGGATTACACAACTATTTTAAATTTAATTTTCTTGATGTTCTTTGTACTGTCAGCTTGTCATAATACTACCTCCTCACTAAGATAAGTAAAGCACTCAGGGAAAAATAAACTTAAGTCAACTAATAATCATAATCTACCTATCTCTAAACTATCTTACTTTTCACAAATCATTGTTATCGCCACCACTTGAGTGGATCAAATCAAAGATAATGTTTAATCAGGGCTTTATACCACAAAACCTCTTCACTAAGGTACATCTTTTTAGGTTAATAAATCCCATAGTAAAGCCCTTCCATTTGTACAAATATAAAAAAAAGGAGAGAGGAGGCATTTATAATGCTCTTGTTCTCAGAGAATCTAGTGTTGAATAGAGTACAGAGGAGTCACTGGGCCTGAATTTAAGATAATTGTATTTTAAGATCCATACTTATCAGGTTTTTATCAAGACAAGAAATTTCTGCTTCATGAGTCTGTAGAAAATATGAAAAGTTAGGATTACCCTGCATTACTCAAACTCAACAGGAGTTTTGTGTGTTCAGGGAATTCAAGATCTAGTTCATAAGGGTTAAACACACTAAATCTCTTTCTGATTTTTCACAGCTTCACACATGCATTTTCCCTCTGTATGGCGAAGAGTTCTAGTAAACTGTCATACTGTATACTAGTTGAGCTTCTGAAAAACATAAATCTGAGAGAACTCTGCTTTTACTGTTGAATCACTAGCATAAAGAGGAGGAGAATCAGACTCACTTCAACCATCTTACACTTCACTTCTTAATTTGACCCTGGCAGAGGGAAAATCTTCAAATGCACAAAAGGTCAGCCAATGGGGGTTGGGCACCTAACTGCCCTTTTGTGAATTTGAAGATCTCCCCTGTTATCTCTTTCATCACCTGAATTAGGCTCCTGCTTATACTAATAGATTATAGAGACAGCCATAAGGGCAAGTTGAATAGCAATGTTATTGCTGTTCATTGTGAATATTAGTTCTTGCTCTCAGAATTTTCTTCCCTATTTCATGCTAGGAAAATTGTGACTTCTCACACTTGTGGGTCATGAAAACAGGACTGACTTTAAACCTGGGTTAAATCAGGTTTTTTCTGACAAACATTCATGTGCTCAGAAAGCTCACATGCTCTTCCCTCTTTGACTACTCAGTCATGTAAGAGAGAGGCAGACTCCAGAACACAGTAAACACTAATTCACACAGTCTGACCTCCCATCTCCTCCAGCATTTTAATTTTCTCAGGAAGAAAATGCTCTTTAGCAACAAGCATGCTGAACTTTATTCTCAGCAGGTGCAAATCAAACTCAATACAGCTGTGCTGATTTACATCAGCTCAATATTTTTGAGATAAAAAAAGGTAACAAAAGGGTTCCTAGTATGTAAGCAAATAAACACCAATGAGCTGGGGAGTGACTCCTGGCTTGCATGCGCACATTCGCAGTAGCTCAAGGAGAGTTAGCATGAGTATAAATAGTGGTGTAGCTGCAGTAGCATGGACAGGGTTGGCACACATTAGCCATGTCAAGTATAAATCTGATTGAACCCCCTGGGTACATACTTGGCATGCCTAAGCTGAAGTGCTGCTGCCCATGCTACCATGGCTACACTAATATTTATACTCACTCTAACTTTCATCAAGATAACGTGAATGTGTGCACCCAAGCTGAGAATCAGACCCTCCAGTTCATAGTGTAGACATGGCCTTAAATACATTTTTGGTGGGGAGGAAATAGGAAGGGAAATCAAATATTGGCTGATCACAGCAATGCATTGGAACCCGTGTAAGAAGTTGCTACAAACATATTTTACCCCTATATATTTGCATGTTGCAAAAATAATAAACTATTGATTTTGGGTGCCTTCACGTCTAGGTTACCAGCTTGATGTTCCTGAAAGGGCCTGATTTTCAGAAAGAGAGCAACTACCCTCTGAAAATCTTTAAGGTGTCACACGGTGGGTACCCGACACTGGGGCATTCAAAATAAATAGCCACTTTTCAAAATCTTGGCATATAGATTTATAGTTGCAAAGAAATGCAAGCTATGTACTACATAGGGTGGGTTGTATTTGTGCAGGTCACTTTCAGACCTGTGAGTCTGAAAGTGGAGGTGTGTGAAATAAACAGTCCTCATTCATTTCAAGGTTTTAAAGCATGTCTTTTTAATATAATGGCTAAGTAGGAGTACATGGGTACATAACTGAAGAAAATACAGATCCTGTTCTCAAATTTCTTGCATCTACCTATGTCTTTCGTGGATTAAATATTTACCATTATTTGACAAGTCCAGTGGTAACTGAGGGAAAAAAATATAGAACACTCTCTGAGCAGAGAAGGCATTTAGCTGAAATATATTCCTATCCAGTTTCTTATTAATAAATTTAAAGTCACATGCAGATAGATTCAGTGAATCGGGTTCATATAGCCCATGAAAGCATAACAGTGGGGATTAAATCCAAAAATAGGGATTCACTAATACATATACAATGCCCTGTACTGAATGTTCAGTGTAGTGTAGATGTCAGTGTGATTCAAACTTAAGTTTTCTTCTCAGTAGTGCAGCTCCAGCAGCACTCTTTGTATGTTTTCCCAGGACAATGTAAATGGTATAATACTTTTGACAAAATATGAGGCCAGTTGCTGACACCTGAAATGTAGAAATTAATTAGCATTCATGCTGCAGTGTAAATAGTGATTCCTGGAAGCACGCAGTAGAGTTAATGAACATCAAGATCAACAACACACATTAGAGACACCAGCCTATTATTATACCTTAATGACATGCAAACAAACAGTCCTCTAGCAGTCAAAAGGTGCTGCATAGTCAGTGCCTTTTGCATGCTGTAAACGGGCTAAAGAAAATACAGTGCATTGACCCCTGTAGATGCGCAGAATACTTTTGCACAGCCCGCTATTTTATAAGTCAAATTTCCAAAAGGTAAATGATATAATCCATAGGCATAAATTGTCCTCAATCATATCCATAGTTTTGCAAATCTTTGGTGACCATATGTCATGCTATTTACAAACAGTGTCTTCAGACTACTGATTTATGCAAAATGAAGCTTTGGGGCCTCAAAATGGATGATAAATTTTGGATAATATATCTGTCTTGACTTATTCCTATAACCTCACCGGGTTTTGGGTATGTATCAAATCCAGTCAAAACACTTGCTCCAAGTAGGATTTTTTAAATTAACCTACTTTAGTTTATTCTCAGCCTGATTAAACAGATAATTAAAAGTTACAGATGCATAGCACTACTAAATTATTGTAGCTTGAATGCATCTGTGAGAAAGATTATTAGTCTTTCAGATGCTGGCAAGGACCCGCAAAAGCTACTGTGAGGGAGTTCTACCATGGTTCAATATTTTGCTGTGTTCAACACATTTCTCTAGAAATTGTTCTTTTAATTAATTTGAACAACAGCGGGAATCCTGAAGTATTTGTCAAACCACTATGAAGCTACTGGGCTTTGAGTTTCAGAATCATTCTTCCCCAGCTTGCCCCAGAAAAAAATATCCAGGGTATGTTCTCCACAGTTGATTTATTCTATTTATCTCTACAGGAAATTGACTTGTCTTTAAAGATTTCCTACACTCTGCAGACACCTGTTAAGAAAAAATGACAGAACAAGGCCTTTTGTACTGTCGCCCAATGATGAGCTTCAAGGCAGACATAATGTGGGTAATTCCCAGTCTGGGGTGCTCACGGTGCTAACCTAGTGGAAGGTCCTGCATTATGATTTCAAGGCTCTGCTTATCCTAAAGTGTGAGCAATGGCCCCACAACACACTGACTGCTATTACTAAAAGTAGTGGCTATGCTGGATATTTATTTATTTAGATTCTTTAAAGCATTTATCCTACGGACTGGATGCTTTATCTAACCACTGAGAAGTTGCCTCCCTCTATGAAATAATGCTGTATCTGCAATCAGCAGAGGTACTTGACCTAGAATAGTTAATACAAAAATGTAAAGCCTCAGTCAATTCAACAGGCTGCCCAAACAAAATTAACTGATCTAAACAACAAAGCCTACCAAAAGCCGCAATGTCTCCCTGTCTCATCAACCCTCTTTCTGCCCAAATGCTGAATAAAAAGTGGGTTTGCAACATGATTTTAAAGCATCCCAGGGATGTTTCTAATAGGCAATGCATTCAGTGACCTATTGGCAGTGTTTACTATGGAAACCAAAGTGAACTTGTAGGAGGTGGCAATGTTGGAGGAGGCAAGGGGCTGCGTGTGGAGAGCGGGGAAGGAGTAGGGTAGTGGACTGAAGAAGAATTGTTGTGGCTGTCAAACATGAATTTCCCTTGACCAGGTTTTGTGCATCCCAAAAAGTGTGCCGCAGAACCATTCTTAACCGTTCTGCTTTTATATTGCTCCTGCTTCTAGGGCTCCATACATCAAAATGGGGAGTTGGTCCAATAAAAGAGTAAATCTGCTAAAATAATCTATTTTCTGTGGACTAATCCAAAGTATGGTTCATAAAATAAGAACATGTGAATGGAACCCTGCAGTTTGTATTCATGTAGTAGGTTTCTATAGTATCTTTTCATTGACAGCACAGATGATGCTTGTAACATCATACACACGTAGTAGCAGTCATAAAAATAAGTGTGACCATTGAAATATCATGGCAGCAACATCAGGTTCCAGCAAGGTAAATACAGCAAAGCACAATATTGCTGCAGGTATTAAATAAAGGTTTGTGTTCAACTAGGAGGGTTAGCTCTCAATAAATAAACATGGTTATTTAGGGGAACAGTATAAAAAGTCCTGTGAGCCCAAAACAGATTAGCCACACAAGGCCTGGTTCTCATTTACATAAGGGCCATTTTAAATTATGCTGGCAAATAAAGAACTTTAAGACCCCTTTACACAGCCAGAGAGACATACAGTGACTTTAGTGTACATGAGAATCAGCCTCACTCCCTCTCATCCTCCATGCAACCAATGTGACCCTGAGATCCACAGGGCAAGGTCCTCTCAGCCTGGGTTTAGACATCAAATTATATTTTCCACTGAAAGCAACAGCCCCATCCATAGCCCAAACACTGCCTTTTAGAGGCCTGCTTCTTAATAGTTTAGCTGTTAGCCCTTCCCAGAACTGAGAGCATGTGTGTCTGCTTTGGGGGAAGACAGATATTTTTTCTCCCTTACAACGAGGCTCAGTTACCCATTGCTTGCCTTGATGAGAGTGGTGGATGCATACTTCTCATCACAGACATGCTGATTTTTATACCTTTTACTAAACAAGGCGACAGAAAATCCCTTCAGATCTCTGACTCTCTCTTTCACATACAGTGCTGAATTATTGAGGAGTTCTGAATTGTATTGCTATTTCAAAGGTTGCTTGCAGTATGCCCTGAGGTTTTGAATGGAGCAATTTAACATGTGAGAGAGCCTAGTTCCTACAGAAACATTGCAAAATTTATTTGATAGAAAATATTTAAATGCCAAGGTATTATCAGTTATTTTTTGTTAAACCACAGAGGAGATCTGACCTTGAATACCACTGTGCTCTTAACTATTCTTTCTGCTTTTGGTGAAGTACTTTGAAACTCTACAAAACGCTGAATGAACGCTTAATGAAGAATGAAGAGGTCAGCTTAACTTCACTAACTAAACCTCAAAGAGGACAGGGCAATCTGTCATTCACTTGCATGACGAATGCTATCTTACAAATAGTGCACTTTAAATCGCATTTTACCTGCTTTGAAGACTTGTGTACTTTTCCAATGAAATATGTTTTCATTTGGAAGTTGTCCGTTCCTCAAAGGTGAAATTACTAAGCTATGTTCCAAAATAAATCAATACATAATATTTTTGTTAGGAGATGTTAGAGAGGAAAATAAGTGGAATTGACAAATACCTATTTATGAAGGAAATCAGAAGTGGAGCACATCTACCTGCTGGAGAGGATTTCAATTTCTTTTAATTCTACTATTGTTTTAACCCAGAAACATGTTAACTAACATAATGAATGCAGAAATTCAACAATAGATTTAAACAGAGCATTAATCTGTGCTGATGTCTTAATATTCTAAGGGTAACAAGTTTGATGAATTTACTGTTAACGTCATGTTCAAAAATGGCCATGCATCACCTATGCAAAAAGCCCATATTTGAGGGTCATAATCAGAACAGTTTAGTTTTATATGGTGGGTGTATTTAAATGGTGACCAGCAATGCCTGTTTACTAAGTTTAGAAAGAAAGGAAATAATGGAGACCACTTGAATTGTTGCAAATGTATTTTTTTCAGCTTTCTCTTTGCTATTTCCTCTGCAGAATACATGGGCCACATTGATGAAAGTACCACATTTTAATGTTGGATAAATCAACATGTAAGGTTTTCGTCCCTCTAGAGAGAGGCAGTGCTTCCCATACAAAGTTTCCTAATTTCAGTAGGTACATAACAGTGTTATAAAAGTGAATTTTTGAGGTCCAAGTTCCATCCAAAAGGGACACAAGAAAATGTAATACATGGTACAGTAAACAAAAACAGGCATATTTTAGTTTAATATCCTGTCTCACAGGGAGGAGGCAGTTATTCATGCTTTGCACTTGCGATTTATCCCACCATCTGCTATTCAAATGTTTCCCATTAACCATGGCCCACCAGTGGCTTAACCTCACTGCATCTTTCAAATGTTTCATTGATAGAATGAAAAAAAAGCATAACTGGGATGAAAGTGTAAAACCAATTTCCAGGCCGGTATTTTTTAGCTAATAGATCTATCATTAATTAAGTGAGGGCATATGTTAGATGAGTTCTATGACAAAATACATTTGTCTGATCCAGATCCATCCATCTACATTGCTAAAAAGCCATGAAATAGCTTCCTTGATATTTTATTGTCTCCGAGTTATAAAATGTAACAGCAGAACCAACACTAGTTGAAACCTGCTTCTAAGGGAAAAGTACAATATGCAAGATTAAAGCCCAACTGACAAGACATTTAAAAGAAGAAAACGGATGTTCAGAATGAAACTTTGTCAGTTAAAATCATTAGTGAAACATGCCAGAATCAAAAGACTTCCCTTCAATAAAAAAATCTTTTGACAGATGTCAAATTCCAAGTGCTCATGTAATCTTTTGCAAAAGAATATGCTTAATGCAAATGTGTTCCATGCTCCCTCTTTTAACTAAGTGAACCAGCCAAGAAGCACATTACAAGTCATATTCACTCATCATCTCACCCATCGCTCATTTAGAGAAAATGTTAAGGATACCAGGATTGTCACAAGCAAGTGGTGTTCTTGTTCCTGAACAAGAATGAGTATTCTGAAAAGCAATAAAACAAACCAAGAAACAGGAAAGGTATATATATATATGCAAACTTGTGGTATCTGACTGAGTCCTTTTGCTATTCCCATGAGAGAAAAAAACAGGAACCTACCATGTATCCTGTGCCTCTGGGTATTAAAGTTCAAGTTGTGGGTTCACCAGAAAGTGAAAAGTGTTAGTTAAAAAAAAATCCCTCTAATTTTATTTAAATAACAACCATTTAACCCAAGGGACTGAAGTATGAAATGTGGATACATCTTGAGGCCTTGATGTTGATGTTCACTGAGTTACAAGTTCACTAACAAACTAAATTAGCATTTTGTACCTCTAGCTGGAAATCTTTGCACCTTCAGATGCTAGTGGTTCATCTAAAGGAAAAATAAAAGAGCTAATATTTATGAAGCAATTACAAATGTGTATGCCAGCTATTGTTAGAATAAGTAAAACTCAACAGACATGAATTTAAAAATTTTCTATAGATATTTGATTCAATGAAAAAAAAAGGAACTTTTTATTCAAAGTCCTTGTATGCTCACTATCATGCATTTTGTAGTGAAAGAGTTTATTTTCAGGTAAAGTAAATGTTAAACAAATATTAGAGAATATTCAGAAAAGCGAATTTCCAAGTCATAAGTGCAAGCTTTCACACTAGAAATATGATTATGAGTGTTACACTCAGACAATCAAAGAATGGAAACATCATCATGTATCCTGTGTATCCAAATTACAAACAAATTCAGTGCCACAATTAACTGAAGAAAATCTCTATGTGCTCTCAGACAATTTGTGAACAGGAAAAGAAATTAGATTCATCATATAAACTATCCACTAGGAATTATTTACTTATTTCTCATAGGTGGTTCCTTTGGGTTCGAATATCTAACAAGCAGTGTCCCACAGGTGACACATTAATTGTACAGAGATGGTGAAGGGGTAGAGCCATCAGAGTGAGGAAAAATCAAGTTGTGAACAACAAATGAAGCTGTAATATGGATACTTTAAAAACAACTGTATTGAACTGAGTTCATTTACTCCTCCTAAAGACTTTATTCAGAGGGTTTTCAATACAGTTAACTCATGCATCAGTGCGATATTTATTGTAAGTGTCTAGGAAACTGATAATTTGCAAGATCTTGGCTTTCAGCAAACACCAGGGGAAACTATGCCTTTGTTCGACTTTATCTTCCATTCCATCGGATTTCTGTGAGGCATCATTGCTGAAAGTTCCACAGTTCAAACAGTAATACCATTCAGTTTTTGGTTAGCTGCAGTGGCATGACTTAAGTGAGCTGACAGAGGACTGGAAGCAAGAAAGAAATAGCTGATCTGCACAACTCTGAACCTGCCAGGAACTGAACGTGGGATACAATGTTAGACACAGACTCAAAATGAGGGCCACAAATATATTATTCAGATAGGTATGTGACAAGGTGCTGGGCAAAGTCAACCCCCTGTCATGCCAACTCCCATTTAGGGAGGTAAACCTGGAGAAAACCTGCATCTAATTAGAGAACCAGAGACAGCTGCCAGTCCAATTAGCCTGGGACTACATAAAGGGCAAAGAGGAAGACTGCCAGGAGCGAGGGAACCACGGAGCGGAAGCAGAGCGATGGCTCTTCCCTCCTGGGTGCTGATGCTAAAAGGAAAGCTGTGTACAGGGAAAGGTGGTGGAAGCACAACCTATAAATAAAACTGCACCAGTGGTTACTGAACCCCAGGGTCTCTGAGTGACTTTGTGAGTGCAGAAGAGGCAGAAGCAGGACAGGGCTCGGCTCGGTGATGCCCTGTTACACGGTAATTTAAAATGGAGTGAGATTAATTGCATTAGTTTCAAATAAATCTTTCTATAACCTCAGTTTCATGAATCTTTGTTTATGATGTAAATATCTTTTAACAATAAAAAGCAGGGAGACCCTGCATTTGTGAAGAACTTAGATAATTTTGGGACTAGAATGAGTGACATTCCTCAAAATGTGGTACATTTGAGAAATATACAGTACCAGCATTTGCCAAAAGGTTCTTCCCTCAAGGTCCCATAAAAAAACTCAACTTTTGCTATTCTTTTACAGTACAGGAAACTTTCATGATGAAAGACAGGCGGTCTTCTGTCCCATTTATATTTTCTCAGAAGGCTTTGAAATACAATCCATTATGAATTCAACTTTCCAATATCACAGTTTATGTTGTGTCAGGTAGCTGAACCTTTTCAAGGCAATTCAAATAAGGCATTCAGAGACTGTTGGTTAGCAAAATCTCATCTGAAGGTTTCTTGGACACTGCTTGATTATCCTTTGGCTTAGGCACAATACATGCACGGTATACCAACATAGCAACTAAAGTCGGTCTAACTCCTTTCTAAGGGAGAATCTCCCCAAGCTCCATCATGGAGTCTGTGAGGTTGAGACTGGCTTGAGGCTTTAACAGTGAGTATGGATTATTGAGATCTGTGCCCAGTCCTGTCCCATAGTTCTTCCGCCTCCTTCCCGAAGTAATATGGGTTACTGTACAGAGAAAGCACAGAACTCTTTCTTCAGTAAAAAACCTATGCATGTACAGCTCCTAACCCTGAGCACATAGAGAAACAGATAATGTATGTAATAGTAAAGAAAAGTATCAGGAACATAAATAATTCAACATGAACAACATTTTCAGGTTACTTGCAAGCTATTTGTGCAAATCCAAATTAATCCCTTTTTATTAATTATACTGATGAGTCATGTAAACAACGAGTATGACAATTATTTGTTTAAATCTAATAAATATGACATAAAATAGGCAAAATATTTTTAAAATATTACTTAATATTGCAAGTGGGAAAAAACCCTATGTCTCAGCTAAGCATTTGCCTAATCCCACTGGAGACAATTCAGATGCATCAAGTTAATCATATGCATACTGAATCAGGACCTATTTTTTCCCTAGCCCTGTATAAAATAACTAATATTGTTTCCTAGCACAAACTTCCCAGAATAGTATTTTTGCTGAAAGTATTTATCACGAAAAGGCAATGACAAAAAAGCTAAGCCTTGTCAATGCTTCTTTTTGTTTTATAATTTATTAGTAGGGTTTGTATGTTCTGCTAAACTACTGGCAGAAAACATTTCCTCTGCGCAATGGAGCTGATCCTGCAAAGGGATCAGTGCAGGCTGACCCTTCCATCCATGCATTGGTATATATAAAAATTGGGTAATATTCCTTTGAATATTTTGGGAGCCTTCTAGTGGGTTTCCTTGTTTTCTGCCAGAGCAGCAGGTAGGTCTGAACACAGTTATTTGGAATCCAATCATGCCAGTATGGTTTCCCCTTATTCTTAATGTTATGTAGATAGCAAAGATATAACAGAGAGTCCCTCTAAGGTCTGTGGGTAAGGTTCAGTTCAGTTTCTAGCTTGCAGCCCAGGGCATGGAGAGCTAGTGTATGTGCCTTCCTGATTCTTGGCTACTCCATGGCATACTTAGATATCCCTGAGGGCCTTTCTATGTTACTACAAACTCCTGCAGCTGACCTATTGTTCAGAATGCTGCCTACACTCCCCATAGTACTGCATGGTGTGGCTCCACCCCCATTAGGCCCCTTCTTCCACCAATATGACCCTATGCTGGGATTTGTGAAAGATTTGTCAGGAAGCACCTTACAACTATGTTCTGCAGTGCCAGGGGAATCTTCTTGCAGCCATAGCTGGGGCCTCTTTATGCTACTCTGGCCTTTTAAGTGGCATAAAGGTACCTAATCACGTTTCACCCCAGGGATTTTGTGCTTGTTTAAGGGTCTCCCCACAAATTTTGTTTGTAGGATCAGGACCATTGTTTGTAAAGTTCATGGATATCCTTCTAGATGAAAGCTGCTGCATAAATGATTATGGTTATCATTACAGTAATGTGGACCTCCCAGGTCACCCTCAAAATGGATTCACTTATTTGACAAGAAGGCACACATGAGCACCGAAGAGCGTGAAGAGTCTACAGATGCCATACTCAAAGAACTAGGAAAGGACATGGTTTGCAGATCTTAACATTGTTCAGATTTTATCGGGTAGCTTAGTCTATTACACATACTTATGATTTGCAGACAAATGTGTATGTTCTTATTCCAACTGTGCTAGACTTTTGCTTTGTCAAATGGATGTTTCAATATATTTGACTGCAGATATTTCCATCAAGAGATTTCATTCAGAGAATACTTTTTCTGGACATTGGAAAACTATGGTCATTTTTCCATGTGAGGGGTGAGTTTCCAGCCATCAGAGGTCAATATACTGTAGAACCTCGAAGATACAAACACCAATGAAATCAGAAGTAAGCAATCAGGCAGCAGCAGAGGGAGAAAAAAGAAAGCAAATACAGTACTCTGTCTGTTTTGCATCTTAAAGGTAGACACATCTGGGCTTCCTGTCTCCATCCCCACTCATCATGCAAGGGGCAGCCACTTACACATAAGAAGTGAAGACACTGAGGTTTACAGACACTGCTGTGAGCTCCTGCGGCCAGCCAAAGGCAGCTTGAGAAGGCAGAGGAGAAGCAGCCTAGGGTCTGCGCAGCTTTCCAGTAAGCCGTGGACTCTGTTTCACCTCCCCATCCCACTCTGACACACAGACACACACACACACTTTCCTGCCACCAGGAGGGGGACAAGCTTGCAAGCTTAGTCCCAGCTTGAGAAAGAAGCTGCCACAGCCCAAAATGCTGCAAGGAAGCTGCCGGCACTAGGATTGGATCAGCTGCTGTTGCAGCCAGAGCCTGGCCTAGAGCGTGAGGAGCTGGAGTCTGAGCATGCTGCACTCTGGAGGAGTTTTAAGGCAGCAGCCTGCACCGCACGTGCACTGATGCAGTCCAGCCTTTGCCCATGGCTGTTCTCCTGGGTCCTGCCAGTACCTCTGGGAGTATGAGGGGCAGGGGAGGGGTTCTGACAACAGGCTGGTGACCACTTCCTGCCATGTGCTGCCTCTGGAGTGCAGTGGGCAGTGCACAGAGCAGGGCGACAGCTGAGGATAGGTAGCCAAGGGCTGGGGCTTGTAGCACCAAGGGTGAAGGGCAGGCCCTCCAGCTCAGCCCAAAGTCAAGAAACAGGAATAGGACAGGGAGCTGCTTGCAAACCAGGCAGAGCTGCGAGGTTCCTTAGCGCCAGTTGCCACCTTTGTAGAGAACTCTCCCTGTAGGGTATATATGCGTAAAGTACTGTAGAAAAAAGGGAACATTTAAAATCAAAGATTTGACAAGATAAGAAAACTGTTTCTTTGTTCATTTCATTTACATTAAGATGGTTAAAAGCAGCATTTTTCTTCATAGTAAAGTTTCAAAGAAGTGTTAAGTCTATGTTTAGTTTTAAACTTTTGAAAGTTTAACATTTTGTTCAGAGTTATGAACAACCTCCATTCCTGAGGTGTTCATATCTTTGAGGTTCTACTGTATTTTTATTTGAACATTTCTGTAATTAATGTTTTGTTTCTATCTGAAAAATAGTATTTCCGTGGTGCCATTTCTTTAAAAAAAGTTGATGAAAAAAAATCAAATGCATCCTTGGAGAAACACAGTTGAATCCATCAACTCAGCAGAGATTAATTTGGACTATTGTTTTCAAAATGTATCACTTTTCAAGTTCAGCTAGTTAATTCTCCTAAAAACATTTTTAAACAATGTCCAATTTCCCCTCATTAGAAATGCTACAGTATTGTATGGTAATGATCCCAAACATTAGAAGGTTATAATAGGAAAACTCTTAGAATGCATACTTCGGTACCCCACAGCAATACAGTATAATAAGGATGTACCCATACAGATTACAGTACAAAAAGTTTTTTGTAGAATTGCTCTTAACAATAATTTTCCTCTCCCATCAATAAGTGAAGCATATTACTGAAGGGCCTGTCTGCTGGAAAACATAAGCAGGAACTTTCAGGCATTGTAGTACTTCTCAGTTCTCTCAGTTTACCTGTGAGATTTGAGATTTTTCAGACTTCTGATTTTTTGTTTTCTCACTCTTGAAACATCAAACCACTCATTTGAATTTCAATGGACATTTGAGTTGTCTCAGTGGTTTGCTTTCTTTTTATTTTTTTATAGGGGAACTCTCAGGATATTTAATTGTTTGAGGCTGAGAATTATGCTTCCTAGCTATTGCAAAGATACATCACTATACATTTAACTTTGTTCTAAAAATGATATATTTTATCTTTCAAACTCTATAGAAAAAAATCTCAATAACCATACTGAGAAAGAGCTACAAATGCTACAGCTCTTATCTTTTATAGGAGCAAAGACAATGCACATCGGAACAAAAGATGAGTCAGAACCACAACCTCACACCTGAGCCCCTACCTTTCAAGCATTTCAAGATCATTGAGAATGTAGTTCTTAGATCTAAATCTGCTCCTAAAGGTTAAGTTCCAGGTTGGTTCCATTCCCTGATGAGGTTTATATTTCTCTCCTGGTTTGGATAAAGCCAACATGTCATGAGATTATTGTCATGAAATTTTGCCTCAAGACAATGAGAACTTTGTGAGAACAGTTGATCTCACATGACACATTTTGAGTAAAACTCTCTTACGAGGATGTGTCATAAGATTTCAGTGGCCTCAAACCTGAACTGAGGTCTTGATTCAGCATTATATTAATATAAAATTTGAAATTTACAACATTGTTAGATATTTCTCCATTTCAAATTCCATTTTTTTAAAGTATTAAATATATTACAACTTGCAGTTCACATTTGCATGAGCGAAGTTCATTTGCTAGAATGTCAATAGTAAATGAACACGAATGGGGTGCAAACACCATCCAAACACAGTCTGAGCAAATTAATTTTCCAATTAGAATACATATCCATGAAACCATACTGGTAATATACTTAAAAGAAACAATAACAGATCGCACAGAGCTCAATCTTTCAGGACCTATGTGAACAAAAGTCCTAGAGAAACAATGAGAGTTTGCATGTGTAAAGATTCCCAGCTCAGACCCACAAACAATTAAAGGTCAACCATATATGTTAGTATAATCAGGTTGTGCTTCTTAAACAATATAAAAAGAGTCCCAGTATTACTGAATCCCACCTCCATCACCCCTTCCATTCCTTCTCTCTTTCTCAGATGTTCCAGAAATACTCCCTCTGCTCTTTAGAATGTATCTAGTTTCAATTATTTTACTGTAACTTATGTTCTTGAATTCCTCTGAAAGGTCCACTAGCATAAAGCACTTTTAGACTCATAGACTCATAGACTCATAGGTCAGAAGGGACCAATATGATCATCTAGTCTGACCTCCTGCACAAGGCAGGCCACAAAACCCTACCCATACACATTTATAACAACCCCGAACCCATGACTGAGTTATTGAAATCCTCAAAAGTGAGATTTGAAGACCTCTAGCTGCAGGGAATCCATCAGCAAGCAACCCATGCCCCACGCTGCAGAGGAAGGCGAAAAACCTCCGGGGCCTCTGCCAATCCGCCCCGGAGGAAAATTCCTTCCCGACCCCAAATATGGCGATCAGCTAAACCCCGAGCATGTGGGCAAGACTCACCAGCCAGCACCCAAAAAGGAATTCTCTGCAGTAACTCAGTTCCCATCCCATCCAGCATTCCCACAGACCATTGAGCAGACTTATCTGCCGATAATCCAAATCAATTGCTCAAATTAAACTATCCCATCATAACATCCCCTCCATATACTTTTGCACAGATCTCTTTAGAATATCTTTGAGCTCCACTCTGAGCAGAGTAACACTACACCGTTCCTTCTATGCTTCTCTTACTATGCTATTTTTTACTAGATTTTTAACATTTCATAGTGATGCAGAGCTCTAAACATGAAATGCAGCCATCACCACTGAAAACTTTTTCATTAATAGTTTTTTACTGGATTTTGTTTAAGTGCAAAATATATACAAACAACCCAAAGAAAATGGATGCATTCCTATCATCAGAGAAAAATTGACACCTACTACTTTCAAGTGAAATTAAATATACCTCAGTATGCATAGCATTCCTATGGTTAAAACATGCAATAAAGTTAATGTCCACATTCTTTCACAAATATCACTATAATCAAGTTTATAATTGTATAAATACATATACTCTCTGTGTGAGACTAAATCAGTCAATGTCTCTGTACTTTGGTTTCTCCATTTCAAAAATGAGAGTACAGTTTATACAGACTTATATTTTATTGCTTTTTGTGCATATGTGTTTAGTAACAGCATGTTGCCTACTATAACTGAAAATCCCAGGACTACTTTATTCATCTGAGTTTTCCATTTAGTACATGAAGCACTGTATGTGGAGAACTGCATGCCAGGTTATATCAGTGAGTTAGATCTTGTGAGGTGTTTATACCTAGAGAGGTGTATGAAACAAATCTATTGTGAAATGTAGCCTCATAGTCATATTTACTGAAGGCTATGCTTGCCATTATGTCTGTCGTTGGTGATGTTGATTTGGGATAATATGGACTTTTCTAATTTGTCTATTAGATAGATGAGGGGGTTGAGGATTAGTCTTTTATTGGACCAACCTCTGTTGGCTAAAGAGACAAGCTTTCGATCAACAGAAAGCTCTTCTTCAAGTAGTTTGTGACATTTATGCAACTTAAATTGTATTTATTTTGGTGTATTGGGTCAGACCAGTAATCCATCCAGCCCACTGTTCTGTCTTCTGACAGTGGCCAATGTCAGATGCTTCAAAAGGAACAAACAGAACATGGCAATCATCTGATGTCATCCAGTCCCAGCATATGGTAGTCAGAGATTCATGGACCACAGGGTAACCATCTGTCTTGGATGGTTTAGACACAACAAATCATGAATCTTGCAATCTATTATAACCCAGAGCTCGAGGTTGCATCCCTGATCATGTTGGCTAATAACCATTGATGGACCTATCCTTCCTGAATTTATCTAATTCTTTTTTTAACCCAATTATATTTTTGGCCTTCACAACATACACTAATAATGATTTCCACAAATTGACTGTGTGCTGTGTGAAGTACTTCCTTTTGTTTGTTTGAAACCTGCTACCTATTAATTTCATTGGGTAACCTTGGTTCTTGTGCTATGTGAAAGGGTAAATAACATTTCCTTATCCACTCTCTCCACACCATTTATCATTTTATAGACTGCTATCATATCCCTTTAGTTGTCTCTTTTCTACATCGAACAGTCCCTATTTTTTTAATTTCTCTTCATATGGAAGCTGTTCCATAAATTTAAGCATTTTTGTTGCCCTTTTCTGTACCTTTTTCATTTCTAATTTTGACCAGAACTACAGAGTGTTTTCAAGGCATGGGAATACCATGGATGTACATAATGGCATTATGATATTTACTGTCTTATTATCTATCCCTTTCCTAATGGTTCCTAACAGTCTGTTAGCTTTTTTTGACTGTCACTAAACATTGAGCGGATGTTTTCAGAGAACTATCCACAATGACTCTACAATCTCTTTCTTGAGTGGTAACAGCTAATTTATATGATAATTGTGTTCTTTACTATAGTTTTAACCAATTAGCCTGTTACTGAAGGTAAGCTTCCTGGCCTGTAACTGCCAGGATCATCTCTAGATCCTTGTTTAAAAATTGGCCTCACATTAGCCATCCTCCAGTCATCTGGTACAGAAACTGGTTTAAGTGATAGGTCACATACCACAGTTAGTAGTTCTGCAGTTTCCTATTTGAATTTCTTCAGGCATCTTGGGTGAATACCATCTGTTAGGACCCAGAAGACATTGTAACATGAATACAGGCTAGTAGCAAGATTAGGCCTGATGACCTAGGTATGAACTCAAGATAAAGCAGAAGTAAGCTAACCACAAAACTGGTATAAAGCAGTCTGAAAGCAGCTCAAGTAGTAAACAACTAACTACTGCTTGTAGGTGATTGGGTGCCAAAAGTGCACCAATAGTATGGGGAAAGGCAAGGGCCAACAGCCAATCTTGGAACGGATCAAAAGCTGACCAATGAGGAGAACGAAGTGGACTATATTATGGCAGGGATAACATGAGGAAATTGGAAACTTGCACTAGACCTGTGAAGGGTGCCACGTGTCAGGTCTGCTTCTGGTGCAGCTCACTTATAGGGAGAAATGGGCTTCCCCTTCCTGATTGTGGTAAGCGCCTGACTTGTGTGTGTGCTTGTAATTTGAATAAACAGCTTTTGGCATATACCGCCTTGTCCTTACGCATCCTTCCTGCCACTGAGCTCTCAAAGCACGAATCCCCCATCTCGACAGAGTACACCATCTGGTCTAGGTGCCTTATTACTGCTGAATTTATCACTTTGTTCCAAAACATTCTCTGCTGATACCTCAATCTGGGACAGTTTCTCAGATTTGTTGCCTAAAAAGTATGTCTAAGGTGTGGTAATCTCCCTCCCATCTCTGCAATGGCCTTGTCTTCCTTGTGTGTTCCTTTAGCACTTTGATTGTAGTGTGGCCCCACTGATTGTTTGGCAGGCTTCCTGCTTCTTATGTACTTAAAAATAAAAAAAGGTGTTCTTAGACTGAGTCTTTTGCTAGTTGCTCTACAAATTCTGCTTTGACCTGCCTAATTATACTTTTACACTTGACTTGCCAGAGTTTATGCTCCTTTCTATTTTCCTCAACTGGATCTGACTTCCAATTTTTAAAGGATGCCTTTTTGCCTCTAACACTCTGTTGTTTAGCCATGTCAGTATCTTTTTTAGTTCTCTTTCTATTCTTTTTAATTTGGGGCATACATTTAATTTGAGCCTCAATTATTGTGTTTTTTAAAAAGTTTCCCTGCACCTTGCAGGCATTTCATACGTCTGACTGTTTCTTTTAATTTCTGTTTAACTAGCTTCTTCATTTTTGTGTAGTTCCCCTTTCTAAAGTGAAATGCTTCTGTGGTGGGCTTCTTTGGTATTTCCCCTTGCTTTCTCCCACACAAGGATGTTAAATTGAATTATATAATTGTTGCTGAGTGGTTCAGTTGTATTCACCTCTTGGATCAGATGCTGGGCTACACTTCAGACTAAATCAAAAATTGTCTTTAACCTTTGTGGGTTTCAGGATTAAATCTTCCAAGAAGCAGTCATTAATGGTTCCTAGAAACGTTATCTCTGTATCCTGTCCTGAGGTATTATGTACCCAGACAATATGGAGATAACTGAAATACACCATTATTATTGAATTTTCTGTTTTTATAGTCTCTTTAATCTCCCTGAGCATTTCACAGTCACCATCACCATCCTGATCAGGTGGTCAGTAATATATTCCTGCTACCATATTCTTATTATTCAAGAATGGAATTCCTATCCATAGAGATTCTATGTGAAGTTGGATTAATTTAAGATTTTTACTCTATTTGACCCTATGCTCTCTTTCACCTATTGTGCCACTCCTCTATCAACATGACCTACTCTGCCATGCCTAAATATTTTGTACAGTGATATTACTGTATCCCGTTGATTGTCATCATTTCACCAAGCTTCTGAGATGCCTTTTATAACAATATTCTCATTTAATACCAGGCCCTTAAGTTCAACTATCTTAGTCTTTAGATTTCTAGCATTTGTATACAAGCACTTATAAAATTTGTCAGTTTTTAGTTGTCTGCCTTCTTGTGATGTGGTTGAATGGTTCAGGTCCTCCCTGTACTTTATCAACTTCTATCTTCTCCTTTTCACTAGGATAGAGAGAATCCCTGTTTAGAGGTCCTCCCCTAAGGGATCTCTCTGTCCAAACGATGTGCTCCTCCACACCTGTCAACTTTTCCACAGCCCTGAGTTTAAAATCTCTTCTATGACCTTTTAATTTTACATATGAGCAATCTGGTTCCCTTTTCGGTTTAGGTGGAGCCCATATTTCCCATTTCCCTCCTTTTCCCAAAGGTTCTCCAGTTCCTAATAAACCTAAAACCCTCCTCCCTACACCATCATCTCATTCATGCATTGAGACCCTGCAGTTCTGCCAACCTGACTGTCCCAGTATGTGGAACTGGAAGGATTTCAGAAAATGCTACCTTCAAGATAGCATTAAAAGCACGAAAAGGGGAATTCTGAGTGAAGCTGGTCAGAATTATTATTTTTTAAATGTTCATGATTTTTGTTTGCAGTGTTATTGTAGCTGTGTGGATCCCAGGATATTAGGGAGACATGGTGGGTGAGGTAATATATCCTATTGGACCAACTTCTGTTGGTCCAAAGAAACAAGAGTTTGAGCTGCATAGAACATATCTTACCTTATCCACATTGTCTCTCATGATTTTTGTGTGTTTGGTCTATCAATATTTCATTAGAATGATTTCTTGCTATAATGATGAATATATAAACCAATCCCTCACACAAGGAAATAAAATACAAAAAATTAGTTGTGTTTTTAACCTTTTAAATAATCAATAATGAGGAAATGGATTCACTGGCAGGGGGTGAGAGAGGTCAAACTGCTGCAAGAGGAGATAAAGGGCCAGTGTGGCGACACTGATTCATAGTCTGGGAACTGGATGGGTGGAAGGGTTTAAAAGGGGCAGCTCTGTGTGTGAAGCCCCTTTTTACTCAGAGCAGGTTGAGGTATCACAAGCCCTCACAAGGAAATGGTTTCCACATCAACCATAATGACCACAATAAAGAATAAATATCACAAATGCACATCACCTATCTACTTGACAGCTTCCAACTTTGATCTGCATTAGTGCACTAGCATCTTCTTTTACAGATTCCTGAGTTTTCTGCAGCTCAGATGAAGATTAGGATGACTCTAGGGCATTAACATGTTAATCTAGAGAACTACTTCATAAGCTTAATGCTTTTCAGATGAAAATTGAAATGAAAATAATGGACTCCTCTTAACAGCATCATGACAATCGTAACATAGTTCAACCATATCATTTTATAAATGCAACTCTCCATTTCTTATATGCCTCTCAGATAAATTGCAGAAACAGACAATTTCTTCTGCAAAAGCAAATGTATTGAGAAATGTTGTGTTATTCTGAAGACACTGCTACCTATCTTTTGAACAGAGGTATGTATTCCTAAAAAGCATTACTTAGTTAGTTAGTTACTCCAGTTTATTATAGACTGACCATGCCAAACTTTCTGGGCATTTCTAGAAAATAATTTTACACCGTGTTCTTAGATCTAATAGGTCTATTCCAATCTTTAAATTTCATACCACTTCTTGGATCTCTTTTCAATCAGCTACATGTAGTCTCAGATGAGTCAACCAACTGCCTTAATTCAAGGTTCCTTCCATACCAAATCCACTTATATTTCTGACTCCTTTTCCAACTCTTTTACTTGGAAGATGGAAGAGATTGAATCAGCGTATGGGTGTGGGTTTGGGTAAGTGTTGTAACAATAAGTCTGTGGAAAAAAGTGTTAATCTGAACAGATATAACACAAAAACTTTTTAGTAAATATCTTGAAAGGGTGTGTTTCATTTACTGTAAAAAGGGAAAAAGATCACGTGGGTGACCTTAGTCCTATGTAGTGAGGAAGAGTGGCCTCCCTCTGGACTTCAGAGTGAGGAACCACTACCCTCCCTGCTATGGGTGGAACCAAACTCACCCCACCCCGCTCGCTGGAAGTAATGGGGCAGGGCAGGAAGTATAAAAGGAAGGCCCTGTAGATCAGCTGGGTTTGGAACAGGGATAAAGAAGGACATCTCTTCCACAGACCTGAGCCCCCTGTGAGATCCCAGACCAGGAGCTGAGCAGACTGAAGAGGTAGAGGGCTCAGAGGAGTTGCCAGAAAGGATGCCATCTGACTTCTAAGTGGGGAGATAGAGCTCAGTGCCAACAGAGCAATGCAGGCAGAGTTGGCTAGGAAGTGGCCCAGGGGAACCAGACTTTGGTGCAGTGGTGCTGCCGGGAGGTGAGGCAGCATGTTTTTGTTTCCCCACTGAATCAGTGGCAGGACCACTCACCACTAACAGGGCCCTGGAATTGGACCAAGTGGAGTAGGGTTGACCCGGTCTTCCTAATACCCCTGCCACAAACCCCGCACCTGGGGTAGGCCGCACACTTTCCTTAGGCCAGAAGGCCTGTATCTGTTGATTGCTGTCTGCCCCCAGCCAGGAGGCTCTAGGCTATAGACTGCTTGTTGCTATGCCATGGCTAGAAGGGCCCATGTCACCTGCAGTAGGGAGGTGGAATGGCCTCCATCCTCACTTGAGGGTGAGAGATCACTACACCTACCACAAATTACAGAGGCCACTTTATCCATCCATCACACTTGTTCCAATCTATTTTATTCTATTCTCGATTATTTTGTTCTATAGATGTTCTTAGGCCACCCTCATCACTATTTTAACTAAACACATGCAGTAGTGTATTAGGCAACACAACTAATATGTGTCAGATATGATCATTCTCTAGTCCAGGGCAGAACTGTGTGTGTTCAGTGCAGTATTTTGTTTCGACAGAATTTTGTTACACGTGCAGTAGAGATGGTTGGAAATTTTCTGACAACTTTTTTCTGTCAGAGTATGCAGATTTCTTGAAATCAAAATGTTTTGGGGAAATGTTTTCCTTGTGATAAAGTTGCAACAGAATGCAGGCACAGTTCTAAAAGAAACCTGATGTCTGATGTCTCAGTAGCCTAGCTCTTCAGCAGCCCACCTGAATGAATGATAGGGAGCTGAGAGCCATGGCTTTGAAGTGCCCAGGCTCCTGACCTCTCCTCCCTGCTCAGCCTGCCAAGTTTGATAACAATGAGTCAGGATCCTGAAAACCCTGGGAGAGCTGGTTCCCAAATTTCCAGGCATGAGAATCTTAAGCAGCTGAGTTTCCAGGGTCCACTCAATTCCCTTTCATGCATAATTTTGATTTTTTTTTATTTTCATTTCAAATCAGAATTAAATCAAATTTCAAAATAATTAAGTTCTGTACAAAATTAAATTACTTTTCTCTAAAGTCTATATTAGTTAAAATATGACTTTGTTGAGAGGGGAAGTGAAGGTAGCTATAAAGAATGAAAAATATATATAATAAATAGAAGGAAGTGAACATTGATAATAATGAATATATATCAGAAGCTAGGGAATTGTAATAAATTGATTAGGAAAGCAAAGGGACACAAGGTAAAATCTGTGGCCGGCAGAGTTAAGGGAAATAAAAAAGTGTTCTTAAGTATATTAGGAACAAAAAGAATCTTAACTTATTGGTCCATTACTAGATGGAAATGGCAGAATTATCAATAATAATGAAGAAAAGGCTGAAGTATTCAATACGTATTTCTGTTCCGTATCTGGGGTAAAACAGATGATGTGGTCTCACCGGTATCTCTGGATGATATTAAATGGAAGCTATTAAAGTTAGACATTTTTAAAATCAGTAGCTCTGGATAATGTGCATTCAAGGGTTTTAAGAGAGCTGTCTGAGGAGCTCACTGAATCATAAATGCGGATTTTCAATAAATCTTGGAACAGTTTCAGAAGACTGGAAAAAGCTAATGTACCCATATTTAAAAAGGATAAATGGGATGGCCATGGTAAATATAGGCCCATCAGCCTGACATTAATCCTGGGATAGATAATGGAGCAGCTGATACAGGACTCAATTAATAAATAAGTAAAGAAGGGTAATACAATTAATGGCAGTCAACATGGGTTTATGGAAAATAGATCCTGTCAAAATAAATTTATGTTTTCATGATGAGATTACAAGATTGGTTGATAAAGGTAATAGTGTTAATGTAATATTCTTAAACTTCTGTAAGGCACTTGGTATTGTGTGACATTTTGATTAAAAACTAGAAAGATATAAAATTAACATGTCACATGTTAAATGTATTAAAAGTTGGCCAAATGATAAGTTTCAAAAAGCAAGTGCAACCAAGGACTTATTTTTGAATGGATGTGTTTCTGGTGGGGTCCCTCAAGGATCAGTTCTTAGCATTTTTATTAATGAGCTGGGGAGGGAGGTGGGAAAAGATCACTGAAACTTTGTAGATAACACAAAAATTGGGGAATGGTTAAATAATGAAAAGAATGGGTCATTGATGTAGAGCAACCCAGATTGCTTTCTCAGATTGTGTGCAAGCAGACAATAAAAAAGTAAACATCTAAGAACACGGAATGTAGGCCATACTTATATTTGGATAATGAACTGAACTTGAGCTCCCAGTGTGATACTGTGGCCAAAAAGGCTAATAGAATCCTTGGATGCATAAAGAGGGAAATCTCGAGTACGAGTAGAGATGTTATTTTACCTCTGTATTTGGCACTGGTGTGACCACTCCTGGAATAATGTGTCCAGTTCTGGTGTTCACAATTCAGGAATGTTATTGATAAATTGGAGAGGTTTCAGAGAGAAGCCATGAGAATGATTAAAGGATTAGAAAACATGCCTTATAGTGATAGACTCAAAGAGCTCAATCTATTTAGCCTAACAAAGAGACAATTAAGTGGTGACTTGATGATAGTCTATAACTACCTAAGAAGGAACAAATATTTAATAGTGGGCTCTACAATCTATCAGAGAAAGATACAACAAAATCCAATGGTTGGAAGTTGAAGCTAGACAAATTCAGACTGGCAATAAGGTGTATATATTTAACAGTGAAAGTAATTAACCACTGGAACAATTTACCAAGGATTGTAGTGGATTTTCCATCACTGACAATTTTTAAATTAAGATTGGATCCTTTTCTAAAAAATATGCCCTAGTTATTATTTTGGGGAAGTTCATAGCCTGTGTTACAGAGGAAGCCAGACTAGTTGATCAAATTGGTCTCTTCTGACCTTGGAATCTATGAAATTTGGGAGTCATTGTCAATACAGGGGAGGGTAGGAATATAACAGGAAAAAATGGATGATCTTGATGACTGGAGTAATAGAAATGGGGTGACATTTAATAGTACAAAATTCAAGGTAATGAATTTAGGGACTATTGACAAGAATCTCTGCTGTAAACTGGGCTCATCAGTTGCACATGACAACCTAACCAAATTTAAGATGGACCTTGATAAATTCATGAAAGGGATTATGTACTGATATTGCCTGTTATAGCAGGGACAGGACTTGATGGCCCAGGAAGTCCCTCCCAGTCTTATGTTCCAAACATCTTATAATATATATGGACCAAGCAGACAAAGTGTGTGTGGGAAAGGAGAGACATGAATCAATTTGCCCAGTGTTACACAACAAGTTAGTGGCAGAAACAGAAAGAGAGCCCAGGTCTCTTCACTCCTATTCATGTTTACCTGTTCTCTAGATCATATAGCCTCCTTGTAAGTGCACTTTCTTATCCTTAATCATCGAGCATTTTGCAGATTCTGTCTTTCTTTATGGCCACAAACAGCCAATGGATGTGCTTTAACAATTCCTGATTAGATGAATAGCTAACAGATGTCAATCATTTGCCACAGTTTTCAAAGATTCCTTGGGTTCCAATTACGCAAGTATCATCTGATAAAATGCTACTATATTTACTTCTGCCATATTTATCAACTGTTTAGAATGAAATCATGACACTTATATGTTGAAAAAACATGTAACTTGATTTCAAACGATCTCACTTACTATTCAGGACTTTTAGGTATTAAATCAATAACAAAACCTATGTCCCGTTTTTCACATTTTAACATTCAATCTTCTAACAACACAAGTATCGTGTCTTGCCTAAATTTAAGATCTGTAGGGAAAATGGGCTGATTAATGTATGACTATAAATGATTGATTAATGTATGACCAGCAGAGGAAAGGGTGTTAGGATAATCTTGATTATGCTTTCCCAATGATAACATATTTAAAAATTATATAGAACCATAATTTTTCATTTCCATACTTTTTAAAGTTTGTTTTTGTTGCTGCTGTTTTCACTGAAATGTTCTTTTAAGGTGTTTTAGAAAAAAGTTTAGCAACACATCTACTCAGTTTTAAAGTCAGATTATTTAATACTTTTCCCTGAGGTAAATAATAAAAAATGTGGCATCAGGCATGGTGATTGCTTAATGACAGGCATAAGAAGTAGGTATAGAAAATTACCGAAATTAGATGTAGAAAAAATGTGGCAGATCAACTTTCCTATTTGTCACTGAAAAAACAAATAAACAAGCAACAACCTAGTAAATGTACTTGATAATAGTATCTTGTTTACAACACTTCTCTACTCCAAACACATTTATTTTTTTTAAAAATGTCCTGGTATTTTCCAATGGTCTAAATTTAATTCTGGGTGAAGCGTGGGAAAATGGTCAAGTTCCTAGTGAGACAATTTAAGTTTCATTCTAGATGGACTTAAATGATGGATGGACCTGAAGCCTAAGCGTTAGCCCTGTCAGACAATCCTTTATGTTACACTGGCTTGAAACAGAACTACAAAGTTGTACAACTTCAGTAAAATATTTCTTTTATTAAATTGGCAGCAAAACTATTATCAGCCTCAACCTGAAATGGAATGGGAAGTCAGTGGTGATGATATATGTTGAAACCAGATGCAGATGCTTATCAAGCGACCGTACATCTTGCTTGAACAAATGCAAAATAAAATCGAAAGCAAAAGGAGATACTGCTTTATTAGCATTGGCAGAAGCTTTTAAGCTGCCTCCAGACTTCTGCATCTGTGAAATATTTGACAGGAAAAAATGTGTTGACAAAATTACTTGCTCCACATTTCAAGGGCAGAATTAAAACCATATTTTCTCCCAAAGTAAGCTCAGATCACTGAAAGATGCTCTCATAAACTAAGTATTGCGGTCCATGTCATTGCCCTTCTCCATCACTTCCTGTCACTTGCTTCTACATACCTCTCCTAAACTGTTTGTATGTGTTCTAGAAAGAAATAGCAACAAATGGAGGGAAAGCTGCAAGTTTAACAGAATTGGTGGAGTCTAATTTGGTTAGAATGGTCAGTCAAACCTGGGCAGGCATCTTTTTTTGGTCTGTTTTAGCTGAAGAAAGGATAAGTCTAGAGTGTACGTGCTCACAATGTGGGGACAGCCACTGTAATAATGATTCAAGATTTCATGTAAAATATCCATCTCTTTAGTTTACTGTATATAAAATTTGTTTTACAATGAATGTGTGTAGTGCCAATTTTTGAGATATTTGGTGTCAGAAATCTGGAAAACAAAATTAGATTCTGAAAAAGGATATTTGGCAGTCCAGTTCACAGTGAGTGGCCATCTGAATTAACAAACAGTACTAATGGATAAACAAAGTCCAGAAGGAAAAATCTCCTGGAGTCATATGGACATGAGAGATTATGGAATATAGTTATATACCCTATTATTAATTATAATTTATCTGACCTACTCGAACTACGATACCACAGACCATTTGCATTGTATTCATTATTAACCAGCTCATCACTGGTCTTCGGCATATGTCTCAGAATTTGATGGAAGATTTGATGTTCCATTGAAATCACAGGAAAAGTGACATTGCTGGAACGCTGGATAGTTCTTGAGGTGCATTTTGCTTGACAGACCTTGTCCACTGAGCAGCAGCAGAGCCTTCCAGTTTGTAATTTTAGGGCACAATTTATAATTTAATATACTCACACTAATTTTATCAATTCATCACATTAATTTCGTTTTTAAAAGAAATCTGTTTTCCTCCGCTAATCCTGCCCCCTTTCCTGAGAATGAATTGTGTTGCAAAAGCTGCACCATGCTACTGTAGAGCAGTGATCCTATGCATACTGCTGTACGTGCTTACCTTTAAGCACACAAATAGTCCCTTTAAGTCATATGGGTAAATCTAAATGTATGTCTAAATTTTGCAGGATCAGGGCCTAAATTAAAAAAGGGTTTCAGTACATATCAGATTAGGGTAACTTGGAATTATATTCATCAACTCAGAGCAGGTGCATCATGTAGGCAAAAAACAAGCGCATAAAGTACATTGAGATAGAAGCAATTCACAGAAAGAAACTTTGAGAAAAAAGACTAGTCTTTCTTTTTCAGTTGAATAGCCATCCATCCAGTTTGTGCTCAGCTCTTTACTTCTGTGCTGTAGCTCATGTTATTATGAACACAAAGATCCTGTTTAGATGGAGCCCTTTTGAATGCCTTATTCTTTTGAAAACAAATTTGGAAATTTTAATGCAACCTTCCTTCCAATGTGCATCTCACAAGGAAGCCACAATTTGTGGATTAGAGAAAAGCACAGAGAAGGGAAGAGGCTGGGGTTCAGTGGTAATGTGGTTAACTTAGGATATTCAGGATCAATTCCCTGCTTTGTCACAGATTTTCTATATGGGCAAATCATATAGTGTCTATAAGTCTTGGTTCTCCACCTGTGAAATGGAAATATAGCACTTCCCTCCCTCACAGAAGTGTTGGGAGGATAAATACACTAAAGGTTGTGAAATGCTCATACACTACTATACTGGAAGCCATATAAGTACCAAAGAGAAATACAGAAAGAGGGCTGCAATTCCTCTAGAAAAAAGTCTCTGATAGTAAGGCAGTCTTTGGAGGATTTTGGTGCATAAATTTTAATGTGAAATTATACTGCCCCCTTCCCCCCGGCTCCCCTCCCCAGCCTACTTGCTCAGACAGCAGCCTTACAAAGAAGTCCTGAAACGGTGAGCCCTGTCTGGGTAAAAGCTACAGTTCTTTCAGTCTATTCCAGCTCAAGTAGAAATGTTATGTAGGGTTTCACTAGGTTGCTAACATTTCAGTGGATATCTCTATTTTTAAAATCACAGATAACTTTTTATATCTTCCCCAAATGTAAAATAAAATACACTTTTCCTCATGGAAGGTTTTTCAGAGGTGCTTTTCAGCTATTGGTGGCAAGATAAGTCTTGAGACCGTATTAGTCCTCACACAAAGTATGAGTCCTGAGACAGATAGACTTAGATTTAACTTGGCAGTTAAGTAGAAAGAGGAATTCTTTTCTACTCTAAGAGCCTGATTCTGCTAACCTTCATTATACTGAGTGGTATTTTATCTGCAAATTGTACCATTGTTTTCAAAGGGACCCCTTGCAGAGTGAGGTACTTCTCAATATTATGACTGAGGGTAGCAAAATCATCTACCCCTCAGAAAATTTTATATATATATATATATATATATATATATATATATATTAGCTGAGTATTAATTATATATAATATATAAAGAAAACATGATTGTGCTTCATTCATTAGTTCAGTTGTTCAATAAAATATGCAATTTTCCACCAAAACAATATATTTGTAAATTCTTATCATTCTTCTTTCTTCTCTTTATATTGTTGTAGTGAAAAATAGCTAGTGAATTTCCTTGATGTGCATAGAACAAACAAACTGTTCACTTACTTCTAGTTGATCCACTCCCCCTTTTTTTTTCTAGTGCAACAGCATGTTTACCATTTCTTAATAATGGAATAATACAATCTTGCATATCAGCTTTTCCCTCATTAAAAAAAAAAGATCTGGACCATGCATTCTACAAAAAAGAAATGAACACAGTCACATTAAATTTTACAGCTTGGTAGCTATTGAACACTCAGCAGTGTTTCCTAGTTTTCTGGTATCTGTTATTGTTTGCAAAACACTAGGGCCAAATTCATCCCTGTTGTAACCAAAATTGACCAGCAGGATGAATTTGGCTTATTGCTCTAAGCAAAAAGGCTGGCTCCTGCATTGGTCTGTGATATAGAATTCACTGCCTATGGAACGTATTGACTCATATCACACAACCAGTCATAAAATAAAATTACATGTACAGTAAAAAAATATGACCTCCTCTTCAACTTGGTTTCTTAATGTGTATAACATGAATCATGAGTCAAACTTGAAAATATTTTAGAGAAGTCTGCCTTAAGAAAATAATACAAAACAAAACTAAACAGCCATTGTGAATTACAAACACAAAAACCCAATTGCTTGTTCAGCTCCCATCCATCATGAGAGTTTTGCTCCTGGGTTAAGTGAGGTGTCATTTCCATCCAAATTAAAGAATTTAAAGTTTACCTTTTCTCGCTCTAGGCTACCCTACATGTGTTCTAATGTCCCTCTGTCTAATTCTCCTATCAGTCTTTGTCACCAAAGGATATAAAACAATGGGAGAAGGTAGTGTGGAATTTGGTAGCTCCCAGAAAGAAAAAAAAAGATATTTCTGAATTGGGAGTTGCAACAAAATGAGAGTTTCACATGGCCCTCAGTTCCATTTTCATCTTGTTTGTTTTTCTTTTCTTTTGCTATCACTGTTCAGCATTTATTGTTAAGACTATGTTAGAATATTTCAGATATAACACCATTGATGGAACTGTCCTGTGGAATGGAGCAGAAAATTATAACATTTGTATGGAATTCTTAAACCTACAGATAGTGAAGATGGTAGAGAAGGGATGCAAGTCTATAAAATTCTATTGGGCTTTAGAGAAATTTAGAGATCCAGTTTGTACATATCCCCATTAGCTTAATAAAGTTAATGAAAACTTTTTCATTAGAGATCAGATACCTCAAGGAAACAAAATGTGGGCAACGCCAAGAAACTCAATTCTTTCTCTCAAGCTTGCCTTTCTCATCTCTTCAGAAAGGCTATTATTTTCTGTCTTTGAGTATACAGAAACCTAAGAGGGATGTTGTAACAAATTGGAGAACATAAGTGTATGGTGCATTATTTAATACATGGTTAAATGTAATGGAGAAACAAGGGAGTTGTTACTAAGAGGATTTTAAAAATAACACTGGACAACAAATTTTTTTGGAAGTCTGGCTTCCCCAGAAATTTCTTTTGATTATGCTAGACCTCTTGAAGCTGAACACAAATATAATTTCAGACTACTTGTATCATATAGGAATTTGGAGAAACAAGAAATTGGCTTTTATTGAATGTAATGTGTTTAATTGCGTAACGGTGCTGACGCTTTGCAATACTTCAACTGAGCTAAAAATGTTTTGTTGATGATTTTCGTTTGTTCTCAGTGTCTGAGGCTTCTCGTTTAAGTGTCCAACAATAATCCAGCATTGATGGATTCCAGTTGCCCTGATACTGTTTTTCCATGATCACAATGTCCTGGTGAAATCTTTCACCATGCTCGTCACTGACTGCACCAAGATTCACAGAAGAAATCTAAATGCGAATGCAGAAAATGAATCTTTAGTGACATGTTGCACTTCATGGTTTTGTATGCTTGAAGCATGTTATCAACCAGCTGCATGTAGTTTGGTGCTCTGTAGTTGCCAAGAAAATTTTCAACAACATCCTTGAATCCTTCCATGAGATTTTCTCTGGCCCTACTAGAAGTTCTTTGAACTGCCTGTCATTGATGACCTGTTTGATTTGTGGACCAACAAAAATGCTTTCCTTAATCTTGGCATCAGTTATTCTGGGAAACTGTCTCAAATGTCAAAATCCTTCACCATCCTTGTTCATCGCTTTCACAAAATTTTTCATCAGTCTGAGTTTTTTGTGAAGAGGAGGTAAAAATAGCTTTGTTGGGTTGACAAGTGCTTTATGTGCCACACTTTTCTGCCCTGGAACCAACTGCTTATGGAGTGGCCAGTCCTTTTTAATGTAATGAGACTCTTTAGCACAGCTGTCCCATTCGCAAATGAAACAACAATACTTGGTGTATCTGAGCTGCATTCCTAGTAGCAGCATGACTACTTTCAGATCACCACAGATGTTCCAGTTGTAGTTG
This sequence comes from Mesoclemmys tuberculata, assembly GCA_007922155.1. Classification (NCBI taxonomy): domain Eukaryota; kingdom Metazoa; phylum Chordata; order Testudines; family Chelidae; genus Mesoclemmys; species Mesoclemmys tuberculata. Next base: position 47,005,847 of record ML675601.1, read on the forward strand.
CTGTACTGTATGTGTTTCAACAAAACTTCCATATTTCTGTAGGTTTCTTCCATGTGTACTGCATAGCCTATTGGTATTGAAGGGTGGAAATTGCTGTTGTGTAACAACACAGCTTTCAGGCTTAACACTGATGAATTAATAAAAAGATGCCATTGTTATGGGTCTTACTGGCAACCCAAAGCAGTGAACAGCCCATCAGTGTCAGTGCAGAAACACAGATTATCAACCTGACCAAAGAATTGTGTCTTGTCAGCTGCAAAAGACTGAAATTTTCGTGTCTAGTGACAGCAGACCACATCCTTGCAGTCTTGAACCCAGTAATTCTGCTTTTGCCTTTGACAAACCCAAGTCCCTGACCAGGTCATTTACCTCATATTGAGTTATCAGATGAGGCTCACTTGATGTAAATGGTTCAAAATCTGGATCAGTGTCATTTTCCATTCCTGGCTTGTGTATCATCTTCGTCTGCCTCCTCTAGGCTCCATGTCTCTGATGGCTTTGGTACTGGAAGACTGTCATTATGTGGCACAGGTCTCATGGCTGAAGGGAGGTTGGGGTATTCAATGGATTTCTTGTTTTTAACAGAGAACTCAGACATATTGACCAGACAGAAGTAACACTCTGTCACATGATCCTTCTGCTCTCGCCATATCATCAGGACAGCGAACAGCAATGACTTCTGAGTACCTCTGAGTCAAGCTCTAAGATCGACAGTGCATTTTGCACAAAAAATGTGAGGAGCCCAGGTTTTGTTCTGATCACCAATTTTACAGCCAAAGTAGAGCTCATAGGTTTTCTTAATATGTGCAGTCATGCTCTGTCTTTGAGGTTTAAGCGTATATTCGCCACAAATGTAACAGAACGTATTGCAGCTGTTGCAACATTGGTGAGACATTTTGCTATCACGAATCCTCCTGAAAATACAATTGCTTTCTTATTGTGAGCACACACAATATGCTATGTGCATAGAGCATGTGCATCAACATGAATGCGAACTGATATAAACGCAATGCATAGAACGGTGTGTGCGAAATGCTTTTATAGCCTTTCTGAAACCTGTCCTGCCAGCATCCGCCCTGCCTAAGCCTTAGCATTCCCACTGCATGTTGTGTGGCCTGCACTAGGTGAAGTGTTACTGCATGCCCAGGCATGCTTGGACACAAGATAGAAAACTTTTCAGCTTACATTGTGGGCAACATTTTAATAGACTGAAATTATGAATTGAAATAACAAATATAGGTGATTTAAAAAAACCGGCACGTGATAGGGAAATTTCATGGTGATTTTCATAATCAGCAGCCCAAAATCCATAAGATACACCCAAAAGTATTCAGGAAGCAAAATCTTTGTTGTCCAGTGTAATTTTTCTGCTCTGTTCTGGTTATCAATGATGTGCCCCAGAACCAATTGTAGGTGGGCATAGGAATCCAGCTGAAGTTCTTTGTGACTTAAAAGGCTAATTCTTATTTTGTCAAAACATGAGCACACTTGGAATGATGAAGCATGGCCAGCGGATTGTGTATAATGTTCCTCCAATAGCTCAAGGCACAGGAAGAGCTTAGTGCAGTATCTGATAGTCTTCTGCATATGTCTTGGGTGGCCAAAATGGCTTGTGAGCGGTTTGTGGCTCTTTTACAGTTAAAGTGCAGCTCATGGAACCCCTGATGTCCCCCTCCCCATTCTCTGCCTACCAGATTGGGGTGGGGAGCTTGGAAATTCTGCCCTGCAGCAGGGTGGTGGAGCTAGCGGATTCTGCCCAGCAGGGCGGGGGATCTTGGGGGCACAGTAAATTTGGCCACTTCTTGCATATATGGTAATAATGGTTGTGCTGCATTTATAAATACAGCGTATTTACCTGGACTGTCCACTCTGGGACTATATCAGCTTCTACTGGAGTCAATGAGAGTCTTTCCACTGACTTCAATGGATTTTGGATTAGCTCCTCTGAGAATCTGGTTTTAAATGTTTTGTCCAATCCATTATGGAAAGGTCCTATAGAAATTAATAGCAAATGATATATTTGTAATCATCTGCTAAACTTTAACAGAGAGCTATGTCCCTGCCATAGAATGTTGTAGGATATTTCAAAATCCTATAGAAAGATGATAATTTCCTATTACATTCTGTAGATTTTAGAGTAATTATATAGAGCCTGATTTGTTTCATCTCTGTTAAAATCTATTGGATTTTTCCATAAGGGAAGCTCCACTCAGTGGCAAACTCAGGATTAGAACTAAATAGTTTGTCATTTCTAAATTTATGCATAATCCACAGTAATCTGTTAGACCATGCTGCTTCTGTAGTTATCCCTCCTGTGATTTAGCTTTTATGATGACTGACTGAGTAAAGCTGGAAGGTAAATAGTTACCAGGTAGGCTGCATATTTAAGTAAAGTAAGAATGTGGATGGGTAGCCTTTGAAAACTTCTAAGATGTTCCTTTTTCTTTTACTTTGAATGAGGGTCAGATTCAGAAGTGATCTTGCAAGTAGGGGTAATATAGGTTACCTATCAATTAATGGTCAAAGGGGGGTCTAAATTACACCTAAATTTACATCTTCTAATCTCATGTAAATTATACAAATTTAGACTCATCTCTGAATTCAGTTTAGTATGTCTGCCTCATTTGTAATATTTCCCTTTTCCTACTTGCCACTGGAATTTAGCAATTGATTTCTATAGGGGTAAAACATCTTTTTTCTTTCGATTCATATAGTACACTGATTACCATAGGTTTGATCCTTTATCTGAAGGATCCTGCCCAGGGACTTCACACTCTTTTTAGCACTATCACACTTCTAAAGACTTGATCACACCCCAATTCACTGGCAAACTCCCATTTACATTAACAGAGCAAGAGTAGGTCCAATGAGTGATCTTACTTTTTTCTCCCTTCTAATATGTGTCTTTCTCTGTGTTAGGTATTATAGAGCATCAATCATTAAAACTGTCCAAAAATGGCAAATAACACATGTATATGCAGATATTTTTAATATTTGTAAAAGTATCTTGGCAGGTCAAATTTGGCCTAGAATTTAGCTTTTTAAAAATGAACCCACAAATCATTTAGTTTTCAGCTAACATTTGCAACAAATAAATTCAATAGAAACACTCTTAAATGTGTGTGTGTATATAACCACATACCCACACACACACCCTGAAGTGTTTGTAACCAAGGATCCATATAACAGTAATTATAGCACTATGCTAGTACATGACAAGTGGAAGATGAATTTGACTAGAAAATGACTAATGGATTTTCAGTGTCCAAGAGGTAGCAATGCAAAAAGTGAATAGCATAAAAAGGTAAAATAGTCTATTAAGACTGAAGTGTAAAAAACCCAACCTATTTGTAAAATAAGAGAATTGTTTTGTTTTAAAATCTGCATTCTTTTAACCCAACAGTGTCCCAATAACTTTCAGAGTTAAATGGACACTATAGTTCCATGCCTATAGTGGGGGTATGACCTGGGCATGAATAAAGAGCATGGTAAGTGGGATTGTATAAATTTTTAGTTTTCCTTTTCCCTCTTTTTTATCTTTTCTGTAGACCCTTCAACATCCTTCAATGACTAATTCCATTCTTAAGCTTGGTATAATATATATTGCTATGGAATATGTCTATACACGACACATGTTGTTTTTCATCACTATTGGCCGGATTGTGGCTTGTTCTAGTGCCCGAGCGAGAGAGGGAAGGTACTCCTTATTCTCTTGTACTAGAGTATGGTACCACTTCATCCAATGCACAGAACTAACAGATTCCTCCGATCCACTATGTACCAGGCTTGCACAAGTAGGCAGGAAGGTACAGGAGGGGTAAGAATTGGGCAGTACTGTTTGTAGCTATGTCAGCACACTGAGGAGGGGATGTTTAACGTATATAGACTTAGCACAGTTTACTCCCCCCGGGCTTCTCCTGGGGCAACACAGAAATGCCTTGCCCCTTACTATAGGCTAGATTACAATCTATCAATCTTTCCGCAAGTTATTTATCAGATGTGTTCCTATGTATCCACTCTGATCAATTTCTCTCTCATATATAGATACCTAGTGTGGGTATGTGTATATACCTGCATGCTGAGTGTAGGAAATCTGCCAAAAAGAAATATCAGGTAAAAAAAAAAAAGGCACGTGGCAGCTTGTGGGAAAGACTTGCATACTACTCATCTCAAATCAGCTCATTTAGCCTCCTGGCAGAATAGTTCCTTTGAAATATACTGTAGTTATTAGGGCTGCTCACTGCTGGAGTACACTAAATCCCTAAGGTACCCGTAGCATGCCAGCTGTACTGCGATTTGGAGGGAAGCACTATAGTTGCCTTGTAGATGCTAACCTCAGTGGGTCCCAGTAGGCACATAGCTAAGGGAAAGGATATTTTACTAGATCCAGCAGAAAAGGAATGGGTTGTAAATACCCTTGGTTCAGAGGCTTAAATAGTTACAGTTCAAAGTGAAAAATATCAATAAATATTTGGGCCCGTGGTGCTGTCCAACTAAGCCTTAGGGCTCTTCAGGTTTAGTGCCTGAGGTTCCCTGTCCATTCCAGTGTCTATTTAAAAAAATGGAGCTTACAGTTTTTTCCAGGCCAGGCTCAGTAACTGTCTATCATTAGTCTTGAACTGGCTCCCAACCCAGTTGCTGCTGCCATCCCCCCCACAAGGTCCCACACAGTCCTGCACCCCCCTGCAATGCCTGGATGTCACCGTCTGTTGCACATGTGGCTTTGTGTGAAGTTCTTGGGGACTCATTGCTGCATTTTATTACTCAGCAGCACCTACCTAAGCACGCTTTTGCTACTGCTTCCCAACAGTGCAGCCCACAGCTTGTTCAGGACCCTTCCTCTTACCTGGCCTGGGGAAAAGTAATTGCTCTAGGGAGGGGGCTAATGGGAGTTTTAGTCCCTTCTTAGCAGATCCATCACAATACATGCATATACTCACACACAGAACACTTGACTACACAACAAAAGAGTTATGTTTATTTTATCCTGATTGTTTTCAATTCACTCCACTTAGACATTTTCTTTCTTTTTGAAAGATCTCCTTCTGGAACTCCCCCCTACTCCCCAAAGAATCTGCTGGTTTGCATCATTCTTCATTGTGGTGGGGTGGCTGCCCCACTACTAGCCTGGAAAGGGTTAATAAAGCCCTAGGGAGGCTGTGCTAGGAGCAGCCAGTCAGGGACAAGGATGCCCTGTCTGAGCAGCCAGCAGAGAGCAGAGAGGGTAGACACTCCCAAGAACTTGGGGAAGGAAGACTGGCTGCCTCGTAGGCTAGGGGCAGTCAGCACCTTGGATAGGTTCTGGAGAAGAAGCAGTTGAGAAGTCTGACATAAGGACCAGACAGTAGACTGGAGCTGCCACTGGAAGAAGTGGCTAGACTGGGGCTGCAGAATCCACCAGAAGGGGAAAGAGCACAGATTGTGGCATGGCCAGAGGGTTGTGTCATGAAGCGGATGCCGAGTGGCTTGGGAGAGACATGGGCCCTAAGTCAGAAAAAAAACAGCGGACACGACACAACTGTCAGATGGCGCTGCGACCTGCAGAGCTATTTCCCAGACTAATCATCAGGAGCTCAAGAATGGTGAGTGCAACCCCCATTACAGTCATCAAATTTAAATGAAAATTAGAAATTAAAGCCTTCCACTCAATTTCCATTGCCTGCAAACTTCTTTAGGGTAAGGAAGTCTCTTTTTAGGGCTCATCTGATACTTTTGTATGCCGACAATTTGGGCTTTGGTCCAGCAAAAGCATTAACTAGTGGGAACACAAACACCTGTGTGGTGACCAATGGGTTTCAGTGGGACTGCAGCAGGTATAAATATCCATGCTGGCAGACTCCTTGTAAACTTGGTAACTACAGAATTTAGCTCTTAACTTTTTGGAGTAAGAGATTAAAACATTCTAGATAGAAGCAACTGGGAAGTATTAGGGAGGCCAACAAAGTGAGTGCAGGGCAGATTCTGTAGCATTAGCTGAAATACAGGGCCTATACATTTCTGGATGAGTCACCTTCAGTTATCTTCAAATTGTAAAATTGGAAGTGTTTAACAGCCACACAAATGATGCCATAAAGAAAAAACCTGACAACTTTGAAAAGATTCTGATTGTCTGTCCCAGTTACTTGAAAGCAGTAGCTCGGTCAGACATATAAAGGGAATTCAAGGACATTCCTGCGCAAAACAAAGAGAGTATGTAAAATCCAAGACACACTTGGGCATAAATCTGCAGAAGGTTTCTGGATTCAAAGCATAACTGCAATGAAAGTTTGAAGATTTTCAAACATAAAACTAGAGAAGCAGACACATCTAAATGATAAACCTTTATAAACAGCTGTGAATTACCCATTTTATAGTGATTCTGCAGAGTTATGAAATTTACAGGATTACTGAACAATACCTAGATTTATCAATAATTTGGGGAAAGAGTATTGGTAAGAAGTGTGTTGGAATTCATCTGCCAGACCTAGGAGTCAAATCTTGGTATCAATACTCCTCCCACATGCCCACACATCTGCAGAGGCAGAAGGCCCTCAATGTTGCAGAACCAGTGTGGTTCTTCACTAAGATCTAGTATCAGATCTGGATACAGAGATTCCATCAAGAAGTCCAGTCAAGTGAGGCCTCCCCCTGCATCCAGTTCAAAGGGGACTTTGGGCAGAGAAGTTTGGAGAACAGAGCAGTGCAGCCATAATTACATAAATCCACCAGCCAAACCACTTCCTGTTTAGAAGGATACCACAGATGTGAGACCTGCTGCTCTCCTAAGGCTTCACTGCCACTCAGCAAGTTGAGAAAAACAAAGAAGTTTCCATCCCCATGGAGCTTCCAAGTATACAGCCCGTTTATTGAGCCCTATCAGGCATAATTCCTATTGGGAATATGAACTGCGGGATTTGGCTATAGGAATGGGATTACTTCTATTTAGTTTGACCTTCCATCATGAGAAGTCCTGGAATTCCTTTTAAAACTACTCTATCAGTGTTCAGCACTGCCATAATTCTAATGCTCATTGTATCCTAAAGTAAGCATTCCAGTTTCCAAAGGAAGCAGCCAGCAGGCTAAGGGAGCCAATTTGAATAATATGGTCGTCTTTTCCAGGAGCTGCCACCTGTTCTTTTCCAAACTTACGTTTTATTCTCCTATCTGATATTCTGCCACATTCTTCTCTTTCTGTCATGAAAATTGCTGTTGACCAAATGGCTCTGAAATACTGTAATAACAGAAAAGGCAGAAACAATGTACTGTATAAAACAGGGTTGCAAAATTTTAATACAAATTTACCACCGCCATCACAAAATGAACTTGTTCACCCTTCACCATAATGACTAGCAGTCCCTTAAAAGTGAATGATATTTTACTCTTCTATCTAGGAAAATACTTATGTGGGGCAACAGTGGCATAATCATTTAGCCCTCAATAACAGAAAGAAAATGACAGCAGATACATATCAATAATAAATATTTTACTTCTAAAGTGCCTTTCATTGACGTTTATGAAAGTGCTTAACAGACATTCAGTAAGCCTCATGCTATGCCACTATAAGGAGATACTGTTACCTCCCTTTTGCAATGAGCACAGAGGACTTGCTTAGAACCATACAGAGAGTCATTAGCAAGGCTAAAATAGACATTAAATCTCCTCCAATCACTAGACCATATTACTTCTCCCATGAAAAATACCTCATTCAGCACCTCATAAAATTAAATATAAAATAATGTTCTCTATTTTAGCTCATAATTAAATTAATTGTGCCTTTACTTTCATTGCAGATGTTAATGTCAGTATTACACAGTGGATACCCATACAGAGTATCTTCAAACAATTACAATACATCTGTGGTGGGGACCACATACTGAAATAAATATTTCCCAACCCCCCTCTTCTGGCCTTCAAGCCAACCCCTAACCTCACCAAGGTCATCATCAAAAGCAAGCTCCCCACAGACCAGGACACACCAATTTTAAGTGGCACCAGACCCTGCCAGAACAATGGATGCAAAGCCAGCAGAGATTTCTCCACTGCTACATTGATCAATACACCTTTCAAGAGCCATGGGTCTCTCACATGCTTATCAGATCATGTATTGTACATCATCCAATGCACCAAATGCCTCAATAACAACTATGTGGGTGAAACCAGACAATCACTATGCTCTTGAATGAATTCACACAGAAAAATGATAAAAATCAAAAACCAAAAACCATATCATTTGTTGGTGAACACTTGTAACAAAGTGATCACTCCGCATCTGATATTTCACTTCTTTTGCTCCAGAGAAACCAGCACACCACCTTCAATATGTGACATGGAAGCTAAAATTCATAACTCTGCTAGACACCAAAACACATGGATTTAACAGGGACAAGTTTTATGGCTCATTATAATTTTTAAAACATCACACTGCCTGCTACCCTTAATTGCTCACTTCAAATCCTTTATGCATAACTGTCTAACCCCCGATTGCCCTTTTAATTTCCTACTTAAAACTGCCTCCATTTGTAGTTAGCTCAGATGTGCTGCTTCCTTTTCCAGACCTGAAGAAGAACTCTGTGTTGCTTGAAACCTAGTATCTTCCACCACCAGAAATGGGTCCAGTAAAAGATATTACCGCATCTGCTTTGTCTCTTTCATATACTGGAACCAAAATGATTACAACAACACTTCAAGCTACTATAATCATGTTAAAGGACTCAATTTTTGGAAGCATAATCTGAGACACCTTACACTGGCTCAGTTTTGAGAGGATTTGTGCTCTGAACTTTCTGAAAATCAGAACATTTTCAAGAAATCAAATTCACAGAACTCAAGGATGGATTTTTACTTTGGTTTGGTCTTCTTTCTGCTTCCAAAGCCCAGTCTTACATGTATTGTAATCCTTTAAATACCTCTATTGCTCTTTCTCTTTCTTTTGCCTTGTCCCCACCTGCCCTTTGCTAGGATGATCTAGTCTTTGTAACCAGGTTTTCACTTTCCTGGCTTTCTTCTTCCCTTAAGGGTCTTCAAAGTTTTTCTTCTAGTGCTCTATTTCTTTCTGCATTCCCTCCCTCTTTGTTTTGTCTAAAATTTCCACATTTATCAGGTCATCTCTTTTCAACTGACAGGCCTTCTTTCTCTTTTTGGCCTGACCTCTATCTGCTTTTAATGCAGGAATGATTTATTAGGGTTAACAGTAGTACTGGCAGCAGGTTGGCATAGGGATTTACAGTGCATTTGGATTATGTGCATAGTGCATGGTAAGTAAAATTTATCAAAACATTTACTAAGATTTGCACACCAGTGCTTTGGATGAGGATAGTAGGATTTAGCTGGACAAGCACAGCAGGTGATGGGTGAATCTCACAAGATTTAGAGGTTTAATTCTCTTAATCCAAAAATTATCTGTTTATCCTCGCATCTGAAAGGAGAAGCCATTCTGTTTTCTTTATACTGCACCTTTAACCAGAAAGGAATCCCCCAGCCTGATGTAGTGTCAGCAGTGAGAGCTACCACTCTTGTGTTTCAATTCAGAGAGAGAATGTTACTTTTGTAGACTGAGTTGTAAGGGGTTTGTTCACACTAGCTTTAATTCCCTACATCTCCTACCTTTGATACCGCTGGTGAACCTCCACCAATGCTAGCAATAGTGGGAATGCTAGTGTATGGACTAGCCTCCAGCATTTTAACTTAGGAAGACTACATAGTGTATAAAATACTGGTGGCCAGTTGTCCGCACTAGGGTTTCCACCAGTGTTACTACCAGAGAGATGAAAAAGTGGTAGCAATGGAGGGAAATTTAGTATAGACAAAATCTAAATCCATTCTCTCTCTCTGGCACTTTGTATTTGGAGTTTCTTTGAATCTGAAATACTTGTCATCTAGATTGTATAAATTAGAAGAGCAAGTGTAGGGATAACAGTAAAAACAAGCATAGCATAAATCTTCCCTACTTGTGAGTAAAGTTCACACACAGTGTTCACAAACTGAGGATTGTAAACACCGTATGCATGCATACAGGAACATAAGATTGTGTAAGGTGCTATCTTGTTCTCCTGTACAGGCTATCGGTATTTCAGGTCACAGTGGAAGAAGGAGAACGTCCTTTGTGTGGCTGTTACTACCCCTTCTTCACAGATAGGCGTTAAGTGTGCAGAGACAGGTGGGTCATAGGCAAAGCTTTGACTCCATGCCCTCCCTGTGACCTTGAAGACCCAATGCAGAAAGAAGCACCAATTATAGGGATGATAGATACTATTTTTCCAATATCTCTCTAAATCTGGTCTCTGATATGTTTCAGTAGCAGTGCAACTACATGCTACTCCTTCCTAAGGACTTGTTATGAAGCCACAATCTAGTACTAAAACTTTATATCACATCACCCCGTGTGTGTGTATGTGTGAGACAGAGAGAGAAAGAACCAAAGAGAACATGCATAGATAAATTATAGGTAATAGGTTACTATGAATTGGGATGAATATGTTAATTTTTTATTTTGATGTTTATACAAATAAAGGGGATCCTATCCAAGTTCTAGATGTACTGAACACAAGAATATAATATACTACATAACAATATCAAAAAACAGGCAATAAAGTTTAATCCCATACATCACAACCTATTTGCAGGGAGATGAATTCATTATGCCTTCTAGCAATGTGTTTCTATTCAAGCATGTAGCAGGCACACCACGGTCCTGGGGATATTGGAGGAGAGGGTACAGAAATAATCCCACCCAGAAGACAATCCTAACCTGAAATATCTTCTTGTTTTATAAATGACATTTTTCACATTTTTATATTGTCGCTCATATATTTGCCTGAAGCAAAATTTCTAGCTGGCTTCCAGAACTGGAAGAACAAAGAGAGCATTTCAACGTGTTTAGTGGGAGAATAATTGCAGGTCAAATATATTGTAAATGGGATGCTGTGAATAACTAGATGCATCCCTATTTAATAATAATGGACTAACAAGGTTTGTTTTTCTTTTTTTATATATAGCAAAAATCCATCTAGCCATTTTTGGCAATTTAGACTGAGAAATAATAATATATATTGAATCACATTTTAAAAAAATACAGTATTTCAACTTGATTATGAGTTGACATTGCATTCATGAATTCAGTCCAATGTGTATGTAACAAGGAGTTGACCATCTGTTTTATTCTTTACACATATGTCTGCATGGATAGTAGCTGTTCAAAACTACTTAATGTGGCATAATCTGTTAAATAATGGTGTTGCATATGTGCTCACAACACTGTGTAAATTAGTTTACTTATTGACTCACTTTGAATTTTAAAGATGTTTGGCTGTACATCAGTTGAGTGTTTTCTTCCAATTCAGATAGCATGAAGCCAGCCTTAGTGTGTCCCCTCCTTCCCAAATCAAGAGATTCTATATTTCTTTACACCAGGTATCACTCAGTTATTGACACTTGCTGCTCTGATGTAGCAGCTAACTATTTTTTAAAATTGCCTCCTCCTCTGCATCGATGGCTTATAAAAATGCTTGATGATAACCATCCTTGATGCTATAATTCGTATGAGCCTCTCGTTCTTATAAGCACAGTCTTGTACTTTCTTCTTTTATCATGTAACAGTCCTAATACTTCCTCGGTAGATGAATTATTGATTGAGCTCATTTACAGTGGTGCTGTGACTGGGTGGGGAAGCAAAGTGGTAACCAGCTGATTTCTGTTGCATATGTCCCCACCCACTAACCACCACCTCTGTGGGGCGTTAGCAGGTAAGCTAATGCTGAGAATGTTGGCAATTATATACCCATCTCTTTCCCTCCACAGTCTCATCCTTCCCCTAACACATAGCACCTATTCCTTCCACTCCTTTGTAGGCTAGTTTAACCAGTATCATGGGAAGCACCCAGTGGCAGAGACTCTAGCAGCAGAGATCCTACAGGAACCTTGTGGCTGAGGAACCACTGCAAAGGCACAGAGCTTCCCTGTAGATGGCCCGATGCTTCTGCACATTACCCACAAGCTTCATCCTCTTCTGGCTCCTCCAGAACATCCTGCTGAGGTTCTGGCTACACTTCTCCCTACATCTCTTCCTTTATACATTCCCCATGTATGGCACCATGAGGTCACGAGTCTTCCTCATTAATCTCATCTTGGTATTGGCTAAGATGGCCATCCATCAGACCAGAAAGAGGAATTTTGATAGGGAAGCTTACTGACACTTTAAGGCCTATTTCCATTCCCTAATTGTCTGATGCAACTAGGCAGATTTCCTCTGAGCAGTGTACACTGATTCCTTGAACTCCTTCAAGGAGTTCAATAGCAGTAGGTGCTATTCAGGGCATTACCATCTTTTATCCTTGTTTTGAACTTTTGACCCATACTCCCATTCCTGGTTTTCATTTTTCTGCCTCTGGAATCAATTGATTCCTGGTTCTGTGGCCGTATTTCTCAACTGAGTGGATGGGGTTTACTTCCTGCTAGGTTCCACCCACCATTCCAGAATATCAAATAGGTCACGAGCTTCATGGGTATCTGCTTATTTAGATAGTTGAACCCATTCCTGCTACCCAGGGGTGAGAGAGCAAATCTAGTTCACACAAAGGAAGAATGAGTAAGTTTCTCAACTAATAGACACTCAGTTTCCAGTCCCATTTGTTCTATGAACAGGTTGAAATGACAATTAAATCTTAAATTTCCTTCTTGGTTCCTTATAAGTGATATTTGTCTGGCCATGTATTGCAAAATATCTATAACCTTAGGAGGTTTAAAACAAGGGAGAAAAGACCTCACTGCAAGATTAAACAGAAGGATAATATATTTTATTTAAAAACAACTTTACAAACTAGTGCAATTTGGTTAAAATCAAATATTTTAGTGTTGAATATGCCCTTGGGTTGTATGGGCAGTTTCCACTGATGTCCACTAGAGCTACTGGCTCACATTTGAGGGCAAAGTTTGGTCCTAGTATCCCTTCTGCAGCTCCTAAATAAGTCAATTGCTGTATACATTGATGTCACTCTTCCTGCCTCCAGACTGAGCACTATAAACTTAGGTGTATGATGGCTGGAATTACAATTTCTTACATTACTGAGAAATTATTCAATAAGCTTGTGGACATGAAGAGGTGCTCCTATTACCTGAGGGAAATCAAACAATTTAGTAGTGTTAAAGGAGAAGAATATAACAGGTCAAATACATGGGGTTTCACAATAACAGTGTGAGATGATCCATTTCACAGGAGTGATTTTCCACAAAGATATTTTTATGGATGCATTACAATAATTTTGGTGTGTACATGGAAGGTAACTAAGTACAGACTAATGTTGTTCCCTTATACTCAAAAAATCCAAGTGGGTATGCTGAATATAACCTCACTATGAATATCAATCCTATAGACAAGACTGAGGAGAGGAAATGTTGCTAAGCTTGAAAGAGCTCTATTTAATTATAAGGTAGGTATATAAGTTCAACCTAGGGATGGTTACTTGCTTTCAAGTTCTTTCTATAGCAGTATAACTCTAGGTTTTTTACAAACACGTGCACCCCACACGGATCTAGAGAGACACATACTAGTCTTCCAAGGCTCACCAATGTGTCTCCTTTCTGCTTTTCACCACTCTCAACCTTCATTGTCAATGGCTTGAAGGGGAGAAATTCATTAAATTGTTTACTTATTCCAGGCAGTGACAAATATAGTCCCAACAGTCATCTTTGGGTAGTGTCAAAATATTGAGGAAAGAATTACACTTTTCCACAAACAGTAACGTTTGGGGATCATTTCCTTCATGCTCTGTTTTGTTTTGACCTCACTAACTCTACAAATACAGAGTGCTCATTAAGTCTTCTCTTTCCTGAATTAGTCACACGAACAGCAGATGTCAGGGAGAATGAAATAAATGAAGGAAAAACAACAATATTCATTTATTGTTGGGGGGTAATTGAAATAATTTGTTCAAGACAGGGTACGGCTGAGATGCAGGTATTGAGTGCCAGCTCTATAAGATTCTAATCCAATTTGTGGGAGGTAGTTTTTCAGTAGCAGCATCTGGCCCATTGGCAGACTCCTGTCTATTTTGCTGGCAATTGTCTCTTGCTTCTGGGGGTACATCTACACTTCATGCTTCTTTCAGCAGCAAGTAGAGCATGGAACCACATAGCCCCATAGCAAGGTATGCCGCATAGCCAGTGAGGCATGCTTAGGCATGAAGGGTGTGGGTATGTATCGAGTTCCTATCCTACATGTTGTCTACTCAGCTCCATCTGCATTGCTACTTTTAGCAGTGTAGTGTCTCATGGCTTCCCTGCTGCTGAAGCTTTTCCCCTTTGCAGGAAAAGACTCTGACAGTGGGGAGCTGTAAAAGACTTTCCTTGCTGCCTCCTGTCTGCCAGAACCTTTCACTGACACAGGTAGCTAAACACCTCAGTGTGGATGCAGCCTGCTTTTCACTACACGTACATTACACACTGCTGCCAGTGGTATCTAGTGTAGATGTAGCTTAAGTTGATCATTGAGTCTGTTGTTTATTGGGTGAATGGTCTGCCTTCCTTTCCTAAATGGCATTTGCTTTCACATCCCTTCTCAACTATGATTTCCAAGGGTCAGATTCTGATATCTTACTTTTGCTTAGCAGCATGAGCAGTCCCATTGACTTCAGTGGGATTATTCCAAGATCTTGTCTGAAACACTGAAAGAGTTTGCCCACATAGTTATAATGGTACAGCTATGCTGGCAAACCCTCCTAATGGTGACTCAAGGTATTCAGGCAAAAGAGCCCTTTTCTCAAATGGCTTATACCAGTACCTAGGATATAATAAGATGTAATTGCTGAAGGACTCTTTGCATCTACAATAGGTCAGAGCTATGTTGTTTAAGAGTGTGATTCTTTTTTCAAACTCCTAACCAACATAACCAGGCTGGTAAAACTTTTAAATATAAACAAGGTGCTATTCAATGTGAGACTGAGAAATTGTCCATAAGAGAGTGACTAATTTATAGCAGAATAGGGACAGAATATTGTATGCAATCTCCACTGAATGGCTGTGTGCATAACCACATGTACACAAATTCGAGTGCCCAGACGCTTTAGTGCTCCCTGCATACACACCTCCAAAAGTAAAAACCATTGCCTTGTATTCAATCCAACATAAGGCAAATATAATAGCATAGTTTTCTGTTTATTACAATTTTTTTTACGTTTGGTATTACATTTTAGTTTTGCTTTATAAAATATTAATAAAAACAATTTTGTAAAAAAATATCCATTTTTCAATGCCACAGTGCTCACTTTTGTTTAACAAATCTATACAGTAATGCAAGCTAAATTGTTTTGGTTAGTATTATATGAAATAGTTTCCAAAAAAAAAATCCTGGAAAGTACTTTTTCATAGCATTGTACCTCATAAATGTATGCTGTCATATTTAGCTCTTGGCATTATGTGAAAAAGAAAAAGATAGAGGCAAACACAACAATTGGGATTTGCAATATAAATATTTATTTTCTACTTTATAAACTTAGCCAACCGTACCAAAGTCTTCAATACCTATTCACAATGTCTTTTTTTTTCCCAAGAAATTATTCTGCAGGACTAGAACTTACTGATCCTGGTCCTGTGATTAGTAGAGTGCTAAAAGCTGGTTTATTGCCCTTTCAAATACTGGCAAGTACACAAACTCTGGTATATTAACATAAAGAGGATTTAAGGTGATCTGAAAATCTTTTCTTTGAAATTGGTGCAAAAGTCTTCATATACTTCTGTAGCAAATAGATGGGGATTTTTTCAGTCAACTCTTCTTTGGTATATCTTACATAGAGATTCTGCCTCTTTTGTTAGAACTACAGTGAATAGAGTGTGTAGAAAGACAAGCAGCCTCTCCCCATCTCCAATTATAATAGATTCTACCACTCTACATTTTGTTGTGCCTTAGGGCTCTTTCTTCAAGCAAGTAATTTATGCAATCGCAGATTGAAAATGTTCAATTCTTTTTTCTAGTGACTGACAAGCTGTAGATTTTATTCTACAAAATATATTATGTAAGAACGTAAAATCCTAAATTGTGCAAAATAATACGAATAAATTGGTAATAGTAGAACTTTTAATATTTAGAGACCTCAATATTACATTTAAAGGGGCAGGTACACAATACAAAACATGGGTCTGATTCTTTTCTCATTTACTTTGGTTTTAGACTGGTGTAACTCTATTGATTTCAGTCCTTACTCGGACAAAACTCACATGATATTTGATGGGAAATTTGTCTAGGAAAGGACAAGAGAACGTGGTGTTAAGTTAGGGCTGAAATTGAGATCTATCTGACAGCATATCTTTAATCAACATTTAAGGGTAGATTAAAAAAGCAAATCAAAACAATCATTAGCAATCATTTTGAAGTAGTGGTATACACAATAAATGAGCAAGTATGTGCATCCAGAAAAAAAATCTGATTTTCAAAGGGCAAAGTCAGTCTTCAGATTGACAGCCTCTCTTGCATGATATGCAACAGGGCCTAGTGAGATTCTGTGTCTCACTGCCAGACCATTAAGATTTCACTGGAGATTGGAATAGCGGGCCATAGCTTTTCCGTCTCCAACCCAGTGGAAAAGCTGAGAGGATTAGCAAGACATGATCTCATGAAATCTTTAAGCCACGCTGTCACATTTTCAATAATAATAATTTATAATTTGTGGTAGTGACGAGGTGACCCAGTCATGCTAGGTCACAATTGTGCTTGGTGCTATACAGACACAGAACAAAAAGATGTTCCCTACCCCAAAGATTTTATAATCTAAATAGATAATTGTAAGCCCACGTTACATATGTACATCATAAAATACATACACATGTACCAGCAGGTAATAATGGGATCAAATCTCAAGGCCTGTAAAAAATATAGGAGCTAGAAATCTTTTAAAAATGTTTCTTTAATATTATTTATTACAGAAGAGTAGATACGTTACTGGTGCCCTCTATCTATTCCTTCTTTCATAATTCCAAACCCTAAACAGTATCAGATTGTGATTTACCTGTATCCTGTAGAGTCTCACAACACAGAATGCGCTGTTGATGTCTGAATAGCATGCTGAGTCTTTGCACTGTGCAGACATTGTGTTCAAAGCTTGACAAGAAGAGCTCTGGATAACACTGCTTTTGACACATCTACAGGTATTATACATGCCATTCTTTGACTTAAACCATTGAAAATGTAGATTCCAGTTATCTGAAATGGAATAAGGGATGTCTCCATAGAATTTCTTGGTTTCTATCATGCATTTTAAGTAGTAAGAGCAAGTCAGAAATTTTAAAAGTTCTTTCCACCCTATTACTCTTTAAGTTTTGTAATACTTAATTTTGGTTTTGTCCCGTTAACTAAAAATATCACAAGTCCACTGCCATAACTTTTGTATGGCAAGTCACAGTTTACATTTCTGGGAACTTTTAAATACTATTTTCACAATCACAGTCATAATTTTCTTTATTGTTGAGTGTCTGTTAACCCTTTTTGTGAGCTTTCCACAAAATGTGAACCAAGGAAAACACTGTTAAATCTTTATAGCATTTTTTTCATCCTCGTGAATTTTCTTACTGACGGTAGTTGTCAGAATACTAACCCTGGAGGCAGTGACATACCGTGTGGGGGACAGGAAGGGTATATGCCCCCAAGCACCAGCCTGGAGGAGAGTGCTGGCTGGGCCCATGTGGGAGAGAGGTGTGGCTGAGAGAGGGGGGTGGCAGCTGTGCTGCTTGGGGCCAGGGACCATGTGCCGAACCCACGAGTAGACCAGGACTCAGCCTGCTGGGGCCAGGAGCGAGCCCAGATACAAGACCAGATTAGTCCCCAGCCCCTGACAGAACCACCCCCATGCTATCTGCTTCTCTGCTGCGCTCTGCAAGCAACGTCACCCTTGAAGTAGCGCCACCTCCCAGCCATTCCCCCCTGGCAGTCTGTTCCCCCGCCCAGCAGCATGCCCCTCCATCCATCTGTCCCCCCCAAGTAGCGCACCCCTCATAGCCGTGCATGCCTCACCTCAAGCAGTGCATCTTCCTCATCCTTCACCTCCTGTCAAGCAACATGCCCTGCCCGGTTAAGTCGCCCCCCTCAGCTGTGTGTCTCCCCTCCACCAGCAGCCCGCTCCTGGGTATGTGTCTCTCCTCCCCAGCAGTGTGTGCCCCCAGGCCATGCCTTCCCCTCCAGTAGCACAAGGCCCCTTCCCCCAGCGAGAAGGAGGGGGGCATACAAATGTAAGTATTGGCCACCAGGTACCGGAGAGCCATGGTACGCCTCTGCCTGGAGGGAGATGTCTCATTTATCCACACAACATATACTGCCTGTGAAACTGCAGTGGTCTCCAAAGCCATTACCATGTGCTCCATTCCTGACCGGAATTGAACTGTAGGCCTAGGGGTGAGATTCACAAGTGGGACTTAGGGGTTGCAATAGTGGGTTTTACAGTGCCTGGCTTTTTAAGTTTCCTGCCACTTTGTGGAATTCACAACCCTGAGGTAAGTGTTCATGCTCCTTATACAATGTATGGGGCAAGATATGCACTTAAGAATCGGATTCACAAAAGCCAGCACTCTGAGTAGGGAGCCACCTCAGCTAGTGGATAAGAAATGACAGGGAGAGACATGGGCCTCAGCCCTCAGTTAGGTAACTAGCTCTGGGTCAGAGGGAGGCTCCTATCTCCACACACTATTCACAGCCATGAAGCCTCTGCTGGAGTTAGAGGCCAAAGTCAGATCAGTTCTTTTCCAAGAAAGATCTAACCTTTAGCCCAGTGGTTAGAGATCTCACCCAGGCTGTGGGAAACCGATGTTCAGTTTCCACCCCTGCCTACAATGGAGCAGGGATTTGAACTTGGTGCTCCTACATTAAAGGAATGTGCTTTAATCGCTGGGCTATGGAGCCATTCTCACTCATTCTCTGGCTCAATGACTTTTTAGTTATTTATACAGAGTGGAACAGCTTCAGCAGGACAGATTGAGCAAGACCAATTTTAGATTACCTCACAGGCCAGTGCTTAGGCTACTTCACTAGAAAATGGGAGACCCCCAAGTTCAAGTCCCTACTCCACATCAGATAGTGGGGGCGGTCGGGAATTAAACGTGGGTTTCCAACAGCCTGTGTGAGCGTTCTAACTGCTGTAGCGATTGTTATAAGGGCAGAACGATTACCACAGAGGGCCATTTTGTGTGAGGTTAGATGCACCCAGGACACGCCTACTAGACTGGGCCCCAAAGGCTAGATAGGTGAGGGATGGCTAGTGTATGAATTCTACTGAGCTTTGGGTATGAGTCATGTGCTGAGCTGCTGGTGGTGACAGGACTGAGGTGACTCCACATGCCCAGCTGCTGAAATTTAGATGCCTCAGGGACTTTAACAGAAGAAATTTCGGCACCTGAGACCATGAAGCAACTTTAGCATTGCAAGGCTGGGGTCATGGTAACTAACTTTTAGGCATGCAGAAAATCACAGGAACAACACTGTCATCCACAAAGCTGAGCTGCGTGTTTGGGCTCTCTATACAATGCATGGGGAATGATAGGGCCTAAGAATCTGATACACAAAAGCCAGTAAGGTGGGGAACAGCCTAAGCTAGCCAGTGAGAGATGCAGATGGCAGGCCTGTGTCCTAAGCCCTTTATCTCTCTCAGAGATAAATGCCTAAGTCCAGGCTGCAGGGAGGCATCTTGCTCCTCCAGTGATCCATGAATAAGAACCTATGCCATGGAGTTAGGGAGCTTAGACCACTGAACTGGTTCTTGCAGGGATGAGTTAGGCACCTGCTTAACTCCACACAGAACAGTCAGAAGCGGTAGTGTCCATCTTATAATGTTTAGTTCAGTGGTTAGAGCACTTGCCTGGGATGTGGGAGACCCAAGTTTTGAACAGGAATCTGCCAACTCTCAGAAAGGTGCTCTAATCACTGAGCTGTCAGATAGTTTGGTTGTGGGGATGCCTCCTCAATCTCGCCTGTTGAAGCTGTACTGCTGTGGATAAATAATAAAAATTGGAACATGGGGAACTGGATCCTGGTCACCCACTTCCATATGGGTGCCCTAACAACTGGACTACAGAGTCATTCTCTCTCTCTATCTCACCCGATGGTTGTTTAAGTATGTATCCCCAGTGGATCAGTCATTGGCCAAACAGAAAAAGATCAGGCCCTACATATGACATAGGTGGTTGAATGCTTATCATCCTTCAGTTTGTGAATTGCTCTGGGGCTTAAATGGCACAAAGAGAATGTGACCTTAACTGCTTGCCTAGAATTACTAGTACTGCATGGCCTAATTCTCCCCTCATTTATAGCTAGGGTAACTCCATTGATTAAACTGGATGTACTCCTTATGTACACTTGCATAAGTAAGTATGGAATTCAGCCACAGGCTTGCCAAATTTTTTCAATGATGCAAAGAGCCCACTCAAATCCCTCTACAACACTTCAGCCCCACCACAGAGCTGGGTGTGCATGGCATCACTGAGGCGGCAGCAGAGGGAGCCTCTGCACACACCCCCTCCCTACCTGCCACGCAACTCCATACATCCAGTGGCCATCTTGCAAGTAGCCAGGGGGTACTTACGTGGTCTTTGTACCAAACTAGTGACAAAGGTACTATCCTCAGGTGGTAGAGGTGGGGAAACCATGAAGCAGCTCTGCTTCAACCTCAGCAGTGAGGGCTAGATTTTCTCTCTCTCTGCCTCTGCATTTGACTTGCAAAAAGCCAGAGAACCATGTTCTCAGCTGATACAGATCAACAGAGCTCCATTTACTTCAGTGCCACCCTGTCAATTTACACCAGTTGAGAGTCTGGCCCAGATTAATTCACAATACAGGTTAAGTTAATTTCACCCTTCCTCTATAGCCTTGAGCTATAGGAGACTTGATTCTTTTGCATTGAAGGCTAGTCTTTTTCTCTCCCTTGTAGCACGCGGGAGGATCATCCATTATGAGAAAAGGAAATTAAAAGAAGCTGTATTACTGATGGTATTGTTACACAGTTCTGACAAAATAAATCATTCCTTAATGTAGCTTTTAAAATGCTAAGCTTTAAAAGGACTCTAACCTTGAAAGCATAGGAAAGAAACAATTATGCTTGTGTGTATTCAAGAATCTTCAGGAAACGTGTCAAGGCTGTAGCAGTAAGTACCAGAATTATTTGTATTTTAAAATGTTCCAAATAAACAGCAGTCTAGGGATGTAAAATGTTTTCAGGAGAATTCACAAAATACTGTTCATAACGTGACTGGTCTGAAAACTGGGTGAGTTTGTTTTGTTCTTATTACTACTGAATATATAAACTCATGGTACCGGTGAGAGAACTTTTGTAACTAGGATTAACAGACACAGTAAATTTCCTTTATTACAAAAGGAGAGAGATTAAGACAGTTTTGGGATGATCATCTAAATATCATGGATTTTCATGGATTTTCATTAAACTTCTTCATCTAGGTTAATGTAATCTTGAGAATTATAGCATACAGTAGGTGGGATATGAGCTGGCAATGAAGACTTCAGCACATAGCTTGGCCTGGATGATCTGATGATTGATTGATGTCCATAGGGCCAAATTCAGAAGTGACGTGTAAAATGCAGTTAAGTAGGTGTAAGGCAAACTGAAGAACTGTTAATTGGTGCAATATGTATGCCAAAGAGTAAAAAGACTATGTAAAAAAGTGTAATTCATAAAAGGAAGAAAAAAGGGCTATTGCTACTGAACAACCTATTGTTTGTTACTTTTCCTGCTATTCTCTCCTCCTCTGGGAAATCGTTAATTGAGCTATTTTAATCGGGTCCTGATCCTGCAATAGGATCCATCCATATTAGGATGACCTTAGGGGGACTCCCTGTGGGTACAGACATTCCCTTAATCTCATTGGGCTAAATTCAAAAGGCCATCTTTAAGGAAATCAAAGGCACCAATACAAAAGGAACAATACAGGCAGAGTAAATTTGAATTTAATTTGGTGAAATGTACAATACACTATGATAGGGACATTATGTAAATTACACCAAAACATATTCACCAAAATGTTTAGAATGAACGTGCACTTTAAAAAAAAATTATTGAATGAGCTAATAGGGCCATTTTGAAGGTAACAGAAATGTTTTTGTGATGGAAAAAGTAAAGCTTGAGACATTATTACAATATTAAAAAACACAGTAATATTGTTGGTGAATGTTTCCTGAAGGATTTGCATTGTAGCTGTGTCTCTGCATTAGGCAGGTAGCAGCAACCTATTTCAATTTGTATGTTTTGGTGTTATTGTTTTTGTGTCTTTTGTGCCTGTGTGTGAAATGCTGTATTTCGATTTCGGGAAGAATATGATTTCCTCTGTTGATTGTCTCATTGGCATACTGCTTTTGAACATGTTGTGATGTTGAGCAGCAATTAGCAATATGCTTGTGTTTTGGCAAAAAATACACCCTAGCAAATCACTTTTACTTTAATTTGTGTGCCTGATAAACACGCTGCTGCTTTTTTAGATTTTGAGTGTCTTATTGGTCAATCTAATTAAATTGACCCAGTACCAGTATGTTGATTATCACTGTTATTAACTTGAAATCCTGCCCTATAATGGAATATCAATTGATATAAAATAATTGTGATGGACACCAAGCGTAAAATAATCACTTCAGTGATCTAACAGAACACAGCAAAATGAATCATGCTGTGATAAGTGGGTTTGAGCTATTTCATCTCTTGGGTGTCTTGGGTGCTGCTTCTGTTCCTGATTAAGGTGATGAAATGTTGTGATGATACAAAGCTGGTGAAGAGGCAGAAGTCAATTCCAGTGCAGATGGCATTAAAATAAACAAAACCTTGAAAAGAGTAGGAGCTTTAGTACCTTAATTGCTTATGCAAGTTAGAGTTTAGAGTTCTGAGGTAAATAAAGCCAAAACCAAGGCAGGAAATATACTGTCAAATATACTGCACTAAACCAAACAGACTGAGTGGAAGAAAGACTGGGTTTGGTGGACAAACTGTGACTTCAGCTCCTCTTTTAGTGTTTTTTATAATGGGGAGGAAAAGAAAACCAAAACCGAAAAGAGAAAGCTAGTTGAAAGGGAAGAAGACTCTACCAGATGCTTAATGCGGTTATAGAATATTGCATGAGGTATGCCGCCCTTGTAACTTTATTATAAAAGCTTTTCAAGATCTTATTCACATTACACTTTATCAGAAATGCTATGATTTAAAGGGGAGCAGAGCTGATTTGTTTTTATCTTTTAAAAAACAAACTGGACTGCTACCTTACATTAAGAACCAAACACAATCGAATCATGCTAGTGCATGAATATAAAGTGAAAATGATGAGAGCAATCTAGACAAACAAGGTGAGTGAGGCAATATCTTTTATTGGACCAGCTTCTGTTTGTTGAAGGAGACAAACGTTTGAGCTACACAAAGCTCTTCTTCAAGCCAAAGCAATCTAGTTTCGATTGCTAGATCTAGCGATCTAGCAATCTAATTCAAATCTCTTTCATCAGTTTGAATGTCTTTTTAAAATTATTTAATCTCTGTATTGGTCAATGAAGTTACAGCGCTATTAAGGTCCTGACCCTCCAATTCATTATGAAGGGACTGTTCCACCTGCACAGAGTCCCATGATGTCAGTGGAAGTGAAGTGTAGGATGGCTGCCTAGCAGGTTAACAATACGAACAGTAAGACTTCAGGACAATTGCACAGGGGTTAATTTTAGCAGCTTCTGCTACAGATTAGGGCTTAAGTCTCTGCTCCTGCAAACCAGTCTGTATGGGTATAGGAAGAGGTTTGGTTATGTGGGGCCTTGTACAGGTTCAGGGCTCCAAAATGAATTGTTTAGTACAGGTCTAGTCAAGCTGACATCTTTGCAGAGCAGAATAACAGAATTTCTGCTTTCATAGAGCACCTCTTCTACTGCAAATACATCAAAATGGAAAAGTACTGTTATTAATTAATAATCTACATTAGTGCAGTGATTGGGTGGGGAGGGGAAGCTATTGAGAGCTCAGCTGTTGAAAAAGACTTAACCAGGGTCTTGGCCAACATTCCAATAGTAATCCCCAGTGGTTTAAAATTAGCTCTCTATTTTCAGATGTGATTGTTTCCCCAAGCAGGTTTGCCCATCCTACATGCACTATTTGTAAGATTGCCTACTAAGTCTCCCATCCTGCAATTCACTGTTGGCAAGCATGCTGCCATTCAACAGCATCTGAACTACTTCATATTATTACCAAAGACTTCCTGTACTGATGCCCATAGAGGTTTTTTAGATATAGAGGGCCTGATCCTCACAGGAACTGGTCATCCCCAAACAAACTCACTAAGGAGCATGGTGTGCTCATTATGTCTCAAAATCAGGCTCTAAATTAGTGAGACAATGGGAGACTTCCTTGAGCAGGGAGAGCAGAATCAAAACCCTAGGAGATGGAATCCTCCTACATATACCAGAGCTATGATGCATCCAAACCCTCCTTATACAGAAAAGAAAAGGTAAAGAAATCTCATGTCTTAAATCTTTTTCTGAGCACAAAGTATAATGGAAAACTGCTGAGAGCGACATTTGTTAAGTAAGTTCATTTGGAACTGAATTTTGGAAATTGGGTTTCATTAAAACTTAATGAGTGCAGATAAACTTCCAATACTATTTTGTGCTAATGTGTAACTGTACAACTAATAATCATATGCCAGACTTGAAGTTGCTTTCACACTCACTACCCCCCTTAGTAAAGGTTTTTAGGACCAATCCATTGTCTCACTTACCCTGCCTGGCAAACCGTTTGATTTATTTGTTATGATTGATATATCTTTCCTACCAGTCTACTTATTGAATGTTATATGTCTTATGAGACCAATTCCTATTTGTCAGTGTTTTCAAATAAGGGATTTCTATATAATGTGTATTACACACTTGTTACTGTGGCGCACATAAGAGTTGCATGGGAGTCCTTGTCCATGGGAATGTGAAGCTTAAAAATTATTTCTGCCATGATTCTAAGGGTTTGTTTTAAATGGAACTGGAAAAAAAAAAGAAAATTGATTCAACAATAAAATTGTAATTTGCTCTAAACTTTTGAATCTAATCCTTGGAGTGAATTTAAAAAAAAAAAAGATAAATCTTATGTTTCCACCTTTATAACAATTTCAGAAAATAAGGAAGTATCATCAAGCTGTAAAACAGCAGTTAATTACGATTATTGTAAAAGTATTGTAGACTACCAGAAAGTTGATGCACCTCTCTGCCAGGATGGACAAATATACATAGTATTAATTCCTTGCTTGCTACACCAATGAGTGTGGAAAGAACGGAATTAAATATGGAGGGATTGAGGTCTATCATTTCACATCTTTTAGCTCTATATAACTATGTTGGTGGGGACTGGGGTTGCCTTAGATGGCAGGCAGGCTATGTAACTAGAACAGCTCACCATGGAGCTGGAAGCTGAAGACTTTTGGGTCTTGTGTGGCTCTGGAAACTGGATATTTTGGGTGAGATTAAATTCTGATCCTGCAATATGCTGGTGAGTCAACTCAGTAAGACTTGTATGATCATCAGATTCCCAAGTGAAAAGGGAGGCTGCATAAGTAAGCTCAGCCACACGAGTACTGTGAATCAATGACTCAGATATTTGATTTTTAATGTTTTTTAATAATTTAACCATGAATATTTAATAGTTAGGTTTAACTTTTCATAAGTGTTTCTTTAAAATTAAACTTTAACTTTCGGTATTTTCTTATCTCTTATTAGAGCTTTTAAACAAATCAAATATTACTGCTTTCAATATGCTGTGGAAGTTTAAACCATGTTAACAAGAAATAGCTATATTTTCATACAATAAAATGTCTTTTAACAAGCATGGACTGTAGGCTTTTTATTACTTCAAGAGATTAAAAATCTGAATTTTCCTCAGGAAAAAATGTAGAAAGAGAACTAGATTGACTGAATTAAATTAACCTTGTATGTTGCATATAAAGTAGTCCCTTAGGTCCCCCATCCTATATGATAGACCATATCAGTGGATGAATTACAGTTTGATTTGTCTTGCATATCCCAAGTTTCATTTCACTTAAAAACTCCTTGCTTACTAAATCAGACCTAAATATATGAATGTCATAGCACAGTATTGGTGAAAAATAGCTTGCTTACAATTATACAATAAATCAATTGGAATAGAAATATGGTACTTACGTTTCAGTGTGAGATATATAGAGCAGTATAAACAAGTCATTGTCTGTATGAACTTTTAGTATGTACTGACTTCACTAGTACTTTTTATTTTGCCTGTTGTAAAAACTAGGCAAATATCTAGATGAGTTGATGTATCCCTTGGAAGACCACTGCAAAGCCTCAGGGTTATGAATACTCCTGGTTGAAAACCACTGGATTACATGGATCAAGTTCAAGTGACCTAAATGGCAAAGCTAAGTATGTGCCACTGGATACATACAAATGTCTGACTTGCATATCTACATGAAATATGTCTCTAGATGTTAGATGTATGCAAGTGTACTTAAGCTAGGCGCAAGTGTCTGCAAACAATTGTGCCTGTCTAACCTTGAAAATTCAGACCCTTGTCTCTCGTGACAGTTAGAGTGTATTTGAAACAGTGAAACAGCTGGCATATACATTAAAGGAATTTTTATGTTGTGTAGCATTGGCCATGTCAGTTGTAATAATACTATGATCTATGAGGCATATAATGGAGACCACTTGCATTTTTAAGTAGATATCAGTAACATGCCTTGCAAAGCAAACAATAGAACTTTAAGTTTCCTTTTAACAAGCATTTCTGGTATTTGATCATCCCATTCCAATTCAAGCAAAGCTTCCACAAAAGAGAGTGAGTTTTGCCTAAGTAACGGTTACAGGATCTGGTTCTTGATCATAATTTAACAGTTAACTACATGGAGCTTTTACTCTCATCAAATAAATTTTTGAAGATTAAAATAGCACTCAGATACCATGTACAAACAAAGCATATTCAAATATGTCAATATATTTTTTCCAATGAGACTTTCTGCCTACATTAACTGTATTCAATGAAACAGTTGCAGTATGACGAAGGCTATCGGTAGCTTTTTGAAAATGAAACAGAGTAGTTCACATGCAGTACACTTCTTGTCTTCTCCCACAGATATTAGCTGGTGATATTAATCTCAAACCATTTACTACATGTGTAGTAGGTTATTGTTGATATTTAACTCCAGTACTTTTATATTATGAAGGAGCATTTAAAGAATCAGGTATCTTCTCCCTAAAGTACTCTGTAATATGTAGTTCTAGACATGTACTGGGACATCACCTGTCATTCTTTTGCACTGTGAATAACAGTAAAAAGAAAATTCTTTTAAAAGTATCTTTCTTCTATAACTATATAGTTATATACTATACTATACTATATTATATACAGTTATACTATAGTTTTCAAACCAAACTTCCTTACCATAAATAACTTCCTTACCATAAATAAAAAATACTCCACCATCTCCCAGTTGCAGTGTGGAGAGTACTGAGTTAACCTCTCAGGGTCTTCTGCAGAAAAGGACCTGGGGTTACAATGAACAAGAAGCTGGATATGTTTCAACAGTGTGCCCTTTTTGCCAAGAAGGCTAATGGCATATTGGGCTAAATTAGAAAGAACATGGTTTATTCCCTTCTATTTTGCACTTCAGGCAACATTTGAAGTATTGTGTCCAGTTTTGGGCCCCCCACTACATAAAGGATATGGACAAATTGGAGAGACTGCAGATGGGGGCTGGAGCACATCACTTATGAGGAGAGGCTGAGGGAATGAAGCTTGTTCAGTCTGCAGAAGAGAAGAAGGTGATTTGATAGCCTTTAAATACCTGAAAGGGGTCTTCGAGGAGAATGGAGCTAGGCTGTTCTCAATGGTAGTAGATGACAGAATTAGGAACAATGGTGTCAAGTTGCAGTGGGAGGAGGTTTAGGTTGGATACTAGGAAAATCTTTTTCAGTAGGAGGAGGATGAAGCACTGGAATGGGTTACCTAGGGAGGTGGTGGAATCTCTACCTTTAGAAATTTTTAAGCTGTGCCTTGACAAAGTCATGGCTGACATGATTTAGCTGAGGTTAGTCCTGCTTTGAGCATGGGATTGTACTAGATGAACCCCTGAGGTCCCTTCCAGACTAAATTTCTATGATGTTTCCTTTAATTTAGAAGACTATTAAAAGAATTGCCCCCTAGTTTGTATGTAGTTTTAGACACTATCATATTATAGGGTAAGCACTATATAAGGTAAAATACACAATCACACAAGATACTGATGATCCCCTGCTCTTGATTGGTAGTTTGATGGTTTATTTAGTTTCAATCCCTTGATGCATTAAAAATATTCAGAAGTGCAAGTGTATAATGCCCCACAAATCTAGCCCAAATGTTTTTGGTGGTGCCAAGTAATTTTTCTTTTTCTCTCTTTAAAAAATGTTTCCCTATTTTTAAAATTATCTGTTTTTATTTTAAACACCTATAAAACCTGACACATTTATCAAAACTGAAGGTTTCTGAAGCTCGATTTTGTAAGAAGTTTTTGAATTACTTAGGCTGATGTCTCATGGCTGATGACAGTGACAGACATAAGTGTGATGCTTCTGAAGACTGCAAATTCAAATGGAAATCTATTGTTTCTCTATTTTTAAGCAGCATATTATGCATCATTTGAATAAATATTTAATATGTATTGTATGTATGAATTGAAAATCAGATATGCAGATGCCTATCTATAGCAGGAAAAAGGGTGATATTTACCAGCTGCCAAAAAATCAAATATATAAACATTGAATATACACTTAGTGCTTTGCTGCCACACCAAATGACCCACAGGATTTTAAAAAAAAATCTTCAATAGTAAGAAGTAGAGAAAGTATCACGATATGCATACCCAAATAAGTGGTATTCAAACAACTAAACATTCCCTGGACTGATGAAAAAACCCTACAAAATTCTGTGTCTTCCACATTGAATGGGAAGAGTTTTAACATTCTGGCACAGTGTACTGTTCTTGTTTGCTAATTAATCGTTTAATCCAAGAGAGACTATTCCGTCCAAGAAGGACTGTTGTAACTAGTAATACACATTTCTCAAAGATGTAATCATCTTTATATTCAACTAAGTAAAACTTGTAAGGCTATCAGTAATAGTGCATTCTCATGAACTCCCAGTATTACAGGAGTGTTGATTTAAGTTTTCCCTGAATAATAGCCCTATTGTGTTTTTTTTCAGCAGTCCTTAGTCAAGCAAAAACCTCTCTGAGGTAAATGAAAATTTTACTTGAGGCTCTGATTCAGTAGTTGCCAGTTTTTCACAAATGGCCCAGTCCTTCCAGCATATGAGCAACTTCCAGGCCCCAACTGGTTCCCCATTTGCAGTGGAGTTGCTTGCAAGGACAGGTCTTAGAGGTAAATCCTGATGAGCGTACACTACAGTCAGGACTTTTGATGACTCCAAGAGCAACTAGAGTTGTTTTGCTGTATGGGTGAGGCTAAAATGAGTAGGAGTTAGGCACCCTTGCAGGTCAGAGTAAATACACAGGTCAACAGCTCTCTCAAAACTGATTCATATTCAATACATTAAGTAGACTGTGCATCCCAAGAATGACTACACTTGGCTTCAATAAGGAGCAGTGTGTGAACAGAAAAGACAATATTTCCAATTTTAATAGAGAAACTGAAAACAATTTAATAGACTCAACGTAAATCAATTAATACCTTCAACCCTCAAACCTTTTAGCGGCAAATACATTTTTGTCTGCTTCTGAGGTTAACAATCTCTATTTTTAGTTAGAATCACGGCTCCTATATTTTCACATTTCATTTAATCCTGTATACCTAGTCAAAATGAACACATTGCAATGTTCTCTGTAATATGAATTCTCAGTGGACTCCTGGACTAAATGTTTAATGTTACTTGAATGCAAGATAGAATCTACCCTGGATGAACTGAAACAGCAGTATTTTCCATGGAGGATTTTTTTTAATTCAAACTTGAGTGTGTTTTATTATTAAAGCAATGAATGTAATTAACACTTTGCACTTAAAGCTTTTTATATCTAACCATAAAGTGTTTTGAGAACATGATTTAGCCAAACCCACATCATTATCCTATATTTAATAGAGCACATGGAAAGGTGAAGGGCACAGGAGCCCAGCTGAATAGCTGGAAAAGGGAATAAGGCTATATAGCCTGTGCAGGAAAGCATCACCAACCCTGTGCATATCGGACAGAGCAACAGGCTGCTGCTTCCCTTCCCATGCAGGTGGCTGGGGAGTTGAAGAATCTTGAGTTTGCTCTTCCTGTCTTTGAACTGACACTGAAGGAAGAATAAGGAAAAGGGTTGGCTCAGTTTACTCCCTCGCCACCCCCCAAGAAGCAAAGGGGAAGCAGAAACCAAACTATGGCTTTTCGAGCAGTGTCTTCCTCTGGTCTAATTGTAGGATTAAAATCTAGACCTAAATGATTTGCCTAAAGCCACATAAGAAATCAGAGATTATAGGGATCCTGGTTCCCAAGCACAGACTCTAACCACTGGAAATACTCTTTTAGGTTATTAATACAAAGGACCCTGCAATCCTTCTTTAAAAACAGAGGAGAAACTATTCTTCCTGATTTCTAAAACATTTCTTGATCCTGTAGGAAGACTATGCAGCTTTTATCATGTGCACTGCCAGTAGAAGCTCACTCAGAATTTTTTGGCAAGTAGGCATTCTGTCTATGACTTTGATGCACTTATCCATTTAATCATTTCACTGCCATTTGTGGCAGAATTCCAAACCTAGGCAAAGGTTTTGCCCATTAATTCAGTGATCTGGCACCTGTGGGAGCAGACCCCTTAGGGCTGAGTGAATAACCAATTTGAATGCTTTCATATATTTTTTTATAATCTTTTAATGAAAGTAACCTTCCATGTCTAGCTTATGTGAGTTGAACCAACTTTATTCAGTTTATCTCCAAGATGAGAGAAAAGGGGGTTCAAGTGATCACTCACTTTGGGGAGGATCAATGGAATTTGTCTAAAGTAGTAATTTTAAGTGTCCTGGACAAAACAGATTTGTTTGAGTATCTTGAATATCACATAACTAGTCTAGGTTACCCTTGGTAGTTGATCTGGTGGTCATTAGGAAGAAAGGGAGAGCTAGGGTGACCAGATGTCCTGATTTTATAGGGCAGTCCTAATATTTGGGGCTTTGTCTTATATAGTTGCCTATGATACCCCAACCCTCGTCCCAATATTTCACACTTGCTCTCTGGTCACCCTAGGGAGAGCTGATTCATGCAAATGTTAATTAAGAAAGCCAACCACCCTGAAGGACTGACTATAAAGAGCCATGTAGGTCTTGTTTCCTAGAAAGATTGACTGGAGATGCAAAGTTGATTTAATAGTAGAAATATATAATGAATACATTACAAAGATGAAATGCTGTCATTGGCTTTAAGGTTTCAAAATTGGGTGGGCGACTGGGGGCGAGGGAGGGAAGGGTAATAAGGACTTATTAATTACAACAGCTTCTCAATGAGAATGGAGCATCATAGGCGTATACGAAGGCTTTTCTGAAGCTCCATTACAGCTGAAAGTATAAGGGGAAAATTGGTCTATGACTATGCTTATAAACTGGAAGTCAAAATTTGATTTGACCAAGTTTGCAATTGGAGAGGAGTGAAAAATGGCTGTTTGATATGGAAATTCTCTTGAAATTTCCTCTTTCTTACTGTGGAATGCAAGGTGACAATCCAGTCCTAAATCATTGGAGGCTTTCATGGTTTTGACTGGCTAACATTTTGCAAACAAAAGGGGTATGTTAGGCATAGAAGCAAAACCAAACCAAAACCTCAGACTGAAACATCTCCCAAATTTAGAAGAAATTTGTATCTGAACTCTAAAGTTTAGGCCCCTCTTTTTTAGGAATAGAGATCATTTTAAAATTTCCCCTTTAAGGTGGAGTCTTAGGTCACGTCTACACAACCAACTAACGTTGACTCAATTCTGTTGTCAGACAGCCACCACAGCTAGCACATCATTCGTGTTCATGCACACTTGACTCCTTGTGTTGGCAGTGCGTGTACTCACCCCGAGTTCTTGTATGGATGCAGACTCTGGTGTAACACAGGTAGGCATCCCATTGTCCAGGGCTCTGTCTCTTGGGAAGTTTTGGCAATGCATGATGGGGCCAAAACAAGTTGTTCAGGAGTGATTGGGAGCTTAGGGTCCACTTCCCAGTTTGCAACTGGCTGGTGTCTGGGTTGTCCTAATTTTTGTGCCTCTTTTCAAAATCCCATAAGCCCACCTGGCACTCTTTGCTGTCTGCCATCTGTGGCAGAAGCATGGAGCCTGCAAAGCACTGCACTATTGTCATGAACTTTGCAAGCATAGGGCGCATGATCCTGTAGTATCTGCAGAGCTGCAAAAGCCACCGCAAACATGACAGTTCCTTGGAGGACAGATTGCTGTGGGACATAGCAGGAACTAATTCAAAGTTGTTGGTGGCATTCATGGAGCGGTTGCAGATGGCAGAGTTCCACTTCTTGGCCCAAGGAACAAGCACTGACTGACTGGGCTCGCATTGTCTTGCAGGTTTGGGATGACGAGCGGTGACTGTAGAACTTTTGGATGTGCAAGGCCGCATTCCTGGATCTGTGTGCTGAACCACCCCAACCTTCCAGCACAAGGCCACCAAAATGCCAGTGGAGAAGGATTGTGGCTCTTAGCAACATGCAGGACATAGTGGATGGCTGTGAAGCATGGGGTTTCTGAACTACGGTGGAATATATGGCACGCTCATTCCTATTTCTGCACCAGACCACCTGGCCACTGAGTACATCATCAAAAAGTGCTGCTTTTCTATGGTAATGTAAACATTGGCAGATCACCGAGGACACTTCACTGACATTGGTGTGCGCTGGTCAGGGAAGGTGCATCTTTAAGAGCACAGATTCAAAAAGATGCAAGCAGGGATTTTCTTTCCCACCTGGTGGATTACCGTTGCCAATTTTGAAATGCCAAGAGTGATCCCAGGGGAACCAGCGTACTAATGGCTCGTGAAGCCATACACCAGCCACCTCATCAGTGCAAAGGAACGATTCAACTACCAGCTCAGCAGGTGCAGAATGACACTTGCATGTGCCTTTGGTTATTTGA
Organism: Mesoclemmys tuberculata; assembly: GCA_007922155.1. Lineage (NCBI taxonomy): Eukaryota > Metazoa > Chordata > Testudines > Chelidae > Mesoclemmys > Mesoclemmys tuberculata. The sequence continues at coordinate 47,038,931 of ML675601.1, forward strand.
AGGGTTGCTGGTGTTTACTTACAAGATTGGACATCAGTGAGAAAATATCCCAATGGTTATCGCTTCCTGTTGTGTTCTGCATAATATGTGGGGGGGAAAGGGGTGAATATTTCCACCAGGGGAGAGGTGGAATGCCTGCCTACTGAATTTGAACAGCCAGATACAAGGGCTATTAGAAGAACTCAGTGTGGACATATATCACTCAGGGAGGCTTTGAAAGTCTATTTTAACAGTGAACCAGAGTAGTGTAGTGTCTGTTCTACTTGGCCCTGCTCTTTTATGGCCTGGTAAGGGATATGTGTAGTTAATGCACTTTTTTTTTTTTTTAAAGAAATAATTACAAAATTACATACAAAACTGCATCAAAGGAGCATTATTATAAAGGAATAAAGTCAAGCATTCAGAAGTTAGCCTCAAGACAGGCATTTCCTCTCTGTACAACCTTAATTCAGCCCCCTTTTGCATATGAATTTTGTTACAGACTTTAATTCCATGATCTCTCTCTTTTTTTCCAATAGACTCATTCAGTGGGCAAAATGGACCTGCTCTGAATCAGGATTGTGTAATGAACGATGCCTACTTCAAATTCTGCAACAAATGGAAAGTGCATAGTGAATGAATTAGAGCATTTGTAGGAAAGATGGCCTCATGATTAAGGTCATTGAACGTTAGCCTGGGGAACTAGTTTCTATCCCTGCCTCTGCCACAGAGTTTCTTTTTGATTCTGGGAAAGTCATGAAATGAATTTTTCAAAGATGGTCACTAATTGTGTGGGGTCTTTTGTTTTTGTTCCCTTCTCACTTTCTGGGTTCCCAACTTGTCTTGGAGTCTGATTTGCAGAAGTTCTGAGCACTCTCAGCTGTATGTGATGTCAATGATAGCTGTACTTTGAACATATTAAATGCAGTATAATGCTTAGTACTCTGAGAAACCAAGATCTAGATGACTCAGATTGGGCACCTGAAATTAGTGGAAATTTTTTACCTTAGTTTTTCTGTGCCTCAGTTCCCCACCTGTAAATGATCATAGCACCTGCTCAACCTCACTAGTATGTTATGAAGATAGATTAATATTTGTGGAGCACCCATACTATAGTGATGAGCTCCATAGAAAAGCTCATGAGAAAATGTAATAATTCTTCCTCCAGAGCAGCATTTGAATAGCGTGCAAGTCAATAAGGCATGAGGCCATACAATGCACAAAGAGAAGAAAAAAAGTTGAATAGCTGCTCACTGAGTGGGGCAAGGGTTTTGGGGGAAACAATAGTATGTGATTATGTAATTAAAGATTTGACCAAAATGCATATGCACAAGGTTGGTGATTTAAGGTTGCCTGGCATTTCCTAACTTTTGAGTGCTTGACTTTGAAATCTTAATGCTGTCAATGTGTGTGTGTGTGGGGGGAGGGGGGTGCAATTAAGTATCTAGCATAACGGGGGCCAGTCTCAGTCAGGGCCTCCAGCAACCACTGTAATGCAAGAAATTATTAATTGGATGTTGAAAGTATTAATGGATGTTGTCTGGGGACCACTTATATATCTTTTTATCTCTTGGATATGCATAGTAAAACTGCGTGTTTGGCAGTATATGTGGGTGCATTACCACTGGCTTTATTTGGGATAAACATGTCCCACTGTTTTAAAGTCCTTCCCCCTACTCCTCCCCACACACACACCTTCTCATCTCTAATTCATCATGAAAGCATTTGGTTATGCCTTCAGGGTCCAGCATGGAAAGTCTGACAGTAACAGATTATTTTGGTCAACAAGGAGATCAGTTCCAAAGTCCTTTCTTAGAACACAAGGACTACCCCCTAGATACCAAGAGCCACATAACCAATGCCTCACAGAGAAGAGAAGAGAAATTTTGCTATGCCCGCCACATCAACCAACCTAGAACTTCTTCACTCTTCTATCTCCTTTGTCTTAATGCACAGCTCTCCCAGCAATTTTTCTTGGGACAGATCCTCTCTCTCTCCCCTTCTTCTCCCCCTCTTCCTCACAACCTGCAGGCTTTGAATCCCTTCCTTACGTGAAAGGATGTGGGATATGTCTCATTATGCAAACTAAAATGGGGATTATTTGCATTTCCATTTTACAGTTGTGTAGTTTTTTCAAAGAATCACAGTAGCCAACACATTCCGAACCTTCTATTATCATTGGACATACAAACTCTCTCTCAATCAAAAGGCCTTGAAAATAATTTTCTAACTAGTATTTAAAATGCCATCAAGCAAAAATGACAGGAAATATTACTATTATAAATGCCACATGGATTTCTCCTTTTTATACAATTCCAACTGCGTAGAAACATAATTGACCATGAACGTGCATACTTCGTGGCTGACTTTTGAAAGCAGTCACTTCCCTTTTTTTAGTCCTTGCAGATGGTTGTATTTCCCCCCCACCTCCTCCCCTTTGCATGTTGACCAGGAAACTAAGAATGAACAAAGAATAAACTAATACCATAATAATCCTGCTATTATGACTAAAAGAGGCCCTGTGGATAGCAAGACCAACAACAAAAGATGGAGAGAAATTAATTCCACCCACATAAAGCCCAAGTACTGAACATCCATGAGAGTGCAAAACAGGTGAACATATAGGATTAGATCCACGAAAGGATATAGGCACTTCAATGCCTTTTCAGGCATCTAAGCTAAACATCTAGGCACCACTGTGATCCTCAAAACCCCCACTCAGCTGCTGTCTAAAAATCTGCCAGTGAGCGTGCACACATTAGCACTGGGCTATGTGTTCAGCCACTTATTTCATGCCAAAGTCTCATTTGGATCTTCTATCTCACCTGCTGGGCGCATCTGGTAGGCGTTTTCAGATCAGACCTAAATCTCCACACAATAGCTGGAGGAAGAGGTGGAAATACCACTTCATCATAATCTTTAGCCCAATGATTAGAACACTCACTAGAGATGTGAGAGAGACAGCATCCATTCCTCCCTCTGCCTGATGTGGAGAAGGAATCTGAACTTGGTTCTCCCACATTCTGCAAGAGTGCCCTCGCCATAGGTATATGGGGGTATCCTGGGGCAATTTCTCTTGTTGAAGCTGTTCCAATTTCAATAAACAATCAATGGGCCCCAAAAGGAGCAATAGTGACCCTCTAACCCATAGCTGGGGCACTCATCTGAAGTGGGAGGGAGACACAAGTTCAAATTCCTTGTTCTATCATGCATAGGGGGAATTGAACCTGGGTCTCAGGTGGGTGTTCAAATCACTGAACTAAAAAGTTACCAGGGTGGCAGCAGCAGCAGCTGCTGCACCTCCTCGTCAGTCTGGAAATAGGACTGACTTGGTTTGGATGCCTCCCTCTAGGAGAGGGCTTATGGGTGTGTAAATTAACAAAGATATATCTTCCTCCTGCGTGAGTTAAAGCACCTAATTCCTTTTCATGGATGAGGTTTATGCCCCACCCCTCTCCTCAGCGCTTCCTATTGGTTAGTTTAGGTCCCGGGTCAGTGTGCTGGCTCTTCTGGATCCCATTCTAATGCACCCATCTCTATCTGTACATTGTGTGTAGGGAACCTGGGACTGTGCGTGCCACCAGAGGTGGTAATACACCTAGAAGATATAGGCATTGCAATTCCTGAATCCCTTTTGTGGGTCTGGCCCATAAAATCCATTTTTTTCCAACCCAGTACCTGGGTGTGGGGCTGCTTTCTAAATGAGAACGTGTAGCCCCCCTGAACAAGTAGCTTGAGGTATTGGGGGTCACTTGCAACTGCATAAACGCAGCTACCCCTGCCCTCAGTGTGGGTGGCCTGCCCTCACTGTGGCCTATGCAGAATTGGTACTGAGGCACTTTTTCTGAGATGAATAGGGTGTTCTTCTCATGCAGCCAGCAGTTCTCTGTGTAGCCCCAATTCTTAAGTTCTATGGATGGCTTGGTGCTGGCCTGTGAGTGTGAGTGAATTTTACCCACCGAGAAGGCCCCAGCTGGGCCTCCCTATAGTTGAAGGCAATGGGAGGTGAAGTCCCTTGTCATCTTGCAGTATCAGACCCAGAGGAGGAAAACACTGGTACGTGGAAAAAGAGAACTCAAGGCCAGTGAAAACAAAATGATGCTGTAAAAAGATGTCCAGTAGCCCATGTCTGGATACATGAAAAAACACAAGGGAGGGAAGGGTCTGCTAGAAAACCAATGAAAATAAAATTATAGAACTCAGAGAGAACCCATTTCACCAGGCTTTTATCCCACTTCCCCTCCCCAACCCCACCAAATTATATTAATTTGACCTTGGAACATCTGTGTAAATGAATGCAATAATAATGCAATGTCAAATTATCCTGGGGGAATTTCTATTTCAACTCTAGCTAAAAACTTTTGTCAGATCATTAGAGGCTTTCAAACCTGACCTCTGTGCTTTATAAAATAGAGCTACAGAAGTCAGACTATACTTGTCAAAGCAAGTGAGCTACTGTATTAGGGACAGTCATTTTGATCTTCTTGGAACCCAGCAGCAATAAGCACTTGGTCTTTATATTAAGTACACACTACAAAGACCTTTTATAATTAGCAGTTGTTAAGTAGATTGTTTTCATAAGTGGGGGGAGGGTCACATTTGTTGATAGGACTATGTCCTACTCTTAAAATAGCTTGTTTTTTCCATTAGCTCTGTCTAGTCTAAGTACTTTGCCTTGCAGAGCTACTAAGATAGAATTTGTCACTGAATATTTTCCCCAAGAACCACAAAATAATAACCTGGTGTCCACTTACTAAAAAGTTTGCATAGATCAACTGCTTCCTTGTAATTACACATTGTGCGATGCTATGACACGTGCATAAACTACTGAGGGATCATGCCATGATGATTTCATAACTCTCTACAGTTCTGTTCATAACAATATTTCTTATATATTCTGACTTCTGAATGTCAACCCCTCCTCAACTGCCTGGCTGCTTGGAAGGACATGGCAGAATTCACAGCACCTACTGTTTGTTTGCTCAGTGCTTCTTTATAGCATGGTGTCTTGTCTTGTACCTGTTCAGTGAATACAGGTAGTAATATGAGCTTCCTCAAAATGTTCCATCAGTGTGCTTGAAAACTGACCCAGGGGAACCTTGCCAATGGAAAAAGTTCATTCACCACACCCAAACAAATGTCAATCTATTTCTGACACTGTCAAAAAGAGTTATAACTGGGTGCATTGCAACATATTACACTAAGTATTGAGGCATGTGGCTCATTAAAATTACAGGCATGCTATGCTTTAACTTATGACCTGTTGACAAAAAGCTGACATGCCCTATGCCTTTCACTTCTCTGCGAGAGTTGCCACAAAATGCTGCAACCTTCTCTCATTCTTACATTTTCTATAAGCAATTTGCATTCTGTCACGTTCTTTCACACATGGTGTTCAAAACAATTAAAAGAAAATTGCACCCATTTTGCTCAGTCTGCAGTCTGAGAGTTTCAAAGATGAGAAGCACTTCGCAGCATGAATTAACTGTGAAGGGCTTTTGAAAATAAGGTTTTTAATGATAATTGGCATTAAAACCTTTATTTTCTAATACATTTCACAGTTTATGCTTGCTGGGAAGTGCATGTTTTCTTTGAAACTTTCAGACTGCTAGACTGAGCAATATTGATAAGTTTTTCCTTTAAGTAAACTGGAAATTAGTGAAGTAAGATTGTTATAGCTGAAAACAAATAAATAAAATAAATTGTAGGGAAGAAAATAAAACACAAATATCAACAGCAAAGCTTGGAGGAAACTTTCTTGGCTCTCCGCTTGCCGTTTGCATTATCCATCTGTTCAGATTGTAAGTCCTTTGGAGCAGGGACCATGTGCCGTCTTTTTTTTTTCTTCCTCTTGCCCATATTGTGATCAACTCTGTACATGAAATGCTTAAATGAAAACTTCATCAAGGGGAGCAGAGGTGGGTCAAGGAAGAAGGCCACACTGGCACTCTCCGCTTGTAACCTGGTGCTCTGATTCCTGGCCCAAGATATTAGAGACCTCCATTCGAGTTCCTACTCTTCCTGATTCAACAAGAGCTTGGACAAAAAAAACTGCTGTGAATCAGGCAAAGTAGGAACTTGAACTTAGGTTACCTATATTCCAGGCCAGTGCCCTAACACAAGTTATAGGGTGAGCGTCAGTTTGTCTACACAGTCAGTGCTCAGTAAGGTGTGACTCTGCAATGCCGCAGTCTTCTGCACACTAACTGGCTGTGCGGACTCAGCTAGCATATACGAAAAGTTCCCTTGTGTGCTTGGATCTACTCAACTTTGAAACTGGAGTAGATCAAAACACACTGGGGAACTTTTGGTGCTCAGCAGCAAGGTCCATACAGCCGTTAATGGATTGCAGGTTTACACGTCCGCCTGCTGCGCATTAACTGACTGTGTAGAGAAGCCCCCAGTGTGACTCTTTTCTTCCCCCATGCTTCCAGATTGAAATTTTCATGACTCTGGTCAGCTCTCATTGCGTGCATGCAGCAATTAGATGATGGACCTAATTCTGCTCTTGTTTTAAATAGATGGCAAAACTTCCATTGACTTCAGTGGTTACAGGTGAGGCCCACAATGGTAACTGTCTTTATAAATGTCTATGAGCAACTAAAGGGGTTGTTTGCATAATTAGGAGTGTTCAGAAATGTATGGGCTCCATGGAGAGGCTTTTGAAAATGTATGACTTTGTCTCAGGCCTGGCCCACACTTACCTTTGCGATTCAGCGGCAGTTGATGGGAGATATGCAAGTGACGTAAATCACTTGCGTATCTCCCGTTGACTTTGCAGCTTCTCCTCTGAGCACCGTCCACACTGCGCCGTCCACACTGCTACGCAACTTACTGGGCTGGTTTTCCTGTGTCGCTTGCTGGATCGACTGAGCGCCTCTACACAGACCGCTCAGTCGATCCAGAGCAATCGATCTGACGGTGGCGAATTTGCCGCCGTCAGGGTAGACCCAGTCTCACTGTAATCTATTAATTGGTTTGTGATCTCCAAACTTTCCAGAAAATTATCCCAGTCCCCGCTGACATCCTTAACTAGGAGACTACATTTGAAGCTTTTAATTTAGATCTATGGAACTGCATGTCCAGCTACAGAGAGCTCTCTATCAACTACAGGCACCTCTGTCAAACCTCTCGAGTGCAAAATTACAAAGGCTAGGATTCTTCTTGGTCATTGAATAGGTGTGCAGGGTAGAGGAGGGCACAAAGACTTCCTTCCACCTCTCATCTTCTCTTATAGGGGCACATGGCAACCCAAAGGAGATGGGAGGGGAGTGGCAGCCATGGCTATACTTCCTAATAGAGCTAATCAGCTCTATAAGCACTGCAATAGCTGTACAACCTGTGCATGTCCAAGAGCTTTGGCAGGCAAAACACTTCCTGGTATTCCTCCTTCAGTGGTGTAGCTCTACTTCCCATTTTCCTCCTCCCCCTAGTGCCTACGTGACCTTTCTAAAGTTGCAAAGAACAATAATGTGAGAAACTGATGACACTGTATACAGTACACCACATCATGACATCACTAATACCAGCACTTATGATTCCTCATGTGTGCCCTCTTCTCAAGATGAGCTACTAGGAAATTTCCTGGAGTCTATATTTGTCAAGCCAGGCAAACTTCAGGCAGCCTTGTCTTCTTTTTGAGGATTAATCTGATGTAATCTCAGAAAAAAATATAGTCTCTTCTATAAGTGAGTGCATGAAGTGAAATGAAAGGGCCAGAGAAAATTGAAACTGAGAGACTTCCAGGAGGAGTTAACTTAGAATAAAAATTATTTCATAACTATGCAGTTAAGAATACATGGATTGGAGGGGTCCATTTGGAAATAGCAGAGAACCAAGAAAAGGCCAAACTCCCCCAGCTCTAGTTCTTAGCTTTTCTGGTTCTGTGGAAGAAATGGAAGCATTTAATATTAAAACGGACATCCTCTTCTATATCTAACTGGGCTTGTAGCGCAGGTCAAAGGAAATACTACAGTGGGAAAGTCAGGAAAAATGTTCTGGAATCTGTTTTAGCTAACTCAAGAGACAGTAATAAATCAAGACTTTTCCTAGAAGAATCCTACAGTGTCATGAGAAAAACTAGATAACCTGATAGGTCCTTTCAATTTGAAATGGAAATAATTCTATAACATGAGATCTTATGGGAGGAGACAGAATTATTTGGTTCCATGATTTAAGCCTGATCAAAATCTATGCAAGGAATATAACAAAAATGGAAAATCCTTTAGAAGCAAAAAGGTAGAAGCAGCTGTTCCTGTTACAACAGAACATACCACTATGTTCACACTCTGCACACTATTGTAGCAATTTTCGTATAAGGCATGTCTTGTGAGATATCATTTAAAAATTCAAAATTTGCTGATAATTATTATCATGGCAAAATGCACGAAGCCACATTGTATGTGAAGTTATAAACATAAGCTGAAATCATGACTAAAAGCATGTTTTACAGATAAGTCTGGGGAGTGCCCAAACCAGTTCCTCAGAGACAAAGGGCGAGCTGATGCCTCAGCCAGGCATAAACAAGGCCTATGGGCCATTACCTAAAGAAGTGACCATGCTTTGATAAGAAAGGGGGCAGGGCCAAAAATCTACATTTTAGTAAAGAAACAGTATTGAGTTTCCTTCCACCCAGAGTGCTTGTCAGCTTGCTCCCATCTGGAAATGATTCTCCAAGGGAGGACAGGACTATAAAAAGAAAGGGCAGACACCCCATGATCTGCTGCCTCCCTCACCCATTGCATTCACTGCACCTGAAGAAACAAAGTAAGCAGCTATTGAACTCTGGGGGGAAAGGTCCTGATCTAAAGAGTTTGGTCAGTAAAACTGCTGAAAACCTGTGGTGATTAAACTTTGCTTTGAATCTACATTAGCTTAAGTTAGGCATCAGAAAACATTTTCTTTATTTTTCTTGTCATCATTTCTGAATTTTATTCCTCATAATGTTTACACACTTAAAATCTCTCTCTCTCTCATTGTAGTTAATAATACTGTTTTTTGTTTTATCTAACCCAGTGTGTTCTAGTTGAAGTGTCTGGGTAACTCCGCTTGGGGTAACAAGTTGAGTGTATGTTATTTCCTTAAAGGAGTAACAGACTTGGTATATTTGCACTGCCCAGGAGAGGGCTAGGCAGTACAGGACATAGATTTCTGGGGCAAAATAAGGCTCTGGGATTGTGCTGAAGTCACGCTGTGGTAATCTTTTTAAGTCTGGTAGAAGCCAAAGCATGGCTGGCTAGCTACAAAACACAGGCATAGCTTGGAGTGACTTACATACTGGACACTGTTTTTTGAGAAATCCAGGTTTGACGCTACAGCAGCAAAGAATTATAAAAGGGACCCCAGGTTTCACGGCACGGGTGACACAGCTATTTGGTCTGGATTTTACCCTGGTATGTCACACTGCTTCACGCTTAGTTTAAAGATTGTGTGCGTGAAACAATAACCGCTTTCTGGGAGGATCAACCTGAAAAACATATTACATCAAAAATAAAACACTGAGGCACATAGGGATGGTCTAAATAGGGAGAAAGAAGATTTTTATGCTGCGGAAAGTTATAGTAACTTTTGAAACTACCTTTTCATAATCATGGAATTCAATATTTTTAGTGTTCCATGGTAGTAAATTTTCATTTAAAACATGTTAAATTATGCAGTGCCAGTGTGTCTCTGGTTTAATTTACCTCATGTATCTTTCTCCAATCCAGTTCATGACATATTAATTGAGGGATTAAAAGTAAGTGCATTCTTCACAGATCTCCTATAACAGATAGCCTGGGACATATTTTCATATACATGTATTAAATGCAAAATGGCTTCTTTTTGAGAGCCAAATTCTATTTCCACCAAAGACCATTTAAGAGTTTTTGTCACTGACTTTACTGGGTACAGGATTTGGTCTTAATTGCACAGTTTCTTAGTAGGTGACCTGTTTCTAAAGGTCCCTTGAAATGCTGTAGTCTGTGGTAATAGTTCTCAGAGTGTTGCATATTCTTCATTAATAATGTTTTGCTCTCTTATTGAAATTGTGGCTGGGATTTTGTTACTTTGTATCATTTCTTAATCAAAAATATATAAATTAAAGAAAAACTTTGTACAATGTGTAGACAGGAAGATCTGCCACTATGGAAAAATGATGTATATGGGAGATGTTGTCATCTCATTATAAATGGAACTTACTCCATGCTTAAGACAGTGGGAGTTTTGCCATTGTATTCAGTATAGCCAAGATGTCACACAAAAAGTTTATAGTCTGAGAAGAGAATTTAGGCTTTAATGAGAGATAGCGGAAATGGGGTGTGTTGGGGCACTGCCAACTCTCATTTTATTGTGAATCTCATGCTATCTGGAGCCTTAAGAAACATACCAAATCCTGAAGTAATGGGATTAGATGAGATCTCAGTTTTCTCTTTGCTTAAGTAAGTTTCAAACTCATGTACTTAGAGAGGGAAACATGTAAATGTGAAACATAAAGCCTCAAGAAATAGCTAATACAAATAATTGTTTTTTAAACCCCTCAAGATTTTGGGGTCTAATTCATGATTTTTTTTTCAATGCTTATCATTAGTAATTTTATTCATGGGCCATTTTCTTAATACACTTTTCATGTTAAATTCCTGTGAAAGTATTTTGTTTGCTTTTATTATATATTCAAGTAGATATTTTCATGTTCCAAATGCAAAAGTAAAAGGCAGATTTGTTCTTTAAAAGAACAATACAATTATAGGTAGACATGGCAATAAAACAAAGAATATAAGAACAATTGCAATTTTTTTTCTTTTGGTTGTTTCAAGAATTTGGCAAAGGATACAATACTTTGTCTTATAATGGGAATTTTTAAGGACATTTGTTCTACTTTACTTTTTAGATGTAGTTATGTTGTCAAGAGATGATCCTAAATACTGCTGCTTTTGTGATCAGAGAAGAAAGCCAAGTTGAAGTGGCATCAGCTGAAAATGGAGGCAGCTGCTTGTAACATTATACTGAATAGAAGTGCCTTTGATCTGAATTTTTAAAAAAGAAAGAAACTCTAAAACAGTGGTGTCCAATCTTTTCAGCCTGTGAGCCAAATGTATTACATATATAACACCTGTTCTTTCAAAAAGGTCAAGGGGCCACAATCAGTATTTTAGGGGAGACTTTCTGCCCTGGTCAGCCCCTCTGCACTGCTCAGGCAGCTCTTGGGGCTTGGAAATCACTTGCAAGTCTCCATAGATTCCCCCCATGTAGAGATAATCCTCAGTGAGAATAGAGACAGTTATGACAAGCTCCTGGATTGGAGGGGCATACCAGGGGTGGGGAGGAGAAGAGGCTGGAGAATGCTGTCTCGGGCAATCCCTAGATGGCACAGTCCATAGGAGACCATTTGCCAGCTGGTGAGTTAGTCTCCAAGTTACCCTAACCTGAACTAGGAGGGGACTTCAGAACCGTGGAGCTATAACTTGTTGCTAGTTCTCAGTTTCTCCCCATTTACTCTCTCTTGGGTGACTCCCTAGGGAAAGTATTTCTTTGTGAGGTGATCCCATAGGCTCTCTCTGTTGTTCTGCTCTCCCTGGTGCTTCTGTAGCGCAGCAGGTAAGCAGGCAATGGAACAGCCAGAGCTACTTTCTCCTCCCTCCTCTGTCCTGTAGAGAAGCTATTGGGCAGCAGAGGAAGAACATCAATTGCTTAGAATGCTCCTGGCTTTCATCAAAGATGCTTATGGGGCTTCATGGAAAGCAGTGTAAGTCAATTGGGGAAGTAGTTCTACTAGTAGCAAAGAGCTGATCTGATTGTTTGAATTAAAAGACACGTTGTAGCTCAGGTAAAATAATTTCATTTAAAAATAAAATACAAATGTACTTAATAATAGTCATCCTGAGACCAATGTTGTAAATGCTCACATGCCCCCTGGACTACAGGCTGGACATCAATGCTCCACAATAGGAACAAAGAATGAAAAGCCCCTTGTCTTTGTTCTACTTTACTGTTCTCAATAGAAAAGAGTCTGGTCTTCCATGTTATAAAAATGTCCTTGTGTGTGACCCTGGATGATTTTCTTATCCAGTTCTGTGTGTTTCAAGTAAAATGGATGTATTCAGTAAAATAACATAGCAAATGCAACAACTGATAATGAGTCCCATCTGGCAATAAACCTACTCTTCCGTTCTTTGGAAAACACTATCTAAATTTGTGTTTTCAGATTGGGGCTGCTAAATACACTTCCCCTTCTATGGCTTTGAGAAGAGTTTCTTCAATCTTTGGCTGGGGAAACTCTTGGACCAGAAAATTGTGTAGTGGAGAAGTGATATTGAAAGCACCTGATTAAATCAGTAGTCATGATCCATGGAAGGAGACTTAATGCTCTATACAATTTAGAGCTGAGTGAATTCCACCACCCCTCCCCCCCACCATCATCACCCTGTGAATAGTAAATTTGCCCAAAAATGCATTTGGGGACACAAATTCAGGTCAAATTCAGCAAATAGTTTTGGCTGGAGAAAAGTGAAGAAAATTATTCTCTTTGGCTATTATGGCAGGAAATGTTTCAACTTTTCATTTTGAAATTTAGTTTCTTTTATGTATTATTTAAAAACAAACAAAACCAAAAATGATGGGGGTTGAAAAACACCTGTTAATTCCCAAAATGAAAACAATTTAATTTGGGGGTCAATTATTCACTCAGCTCTATATATGAGTAGAGAGGGGGAAGAGACCATAAAGAGGGTTTTGCAGTGAAGGGGGTGCCTAGTAACCAAAAATATTCATTATTGAAGGGGTTTTGGAATCAGATTCTGGAATAATACTTTGATCACAAATGGAATTTTAATCTATGGTCATGAAATAATATGACAGATTACTGAAAATTGGAGATACAGTAAAAGTTAAGAAAAAAAGGAGAAACCTTTGACACTTACTTTACACAGCATCTCTCTTAGCAGAGCCAGTGTTTTTAAAATAGCAACTGCTATAAATATTATAGATGGGTGGGTAATGGCCTTCACGAACAAACAATTTTGAAACCATTTTTTTCCCAACCTGAATTAGGACAAAATGTCAATTTCAAACGTTTGCAAACTGAAAATCTGGAAAACAAAAAACAAAACAAAAGTTTAGCTCAACAAGTGTTTCATTTAGATAATTTTTAAATGTTTTGTTTTTGTCCTTTTTTCTTAAGTCTAAATTTAGTAACGTTTCAAAACAAAAAAATCTGTTTGACTCAAAAAATTATTTGGTTTTGTTTGGAAAATGTCAAAATATTCTAAACATTTTTCCAAACTTTTTGAGTTGAAAGAGTCATGGAGACAGTTTTGGTTTCAATGGATCAGCACTTTTCAACAAATAAATTGTTGGTGATAAATTCCTGACCAGCTCTAATAAATGGCTCTATGCTGTGATTAAATATAAAAATGGGTGATCAAGTTGAATTAACTTGGCCAGTATATGAATAGAAAGCTCACAAGAAAATCTCATGTTGTTCCATTATAGAGGGTGAGCAAGTCTTTATGTAGCATTCTTCTCTTTTTGAGTCAGTAATGAACCTCTGTCTCATCATAATGTTAAGATGTGCCATTCTTTCAGAAGGGAGATGAAAGTGTGAAGCCCCAATTGCTTGTGGTTATTAAAGGTTACACATTGCTTCTTTCATCCTTGTATTCCCATAAAATTGTGTGAAGTTCTATAGGACTCATAATACCGGGATCTAGGGTGCAGGTCTGTTGCAAGACAAAACCCATAGTTTCCACACATTCTAGCGATGAGCAAGGTGAGGTGGGAGAGAAGTGGGCACGTGCAATCTAAGTATGCTCTAGCAAGGCCTGCAATGCTACCCCTCGCCCCACTAGAACAAGAGGGAGCATGGGAGGAATTTGTTGCTCTGGCTCACTGTCGTCCATTGTATCTACTTAAAGATCCCTCAAATAATTTTGTATTATTTGATATCCTTTGGGATGAAAAGTCCTGCTAAATCATTGTCATTAATGACTTGGATACTTGAGTAGAGAGTGCATTTATAAAATTTGCAGATGACACCAAGCTGGGAGAGGTTACAAATACTTTAGGAAGACAAGGTTAGAATTCAAAATGGTCTTGGCAAATTCAAGATTTAGTCTGAAATCAACCAGATTAAATTCAGTAAAGACGAGGGCAGAGAACTACACTTAGGAAGGAAAAAATCAAATGCCGAATTACAAAATGGGACTGACTGGCTAGGTGGTAATAGTGCTGAAAAGGATCTGGGGTTTATAGTGGATCAAAAATTGAACATGAGTCAACAGTGTGATGCAGTGATGAGAGAGAATAATATCATTCTGGGGTGAATTAAGAGGAAGAAAGTGCCCTGCTTTGCTCAGCAGTAATGAGGCCTCAGCTAGAGTATTATGTCTGATTCTGGGAAAGATATGGACAAATTGGTTAGAGTCAATAATTATAATAATAATAAAAAAAAAGTTTAGAAAACTTGACCTGTGAGGAAAGGTTTAAAAAAAAACAAAGAAAACCCTGAGCATGTTTAGTCATGAGAAAAGACTGAGAGGGGGACCTGATAAGTCTTCAAATTTGTTAAAGACGTTATAAAGCTAATGATGCTCCATTGTTCTAAAAAAGTAATTGATTTAATCTGCACTAAGGGAGATCTAGGTTAGGTGTTAGGAAAATCCTTCTAAGGTTAGCTAAATCTGAAAGAGGTTTCCTGGGGAGATTGTGGAATCTCCATCACTGAACGTTTTTAACAGTAAGTTGGACAAACAACTGCCAGGAATGGTCTAGATGTTTTTGGTCCTGTGTTGAAAATCAACATTTTCCTTATCTGACGTGTGATGCTCAGGAAAATATTGGCAGCATATCATAATAATAACTGAAAGTGAACATTTTAAAAAGGCATGTCTCCTCCATCACCACTGCAGCAGTTGGGAACAGCCAGGGCAGCTATACTTGTGGTAGGGCTAAGAGTAGGCAAAGCTTCTCACCCCATTGCAACCCAGTATTGCCCATTGTTCTAACACTCCATCATTCTTATAAACAGGCATAGGGATTCCCTCCTTTTCTCTGTGGGGAGGGAGAGAACCATGTGAGGCTGTGCCATCCCAGCCACCTCACAGACTAGCATGTGGTGTGAGTGGCCCATCTCCCCCTCTTTTGGGACACTTCCTGGGATAGGATCCCATCAACTCCAAGAGGGCAGAAAGAAACCGGTATTGCGCTCCCTGCCTGATGCCCCCATGCCCCTTCCCAGACCCAGCATATAGCACCATAAGTCCATCTCTCCTTTAGGTCTGTGGTCTGTCTTCCCTCTGACAGGTTTCTCCTGGTGCTTGCTAAATTATTTATTCCTGTAGCTTAAGTAGGACCAGTGAGTGCTGAGGTTCTGGTTTCAAAGCCTCCTGATCATTTGTGATAAGGGCATTGTTACAGTTGTACATAATAAAACTTGTTGTAATCTTTAAATTATAATATATATATATATAATACAAAAATAGGTTGCTAAGTCAAGCGCTCAAAGTTAAGGAAACGTTAGTTTCATGGTTGTCCCCATAACCTTAATTTATCCTCCTTGAGTGCATGAATTATGATACAATTTTTAATTACATGATCAAAAACCATATTTTTCAACAGGATCCCTTCCTCATTCACAGCACAGAATGGTCTTTAAAGGGGGGCAGAATTCAGGTTGCTAAAGCAATCTTAAATCTAGGATTAACTTTTAAGTGCCTGATCATGTAATCTAAATCACATTGTTTTAACAGATTTTTTGTAAATATTAATTGTTTAATTTCTCTTCACATATTGCCAAGATTTTACTGGGTTTATTGTCTTTCAGGTTGGAAGTAAATAAATCATTTTTTTGTCATTTGATATTTGCTTTACTTTTTAAAAAAATTGATATAATCATTTGCTGTGCTTGGAGGTTGGGGAGGGAAGTACAGGAGTTAAATTTGGCTAATGCCTTTCTAACACTGTCTAATTTGGGACTCCGGGCCAACTTTGCTATCTAATACTTAAAAGTCACATCACTTTTCATGCCACAACCTTTCCAAGCACTTTGAACATTACTGCACGGATTGCTTCATTGCTAAAGAGCAGTCATCTCTAGGGTGGCGTCTTTTTAAGAGTACATAGAGAATTACATAATATGCAAGTGAAAATTCTTTATTCAGTCAATAGTTCCATGGAGATTTAGATTCAAATGACATTGATTTTGTTTCATCTGAAAGGTTGGACCTCCGATGGTACAATGCCCTAGTACTATGACATTTTTTGTTTAAAAGACACTCTCTAAGGGAAGAGTACTACCTAAAGAATCATCAGAATGGTGTCATACAACAATAGATGAAGAGTGAAGGGGAATATCTGTAAAAATTCAGACAAATAACTGTTTGATTCAATTTCAAATGACATATGAAGGCCTAGCAATTCTGCAGCACTGTTAATAATAAGATAGACACTTCCAGAGGTCTGTGCTTAGTCGCTTGAGGTGAATCAGGATGACATGAAAACCTTTTTATTTTAACCCATATATTTTCGTAAGAGACATTGAACTGATTTTCCTTATAATATAGGACACTAGAAAAGCTCAAATAATTCTGTTTATTGGATAAAATGTCTTTTAAGAAATTCTTTCAAGTGTGAATTGTGCTAATCAAGGAAAGAAACCAAAAATAACATATTGTCTAGATGAGATGAAAAAAGGGAATAAAAACAGACATCTGTGCTCCATTCAAGCAATTTCTTCAATAAGAGGAATTCAGACGCAATTCAAACCCAGATAACATTCACAGTGACTGAGGGACAGAGATAGCTTTGTCATTATGACAGTGTAATCATGGTACTGATGAACTCTGAATGCCTATGTCTTCCTAACATTTTTATTTGCAATTATATTTAGTCTTCCCCTACGTTTTGATTGGTTAATTGGGTTATTATTTCTGTTTAATTCGTGTTTTTAAATATTTTCTGTAACAATGTTAAAATAACTTTTAAAAAAATGTAGTCTATTATTTTATCTAGTGGTTTGGTTTGTCTATGAACATTGTACGGAAAAGGCCTTAACAGAAATAACATCATTAATTTGTGGTTTGTTGAATCACCTATGAGAAAGCAAAGTGGGAGGGGACTTTGCATGTCCAACCCACCTTCCTGATGTTCAGACAGGCTAATTCATTAGGGAGATTGAAGAGCAGCATGACTGAGTGGCAAGCCCATGGATCTGGAAGTCAGACGACTTTGGATGTTAGTCCCTGCTCTGTCATGGGATTGTTCTCAACACTGCAGATCACTTAGCCTCTGTTTCCCCTCTGGAAAAATGAGGGAGATGAAATCTTTGCTTTTACATCTGAAGAGTTTTAAAGTGTTAAGTATGATGATATAAGTTTGTAAGCTAATGCACTGGTTGTGTGGGAGAGTCTAAACACTACAGAGAGAATGTACAGTCTTGGGCACTTAGCAAGGTGATAAGGTGAAAGGAGTTCCGTGACAACAGCCTCTTCTTTGCTTTCAGTGAAAGTATTGACGTTATGTTCTGAATTAGTGTATCAAGTGTGAAGACAGCACAAAGCAACACATATGCAAAGTTTCTTTGGAATTCATCACTTCTGTCCTTCTGCTCCCCCTTTTTTATATTTGAACATAAAAAGGGGAGCAGATACACATCATGAAAATCAGTTAATGTAGCTAAAGAATAATAATGCAAAACTCAAAATCAAGGAAATGCAAGCAAAACCAATATACTTACTTACATCACCTCCAAACACTCTCAAATATATATTATCCATTCTTTTAGCAAACAAATCCTACTCAACCACAGTCACCAAGGTCACACCCCAGCAACATTGCCTCTATGCTCTGCTTGATTTTTCTTAGCATTGGTGGTCATATCCTATTGCCCCAATTGCTGTGAAGCATACCTGCCCTTATGAAAGATAGGAGCACTCTATGCTGTCAGGAGGAAGAGATGAGAAACTTGAAGAGCAAGTCAACGAAGGCAACAGGTATCTTTTCTAAGGTTACTCTTTGGCCTCAGTTCCCTTTTTTAAAAAAAGGGGATTGGGGAGATGGCAGCCATTTTGACAGAGTGCAAATCTTCCTTAGTTTCTCTGAAAATAAAGATTGTATACTTTAGATTTCTTGAAGGGTAAATGTTCAGTTATGATGAATGGCAGAAAAATTACCATTAATCCCAAAATAAATAGACTTCAAATGTAGCCTGTGCACAAGATTGTAATGAGCTTAAACTGTACGGAAACATTAAACAGTGCTCTCTCCACATTAAGACTTTTTCAACAGTAAAAGGTGTGATGCAGAGTGCTAAATTTCTTGAAGGATACATTTTTAATTCTAACAAACTAATTAATGGGTTCACTTGTAATTTCTCAGAAAACAAAGAGCAAGTGTTCAAGTGAAACTTTTGGGATGATGTACAGAAATCCTTCTATTGGTGAATTTTTCTTTAACTGTGGGACCACCACCAGTGCTTTTCATAATGATTTTGGGCCTCTTCAGAACTTATTCACACTGACTCCAACACTCCTTTAAGCGGGGTGTAGGGGAGAATTTGGCTGAGTGGCTCAATGAAAGGAACAGTGCTTTATGGCTGGGTGTGGGGGACGTCAAACTGCTGCAAAAGGGGACAAAGGGTGACACCAACTCATGCCCTGGAATCCGGATGGATGGAAGAATTTGAAAGGAGCAAACCATGTGATAAATCCCCCTTTCACCTGGAGCAGACTCCTTGTGGCAAATGTCCAGTGCAGGTACTCCATAGGAAAGGTATACAGTAATCAGAAAAATGGCTTGGTAAAAGACTTAAAAAGGAGGTGTTGGTTAAAGGAAGGGCTAGGGGACCTAGAAGGAAAAATGGGAGGGAGGGGGAAGTGCTGACAGAAGTGAAGTCGTATGAACATGGGGTTACCTGCACTGAACACTTTTATCTGTTGGGTAGTACCAGAATCTAATAATAAAGTTGCAGCCTGATTAAAACCATATCAGACACCTCCTGACCTTCTTTCGGTGTAGCCAGACGATGATTTTTGTACTAGTGTATTCCACTGACTGCAATGGAGTTACGCCTGATTTATTTTCAAGCAAGTAAAAACAGAATCACGCCGTAGCGAAGCAGTGCGGCCTCCCTCCAAGGCTGACACTGAGAGACTGACACATGCCACCTGATGGGCAGGCCCAGGTACCATCCCACTTGCAAACCTGAAGCACAGGGTTGGGACAGAAGTATAAAAGCCAGGCCCTGCACCTCAGTCAGGGAGAAGCTGCTGAAAGAGAAGAAGGTCTCTCTCCCCTGGGCTGGGATTGAGCCCAACCCCCAGCCTATTAAAGGGCCATCCAAGCTATCCAGTGGCTGGAGCATAGAGGGCCCTCAGAGCTACTGGACTCCCGTGACTGGAAAGAGTAGCCTGCTGCCAACCATTTGGAGGAGCTGCCCACGACTTGCCAGAGCAGCATGCTCCCCATGACTTGGAGGAGCTACTGAACTCTAGTGACCCTGAAGGCCTGGGCCAATAGACTGTTTATTTTGCCTGCTCTGCCTTGTCTGGAGTTCCAGAGCTATAGACTCTATGCCTGCCTGTAGCAAAGCAGTGTGCCCTACCTCCGAGGCCAGCACCCCGAGTCTACCCCAATCCATTACACACACCTTTCATTTTTACACCATGGATATGCAATTGATTAAACATGTACATAAAGTTTAGCTAAAAAATACCTACAGGGAGACAGGCCATTTCATTTTTCTGGTTATGTTTAAAAAGCAGTACATTGATAATATCAGTTACATGATACTTTTCAGGCTATTCTGTTCAGAGTTTTGCTGGCGATTATACGACCTTTTAAAGTTCTATTTTCATTTTTATACACTTCAAACCAGTTTATATTTAGCAAATTTTAAGAATCCTGTTATATGAATTGGAAAATAGGAAGGAAGGTGGAGAGATGAATATACAAAAATGCTGTAAAGGCCACAGAAAAATTCAAATAGCATTTCTAGTCAGATTTATTTCTGTCTTTATCATACTACATAAATCTCAAAACTGAGAGATGCACTATTCACTAGAAATTGTTCAAGTATCTATACCTTTGTGATAGAAAGACGATTCATTTTTCAACTATGTGTAAGAACATCAAATGTTAGAAGAATTATCAAAATAAATTGGCTAGAGCACAATACATGCTTTTACTGACCTACTATTTCTGATCATGGTTACTGGATGTGTACAGTTGTGAATCAAAGCACTTCACAAAATAAGATGTTTTTCTCTGTACCTATACACACTACACTGCCTTTAAGTCCCTTTATTCTTCCTCAGTATAAAATGATTGATTGATTGCTCACAGCTTGCATGACTCCCTGCTGCCCTAGATCCATCTCCGCTCTTCACACTCCTTACAGTTCTTGCATCATTGACTTTCTGCCAGCCATTTTGCTGCCAGTGCATGAGCTGACATTTAATGATCTTTAGATGCAGTAATGTCACATTTATCACTCTTTATCAGTTGTGACAGACCTAAATTCAAATGCAAAAATGAAATGCAGACTGAATCCAATCCAAACAGTGATAGGCTTTTGAGTGGCATCCATCAAGACATGTCAAAGTGAAAAATAGCCTGTTGCTTATTGTACTAGGATTATATAGCAAAGTTTCCAGGTCTACTCCTTGCAGGATTAATTGATGCCCATCCAAGCCCCAAATGTTTGCAAACATCATATATGTATTAGGAGATGTGAACTTTCTGTCTTTCTAGCTTAATTTACATGTTTAGTTATCTTAGTCCCTGGGCAGGACTGACAGAGAATATTCTCAAGGACCTGCTGAAGGTTTCCAGTAACAGTTGTTGTTTTCCCTTCTCCATAGGTCTCATGGTTGAAGGATTAGCAATGGGTCATCTCCTCATTCCACAGGGTCTAAAATGTGCCACACCTTCTCTCCCCAGATGCTTTATGCACTTTCTTGCTAGCTGTATTCCAGTTCTAATTTCGAATTCCTGCTATGTTTCACCCAAAGGGGAAGCAGCCTTTATGGGCAGCAATGAGAAGGAAGACCTAAATGAGATAGCTGCTGGCTGTTACTCAGCATCTGCAAGAGAAGCCTGAAGCAGATAGAGAGTTTAACTGCTGAGGAAAAAGGGATTGCTTATTTGTTTTTATTCCCCCATTCACTCCTTTCTTGGGCAGGCCCACACTCTGAAAATCAGGTAAAGAAAAAGTGATTCAGGAATCCAGTGCTTATAAATGATTAGGAGGTTTACAGCCAGCCTCACTTCGTCTCCCACAGTTGTCCAATATTACTCTCAGCCATAACAGATAAGCACTTTATGTGACTGTTTCCTGCTTTATTGAGGCCTGAGCCAACATCTGCTAAAATAAATCAGTCCATAGAGGGTGACAGATATTTCACTGTAGATGGTAGCCTGATCTAACTGTGTTTAAAATGTAAAGGGTAATTATTAGTCTTTTGAAATTCATCCCCATTGAGAAGAGGGAAAATTCACCACTTCCCAGAATTATTTTATGGATGGGTTGCACCATCCTGGAATGCTGTTGTAATATGCTGTTTGAGGAACAGTGGTAAAGCCCCAGTTGTGCTATCTTTTCTCAAAGTACACCTTTCTCTGCAGTACCTGTTTGTGGAGTAATGCACTACTCCTTGTGTCCCAGAGGAGAGAGAGGAGTGATTCCTAAATGAGCAGGAAGCCACATTCTACAGTAGCTGAAGGTTCCACCTGATCTAGATCTCCAGGTCCAGCCAAAACTGTGTAAGGCCCTATTCATCTTTTTCTTCCTAGTCTCTGTAGGAAGGAAATTTATTTTCACTGTGTCATCATTTTACTTACTGTATTCAATTAACCTTTCTACTCCTCTAATCCTCAATCCAACGAGAGAGTAAAAGAGCCCCGAGCATAATTTAGAGCTGCCTAGGGCCCTCACCTTCTGTTCTGTTTGGAAAGCATCTAGCAAATAATAATTTGAAATCTGCCCTCTATTACAACAGCAGTTGTATTTATCAGATTTACACTATCTAAGTATCTTTATAAGGATATTGGAAGGGACCAAGCCTGTATTTCTGAGAAACTAATGTTGCCTGTTCCTGAAATCACTAGTTCTATTTATAATATTTTAGCTGAAAAAGTTACAAGAGGCCCACAGGCACTGATGTTGACAGCTATGTCTACCATCCGCTAGTAGTAAACTATATTTTGGTACATGTTAAGGATACTGTTTTTGTTAAACAGCCTTTTATAAGAAGTATAACTCCTCTTCATTTCTCTGATTGATTTAAAATGATTATCAAAAATCTCCCATAGCTATATTCCAAAGTTATTTCTGACTAGCAATTAAAGAGTGAAACAGATATGATGATGATTAGCCACCATGACAAATATAATCTATACCCCTTGATTCTAAATGCTATATACAGCTTTTGGTAACTATTATAACACTTTTATAAATAAAACAGTACAATCCAACATTCTTTTATTACTGTGTACTGTTTACAGCCCATTATGATGGAACTGTGAAATGAATACAGTATGCAAAATGATGACCAAGTGAAAATACATTTCCTTCCTACAGAGAATGGGAAGGAAAAGATTGTGAAAGGCTTTATCCAAAGCCCATGGAAATCAATGGAAATATGCCAATAGACTTCTGTGAGCTCTGGATGAAGCCCAAAGATTTCAATGTAATAAATGTACTCATTGTCTCTGTTTTCCAATATGATTATATAATATCTGTCTTCTGTCAAATACATTTTGCAGCAAAAACAAACAAACAAACAAACAAAAAACGCAACACTCCTATAAACATTGCAAAGCCCTAGAATCGTGGGGAAAACAGAGTTTAAACAGCTAGTTTGGAACTAAATTTTATTACATAAATTTGCGATAATGAAGGAGTAAGGAGGTATTAGCTAATTGCAATTTGCTTGAAGATCTGAGTGTGTATGTATTTCAGGTTTTGAGTGAATAATAAATTAATTTGGGCTTTGAATCAAAGCCACATTTATTGTTGTTTTTTATAGAAAGTGAGGTTTAAACTATATATTTAATTCTTTTAGTCTACTCCAGTGTGTCAACTAGTGCAATTCTCCAGGCTCCTCAACAGACCAAAATCTATATAAATACTATTTAAGTACACAATTTTATACAATTCAAAATAACACAGGGCCAGATTACCTCCTGCTAGAGAACAAAAAGCTTTCAGGGCTCACCAGATTATTAAATGGCTGGGGTGAGGGAAAACAGGATTTGGCTTTCCACAAAAGGATTGAGGGGTTTCATAATAAAATTCCACAGCTACCCTCTCACTCTACCTTACCCCCTCTTTACTTTCCCCCTAGATTGATGCAAATCTCTAGAGCTCAAACATGCAGAGGACCTGTGCTTATGTGATTGAGTTTCCAAGCTCTCCTCCGTCTCCTTAGTGCAGTCCTATTGGAACTGCACTATCAATGCATATTCCACCTGCAACTGCCTGTAAACATGACCATTGCACAGCCCCAGGTTCTTCACAAATCTTAGGCTGAGAAGACAGTGCCAGAGAAGCATCTGATCTTATATTCATGGAGAAAGGTTGAGGTCCACATGTGAAGGAAAGCTGTGGGGATAATCTGGTACTTGGAGCAGAGGAGGGGAGACTAGTACTGTCTAGGTAAAATGACTGGAATTGGAGCTGGTTAGGTTAAGTGGGGGAAGGGGATGGGAGCTTCAGTATTCAAACATTTTCATGTCATTTCATGGTCTGCTTAGAATGGACTGATGTTTTAAGTGTAGTTCCTGATGGGGAAGCATATTGCAAATCTAGTCATAAATGGCACCAATTGGAACAATTCATCTCCAATCAGAGGTTATTTTGAACCATTTACCTTCCCAGGCCCAGAGATGAGTTCAGGTTTAAGGTACAGCAATAGAAGTGTGGAGCCTTTCACCATATGATGAAGACTGCGTTGCTGATGCCCATACTGTTTTGTAGCTCAACAAAGGACTTTTCAGGGAAGTCAATCTAACATGTTTCACTGGCACTAATTTCATTTAAAAAAAAAAAGAGTTTCTTATATGAGTCCTGGTAGCTGATTTTAGTCATCAAAATAATCAACACCTTTTGTCCTGACTAAGTCTGAAGGACTTGTCATTCACCAAAACAATATCAATAATGGGCTTCCACTATTTCCATATATTTTTCAATCAAGAATTGCACTAATGCATTGTGGGAAGGACCATTAAGAGATTAATTGCACTAGCAATTTTCTAGAAGATCTCAGTTTAGGCCATGGAATCTCTAAAATATATGTTTTCAGAAATTACACCCATTCTCTCTCACTAGCTGAGCTCTGTAAAGTAAACGTATGTAATGTAGTTTCAATTTTCTTTTATTTTTTTTTTAAAGACACATATCGAAAGCCAACAAAATCCAGGTCTGAAATGTATCTTAGTCATCATTGCCCTGACAGCCTTAACAGTTTTTTGATACTCCTATTCTCTTCTGTTTATGTAATACAGTGAGAGCTAGACATTAGTCTAGCACTTAATTTCAATGATCAGATCTTTCTTTAACAACTATATATTGTCATTAAAATCTTCTGCTTAAAATAAGTTTTGTTCTTTGCATGAGTTTTAACACATTACCAGCTTGTACTATGCTCCTCTGAGGTGGAAAAAAGGTTGGTTCAAAATGCATGAGTTACAAGAGGTTTCACTCTGTTCACATGCTTTCTTCTATCTCTCAGTCAAAAAAACCCCCAAAACACAATATGACCAACAAAAAATGAACAAAAAGTTAATGCATAGTTAAGATTGAAAACTTATGCTTGTAAAAAGTGAAATGTATTATAACAGGGCAGTTAGAATTGTAAAGGCCATGTTAATCTTAACTCTTCCTTTCGTGCCCCATAATAAATTGGTTGGGAATTTCTCAATGAAATTGTTTTCCTTAGAAAACACGAATTCATTTAAACCACAACTTTTCATTGGGAACGTACCAGTTTTAATGAAAGTTTCACTGGGAAAAGTTTCCCAGGTCCAGAATGGAATTGCTCCCCAGAGACACACAGCGAAGGCTCTCACCTGGGAGGCCGGAGACTAGGCTTCAGGGCCCTGCTCTGAATCAGGCAGAACAGAGTCTAGAACCAATGTCATCCATGTCCCCTCACCACCTGGTGATTGGCCATTCTGGAGTTAAGGTCACAGGTTTATCCCAGTGTGGAACAGGAAAACTTTTGAAATCCCACAATACTGTGGGACAAGAGAACAGTTTCCTGTCCAGCTGTACCCTACACACTCACTACATGAGGGTAGAGATTATAATCGATGGTAAATGCTATGTAATTCAGGTGTCTGCATATCTTCTATATCCCGTTATACATGTACACCTACTGAGACATCCTGAAAGACATGGGAGTATATGCTTCCCTTTCCCCAGATTAAGACAGGCTGACGCAGAGACAGGTTGTGCTACTCAGGGTCTCCTGAAACCTACAGTAAGCACACTGATTAATTTAGTTTTGTTTGGAAGGTCAAACGTGTATAAACACTTTGCTGAATTGAGCGGTGTACTAGGCAACGAGGGGTTAAGAGATTATTTTGGACCAAACCAGCTCTGCCCTGCCACACCTGCAACAAATGCTCCAGCTGGTGGAGGAATTAACAGAGAGAAAAACAACCTATTGGGTGTCAGAGCTGGAAGAGAGCAGACCTGCCGCCCACAGCTGCAGCAGCACAGGGCAGAGCAGAGCCAAGAGAAGGGAGGACCCACCCCAGAAATAATCAGATGAAAGTACCCTCCACCCTGATTTAGGCCCTGATAATTCCATCCTTCTTGTTTGATTTGGACTTCCCCAACAGGGGAAACCCTGGAGTAAACTGACGGGGGGCGGGGCGGAGTGGGGGGTGGGGGACGGAGGAAGGGAGGTGACAAGAGGAAGTAACTCAAGCAATGCAGCCATAAGCAGCCTCAGTTGCCAAACCACTGGTAGCCCCAGGCTACCCTGGGTTGGATCCCAGTAGAGTGAGATGTCCCAGGCTCCTGTCCTCACAACCTCCTCGCCTGTCACAGATTGCGGGCCTTGACCACTAGGCCACACTTCCCTACCAAACCCCAATGGAGGACCACCACATATATCAAGTCTGTTTCAAAACACTCATGACAAAAAAGAGTTCTGGAAGAATTAAGTGCCATTCATACAAAGAGATGCATCTTTTTAATATATACATATACTATAGCATGCTGAAGTGCTTTCTAACTATATGGAAATAGATGAAAAACACACTACTGCTAGTTACGCATAGTCATTTTTCTGTCAGGAACTTCAGTTTAAGAAGAGCCTGATTCACCAGTTTGATGCTGATTTATTTCCAGTAGGCTTACAAAGGTGAAAATAAAGTTGGGAATTCAAAGACTTTGAATGGAATACACCGCCTGCAACCTTTACTATGGAGTCACTGCTGTGCTCACATAATTGTTAGATGTTTTTAAGTCGTAGCATGGGTTCCAAGTCATCCTACTGACTCTTACTTCAGCTTCTAAAGAGGGAAGGTCATTTACTTTAAGAGATGATGTACACTATCTGCTCCCCACTGGTTTGTTTGTACATCAAAGGTAGTTTCCCACTTTTGTTCCTTTAGGTGATGAACCTTCACGACAAATACATCTGCCAGATGTCTGAAGTCTCCCTGTTGGATGTAAGCTTTTCCAGAAGACAAAAATCAACAGCTCGTTACCATACAGTGAGCTTTAGTTAAAAATACACTCTCAAAGTCACCGCAAAGATAACTATTGTACATTTCCTTCTAGGGAATGTATGCTCACTCACATGCACTTTCTCTCTCTGCTTGTTTATTTAACATTCCACATTGCAATACCTATACAATCGGGGACACCTTACATTCTATTGACACTGAAGTGGACACTATATTAGTTTGAAATGTGTAGTATTGTGGGGGACTGGATATCTGAGGGTATTGCAAATGAGACATATGGATTTTTACCTTTAACAACTATTCAGTACTGCAATAGTTGTGGATCAGATTTGAGCTGCAATAGTGATCTGGAATAGATTTGATCAAAAACCTGGACCATCTATTAGCGCTGTGCTGCTCTAGCATTTTAAGTGTAGACATAGACTGACTTTTCTAGGACATCCAGTTCCTAGTGCAATGGAGGTAAATAGAATGTGTACATACCACAACAGCTGGCTGGGAATTTTTAAAAAATTGCTGTCTGGATCAGGTAAAAGTATGCTTTGACAAATAGCCATTCACAGAAACATATCTGTTTTGATTAAACTTTCCCTGCAAAAGTTCCTAGGTTCCAGGAAGGAATTTCTAAAGAGAAGAAACCTAAATCAATCCAAGCAGGGACTTGAATCTGGGCTTTCCACATTGCAGGTGAAAAGCGTCCTAACTATTGGGTTACTGGTTATTCTAGAGCATATCTCTCACTTGCTTTTCATGAACAAGTATGAACAAGTCTTAGTTTTATTCCAATGCAGAATTAAAACAAATTTTGAAACCTCAAAATATTTTTGAAAAACAGAATTTCTGTTTTCCAGCTAACCCTACACAACATAATTGTCATGCTTTTACACCTTGGTTTGCAATCCCACCACAGAAGTCAAAGTCTCTCTCACCTCTATACCCCATAGCTATAGCTTGATATGTTGCAAGTGTAGTGTGGGGAAACTTTCACTGCTGCTATGCAACGTGGACCTATTTTAATTATTAATATTTATATATGTAAAAATATGACTTATTCCTTGTGATGGGCGACTTTAATGCTAAAGTAGAACGTGATAACCAAGGAATGAAAAGAGCAACACGGAAGCATGGGTTAGGAATTGTTAACCAAAATGGTGACACACTCATTGAATTGTGCTTAATGCCTGACTTAGCTCTTCAAGTACCCTGTTCCCTCATAAAGACATACATAAGCATGGAGTTCACCAAAGGGCAAACCAAACAGATCTATCGCATCTGCATCAACTCAAAATACAGAACATCTGTTCAAGACACAAGGTCATATTGAGCTAGAGATGTCATTTTTACATTGCCAAATTGTAAATTAAAACCGAAAAAGATCAACTTTAAACAAAGTGGAAGGAAATCAACAGTACAAGAGGACTGTAGAAATTCCAGCTCGAACTAAGGATAATTTTGAAGGCACTGCCTGAGGCAGAGGAAGGTGAGACATTGACGGGACCTGAAGAAAAATGGGCCATGCTCAGAGACCATGTGACTGAAGCTGCAACAGTTGCAGTTGGATATCAGTGTAGATAAAGCAAGAACTGGATAAGCCAAGAGGAAAGAAAAATACTGAAAGGAAAACTTGGAAAAAAAAACAGAGTACAAAAGAGCAGACATAGCAGTGAAAAGCAACACAAAGAAAGTTAAGTGGAGGCATGTTGAAGACCTAGCAGATGAAGCTGCTGCTATGATGGGGAACCCAGAGTCATTTACCAAGTGACTTAAACCTTGTGTGGAAATTTTAAAACAGGAAATGGACCAGTAAATGTAAAGATGGAAAAAGGTTTACAACTGAGGTAGAACAGGAGTCCTCAGCAGACCTGGCTCTACCTCAGCATCAGAGTTAAATGAAACATGCTAACCCGATCCATATGAGATCATCAGTCCAATAAAGATGTCAGAAGTACAGGCTTCCAACAAGAAGCTGAAAAATTAACAAAGCAGAGATGATCAAATTAGAGCATAAATGCTAAAAGTACTTGATGCTACCACACTAATGAAAATAGCATAGCTACTCAATGAAGTCTGGGAAAGTGAGACCCCGTCCTGACCAATATAAACATGGAATAATTGTCAAAATACCCCAAAAAGGTGATATAACTGACTGTAACAACTGGAGCAGAGTCACAGTGCTCTTTGTTGTAGGGAAAGTCTTCTGCAGTGTCACACTGCACAGGATGAAAGAGGAAATGGATGCAAAGTTTAGGGAAGACCAGACTGGATTCAAGCCGAAGAGATCCTGTGTAGAACAAATATTCACGGTAAGGACCGTCATTAGAAGAACAAATTGATCTGAGAAATTACCAGTTAGCAGCTCTTCTCCACTAAAATTACATGAGAGTGTTTGAACATATTTGGGACATATACTCAGGATACCTGTATACAGACTCCCATATGAAACTGTCAAGTGGAAACGAACTGATATGAGGAAATAAGGGTGCTCAAGGGAAACCTTAAGAAGAACTTGTAACAGGGAAGGCAGATCAGTCAATCTTACGACCATAAAACAGATGGAAACAGCTAATGGCAGAAGGGGATAGAAGAGGCTGGTTTCCTCCCTGTGTGCCAATTTTGCTGCAAAAAGGAAGTAGTAATAATAGTAATAATTAAAAATTACTAATCAAAAGTGCCCATTAATTGTCACTGCCAATCCTGACACCTAGGGCCTTGATTTTTAGAAGTGCTGAGCACACACAATGATCTCAACTGTAGCTGTGGGGGCTCACCATTTCTGAAAACCAGGTCTTGCAGTCTCAAGCTGGACATCCACAAACAGAGGTACCCAAAACGAGTGGACTTATTCAAATGTGGGTCTTATCAAATTACCGTACATGTGTATTATCATCCACACAAATAAAATATATGGGGCCTTGTCTCAAGGAGTGGACTTCAGTTTTCAAGGCTTTCAATCCAGCACTTTAATTGACATGCAATAATTGTGTAATATCGCTACAAAAAATTAAGTATTTGGGCCATGAGGTCCACTACAGACATTGTTTTTGCTATTGATTGGAACACTCTCGGTTAATAAGGTGATGGGCTGCACTATAAAACCCTAAATTAGACAAAAAAAATTGTATAAACTCCTTAGCAAGGTTTAATAACTTATACTTGAATACAGGACTATATTTGAATATTTGAAAAATTAAATCATTCCCCAGGGAAGTGTCCGTAAATAGGAGGTTTGCAATTATCTCTTGTAATGTAGACACTGGCATGACCCACACTGCTGTTTTGCTTTGACATTTTCTTGGTGCCTTAGGAATGGAAGGTAGTAAATGACTGTTTAGAAAAGTGTCATAAAGAATCCATATCTTGGGGCTTCACGTATCAGGTGGCTGGCATGTGATATAATGCAAATGGGGTGTGTTTGTGGTTATTAAGCGATTAGGGGCCCTGGTTATTCGGCGGCAGCTAGATAGTGGACAGTTCAGGGTTGGAGGATGTCTTATGCTCTGTTGTCTGGGGCACCTGAGTGGGGATGATTGGGAGATGCTTGCAGCATCTGAGTGACAGGATTTGGGTTGGAAACGTGACTGTAGTGAGTTCTGTTCTCTCTCCCCCTCATTTTCTTGTTCCTCTTGCTGCTGCCTCCTTTCTCACCAGCTCCTCATCTTGATGGGATCCAACACTTAGGCTGCTTGGAAATGAGGTGAATTTTTTCCACAATAACTTTTGAAAAAAAAATCCAAAAATCCAAACAGAAAAAAATCCAAACAAAAATCCAAATCCAATAAATCCTGTTGCAGGAACAATTATATATATATTTTTACCACCTGTATTAAACGGGGAGAAAGGAGAATGGAAATGAGTCCACCTGAACAAGAGGCCTCAGAGTCGCCTGTGATGGTGCTGTAGTGGAATCCCTGGGACTTGCTGGATGCTAAAAAGCCAGGAGAACTGTGACGGGGATGCCAGAACTGTGTGTGAGAGACAGCCAGCCCATATAAATGTCCCAACTGAATAAACAGTTGATTTTCAACACCTGAGAGCCAATCGTTCTTTACCTACTGAATGGCAAAGAAAATGCATTCTGTTAAGATAACATTGAACTCCCAGATTCACCAGAGATCATTCCAATTGTAACTCCTACTTGCTCCTTTTCACTAGTTGAAACAGAATACAATATAGTGGAGGGTTCTTCTGGACACAGAGTTGTAGATAAAACACTTTGCAACAGTTCATGAGATGATCCTTCTGTGGGAAAAATGTCATTTGCATATTTAATCCTTTAAAATGTCATCTCATCCTTACAGCACATCTGATAATAGTCACCTGCAGCGTGGGACACCACAGGCCCCTGTTAAGGCCAAACTTCACTTGCCAGCTGGACAAGTAGAGTAATGTCCTTTGTGACTGTATTCTCAAGGTTCAGAACACAATAGCTTTGGTAATTATAGGAGAGTTTTAGCAAGGAAGCATAGGAAAGTCACAGACTGCAAACTGACAATGCCAATTCAACTGGAACAAACAGTAATCTAGGAGGTGTTGCAGTTTCCGACAGTCTCAATACAATCCTTTACTCAAAACAAAATAAACCATAACTTTGAGTACTAAGGCATTGCAGTCACTCTATTTTTGAAACACATTTGATCACTTTTCTTGTTTTAGTTTCATGGAGACTTTCAGTTTGAAAGAGGTCTGTTTGATTGGATTATTTTTGTTCTGTTTCTCTGTCATTTGTTCTGTTTTTCTTTTTCATCACAAAGGTTTGTTAGTTTTTTTAAATGCGTTATTGTGCAGTAACAGTGCCAGAGCTATTAAAATGAATATACATGATCAATTCTGTGGAATTCTGTGGAATGATCAATTCTGTGGAATTAAGTATCATCGCACATACCCTGCTGTAAATCTGAAGTAACTCCACTGAAGTAACTGATTTTCAGCAATGTAAAACTGGTGTAAATGAAAGGAGTAACAGTCTGCATGTGTGTGCTTATTCTGTGCTGTTTGTACTGTATTGGAGGCCATTAGCCGATAAAAAGGGTAAACTTTTAGCATCTTGCTGACTATCTGACCTCTTGAAAAATTTCCATTTTCAATATCTCCTCTCTCTCACCTATGCCTTTAGTGTCCTCTCCTGAAATTACTGAGGGCAGGTGTATATGAAGTGATAGGGAGGACACTGGTGTTCAGGTGAACCTGGGGGACAGGGAAGAAAATTGGTGAGCTAGTGAAGATGAGGAGACAGAGGTCCTGAGAGGCACCCTGTGGGGACAGGGAAGAGCTCAATTTGAATTGGATCAATATGGGAGGACTGGGAAGAGCACTGAGGGAAGCAGGTGAATATGAGGTTTGGGAAAGGGCATCATGTAAACACAGTGTATATGAGGACGGGGAAGGAGATACTGTGGGAATAAAATGAATGGAAGGGGCCCAGGAAAATCCAAAAATGTAGACTATGGCTGAGGAAGTAGGGTAAGAAATGGGATGGAGGGGCAGGGAATATGGGCTTAAGGGAAGGAGTCTAGGAAATGGGGGGTGACAGAAAGATGAGGCAAAAGGGAAGAATATGAGAGTGAGGGGGCTGAGTCAGAGTGGAAAGGGGCAGAAGATTGAAAGGAGAGGCTTGGGAGTGATGGGGGAAATGGAGTGTGGAGGGAAAGAATGATTGCTCTCTCAAAGCAGGAACTAGGGGAGGGTAAGTGGAGTTCCCCTTGAAGCACCTAATAGGGAGGCTCACAGATCTGTGTTCATTTTAAGTTTTAATCTTCAAACTGAAGTGATCACAAACTGACATTGTTTGATGGGAGGCTTCCCCTAACATTTATATAATCAGACCAAAAACATTGCAATATTTATTTATAAATCTCCTGACTTCCAACTCAGGTTCATGATTTTTTGGGGGTTGGAGGAGATTGGATTAATGATTTTTTAACTTTTGAGGATAAATCTATAGCTGGTGTAAATCTGTAAAGCTGTCTGTTAAAACCAGTGGAGCAACAATACAGTTCATTCTCACAGCTTTCCACTTACTCAAGCTAAAGACTTTATGTCTTAAGCCTTTACTGCTTTCTGTAGTGCCCCTTACAGTGTTCATTGCCATATTTTTAAACTCTTTAAGGCATTTTGGAGGTGCAGAGAGAAAGGGTCATCCAGTAGTTAAACACTAGTATGGGCCTAGGAAGAAATAGATTTAATTTCCCACTCCACTCCAGACTAACTCTGTGACCTTCTAAAGGTAACACGTTTCTAAAGGTATTTAAGTGCCTGATGATACAGACAGGCTCTTCTGAAAATCCCCCTATGCGCCTAACTACCTTTAAACGTTTGTCCCTTAATCTTTGTGCCTCCATTCACCATCTATTAAAAGAGATAATAGCACTTCCCACAATACCTCTTTGAGGTAGAGAATAAACACATTAAAAAGTCTGAGGTGCTCAGAGACTACAATAATAGGGAATTTGTAAGTTCCTTAGATCCAGTTTTTATGGAAGACATAATTAAAAAACATGAATCCAATCTGGCTTCTTTTGAAGTCAATAGCAAAAGTTCCATTTTGGCTCCAGAGGAAGGTGGTCTGGGAACACAAGTTGCATTAAGTTGTACTGAGCTGGCTGTCAATTTGCTGCTGCAGCCAAACAAATCTTTTTTGTTTCCAGCATGAGTTTGGGGATTTCTTTCCCTGCTCTTCTGGTTTTCGTCACTAGTACCATCTATCTTTGCCATTCTCCTCTCCGATTTCCTGGCTGGCGGTCTCTGAACTGCCTTAATATGTTCATTCTATCACTATCTTTCTTTGACATCTTGCTGATACTCCTATCAGTGGATGTTGAGGGGCTCAACCTTCTTATGTTGTTGGATATCTAAGTTAATCGAGTTTGTTTTATTGTTATTTAAACAAACAGAAGAGTCTGTCTTGTTTTCAGACAAATGGAGACTGGAAACTGCATTACTTACCATGGGCCATGTCATACCATCAGTTAGATGCTTATGTGATGGCCATTGTCATTTATGACATGTAGCTATCACAGTTTTAGCATTCTGTAGGATAATAGTATGTTCACATTCTACTAAAGCACAAGAAGATCATTTTTCACTTATCTTGCTAAAAAGATCTGATAACTAGATTCTGGATGAGTTGTTCAACTAAAAATGAGCGTAGTTTGGAGTAAGGCCGAATTCTGGCACTCTTGTTCATGATTATTCCTAAATTATGGTATTCAGCTAGTGTAGTGGAAACTCACCCTAAGAAATTAGGGCAATATTCCCATACCATCTAAAGTCGAAGATGCCTTTACCATGACTCATAACTGAGCAGAGGAAGATCTTCACACCAGGGGGTTGAGAGCCTTGCAGGGAAAATCCAGTGTACTGCCGAATGTGGTGTTCGTGATCTAGACATTGGCACCTTGTTATCTGAATCAGTACTTTTTTCTGCAAGAAACAAAGGATAGATACATTAATTTTGAAATAGCGTATGTACCAAGAGGACTGTATGCTTTCTGACCTAAATTTTACTGCTATCTACTTTCCTCTGGTATTTGATATCTATTTATGATTCTCACTACCTGAGTCATATCAGTTTTAGCCTGTACTTTTTTTCAGGGCAAGGGCTGTCTGTAATTTGTTTGTGTTTCTAAGAAATGTTTGGGTGCTTGACTAATAGGGCTGTCATTCACTGTACGTTATCGTGGTGGTATAGGCTATATGTGCTACTATAATTGCCACTGTTTGGCCGAGCTCTAGGCCTGAAGGGTTGACCAGACTTGTGTGCAATTAAGATCCTGTGACACTTTTCATAGAAGAGGAGTTAACTTTGTTGTCCTAATAAAATTCCAGCTCTGAAATTATCTTCTATTTATCTACAATGTATTTGCACATATTATTCTTCCCTTCCTCCCTTACGCTATTGAGTAATCCATGCTGCTACATTTCTGTAGGAAGCAAAAAGTTTTTTTTTCCTTTTACAAAAACACTTTGGAATCCCTTTGGATGAAAGGCATTATCTGTAAATGTAAGTCATTCATCATTATTACATGCAGAGATAACAAATATTAACATGGTACTCAACTGAGAGAGGAATTCTGAAAGTATATTCATTTATACTTTCCCTCTGAAGTTCTTTTAAATACTTGTCCAACTACATGAAAACACCACATTTTTATTTTATATTATTTGTGGTGGGTGAGGTCAAGTAGGAATATTATTTAAAGGTGAAAACAAAAATCCAAATAATAACTCTGGTTTTAAAACACACATACATGGTGCAGAAGAAGTTGTAGGGGAGTTAAATATGTCCCCAGTGTGCCATTTAGCACAAAGAAGGCTTTTAAAAAAATATTTTCCTGGTGTGGGGAGTGGTTGAGTAGGCTTAATGCAAAAGAGGAACAACACCAGAATTTAAATTGCAATGTTTTTTAAAAAAGGAAAATAATTATAATAAAAACCTGGCAATCTCATTATTATGGCAATCAAGCTGTCATTTTGCTGCATCATATATCATCACCAAGAGAACTAATCTCAGAATCTCAACATGTTGCCTACTCTCTGGAGATAGTTGTTGCTGGTGATGATGAATGAAGCAGATTGAAGAAACACAGAATGATTGAGGTTATGAACCTGTAGCATTGACAGTGGCAAAAATCAAGTTCAGGTTAGTGTTCAGACTTGGTGCAGAGGATGCCAAGGGTTTATCGGAGGGAGTCCTCAGACCTTTTGTGTGACTTCCCCCCACCCTTTTTTAAAACTAAGATGACAACATGTTTGCAATTAGAATATTTAAAAAAATATAAGAGTTCAATCATAATAAAGTATGCTGAGAGTAAAATTTAACCAACTGTTGGCTTTCATTGTTTATTGCTCCTACTGGAATCTGTTCCATGCTTCACTTTCTTGCATAAAGATATTGGAGTCAAAGTTGATCATGATCCAGTTTCTTATTTAGAGCCATTTCAATCAAAAGGCAGCAGAGAACTATCAAGTATTCCATGAAACATAATGATGTGAGCTTGTCAGCACCTGTAGTTTATTATGTGTTCTGAGTGCAACAACTGTATGTAGTGTTCCATATTTTAAAGCATCAGTGAGGTTCTTAAAGATAAAATAGGAACAGTATTCTAAACCCTGTGTAACTTTAAACATGCAAATCACTCCCTTGACCTTGACAGAACTACTCACATGCTTAAATACTTTGCTGAATTAGGGCCTTAGTCTTGTTTTCCTTAATTAAAATGATTCAAGTAGGATGACCAGGTAGCAAGTGTGAAAAATCAAGATGGGGGTGAGGGTATCTATATAAGACAAAGCCCCAAATACTCGGTCTTACCCTACAAAATCTGGTCACCCTAGATTCAATAGACACATCAGGCATAAAACAATGGTTCTGTTTTTTAAATCTGTATAACATTTTAGTCTTTTAGAAGATTAAAATAATCCAGAAACTCATTGGTTTATTGGTTGTTATAATA
Organism: Mesoclemmys tuberculata; assembly: GCA_007922155.1. NCBI lineage: Eukaryota > Metazoa > Chordata > Testudines > Chelidae > Mesoclemmys > Mesoclemmys tuberculata. The sequence continues at coordinate 47,075,032 of ML675601.1, forward strand.
TAAGGAAGAATAAAGAACCTTACAGCTGCTGCTTCATTCCTCTAAAGAACAATGCCCCTATTTCTAAGATATATGACTGCATTGTTACCAGAAGATTTTAGGGAAGCTAATTTGTTATTACTGAGGGAATTTAGAATAAGGTGTTAAAACCCTAAAACCTGCTGGTTTGGTAGTCTGCTCTACTGGAATTTCCAAGTAGACAATCCTCCCTTGAAAGGACACGAATAAAGCCCTCCAATCAAGACAGAACACATAAACTGTAATACTTTGAAAACAGATACCAAGTGTATTTGGAAGGGAATGGTTACATTAAATAGAAAGAGATAGAAATCAAACATGACTTGTAACCATATAACAATATATACATCTATTAGAAGATATAGGATACAGAAAATAGTATTTAGTCTACTGGAACATATATGGTATAAGAAAGACTATAACAACACTATAATACTTAGCACTATTAGTCTAACAATACATTAATTAAAAATACTCTGTACATATATTATTATTAGAAATCCTTAATAATCTATCATCTGAGTCCCTGCTGGATGGGTAGAGAGGGAGAATCTCACTCAGACCACAAGCATCCAACTTTATTGACATGCAGACTCGGGTGGCCTTTTACTTACACAACCTTCAAAACATCCCTCTGTTCGTCATGGAAAATCCTTCTGCTCTGTCCAAAGATTGCTAAGAGAGTTACCTCAGGCTCAGAAATATAGGGGGGACTCGTTTAGCCCATTTGCCTGCAAGCCCAAAAGCACCTACACAGCTCTCCAACACAAGGATCATCTTAGGCCCAGACACAGAGCGTGGACCCAGTTAGCCTGGTTGTCTGTAGGCTCAAAGGCACCTGTGGTGCTGATACCACTCTTTTCAGTTACTCAAATATTCAATCCATCAATCTCGGAATTTTATTTTTAAACCCCTTTTGAGGCTTTCATGCAAGCCTTTATTTCAGCATTCTTTTTGGCCATTTAGACAACTGAAGCAAAAGTCTGTGGCTACAGCAAGTTTACATCTTTATTATTTTCTGAACTCCATTACAGTAGACCTCCGTATAAAAAGGAATATATATTATACACATATACACAATACATACATGACAGCATTTTTACAATGATTTCCTAAAATAGAAGCTGCCTATAGACTTTCTCCTCCCTTAGGCAATCTATAGAAGGATAAAAGAATATTGTAAAGGGCATATGATTCAGTTTTTTTCTTATCCTCAAAGTCTATAAAATGTCTAGACAATTACAAAAATTGTTTAGACAACTTTTACTCATTTCTATTTCAGAGAAACTGCAGTGTGTCATTCCTGACTAATTTAACTACAAATAATTATTCCCCTATTAAGCATTTAGGCTTCAAGTTAAACATTAAGATCATACTTGATTTACATTGTCACATAGTAAATAAAAATATTTTCTTACATGTATGAGTTCGACCAGGAAAAGGATAAAGAGGGAAGCTATGCTGTTTTAAATAGCAGAAATAAGATAAAACAAAATAGGGACAGAAAATAAGAAGAATTATACCTTTGTTCTCAGTAGTCCAGCCGTCATTGTTAATGGAAAAGCTTCATTTGATTTAAGTGCTGGATCAGGCCCTTTAGTAACTTTTCAACCAACTATTGAAAAGCTATTTATAAAAATGGATGAGCATTGTTATCTCCATGTCATAGAGGGTGAAGTTAAGGCTTGGGGAAACTAACTGTAAAAACTGTTTAAACTTGGGTCTGATACTAACCTGCTGTAAATCTAGCACAGCACTATTGTGGCTCTGCTGTTTAGAGAATATTGCCTCTAAGATAGCAAAGCAGAATGATTTGGGGCTGAAAAATGACAGATTTTCCTTCCATTTATATCCCTGATTTCCACTAGATTATAAAATGTTTTTTCTTATGCCTTAATATAGAGACATGTGTTCTTGCACAGCAGGTCAATTGAAGTCAGTAGGGCTCTGGGTGAGGGTAGTGATTCAACTACAAAAGAATTGTAGCCTTAGACCGAAGGGAAGCTTAAATTAGAACTTAATTCTCTGTTCTTCATTCTAGTAACTTTTAAATCTAGAAGTATGTCTTGCATTTTTGTTCTTCACTTTACATAAATGAAAAGGAGCCAGCTTTTATTTTATATGAACATCGAACTAAATACTGTGTGCTCATGAAGCTTAAAAATAAATCAAAATTCTCGCAGCAGTTTTGGTGCAAGTGAAGACAGGACCTGATTATCTTAATGAGCCACCCTACATTCTAAAAATATTGTGATATGGACCTGAGAAGAAACCTACAAAGAGGACTGAAAAGTGCTGGGATTCTTTCCATTGATTTCAATGGGCTTTGGCTCAGGCTTTTGAAAAGTTTATAATCTGAGCCAATCATTCCACAAAATCTTAACTTCGAAGCATAATGGATTCATGCGACTATCTCCATTGTGTGATCTGTGGATGCTCACATGAGTGAAGATACAGATGTACTTGCGTGGTTGTAGGATTGGGGCCAGAGCAAATGAGATGTACTGGGCCACCTGACAGAAGGATTCATGTTCCGTTATGAAGTTATTTGTATTAGAATGTTTTGTTTTGCTCTAATGCCTGAAAGTACACAATTCAATTGAATAGGAAAATTGAATAATCAAAATGCTTCATTTAGAAAATATTTAAACACTTTTTTTCTGATTCTTTTTAAAAAAATAAAGATTTATCTGTTATCCGACCTAAGCAATTCAGTGAAATCAACTCAACTTCATAAAATATTGCCTGAATCTTCATTTATTTCAACAAAAAAAAATTTCAGTCCAAAAATGTCACCCTCCTTTACACAGAACTTCAGGCCACTTCTATTAGATGCCTACCTGTGGATTTAGGAACTAATTTTAGACACTGAAGTTTGAAAATATTGGCCCGCATATCTAACTTTAGACAAACAAGTTTGAGACCCAGCAACAACTCTGCAAGCCAGTAAATTAGCCTATCCCCCCACAGATTACAGAGGAAACTGTTATACTCATCAATAAAAAACATCAGATTTCTGTAATTGACATTTTGACTTCTTTGGAAAATAAATCTCTTTTTTTTATGGTTCTTTTGTTTCAGTGCTGCATGAATGTTGACATCCTGTATTACATAAAGGATATGGTGGAAAACTGCAGTCAAGGCCAAAGTTCCAAAGCATTAGCCTACTCTCTTGTAATTTTAGTTGTATGTACTGTGTGCAATTTAAATTTATAAGCACACTACTTTACATTGTTTTTTTGTTTTCCTGGAGAAAAATAATTTTCAGCATCTTTGAGTTCTTCATTCAATACATATGGATGTTTTCCTAAGCATCATCCACTTGAAAAATATTAAACCCTGTAAGATTTAAGGAAAACAAATTATTATTTGTCATTTGCCATGGCGTTGTAGAGACTCAGGTAATTCAGCTTGCAAATTGGAGCTCAGCTGTTGGTTTAAATAGGATGAAAATGAAAAAGAGAACATCTTACTGAAAATGCATGTTGAATGTGGGTGAAAGCATTTCCAGCAACTGGAATAGCTCAATTGAGGGTCAGGAAAGAGAGGACTATTGGTGAGAAACAGACTCTGGAGTACAAGGAACACATGGAAAAGTACAAGATGCACACAATAAAACAATGAAGTACCAAAACATGATGCTTCAATAGACTAGGAAGCAATCTAAATGATGTTTGCATCTCAAGCTTCCTCACCAATCAAGAGTGACAAGGGTGTGATCACTGAAACTGAAGTTTGTTTGTTTACCTATTGGCAAAAAGCCTGACCTCAGTCAAATAATGCCTGTAGGTACCTATGTTGGCGTCACTACTGTCTTTGCTTCCTTGTGTCTTAAACAGCGATTGGTTTTCCCTCAGAGCAAGAAAGTCTCTTAAGAATTCCACGAGGGTGTTGGGCCTAATGTATATTTTTATCCCAATACACTTATTAGATACAGACAGACATAGCTTTGTTGCTGTTTCATATTTCCTCTGTCAAAGGGAAAAGTAAAAAATTCAATTTAAAGAACAGCAATGGCAGTGGCCTAGATGCTGTAATAACTACAATGAAGCTGCACATGGTGCAAGTCCTGACAAATGGTAGCTGAACCCTGAGCATACCAATTACAGTACTGAGCTAAGTACTGCCCTTCTCTGAATCCTTCACCACTACAACTACCCAAACAAAAATAACCCTAGTAAAAGCAGTACAAAGCCAATTTAAACACAGAAGTCTTGATTGCAGATAGCCCTGCTGAGTATTCTTATAATTCCAGCCTCACAGGCAAACATGGAGAAGAGAAGACGGGGGGAGGGAAATAATTCTTGGCTGTACTGCCTCAGAGGTGAGGTGGACAGCAAGGATAGGAGATTTCTATTCTAAAAGGCTGTAGAGGAGCACATACCTGACAGAAGGAGGAAGGAAGCAAGTCAAGAGGCCTAATTAGAATATCTTGAGAAGACTGTCATGTCCCTCTGTCAAGGCAAAAAGGCTAAGTTTCACTATCCAGCCATAACAGGAAGCACGCCTGAAGCAGAAAACCAATTAGACAAACTGAAACAGTTGCCCAACCTATCAGTCCATTTGTCATTGCCACAAAGAGGAAGCACTAAAGAGAAGCACTAATTCAGCACTTTGCTCAGGAGGCCTCCTTTAGCAAGGCCCTATAGAGCCAAACAATCTGAAGTTGCACTCCCCTAAGTGGAGGAAAGCAATGGTTTTACCTCTTCTGCCCCCAAACTTTCACTGGGGCACGGTGGCCCTTGTGGTGACTCTAGATCACAGCGTTCAATTGAAAAAGCAGCAGAGTAGGGTGTAATTCAAAAGTGAATCCCAGACTTCCTTACTAGATAGCAGTGACTGGGACAAAGATTTTTCCAAAAGTTACTAATGATTTTTGGGTGTATCAGTTTTTGATTGCCCTGCTTCAGACAGCTTGGCGGGGCCAGATTTTCAGCGTAGGAGAGCAGAGCACTTTTTAGAGTGGCTCAATTTTAAAAATATACCAAATTAGGCACCCAAAAATGGAAGTGCCCCCCCATCACTAATCAGTTTTGAAAATCTGTGTAGAAATGCAATCCATTAATGTAATGGGGGGCAGGAATTGTTTTTTAAAAATTAAAAAAGGTATAGAAAAGTATTAAAGTACTAAAGAATGGGTTGCCCTGGAAGCTGAAGAACTTCAGTCAACTGTGTATCTTGAATTTTTTTTTTCCTTCATTAACTGAAATATCTTTTTTCTTCAAGTTTTTTAAAATTAATTTTAGTGATGATTTAAGAAATCTGATATCCTTAGAGATCAAATAATTAGAAGTAGAAACTTCATCAAATTTTCCTCACCCCTGACCTGTAAGGACCACCAGTAGGGGCAAAAGACTCATTCAATCTTTGACTGCTCTTCTGGGACAACTGTAAGGTTACCAATTACTGTCAATTTTGATGACTGTGTCACTAAATAAAAGCTTTCAATACAAGTTCTTCTATTTTGAGAGAAGGAAAAGGAAGGCAGAACAGCACAATTTCTTGACTAAAAGGAAGTTTTAATAAGTTTAAGAAATAACGTCTTTAAACTGACAGCCTCGTGATCTGATTTCTGAAAGGATGAAGTTTCAGGGCTAGATCCCAGCAGGTGCTAGTCATCACATAGACATTCTCTCCAATCCATTATAATTTAGCAGAGGATCTGGCCATTAGTATTCAACAGCATCTATTTAAAGGCTCAAGAAAAGTAAACATTTTAAATAATTTGAAATGTTCACAGTTGTGTTCATAGTCCAGTCTTTAGAGCTACATCTAGCAATAGCCTTCGCAGTTTACTTCTCCCTGATGTCCAGGGGAATTGTTTGCTTATACTGTAAGTTGGTGTTTGCAGTCTTTTCAGGTGGGTGATCCTTATTTGAAGTTTTATTAAAAACTGAAATTTTTATTGAGGCAAAGTTATAATAAAATATTATCATAGTACTGGGATATAGCAGGGTACAATCCAGATTGAGTGGTTGTATCACTCCTGCTCTGTAGCCTGGGATGCCCTTTACAAAGGCTTGCTGCTGTAGCCTCCAACCTAGGAGGTCAGATTAGATGATCACAATGGTCCTTTCTGGCCTTAGAATTTATAACTAATTCTGAGCAATACATTCAGAACTCTCTACTTAATTTACAAAGGATATCCATATCCCTCCAGATTAGCAAAGAGTCTGTTTCCTGCTGTCTCTCAGGTTTACCATCTCCACTATGGGGAAGCTAAAGGTGACCTGCTTTACTGTGCAGCAGGAACAGATAATTCTCCCTAATCTTTTCAAGTCAGATTGTGATGCCCTTATTCATGTTGAATGGTATCTTTCACCACATGTAGTTCCTGTGAAGTTAGTTCAGCTCATTGTAGAGTACTCATTGCTAGTAAAGGTATCAGAAAGATAACACCTAACTGATTTTAATTAGACCTTCAGGAAACAGTTCAGTTTTTAAGTATAATTCTTATATACAAGTGAGTTCTTTCTCTAAGGCGGGTATGGAATATTTTTTTTAACTTTTTTTTTTTAAGTTTGGACTGAACCAAGACAACCAATTCATACAAATATGCCACCAAACTGCCCTCAATGTTTATTCTGTGTTCAGACATATAATTAATTTAAAGCTATATTTGAAATTAATTATAACTTGGGTAATAATAATTATCTTTATACAAAAAGATCATGTTTGCCAAGCTATCCAAAATTCAGAGAAAAATGTATAGGTCTGTTTGCCTGCAAAATAACATGTATGCACACATGGTCACACTTATGTATGCAAATTATGTAATCTACATATATAAAGATATTGTCATGAACATTACCTATTTTGCATCCCTGCACACACTTTATTTCTCAGTAACAAGTGCTCCTCTGTATTAAAAGTTTAGCTAAATATAGCTACTGACTATAGCTCAGATGCTCAAAGGTATTTAGGCACCTAATTCCCATTGATTTCATTATATTTCAACGGGAGATAGGGGCTTAAATATCTTCTGAGGATCAAAGGCCATGTCTTACACCATTCAGGAACTCTTCTCTTTCCACTATTGATGCTGACATAGCAGGGGGTCTTCTCTGCTTAGTTTAGAAAAATAAAATCAGAATAAAATAATTTTAGCTTTATTCTCTGATGTTCACAGGTCTTAATTTAAAACATCCTTCAGATAAGGGCTAAATGCCAGGCCATTTCCTCCAGTGCCTCAAACTATGTAATAATTCACTAAGGGGATTCCATAGCAGCAGGATTCAAGGATCGTGCATGCATGTCATTGAGCAACCCAGCAGACACCACCCAAAATTTAAGGGGCATTTTCAGAAGCGCTTTTAATTGTACTTACAGTTTAGGAGGCTGGTAGCATATCACTCCAAATTTGACACCGTTGGTCCTGTTTTCTTCCATTGATTTCATGGAGAATTGCTGATCCATGATACCTCAAAAAAAAAATCAGATCTCTGCTTTAGGTACTTAGGTAAGGATTTAAGTACCTAACTCATGGGACTCAACTTTGAAAACTGTATATTGAGAAAACATGCTGATGAGTGATGGGTTCATGTTTTAGTTCCATAAGTTTAGTATGATCATATTATTCTCAGATGGTAGAACCTTAAGAGTGATGCAGGTCTAGCCAAATAACTGTGACAACAAAAACTTAGAGTGCACATTTGAGACTAAAGATATTTAGGAAATAACTGGAGTCTTACAATTTGTTTGTGGTATTTTGTTAGATTTTTATACTTTTTTCATGGTCTTCTGCTGGTAATGTCAGGTTGCCATAGTTACTGTGATGTTGAGGCCATGTGTGAGGTTCCTTTTTGAAGTTCATTAGTTACTATGGAAACAATGGTGTCATTGCAAGTAGGGAGATATTTGGGGATAATTTTACATCTACTGCAATGAGAAAGTTAAGTTGCTTAAGCATGTTTCACTTTTTATTTCACTCTGATTGTGGAGCTGAATGTTTGTTCCGTACTTAGGTACAATTTGGAGTGATGAGGTTTAGCTCTGAATTAGGCTCTGCCTGAGAAGCTGAAGATTTGGTGTGTATTTCTTTGTCCTTTTATGAAGATTTGCTATTTGATTTTTTTCTCTGACTGTGGAGCTGAAGATTTCCACACTTTCCTTTTCTGGATCTAGATTTCTTTTTTCTATATTTGAACAATTACTTAAGAGATGGACCTGAACCAAAATCACAGATCTGAACATTTTCATACTGCGGGAGAATGTACAAATGGATTTGGATGTGAATTTCAATGCTTAGCTTTTATTTTTATGAGCCAAGTCCTAACACAGAACTTAATTGTAAGAAAAACTAAATCTAATCATTGTGGCTCAGGCCCACTGCTAGTTTTAATATACTGCCTTTGCAGCACAGGAGATTTATACGTGGGTGTCATTATTTAAGTAGGATCAGACTATGGCCCATTTTATGATCCTCTGGAGGGTAGTAAGAAGGCAGCACAAGGTGATCCCTTTTTCTTCTTTGCTGGCTACCCACATCATGGATAATGGCATAGTGAGGAGAGCAGCCTCCCCAGTGCTGCTACTCCATGTACAGGTAAAGTGGGGGCTGACAGATGAGAAATGGAGTAGATCCCTAGCTTCCCACACCAACACAGGAGCCAGAGCAGCTGAATCTGCATGCCAGAAGTAATCTTTTCCATGTTTAGGAACGATGAAGAATCAGGAAGTAAACTGTTATTCTCTAGATCTCCATCTGCTCCTCCCGTAACACAACAACCTGTTGCCCCTTGCTCGAAGTCTTGTGGCAAAGGCACAATTTGGCCTTTAGTGGTGAGTGAGAGAAATATTGCGAAGCAGTCCCAATTTAAAGATGAGGAGTAAAATTAGGACACTGAATCTACAATGTCTAATGTGTTAAATCTTGATGTTCATCAAATAAATGTTCTGGGCCAGATGTTCAGCTTGTGGTAATCAGCAGAACACCATTGACTGGAATGGAGCTATGCCCACTTACGCCTAAAGTTCTGGCCCTTGATCCATTTATGTGGTGTAAATTATGTTGACCTAAATCCAAAACCTCTGAATTTGATGGAAAAATTTCTATTGACTTCTCTGGACTTTTGATCATGCCCACTATCCTGTGTTAATATTAGATCAGTAAGGAAAAAACATCTTTATAAAATAAGGCACATGGGGGGTTCAGTTAAGAGTTACAGTCCAGTTAAAGGGTATATTTTCAAATATGAGATCTAAATTTTCACTCACTCATTTATGATAGTTAAAATAGATTGGTCACACATTGTATTAAAGGTACAATTAAAAAGTGTTTATAAAGGTTTAATACATGATTAAAAGAAGTTAGAATCACGTTACAGGTGTTATGAGCTGTATGGGTTGTTTGTTATGCACAGATCAGTAAAAGGTATATATAGAAAGATACAAATATAGGCATATGCAGAAAGATATAAATCATGCTTATAAGCAAACTATTGACCTGGACTCCATAACATCTGATTAGCAATGTATTATAACATCAATTAATAATTTAAAAGATATTTGTAAATTTACTTTTAACGTAAAGTCTGACCAACAGACTTTTTGCATCAATGATTTGTGTGCATCATTTCTATTTGTGTAAAAAGTAAAATAAAATAAAAATCTCTCTTTTACAGGCACAAGAGATAGTGCAAGGAGAACTTCAGGCACAAATGTAGAGGCTGCATTAATGCCAATACAAACATTTTGCCTTACATGTTGACAAAATAGGTTTGGAAGAGTTCATTTTCCTTACTATTCTAGCCTTGCTGGAGTACTGTAGCAAAGCCATTAATGCTTTCTTGAGGCCATAATTTTGTCTGAAGCTACTGATGCGATTTCTGTTTTCTGTCTTTCTAGCGTATACACCATTCCTTCAGCTCTTATAATCAGGGATAGGCCTAAAGCAGAACTCTTCCTCAGAGCTCTTTTCTCCTCACCTTTTCCCTTTTTTCCTCACCCCACCCACCAACCTTCAAATCTTGGGTGGCTCAGATTTTAACAGGCTATATATAGCCCTTTGAGGTTTATGTGGAAGATTATTTCTAGACCAATATATTCCCACGCTAAATCCCTGATCCAAAATATGTTAAAGTCAGTTATAGGCCCTAGACTTGCCTATAAAAACATTTGTATGTCAGGGCAGGATAGGGTGACAAGATGTCCTGATTTCATAGTGACAGTCCCGATATTTGGGGGTTTGTTTTATATAGATGCCTATAGCTGCCAAGCCCTTGTACTGATATTTCACACTTGCCATCCGGTCACCCTAGGACAGGGGAAGGAACTATTCCGGAAAGCAATCTGTAGTTCTTCTAGGCTTGTTCTTCTAGCCTCTGACTATTGGGTCTGAGGCCAAAATTGTAGGAGAAGGTTGGGATGGAATTTTTTCTTCACTGGTGATGGAAACGATAGTCTGGCTATGAATCACTGGAAGCCATTCTCCAAGATTCATGAATGCAGAGAAATGTAGTCCAATATGGCAGTTGTACTTATTCCCAGATTCTGTCAAGGCTTGATGGGGATAGGGGGTTGGGGAGAATAAGGGATGTGTATAAACAGCACCTTTTTCAAGGTAAATAAACAGACCTGCAGGAGACCTGGAAGGATGTTTGGACAATTTCCAGCAGGAGGAGTGCACAAGTGAACTCACTTTCCTGATATTTTGTCTTCTTATAATCACTTTTGTTGCAATGACTTTGGTGTGGATAGCTCTGCAGAAAGTTTGGAATAGCCTGTCATGTTTTGTGTAGTTTTTCTCTCTTGTAGGTCAGGATAAAATAAAGTTTTATGCAGAAATGAATAATTTTTAACACATTGCAAACATTTGCTGTGACATTGTCCTTCTGCGACACAAATAAAATAGGAATCCAAATCCCTTTTTTTAGTTTCATAAAACATGAACCAGACTTTTCAAAATCAAAACCAATGCACATCATCATAATTTGGTTAATATTCCCCTTATGTCACTTCTAGCTGTGGGTAGATTAGATTTGCTCCATTTTAAAACAAGAAGACTCTAATCTTTATGTTTTCAAACAGAACCTCTCATATGTGGACTGAATGGAAATCAATGCAGTGATGCGCAAACAGCTTGCAGGGGGAAAAACAGTTTTGAGAGGACTGAACTGCCCTATTCATCTCAGTGGGCTGTTCACCCTGAAATTAAATGATAGCTTAAATGTCAAAACTGTTAACTCCTTTTTTTTCTGATAAAAGCATATAAAAAATTATCATATTTTCAAGATCTTTTATGGGTAGAATTTTATTTTCATGTCTATAGTGGGTGAACCTGGGGCTTTGAACACAGCTTGAGAGGCTATCATTAGTAATTTTTTTCCCAATCTGGCTCCTTCTTATAGTCTAGTTAATTAATATTAAGCAATTTACTTCAGCATCTTCTACTTTGATATGCCATCTCACAATTTTTTAGTTGCACTTCTGAAATATCAATATTTTGAATACACATAACATGCCCGCATGCCCTTATTATCTGGAAAGAAACCATGACAGAATAGAACTAGACACTCATCTTTATTAGGTAAAGGCTTGGCATGACATTTGTTAAACTCATTTTGATTCATGCCATAAAAATGTATATGATTTCTACTAGTGATTAATATTGCATGTTCAATCCTACAAGGAATAATGATTGATATCCAGTGCCTGTCACAGCTGGACATGGCCTCTCTACATGTCACCAATTATAATTGTGTTGTGCAATTGTAATGATCTAAAAGGCAAGAAATTGTGCTTTCCTTTGTTAAAACTTCCACACCATAAATGCTGTGTACCAAAGGCTGGCTTGCTGATGGTAATAGCTTAAAATAAATTATCCATGTTGTTTTACTCAAAGCAGAATGTAGGTTTTAAGTTGTTTTTGTGAAGAGACAAGTACTGCAAGAATACCACTTTCCATGGAGATGGACTGTATCCAAAGATACATTGCAGATACTCTGATATGATAAAATTGCAGTAGCTGGATTCCTATGAACACTTGCAATTGATTTTGATCTGATCTCGCTTGTCTTCTGTGTAATTTGCTACATTTGAAACTTAACATTCATTTTAATCCACTGAGGGTTGGTGTGAGACTATTGGTATTAATTTAAGGGTGACTGAATGAAACATTGAGCAATTGTGAGCATTTAAAGTATTTCCAAGTCAGAAGAATGGACCGAAACAAAGTTTGGTGACATTCACAAATGCACTATGTTTGAACATTTTGAGAATAATATTTATTTGTTTTGATTTGTACTAAAGGGGGCACACTTACAATTCAGAGATTTTTTTTCATTTTGGGAATATCTCAGGAATTGATAATATCCCTTATATTTAAAGATCAAGAAATATCCTCATTTTAATATTTCCAGAACCAGAACTAACTTTTTCAAGTGTGCACATGTCATTTCTACTGTAAGAATGAACATCCCAGGCTATGGTGTCCATGATGATTGCTTATATATGAACCGGTCTGAATTTTTTATTGAAATGCAGTTTCTGCAAAATCAAAATCATTTTGAAATATCCAAATCAAAATAGAAACTTGTCATTTCACAAAACAAAATTCAGTAGTTAGATTTTTCATCTCAATTCATGATGAAAACAAATATTGAAATAAGGGCATTTTTGGGGGGCTGGAAATTGATTTCCAACCAGCTCTAAAAAGTATATTTAACTAAAAAAGCTTTAGTTGTATTATAAACTCAGCCTACAACAGCCAATTGTGGATATGAGACTTTGTGAACCTGCCAACAAAACTGAAACTTTAATGGAAGAATGTAATTGTGCCACGGATTGGAACAAGTCTCATTGACCTTTCCAGGGCTTTAACCTACCAGGTCCCATTGTTTGGGATTCTATGTGATGGATGCACTCATTGCCAACTCCCAGTAAAGCAATAAATACAGAAGTGTATGGTGGGTAAGTTTCTTAGAAGCCAAAGTAAAGGCTTTTTTCAGTGTTCACATTTTAAATGGAATTAAACAACAGCATATGTCAAGAATAATACCAGAGCAAATTGAAATAGCTATTTAGTGCAGTAGAGGAATGTGAGATGCTGTTATCAGTTTAAAAGAATCCTGACTGTAGATTTGTATACAATATAAAAAATCGCAAATGCCACTAAAACAAAGTTGCTTAGATTTTAGAGTGCCTTGATTTTACCCTATGGCCCTAACCTCTCCTATTGTTTTTATGGAAATTAAGGAGCTGACCAAGGTTCTGAATACACAAGGTTGTCTTCCCAGGACAGAACAGTTCCCAAAGAGTCTCATAATTAAAAGAATAAGCACAATAACATAACAGATGCTAACTTCAAATAAAATGCAGTTATTCTCTACAAAATTACTGAATAGAAATACCATTGTGAGCAATGTTTGATATTACACAATGTATTTTTTTAATTTAAAATGATTTTGTCATACTATTAAAATCCAACCATCAGCCCTGCAAAATCAACTTAGTATCTTAATGTCAATCTGAATTTGTTTCAGTCTTATTACCATATAATAAAAATTCTGCAACTGGATCTTAGTTAATAACTCTGCTTAATTTATGAGCCACAAAAAGAATCCATCTCAAATTCGCTCTCTCTATGGCAACTGTGGTGGTTCTGCAAAGCTAACAGAAGTATACACTTTTATGTGTCAATAAAGGAAACATGGAGAGGGAAATGGGTAAGGGAAAATATTCAGGTGTTTTAAATTAATGGACTTTCGTGGAGCCAAACCAATTTATACCAGCTGAAGATCTGAGCCCTCATTCTAAGTACACACAAAAGTAAGAAGGTGCCATTTTCATACAGTCACATCCTGTGTTTATAAGCATACTATAGAAGTATAAAATTAGATCTAATTGTTGGAATGGGCTAGCGATTTCTTTTCGGTGCCACCTAGACTTACAACATCTTCTCCTACAATACTAAGCAGAATTATGTGGCTTGCTGCAGCTAGATTTATGGTTGACCTAATGCTTGTGTTCCACAGAGATGGCATTTATCATTTCCCATGCACTATTCTATCACTCTTTCTCTCTCTGTCTCTCCCCCCGCCATTACATTTTAGGACAAAAAATTGGAACCCCTTCAGGACCCATAAACAACCCAAGCTCCAGGACTGAGTGTGATGTAAAACCTACATCTACTTGGTGGAGAACTGTCCTACTACTAGGCCATAAGACACGTGGGCAGCCGCTCAATAGTAGCTACCATTTCTGTGGTAGGGCTGTGCTAACACTCGTGGCTGTTGTTTTCTCTCTCCCTCTGTGTGGAAAAAATCACTGGTAGATTAACAGTTTTATCAGTTCCAGCCTCAAATCTAGCTCCTGTACCAGTACAGAAGGCATCTCTCATGGAGCTACACTCTCTCATGCAGGAAAATCTATATCCCACACATGTGATCCTGTCATCCTAACCTGTCGGCCTCAGCATGCAGCGGAACCCCATGGGCTCATCTGGGGACAAAGCTCCCTGGGCCTGTGGAGGATAATGCAGAACTCACCCCAAGGAAGAGTTAAAAATGTAAGTCAAGATTGTGGCAGGTGTTTGACTGATTCTAAGCAGCAGGCAACAGATGGCTGTAAGATCCGATTTGAAGATGAGTGGTAGATGAATATTCATCAATGGAGCTGCTGATTGAACAAGTTCTTGAATCAGTCCATCTCTTCTAAACATGTACATTAAAGCCTGGTGATTCACAAGGTGAATGATAATTTCAAAAGTTCTTCTAGAAGGATTTTGTGTGTGTGTGTTTTCAGCTTAAAAGCTACTGGCAAGATGAATCATTTCAAATAGCAACATGACACTTGTAGAATAAAATAAGCATAAGTTTGAAATGAGGGTGACAAAATGACCATTTCAGTCATTCTCTAGCTGTACATTAGTTGTACATTATTAGATAGAATATAAGTCTTCAGTTCTCAGGATGAACATTTGAAGATTACAAGCAATCCCTCCAATTTCAGTTTTGATTGCTCAAATACTTTAGATTCTTAAAAGGGATAAAATGTATTAAAGTACTTATACAAAAGAATGTATACGTTTCCTATAGGAAGGATTCCCTCCATTGTTAGGGTTTATAATTTATTATGTATTTTCTTTGATAGTTTGTAACATATGCACTATATAGAAAGATACCCAAGTGCAAATACATGCACACACACATAAATGGATGTCCATTCCTACATATAAGGAGTTGATCAGTATATGGCTTAATAGCCAATGAACATGGAGTATGAGTTTCAGAGAATGGAACGTGTAGTGGGAAAGTGTTGATGAGATATCAGTGCTAGTGTCAGAGATAGAGGGAAGTAATGGGGGAGAGATACTGGAAAGCTCTGGCGTAGAATTTTGTGCTGAAGACTCTATCTAACATTGTTGGTTATGGCTCCACTTTGTATGCATGTGTGCACACAATGTATAAAGCATTTTTTCCTTTTCATATGAAATAAATTAATGATTCTACTGTGCAATTTTCTTTTGGTATGAAATATAATAGTCTTTAATTACATGGTCACACACTCAAATGCTGTAACACAACATAAAATATTTTTTCTACATCCTTATCCATGTGCATCATCTTATAGAATTATAAAGTATTTTTTGAGATCCAGACATCCAGACTTCTTAAAAGGATTTAGATGAAAACTGCACAGTAAGCAGTATTCAGACTACAGAGAGTAGCAATGATAATGTGTGACATATTTAAGGGTTAAATGTAAGTTACACATTTTTTTCAAATACGATCCCACTATCAGTGTTTGTTCTTTAAAATAGCTTAAATGCACTATTACTGCTTAATAGTGTTACCCTTTTAGTATGCGGATTTAATGATCTTTTAAAATAAAGCGTGGCATTCAATATCCTCAACTTTTTACAAAGAAAAAAGAAAAACAAAACTCAATAGCAAGGACATCTATTGTGCTAGAGTTATGAAGTTACTCTGGTGTGTAAAATAAATAGCTTCACCAAATAACTTCAATAATAGAGAACTTTGGGAAAAGAGTAAAGATTTTCCACCAAAAATGTTGAAGGCAATAATGAATTGTTTGCGGGTACTGTTTCCAGCTTTTATTTTAAAAAAGAAAAGCAACTCAGCAAAGTTTTTGGAAAACCAAAATTAATAGAAAAATGTTTTAAAATATAAAACCTGAAATGCTTTTGGAGTGTTTGCCATTTTCAAAATTCAAACAAAATTTTAACCAAATTTCTAGACACTAAATAGCCATCCTTCACTGAGGCAAACAGAATCAAGGTAGGTACCCTATTTAAATAACATGTCTGAGGGGGGATCTAAGGACTTTAGTACAATCTTGACTGCTTATGCATGCAGTGTGTGTTCTTTTTAGGTGCATAGTTAACAAGCCTATGATGGTTCAGTACATGATTTTTAAAATCTACATTAATCAAATGATAACCAGTTTCTTCTGTAACAAGACTGTGTACTGCTCCTCACAAAGGACTATTTCCATGTCAAGTTGCAACTTTCACGTTAAAACTATTTTGGCTGTACCTCTGTTCAAGACCCATTAAAACAAAGGCGTATATACTTATGAAAACCCCTTAGAAGATCAGTAGGAATAAAATGGAACCCTTTCTGTCTCATAGGCTTGTGCACATTCTCATGGACAAAGGGGCCTTTCAGTAGGGTCAGGAGCAGGGTCAGGAGAACAAATAGGGACAGGTTTCCCATCAGATCTGGAAAAATGTCTAGACCACTTTGGAACCATTCTTGCAATGAACTGCTTGACTGCGCACCTCTGTTATCTCTGCACTCATTTACACCCCATCATTCTTTAGGTGCACATTGAAATCTATTGCACATTGTGAGTGTTTGAAAACGATGTATTCCGTGGTCAAATCAAAATGATTGTTTTTTTTTTCCTGCAAGAAGGCTGTAAAGAATTTCCTCAATGAAGGCTATTTCACTGTCAAACTGAAAGTTTCAAATCTCTAACACTGTGTACAAAGAAAGATGGCAATAATTTATAATGGGGGAATTATATCTTTTCACTCTGTCTTTCATATAACCACAAAACGAGAAGTGACCATACAAGCTCCCTCAGCCTATCCCACTACCCATCAATTCCTCAGTGCCTCTGAGCCTACCACCAAGGCTGCCAACCAACTGAGGCCAGTTAGCAGAAGTGGTGTCTCTAGTTGTGATGGTGTGAAAACAGTCAGCAGCAGGCAGGGCTGAATGTACCTGACTGTAGATTTTACAACACAATTTTTCAAATAAAATAGCTTTATATTATTTCTACTACATATTTCTTATCCAAAAGATAAATGACCTTGCTCTGAGAGCAATGCAATGAGAAAAATGAAATCAGTGGCAGACAATACTGCACCATGTGATCTGTTTCCTAATGTACTTAGCCCTAAAACTACCAAACTTTCAATGAAAAAAAGTTTTTCTTCCTTGATAGCATTTTCTTATAGCTTTGTAGAAGCACTGCAGCAAGTTGTGTATGCTGCATAAAATGAAAAATTCCAGCACACCCCATGAACTTTGCAAGCACTGCAATTTTTGCTTTTCCACTATTTTGCTGTAGTGTTTAGCAAATTAAAGTGAGGGAGGGAAAAAAAAAGCCTTGAGCTAAATCTTGCAAACAGATCTGCCAAGGGCCATCCCTCTATCCATGCAGCACCCCAAAGATGTAAGCATGGCTCTAGACAGGGCAAGGAATGCACCCAGACACATCCATTTCTAAGATCTGTTCCTAGACATCTCAGCTAGGACCTGTTTCCTAGATAATCTTTTCAAATGCAATGTGTATCATTAGTATTTAAATAAATTTATTCAGTACAGTGTACAGTAAAACCAAAGAGATGAGTTAAATTTTATTCAGAGTCAAGTCCTGGTCCATTGAAATCAGTGGCAAAGTTTAGAAAAAGTTTGTTATTATTAGTCTAGAAAAAAAAATGTTTCCACAATAAGATTATTTCTTATTAAAGACCGTGAGCTTCTTGGGAGTGAGACTGTTCCTTCCTTTGTGTTTGCTAGCAACATATTGTGGTTGCTACCAGAAATTATCTAAAATAATCTAAAAGATTTTTCCTTTTGAATGAAGGCAAAAACCTATAAGCCCTCTCTTTATTATTTTGGTTAGTAATGAAAGGCTGAAAAAAACAATCGTACAGAAATATTGTCCTGTTTTTCCCCCACAGAGTTAACTTAGACACCCGAGCTCTCAGTTCTGTAAACTGTCCCATGTAGGTGGACAATAAAATCAAGTCAATTGGGCTGTAGGTGGGATCCTAGGTCTGATCATGCAGAGCAGCTTGACGGATCAGAGTGGATATGTTGAAACTTGGCATCTTGACGTTGCTCAAGTTTGAAGAGAGCTGGGTGAATAGCTGTAAATGATAAATAAACTGGAGAATCACTTCTAAACACGCGTATTCGATGTTTGGTAGGGTATTGTATTAGTAGAGCCTAATGAAGCACTGCTTCTTTTAATTAATTAATTAATTAAAATTGATGTGGTTTCCTTTTATTATTTGAAAATATATGCCCACCCAAAATCACTGGAACATTTACAACTGTTACGCCACATCTAAAACAAACAATAACTCTCCAAATCACCCAGAAACTCCAAGTCTTTTATCTCTCTACTCAGGGAAGCCTGGGAGAACAAACAAGCCTTGCCGCATGTTTGCGAGGTATGCAGATTGAAGGTCTGTTGAACCAAGGCTGGGAGGAAATCCTGCAGTAAAGACCCCCTCACTCATTATGCCCTGCCTCCAGCTCCTTATGATTAAAACTAGGGGCATGAGCACGTTAGATGATTGCAACTGTGATGGTGTTTTACTTTCTAATACCCCAATGCACATTCTTCCAGCATAGCCTGAAGGGTGCAGGTGCTGCTGCTCGAACAATTTGTATGAAGAGGACTGCAAATGTTTCATTGAAAGACAATGCAATCCCCTATGAAACAAAAAGACCAACAATAAGCCCATTGTCATAACAACAGAAACATCTGAGATTTGTGTGCATGAACAAACTCCAAAAACCCTGATTGTTTGTCCACAATTCTTCTTGCATTCAGCAGATTCTCAGCTCCCATTATGCTTTAAAAAAGTCTTTTTTTTTAAATTTATAGTGCTTTCTATAGTTCTTGTTACCGCAGTGTTTGAGAGGATAGCAGTTGCCAAGATGAGCCATCACAATGTAAGCAGATGTATGAATGTTAATTTGGTATTGCTGAAAACTATCTCGAGTCAAACAATAGGCCTGATCCTGCAACCTTTACAGTCTTCTTGGTGTGGGCCCAATAATGGTAAAAGGTGGGAATTTGCCCGTCATGAGCACCTCAATGAAATGTGAACACTGCTTCCTTCCTAATCTCATCCCAGCCAGTAAGTATTTCAACTTCAAAAGTCAAATACGATTATTTAGATGCTAACATTCTTAAGCCTAGGCAATTTCTTTTGGCTTATGTCTGTTAAGAACAATGTCAGTGCACCCTTACCATTAAACTGGTTAATGGGACACAGTCAACATGAAATTCAAATTTCTGTCTGGTAACTAGTTACAATTCAGATTAATATCCCTGAACGAAGTTATCAGAAATAAATATTTATTTTTCTATTTGTTTCTCTTGTAAATTTTTCAGCACATCTCATGTGTAACTAGTTTCTCTTTCCCTTGTGTGGGCAGTTTGGTCCTCACACAACGACAAACAGTGGTTGTACATGTACACAGGTGTGAAGTTGCAAATGCGAATGCAGATTCTTAATCAGTTTCTTGTTGAAAAAATGCTTATAGTCCTCAGTCCTTGCAAACACTCACGTAACTTTCATACATGCATAAAGTTATGCATGTGCATAAGAGTTTGCAGAAGGGTGACCACAAACATCAACAGAGGAACAGAAAACTTCCATAAATTATTTTAAGGGAATTTTAACTTTTTAAAAATCCTACTAATTATTAAAAAAACTGGATTTTTTAGAAAAATAATCAAATTAAACAACCTTCAAGTTAGCAATTTCTATTTTAAAATGGGGGGAAAATCAGGAAATTTAAAAATTAGGGGGCCTGATTATTTTTGTGCACCAGATACGCATTGGTGTAATAGCAATCACTACAGTGGAACTATTCTTCATGTAGACAACTGGGACAAGGTCATCAAGCACAAGTTTCCTTTAATAACCTAACTCAGCTCATAGCAAAAAGCTTAACTAAAGATACAAAGTTAGAGCTGGCCAGAAAACTTCAGAATATGCCTATTTGTTGATATTGAAAAGCTTTTTGGAAACACTTTGGCTTTGACAAACTCCTGATAGAACATTGCCTGCCAGGTAGGTTTCCAATGGAAAATTGATTTCCTACCAGCTTACCCATCCAGTTTCTTGGCATACCACGGAGCAGGCATGCTCAGAGTCTGAGAGCTAGCGTTCCAAGCTCTCCTTCAGATCATCAGGTGGACTGACAAGGATGCAGGGCTTCCAGGCTGCCCAATTCCCTGGCATCTCACCAGGTTGCCTGCGTTGAAAGTGGGGACTTTGGAAGTCTGACAGCTGCAGACTGAAATTGACATATGTCTTCTCAATTTCATGGATGCTCACCACAGAAGAACAGTGAAACTGACCAAACTCTTGTTAACTTGTCAGAGGCGGATTCAAGGGAGCCTATTTCATTTTGGAAACATTTCAGAATCACAGGCATGTAGGGCTAGAATGAACCTCAAGAGATCATCTAGCCCACTCTCCTGTCCTGAAACAGGGTAAAGTAAACCTAGACCATCCCTGGCAAATGTTTTTCTAGCCTGTTCTTAAAAATCTCCAATGATGGGGATTCCACAACCTCATTAGGTAACTTGTTCCAGTAATTAACTATCCTCCAGTTAGAAAGCTTTTCCTCATCTCTACCTAAATCACCCTTGCTGCAAACTAAGTTGAATACTTCTTGTCCTATTCTCAGCAAACATTGAAGATTGTTATCATTAGTGTATCCCCTTGACCTTCTTTTCTCAAGACGAAACATATCCAGTTTTTTAAATCTTTCCTCATCAGTCAGGATTTCTAAACTTCTTATCAATTTTGTTGTTCTCCTCTGTGCACTCTGCAATTTCTAAATGTGCAGTGGTCAAAACTGGACATAATGCCCCACTGTTGAATATAATGGAACAATTGCCTTCTGTGTCTTACATACAACACTCCAGTTAATAAATTCTGGAATGACATTTGCCTTTTTTGCAAGAGCACCACACACTGTATTTCAGTGTTTCCAAAATGAAATATTGTAGGATTACTCTTCTGTGCCAAAATTCAGACTGACATTTTTTTTCAAAACTCAAAAATTATTGCAGAACTAAAGTTATTTTTCCCAGAAAGCCCTACTCAAAGCAATCTTTGATATCCAAAGAAATCTAGGTCCCAATGCTGCAAGTTGATCTGATCTGATCCACTGAAATCAGAGATCTACATGGGTGCAAGGTTTTGTCTGCATGGATCATATTGAAAGTTCAGAGTCCAAATGCTGGAGGAAATTTGGATTCAGGGTTTTAGTTTAGTTCATTATAGAAATAATGGCTAGATAAAAGGTTCAGAACATTACAGCTATATGGGTGTGAAGTTTGATTCAGTCCAATCTCTACGACCCCAATTCAGGGAAGTACTTAAGCACATGTTTTCTTTAGACATATCCTTTTGTCCCAGTGACTTCACAGCAACTCAGGTGGATGAGATTTCAGGATCAGGTTAAAGTGCACATGTACTATTCAATTCAATTCCTGAATTGGGGTTTCACAAAACTATAGCTTTTAAAAAGGAAACAGAGAAAATAAAAATACAAGTTTATTTAATATTAACTTAGCTACATATCATATACTCACACTAAGATTTCTCTTTTTAGTTGTTACATCTTGATGTATTAAATAATAATTATTTTATTTTTTTGCATTTCTTGGATGTTGTACATAGAGTTTGGCATCCAAACTGGAGGGGCAGAGGAGTGTGTGTGTGTGGGTGAGGGGGGTGTTAAACACACTGGCTTACAGTTAAAATGCAATTCTGCAGCTTTCAGTTTTAATTAAAAAGACTATTGGAATATTTTTCAAATAAATATGTTAAACAGTAACTGGTTTTGGAGCATCACCTTTAATTCCAAGAATTCCTTCATAATAACGTAAAGCTTTATGCCACTATACGTGCACATATTTCTTCTTGAGAAAATTATTATGTATGAGTATGTGACTGAGCATCTTAAGATACAGTACAGAAATAAACTGTTACAGATTTATATTTCCTTCTTATGATAATGAGCTGCATCCATCACTTAGACTGAATTAAAAACAACATAATAAGCACTATAAGGCTTGTTATAATTATGATGAACCAAAGTGTGTTAAAATGGTCCATGATAATTACTCTTGATAATGAAACTGATATTTCACAGAATGATTCTTATGACTTCTTAATATTGCTACTGATGCAATTTACAGGAGAGAAAAATATCAGCAAGGTTATGTTCCTCTAGGGATAGGAGAGAAGATAAGAATCAACCCAGACTTTTTCTCTCTTTCCAACTATGCATGAACCAAGTCTTTTGAGAAGGTTCTTCATTCCTGATACAGTCTCCCCGCACACTCTTTTCATGACTCTGCATTTTCTAGTTTTGGCCAAAAAGCACTTCATGGTGAAAGGCAAGAAGTACTGAATATTCCACCATATGAATGAAAGCTGGCGAAGATGGAGGAAGCCCTGGGGTACTGAAGGAGTTAACTGAAGAGATAATGAGCAGTGTCATGTGTTTAGCTGTGCAACTACAATGCCTTTTTTTTTTTGTCCACTATACCTTTATATTGTAAAGGACTCTTCTGTCTGTAGAGGTGGTTGGCCATTTTTCTGTGCAGATCAGACCCTAAGCCTAACCCTAACCCTAACCCTAACCCTAGCCCTAACCCTAACCCTAATGGAAACTTTAGGTTAGTTTTTCTGAAGTTATCTTCTTCTAGTATGAAGATCATACTAGAAAACATTTGGATGGAAAGCATTTGCATGGCAGTATTCCCCTCACCTCAGCTCCTTACCATTCCCTTTCCTTTCTGGTAATATATGTGGAAAAACCTAACAAGATGAAGAGATTTGGTGGAGGAAGTTATTAGAAGTTGAGATGGGACAAAACAGAACATGTAGTAAGGGGGAAAAGGAAGGAATGAGAGAGAGAGATCTTCTAACAAGAGGCCCAGGAAGACTCCCACTGACATCAATACCTATAAGCTATAGGATAACTGGGAATTCGGGAATAGAGAAAAGGCTAAATTCATCCCTGTGTTGCTCCAGATCGTAGCACAAGGTTGGAGGCAAAGCTGTTGTGTCTTCCAGGTCCTGGGAGCTGGGAGCTGTTTTAGCCCCTGAGGCAACTCTGATGATACTCTCACTTGCACACCATTACCTGGTATTTAGGGGCCTCTTGGGAGCCAGAAAATAGCTGGAACATAGGAACACCCTGCCACTCATCTTCCAGCCCCTGGTCTCTTGAGCCATGTGGAGAGTTAGCTGTGACAAATCTACGCCTGTCAGTGAGGCCCCCTGTGCTAGTTGTATCTATTGCCCCTTTGTGTTTGTTCAGCCAGTGTAAAGTGGCCACAAAGTGGTCTCAGGGTGGTGTGAAGATGTGGAGGAGTGTGTGCATACATATTGGAAGACACTTACCAAGGGAAAGAAGCATTAGAAGGTAAAGTAAGTATACAAAGTAAAAGTAAGAGGGATTTAATGAGCTAAAGAAAACTACCTAGTAAAGCATAGTGAGTGAGAAAGGTACAAAATCCAAACTCAGTAGAAAGGAAGGAATCACCATAGAATAATGTCCATAGTCAAAAAGAGATAAGAAGTATGAAGTTAAATATAAATGAACAGCATTCTTAAAATGTTTTAAGGATTCTTAGAAATAAACAGAAAAAGAATGTCAAAGGGAGAGCAAAACCAAGAATAGAATCATCTTTAAAAACACAAAGATCATCTTTATTGAAAGAAATGATTTAATTACATTGAAATGGCAGTTTGCAAACCAAAGCAGTCTTTTACATGTAGTTAAAAAGTGGCCTTTTTCACAGTTTGTGACAATTCTTAGAGCGCTAGGATGTATGGGATGATTCCACATAAACTGAAAAGGGATGCAACGCATTGGATCCAATCTTTTAACATGGAGAACATTATCAATATTCTGATGTGGGAGTAGAAAGTATTTTGTTCTTAATAAACATTTATCACTCTTTATAAAGATTAATAGTTTTCACTTATTACAGAAAAATGCAGTTTTGCAGGCACTATGGTTATAAAATAATGTATTTTAATTAAATGTGTTAATTAGGTGTACTAAAGATAACAGCAATGTTTCCCATTCCATCCACAGGGGCAGAAGTGTTCAGGTTTGCTATGCAGTTCTCTGGCCTTGGGCCCAGTCCTCTACAGGTGACTTCAGTGGATGTTGAGGACTCTCAAGCCCAGATCCACAAAAATGATGTCAGTTCCTTAGCCCAAAATTTAGGTGCCCCTGGAATTATTTGGGGAAAGTTCTATGGCCTGTGTTATACAGGAGGTCAGACTTGATGGTCCATCACAATGGTCTTTTCTGGCCTTGGAATCAATGAATCCTCAAAACCACCACTCAGTTTCAGCCTAACCCTCCACACCTAAATTTTCAGTGTAAATGTCCCCTACCCGCCTAAGTTTGTGGCTCTGGTTATGAACACTGCTGTCTGAGCACCTATCTCTTGCCTAAGCCCCAGCATGATCCTCAAATCAGGTGAAGATTGGCTTTTCTCTCCTGTGGGACCCTATTGGGTTGACATGTTCTGTGCACACCTTGCTCCACACAAAATGCCTGGAGGGGAGTCATTCTTTCTCTCTCTGGTGCAATGCATACTTTATTTATTTATTTAATTATACAAAGTGAAACAACTTCAGCAGAAGAGATTGAGAGAGGGGCACAACGGAACACCATATAGCCTAGTGGTTAAAGCACTTACCTGAGAGCTGTGAAACCCATGTTCAAATTATGTTTTCTCATCAGGCAAAGGGGAAATTGAACCAGGATCTCCCACATCCTGGCTGAAGGCCCTCACCATTGGACTAACATCAACAAAGGAAACTGTCTCTTCTTTCTTTTCCACCATCCATTTAGAATTAGGTGTATGCTAGCGCTGTCTTTGCAAGAAATAGCTTAAGAACCTATCTACAGGAGAGGGTTTGGGCTACAGATCCTAAACAGAATGGGCTCCTCCTTCAAACCTGGACATAGACACTTGACTTCTGTAAAGGGGCTGGGCTTAGGACACACCCACCAATGGCACCTGCTACTGGCTCTCTTAGGCAACTCCCCACCTGCTGTGCTGGCTTTTGTGAAGCTGTCATTCTGCATGTATTGCATAGGAAGGAGGTACCTAAAATTTAGGTATTGCAAAGCTCAGTTGTGCAATGCCTAGGTGCCTCTGTCAATCTGGGCCTCAGCACCTTTCAAGAAGCATGTTGGCTCAGATCCTAGAAGATATTTAGATGCCTAATTCATATTGAAATCAATGAGAGTTAGGAACTTAAACAATTTTGAGGATTTGTGCCAAAGTGCCTCTTGTAAGGTGCTGAGGCCATGACTCACAAAGACACTTGGGTGTTGCAACACTAAGTGTTGCAATGCGTAGATTTTAGGGCCTGAGTCAATGTCAGTGAATATCATGGAAGTCTTTCCATTTTCTTTAGGCATTGGATCAAGTCATTAGTAACTTACAGCATCCATCCTTCTGAAAATGCCTGGGAGGGTTATTCTAATTGCTCAGACCAAGAAGTCAATGAAAATCAGAACCAGACAAAGACACAAGCTAAAATATTGGAGAATTCCATTTTAGGATAGCTGTTTCTTTTCATTCATGTTTCGTAAGTGTCCAATGTGATTGATCTAATTGTAATCAAACTCTCTTGCACTTTAAACAAAGATGAAGAAGGAATTAATTTTCTAGAACAGATTATTCTGTACTTTTTTATAAATAAATATTTGCTAACAAAGATAATTTACAGATATTGTCATACAATACCAATTTATTGTGGAATTGGGTTGTGATATCTAGAACCAGTAACGGTTCGCCTAATGTAATTTTACATAAGAAAACAAATTTCATTGAAACATTTGAAAAATAAACTCATTTGATTATGTATTTTCAATATCTTTTTAATTCACTTGATTTATCTTTTTTATTACTAGCCAATACCAATCTGAAAATGTTTAAGAACAACAGATAGAGTTGATGGGGTAGCTGATGGAAAATGGCATTCTCCAGTTATTCTTGAGTTAACTGGGATTACATTTCTCTTGCTCTCAAATGTATTCAGACATGAGATAAACTAAACATTATGGATATGGCTTTTGAGTTTGGGAAAAAGGTAATTGAGATAAATAGGAGCATCTATTCATGTTAATTAAGTCAGCTTTTTAGAAAAATATCAGTAATGTTTTGTGTGACTATGTGTTAGAGCTGAGAGCTGCAGGTGTAGCTCTGAATGATAAAAATGGCAAACAGATGTATTGTCTTCCAGGTGTCAGCTTTATAGAAGAAAGGATTAATTCTGATCTCATTTCAGTTATAATTGTTCAATTCCCAACAAAAGATAAATTTTCACTAAATTGCATCATGGTATTTTCATAGCTTTGGCTTGCTTTAATACTATTTGAATTAAGTGCCTGAAATGTGCCATTTTATCCAATGCAGGAAGATTCAGATTTTATTTAGAACTCTGAGAAATTAAAAGTAGTTACAATTACATTAACCTCAAATTAAGTAACATTGTGAGATATTTTGCCCCTCTAAAACAAAAATTATATCTGATTTTCAAATACCTTAAAGATAAAGTATTTCCTTAATCATTCTAATCCTTGTAAAAGTTATCTTTTGTTTTCCACTTTTCAGATATCACACTGGAAAATTCAGTGCATATCTTTCCTGAGCTCACTATTCATGCCTCTTTGATCTAACGAATAATATGTTTTGTTTCTTCTGTGATGTCATCCTATTACAAATTATAAATTACCCTAAACAAACAGAGCTGTCTCATTTTTTCTCTGAAGTATTCTGCCGTTGTCGGAAATAATAGTTGATAATTACACTGTGGCACTTTTTTTTCCTTGTGATATTATCAACCAAAGTCTTTTCATTGACTTCAGTGAGCTTTTTTTGAGCCTTCAGGGAGCATTATTAGTTCAGCACCTCTGACATGCCAACCCAAGCACCACATTCCCCAAAAGCCATGTTCTGCAGATTAGGAGAAATATCTAGGGCACCAGTTGGCTAACACAACCAGGCTGAACAGGTTAAGGGGTGTTTGTGTGCACCCCTGGTCAACAGCATAATCTAACCAGGAGCAGCAGAAACTGGCAAGTTTGCTCCTTATCAAAGAAGCAGTAAGCAGTACCTGGCAATACATGTGGCAGTCTGCTTGGATCATCCTGCCCTACAAAAGCAAGAAACGTTCTGCACCAGATGCTTAGCCCCTGCCACTACTCACCCTACAGCATGACTGACTTGGGCAAGGACCAGGTTTTGTCCATAATGCTTTCCAATTTGTATGATAAATTAGGGTCTACAGCATACATTTTTTTTCTGATACAATATGAAAAACTGCAAGGACACATAAGTAACATTTAATTCATCCCCTTCAGTTTACAATTTCTGGTTTTGCCATGTCCTCTGAAATCTAACACATCTTCCACAAGAGTTTGGAATGAGCCTTTAAATATTAACTCTTAAATGGATGTCTGTGGCCAGGAGAATGGGGGGGGAAGGTGGGGTTCCTTCCTTGGTTTCCAAAGAAAATTTATAACAAAAGGATTTTCAGTGATCTGGTGTGATTCTGCCTTTGTTTTTCAAAAGTAGTGACCTTTCAGTGTGCTCTTATGTTGCATATTAGCACTAAAAAAGAAAACTTTAAGTACTCTTTTACTAATTTAAAGCTCTGCTTTATTTTTTAAAAAAAACAATTTTATAAGCAGATTCAGTATTTGTTTCATGCTAAAAATTTCATCAGTGGGTAAAATTATGTATAACGCATCATGCAGGTGTCACACTGCATGGAGTGGCTCACAACTGAGAGTGCCGATCTCAGGGCAGACTGTCAGAAACAGGCCAGATACCCCAAGCTTGTGGTGTATTCTATAATCAGATTTCACCTAGCCAGTAACAAATGTGAAATCATGGGTCACTATTAGGTGAGTGCAAAACTGGTTGGAAAACCATTCTCAGAGAGAAGTTATCAGTGGTTCACAGTCAAGTTGGAAGGGTATATAGAGAGTGGGTCCAGCAGGGATCAATTCTGGGTCCAATTCTGTTCAATATCTTAATCAGTGATTTAGATAACGGCATAAAGAGTATACTTAAAGTTTGTGGATGATACCAAGCAGGGAGGGTGTGAAAGTTCTTTGGAGGATAGGATTAAAATTTAAAATGATCTCGACAAACTGGAGAAATGGTCTGAAGTAAATAGGATGAAATTCAACAAGGACAAATGCAAAGTACTCCACTTATGAAGGAACAATCAGCTGTACACATACAAAATGGGAAATGGCTGCGTATGAAAAACTACTGCAGAAAGGGAGCTGGGGGTCATAGTGGATCACTAGATAAATATGTCAACACTATAACACTGTTGCAAAAAAGTAAACAATTATGGGTGTATTAGCAGGAGTGTTGTAAGCAAGAAATAAAAAAGTAAATCTTCTGCTCTATTCCATGCTGATCAGCCTTAACTAGAGTATTGTGTCCAGTTCTGAGCACCACATTTCAGGAAAGATGTGGACAAATTGGAGAAAGTCCAGAGAAGAGCAACAAAAATGATTAAAGGTCTAGAAAACATGGCCTACAAGGAAAGATTGAAAGAACTGGGTTTGTTTATTCAGGAGAAGAGAAGACGGAGAGAGGACATGATAACAGTTTTCAAGTACATAAAAGTTTGTTCCAAGGAGGAGGGCAAAAAATTGTTCTAGTTAACTTCTGAGGATAGGAAGTTTTTCCTAATGTCCAACCTAATCCTTCCTTGCTGCAATTTAATACCATTGCTTCCTATCCTAACTGTCAGGGTACTTATATACTAGAATTAAATTGCCAATGGAGGCTGTGGAATCTCCCTCACTGGAGATTTTAAACAATAGGTTGGAAAAACACCTGTCAGGGATGGTTTAGATAATTCTTGGTCCTGCCATAAGTGCAGGGGACTGGACTAGATGACCTCTCAAGGTCCCATCCAGTCTTACAATCCTATGATTCTGTGATTCTATATCAGTCTCACTATGGATTCACAGACAGTCCCCTTAAACCAGTGCTTCCCAACCTGTGGCCCGGTAGCCAAAAGTGGCCCACCGCTCCCTTTCTGCTTGCTGCACAGGAAGCCACCACTTAAGGACCCAGGTGAAGCATGTTGCCACAGGGCTACAAGACCAGTGCAGGCTCCCTTCTGCAGCCAGGGGTATGAGAGATCAGTGCTCCCCTACCCTTGGCTGTAGCAGGGAGCACAGCAAAGTGCTCCTCCTGGGGTCCCTGCTGGAGCCGGAGGGAGGGGAGCACTGATTTCCCATCCCCCTGGCTGCAGAAGGGAGCCACTACCTAGAGACCCAATTGGAGTGCACAGGGCTACAGGACCCATGTAGTTTCCCTGCTGCAGCCAGGGGGATGGGAGATCAGCAAGGAGGCAGCCTCCTCACTGAATTCCTTCTGTCTGTCTGCATGGGAGATTGGGGGGAGAGGGAGGCGGGAGGGTGCTGCTGGTGGAGCAGCCAGAACCTCCCATACTTGAGGAGGGGCAGGACTCTAAAAATCAGTGCCTTCTGGTTTGGCCTGCACTTAGCAGGCCACCCACTGTGACTTAGCTGCCAGGCCATGTCTTCATGTGTAATGACAGTCACGCATCTACACTAATGCTTTTTCTGTGAGTGTGGGACATATTGTGAGTAATCTGTAAGTGTAAAATAGTGAATGTAAGAATGAGCACAGTAGCATCAAAATGCTTACCTTAAATATGTAGTGATTTCTAACCTTTATGGTGGATACGTCAATACATTTTTTATGAGTTGATAGACTGGTGGCCCTTCAGGGTTGTAGAAATGATATTTGTGGCCCTTGAGCCAAAATGGATATAAACCACTGCTTTAGACTCTCCAGTGTACCTTGCCACTCAAACAAACTGAAATTTGTGATAAAAGGTTATTTGAACCAAAAATCACACCATATTAGGTGTTTCCAGTCCCAAAAGACCAGTCACTTATCCCAAATTAGTTGGTAATCTTGGATCTTACAGCAAAGACAATGCTGGCAGCCAAATCTATAGTAAACTAATTAAAGGTTTACTAGCTAGGAAAAAAGAATGAGTTGTTGAGAGGTTAAAGTAGATAAAATATATGTACAAGTGAATCACAGTTGTAACTTCAAATGGTGGAAGTGATGTAAAAATCTCCTGGTTTCCCAAAAGTCTTTTTAGGATACTCAGATTGTTCCTGGGGATCTCTGCTTTGAATCTGGTACACTTCCTGTAAGAGTCCAAACAGTTCAGAGATGGAGGATTTTTCTTCACACAAAAAACAAAACGGATAGTCTCTCTACTCACATGGCTTTTTCCTTTCATGAAGGTGAATGAGGAATGCACTTTGAGTCTCTGACCTTGGGTCATCACACACAGTGACCATATACTTTTGAATTAGCATATTTTCTGATAAAGTCCTTCATTAGAATTCCACAAGCCTTCTTTGATGTCTGATGAGTTATTTAGTTGAGGTATTGACAGTGTAAATGTTTGCTATTACATTAAACAGGACACAGATAAATAAAAACAATGTACCGTATGTAACATCCCATTAGTTTTCATGATGTTTAAACACTAAATACACTCTTATATATTTAACAATTACTTTGATATATACTAATGCATGGATTGACCTGAATACACTGTAGCATGGCCTGGTCTTCCAGTGACACAGCAGGTATCTCAGTTGTTACTAATGAGAAGTGAAAAAAGGCCAAGCCAAATCTTTGGAACTGGTCCTGGCCCAGATCCCAGGTCATAGTTCAAGCCTATTTTTAAATTGGACCAGGTTTGAACACAGTCATAATACCCAGGCACTGTGTAAAGGTCAGACCCAGATCTGAATTTTGAACTCTCATTTTCAAAAGTGTTTGGTTCCATTAGTGTTCTTGGTTCTGTCCATTATAGAGATATAGAATTTAGTTACAGGGCTAGAGTAGGGCACAGTTCCGCACAGATATAAGTAATGTAAAAAGTAAATGCAAATTTTCAACTTCTCTGTCTTAAATAGATACCTTCTTTCTAGGGGCACTCCACCCACCCAACCACAACAAATCAAATTGTGATTTGCAAAAATGAGACTCATCTGTATGACCTAACTAATTCTGATTGTGTTGTAATATGCTTCTCTAGGCAATGTTCTATTCAGTTCCTCAGACCTCTGAATCCTGTTGTCCTCAATAGACCCCTGTGCCCAGTCTTTGTGATTACATGTGCACCATCTTGCTCATGACCTGCATGCTGCTTTAATTCACCCTGTAGTAACAGTGTTGAAAATATAATCTAGGAAATGGAAACAGTTTGAATTAGTACAATTCATGGCATGTGGATTCTATCAGAAGAAAATTATAACACGTGCCCATTAAACTACAGTATCTTCTAGCCTTCTACAATGTATTCTACTACAGGCGGGAAATCCATTAATCAGAAAAGATCTGTTCCCATCCATAACATGAAGTTCTACCAAAACTACATAGGTCTCCACTTCATATCTTACTGACCTATACAGAAATCAGACAGGCCCAGCTGTGTGAAAGGCTCTGAAAGTGAGGAGGATGCAAGTTAAGGTATGGTTTTGGGTTTTTGTTTTGTTTTATTTTGGTTAAGCTAAAGAAATTCTCTCCCAATGCTGTTTTTATCCTGTGTCTTCCTGAGGTGAGGGAAAATGGCAGGAAGCAGTAGAACTCTCCCATGTCTCTTTTAGAAAAGCTGCAAAAAAGGGTCTTTTGCTCAGTGTTAGCCCATTCTAGCTTGTGGAGGTTTTTGATAGACACTGCAGGCCAATGTTGAATCACGAAAAAAAAAAAGAAAAAGAAAAGTAAAATACAGAACTAATATGCAGTTGAACATCTGCATTCATTGGATTTGAACTCAGCAGGGAATATATCTACCTAAAGAAACAACTAAATTTCATACACCATTTGGTTCACTCAGCTTCTCAAAAAGATAGGACAAGAAATACGCATCTGTCCAGACTGGGACATCTCGGATGTCGGAAGAACTAGAAGTGGTGCATTTGGGTCATGCCCCACAGTTGTGCTACCTTGCAAAGCATACTACTCACCTCTGACATTCCCTAGTAAAAGCTGTTGACCAGCCTGTTACATATGTTTTGTGGGCCAAGCATTTAGCGTCATGCCAAACATTGTGTAAAAAAAAGTTTGTTCATCGTTACATTGTATCTTGCTGGCCTTTTGTTTTATTTCTTTGAAGAAAATAAGTCTGCTGCTCTTCTAGGAGATGTCAATATGCAAAATGAATTGTGTAGGTACCTCAAGTTATACTGGGTTTTTTGTTCTGTCTTGTCAGCTAATTCATGAGCAAGATTGCTCAAAATGGAACTTTCCATCCAATAAAAATACTTATATTCTCTGCTGCAAGTAGCTACTGATGCAGAGGACATCAGAACTTAAAAATGTCTTCATTCAGAAAACGGCAAAGTTGAATAATGTACATCAGATAGTCGGGCAAATAATATAGGCAGAAATAAAAAAATAGGAATTTTATAAATCACTATTTTTAATCACAGTGGGTTTATTATTCTGAAAAATGAATTTTGGGATGTTGCTATAGTAACCTGCCTATTGCCCCCTTAGTCTGTTCTTCCTGAGGTAAAAGTTCCCAGGGTTATTACGAAAGCACTAAAGGACGTGGCTATAAGCTTCTGATAAAGTAATTGACTAAGGCAGTATTCTTTTCCAAAACAAAGTATCTTTTTATTAAGGTAATTAATAATCCCTACCTCAGCAATATCTGAAAATCGTAAACAGGCACAGAATTCCTGAGATGCAAATCCCTTATTGCAAGTTAAGAAGCACTTAAACTACAAAAGCATATAGTTTAAATGATTCGAAGTGAAGCAATTTGTTTCAAGCGGCCAGTTTGCAACAAATTGCTGACAGCAGATCTTAAAGTGCTTTAAAGTTTACACAGATATATTGCAATTAACAAGAAAAAATTTCTGCGTTCTTAACAACACAATAGTATATAATCCTATATATTATCCTGTATTATACTTATATTAAGCTATAATTAAAAGAATATTAAGCTTACTCTGTAAGTCCACTGATGTTTCCTTTTAAAAATTACTGCTGCTGCTGTTCAATTCCTGGTCAGTCAGCTCTACTCTGCTCCAGTTTTCTTCTCTGTTCCTCTGCAGCATTTTTCTTTGTCTTCTCTTGCTGGCTTCCGGCTCTCCATGAGCACCTCCCTCCTTCTCAGACACAGACTCTGGAATACAAAACTGTTGCTGGCAGCTGATCTGTTAGGCTACATTGTAGCTCTTTCTCTATATACCTTTCTACTCCTGGAAGTAATTACCTCCCTCACACATGTTCAGTCTTGAACATTACCTCAGGATTCTGATTGACAGCTCTGACCTTTAAAGCAAGTTGTGACTAGCATGAGTGAGCTCTGACCAGCTCAGCTAGCTGACCTCTCTGTCACCCCGTAGTGCTCATGCTCAGTAGCTACCAGTCCTGCGCATGCATCACTGTCGTCATTTACCTTTAGAGCTGTGTTTCTGCTGATCCACATCCACATACTTGGCTCTTTGCTGGGGCGTGGCCTTAGAAATCCTAAATTCTTACTGAGCATGTTCAAGGTCTGCAGCATTCATCTCAGTGTGGAGTGACTTTTTTGCCTATTCACAACAAATTTTTAGGAAAGCACTCAAGGAGACTGGAGAGTTTTCTCTGTTAAAAGGTTCAATGAAGTATATGAATCATGGGGTTTTGTTTGTTTGTTTGTTTTTTGGTTTGTTTAACTTGATTAGATTATGATACTATACACAACAAGACAAAACATTCTACATACATTTCTAAAGATGTCAGTCATTGGTGAATAGATACACACTATCTTTTGAAACCAGGAATCAAATACAGTAGATGTGGATGCATTCTAAACTCAGATTCCTAATCTAATTCCATATGAGTTTTTTACAGCACCAATTCAGAAAGGCCATGTGCCCTTTCAGTAAAACCAATAGGCAATGGAAGTTCAGGGAGCTAGAATCAGCATTATGTAGTGCCTAAATACTAGAACACCTTACATTTTAATTCTGGCTCTAATTATTGACTACTCAATCTCTACGTGGCCTTGAATGAAGCAATTACGCTTTCTGTATCTGGTTTCCCAATAACTGCCTTACAGGAATGTTGTGAGAATTTCTTAGTGAATGTTTATACAGTGTTTTGAAGATATTGGGCAAGAGTCTCATCTACTTTCACCTACTACTTTCAGCACAGTAGTGGTGTACAAGTGTGCTTGTTATGATTGAGAGGGATGGTCTGTCCCAACCACAATGAGAGCTAGGATCACTGAAGGCTGATCTAATCTATCCACAGAAATAGGATAGGTGTAACAGAGTGGTCTATAAAGTGGCTGAATCCCATCATTGATATGTTGTCTTAGGATATTAGAATCCATTGTGCTGACTAATTCATCAACTTGTAGTTATAGACCTTAAGGACAGTCCCTCTATCCAGGAAAGCCCATCTTGAGAATCTACTTTCCTCCATAAGAAATAATGAAATTTTAGATTCTCTGTCAAGTTAAGAATAATCTGTTGGTAAGAAAAATAAATTATGAGGCACATTGAGTCAGTCTGAATTTTTTAACCTTGAAAAATATTAAATGTAACTAAGTACCTAGCAGACAAAATTTACTTTCAAATATTCTACCATTTTCTGAAGAATACTACAACATATTGACAAACTACTTTTAAATGGCCAGAGATATACCTGACACAGCAAGAACACTTTCTGCAGACTTTTACAGGGCAGGATGGGCACATATTTTCCCCTTTTCCATTGCCAAATAGCACTTAGATGGCAAAAGTATTTTTGTTATTTCTGACAACCTGGAATCCTATTCTGAAACCAGCAAACAGTTATATCTCCCTCCCATCCAACCTTGTAGAGTGTCTTCCTACATTTTTTCAACCCCACTCGCCCCAAAGGCATGTGAAATATCCAAGCTGAGTGACAGTGAATTAGAATGAAGTATTTTCAAAAGGTTGGATATTCAAAGTTGTAGGCAGCAAACTATGAAACCCTTAAGGCTTCCTCCACCTCTTCTTGCCTTACAGAAGTTTTGGGATCTACGTTTCTACACTTAGTAATCAGGCAACTACTTTCTTAAGATGAAAAAAAAGACTTCCTCCCACACCATGAATCTTATTTTCTGTTCAACTGTTGGGGCTTGTTTACCCTTATAGCACTACAGCAGTGCAGCTGTGTCACTTTAGTGCTTAGTGGAGACTTGCCTATACTGACAAGAGACCTCCTCCTGTCAGTATAGATATTTCCCCTCCCTAAGGGCTTGTAACTTTGTCATTTGGGAGGAGCCCTCCCATCAACATAGTACTGTCTACACTAGAGGATAGGTTGTTATAACTACAACACTCAGAAGTGGATTTTCCACATCCTGAGCACTGTAGTCACACCGACATAAGACTGTCTACACTGGGAACTTAGTTATTCAGACACTATTTGAGATGCTACTTGCACTCTGTATAAGACAAAGGGACAAAATCAATTCAGGTGCAAGCCTGTGCAATTCCATTCAAGACGCTCTTACTTAGAATAGGGCTAAATCTAGCCCAGCATCTGCTCCAGCTGCAATTCAGATAAGACTGGAGTTCAGATGTAAATGACTGTTCATTATTTACATACTTCAAACTTTAATTTCCCACACGATAGTCTGGGATAGAAATTGGTAGGAATGAAGTAGTCTCCTTTTCTAGATGCTCTTCTGGGCTGAAAGCTCATACAGCAAACTGAAATGTAACTTAATACAGAATTATTTAATCTCTGCACTAAAGAGCCCTATAAACAACTTCCCACATCTCTAGCTGGTATGAATTATCACAGCTCAATTGATTGCAACTGAATTATGTCAATGTACTGAAATTAAGAATTCTGATCTTGTGTCAGGGCAGGAAATGACAAAATATTTCCAAACACCATGAGGAAAAAGGGTGATTAACTCATAGGCCTCAATACCATGTCCTTAGGTGGACCTGTCTAATTCCTAGCTTACATATGAGACCTGACCCTTTAGCCATTAGCTTATGTGAGTTGTCCCATTGGCTTCAACTGGATACACATTATCTAGATAAATGGCTACAAGAAGTGGCTGCCACCAGTAGCAAGCAGTAGCCTGAAATGCATGTTACTCCTGTTCAGAGAAGCACTGATGTGAACTCCAGAGGGTGTTTCTGAACTCACCCTGAGGATTCCTGCCCTAACTATCAGGATTGCTATAGCAGAGGATGCATCGGTCATCACCTCTGTGGCTATTCTTGTGTTTGTTTGATTGCTATTTGCAATATATCTGTGCTCAGAGATTCCAATAAGGAAGGTGTCTAATTGCACTGGGTACAGTGAAAACAGATAGTAAAGGGCCTTCTGGTCCCAAAGTGTTTACAAAGTAGGTTGACAGAAAATGCAACAAGTTAGTATAACAAATGGAAGAGGAGCTGGTGAGTTGACAGAAAACCCTCATAGACAGCATTCATTGCCTTGAGTTCTTCCCCCCACACAATATCCAAATTGCAAAAAAATAGAGCTGGTTGGGAATTTTTTGATGAAACAGTTTTTCACTGGAAATGTCAATTTGTTGAAAATCACATTTTTGGCAGAAACATATCTGTTTTGACATAAATTGCCTCAGCTTGGTTTCTCGGATGAAAGACAGAGATAGACCCACATGAGAAGAGCCAATAGCACAGTAATTAGGGTGGTGATGTGGGAAGCTTATGCTAAAGTCCTTGCTTTGATTGATTCAGAGCAAGGATTTGAACTAGTTCTTCACCATCCCAGATGACTCTTCTACTTTGAATTAGTAATTAAATATTCATTGGTCCAGTGGTTAGAATAGCTCCAACAGGAGAGATCAAGAGACAATTTCTCCAAAAATGGAATTCTTATTTTCCAGAAAGTCCTAATAGTCCATAATTTCTGATGGCCACTTGCCCAGTTCTCATCACGTGACAATTTATCAGTGATAGTGTACCACGGATAGTGGTAGAAATGGGTCTTGAGGAGGAATGTGCAGGAGGATAAGATTACTGCTTTGATTTCTTTAAGTAGACCATCCCAGACATGTGAAATGGCAGGACAGCCAATGTAAAATTGCCTGTGGCAAGAGTGGACAAGTGGGCAGTCAAGGATGGCATCATCAGCTCCCCGTCACTGCATCTGCCAGAGATTTCTTGTTCTTTAAAACATGTATTCAAAAGATCAAACAAATAATTAATTCCTTTCAGGCAGGGTAGCTCATATGCCTATGTTTATATATGCACTGTGCAAATGGCTAGTGTCCAGTAGCAAATCCTAAAGACTCTAGATAAATCCTCTTTCTTTTATCCACAACATAGTTAACATATTGCCCATTGGACTAGCCAAATTACCCATGTGCTATCTATGGTATGGCCTCTTGGTCCTCATGTAGGAAACTAAAAGTTCCTACAAATTGCTTCTTTAGCATCTGCAATAATTTCCTGCCCACCAGTACTAACTCTATAATCCTCAACGTCATTTTTTCCATATCGAACTCCAGCCTGATTTGGCATATCTAAGCAATGGTGTTGGAAAGTGGAAAGTATGACAAAGGCTATCTTTTCTTTTTCCTCATGTATATTTCTTCATTACTAGCCTTCCATTCCATTCTCTGCGCACATAAACTATCAATTTTATATTGACCATCTTGCTCTGTTCTTTACTGTAAACAGACTGCAGCCATTTTCTCTTGACTTACAAATGAGATGGTTATGTTGTGATGCCTGATGATTGGGATTAGGGGAATGCATTTTTCTCAGACCCACCGGGTAAATATAAGTTGTTCTGAAAGAGTCATGTTCAGGAAAATTCCACAGAAGTGTCAGTACAAAGTTTACAGGTTAGAGGGAAATTAACAAATGATTAATGGTCGTACACATTTCAATGAAGGAAATTTTTCTGGCTAAAACACAAGCATGTCAGTTAAAAACTGTCACTTGAAGACTTGCACAGGAGTCACATAATTTTCTTGGAAATAGTTCTAAATTCCCAGGACTAGTCAGTCTCCATCTTTCTTATAGTTAGAGAAGACACCAATTTTTCTATACCAGCAATGGGTCCTTTTGTACTAATCCTTTTATTAGGCCTGGATTATCGGCAGATAAGTCTGCTCAATGGTCTGTGGGAATGCTGGATGGGAAGGGAACTGAGTTACTGCAGAGAAATCTTTTTTGGGTGCTGGCTGGTGAGTCTTGCCCACATGCTCAGGGTTTAGCTGATCGCCATATTTGGGGTCGGGAAGGAATTTTCCTCCGGGGCGGATTGGCAGGGGCCACGGAGGTTTTTCGCCTTCCTCTGCAGCATGGGGCATGAGTCGCTTGCTGGTGGATTCCCTGCAGCTTGAGGTCTTCAAATCTCACTTTTGAGGATTTCAATAACTCAGTCATGGGTTCGGGGTTGTTATAAATGTGTATGGGTAGGGTTTTGTGGCCTGCCTTGTGCGGGAGGTCAGACTAGATGATCATATTGGTCCCTTCTGACCTATGAGTCTATGAGTCTATGAGTCTATGAGTCTCTACATAGGTAATTGGGTATTTTGTTTGTTTGAGGTTTTTAGTATAACTCAAGATTGAATTTAAACTGATATTGTTGTTATATGGTTATAACCACACACACGGGAGTGGCCACCTATTCCAGGGTAAGAATGGCTTATTTTTTTCCCAATTTTGTCTCTCAGGAAGAGATTTAATTTAAATTGATGAAGCCCCTCTTATAGTTTCAAAAGAGTGTTTACTTTGAGGGAGTTATATCGGTAACTTCAGCTATTTGGGAATTTTCCATCAGAATAATTTTCTAATGGAAAATGCCCTTTTGCAAAATTAAAATTTCCAGGGAAAAATTTCAGTTTTGCTGCAAAAAATTGCTTTTGCATTGGGAAAATCGAAATGATGAATGGATGCCTGGAAAACTCCTGTCAGTTTCATTTTCCCCCTGCAAGGAGAAAAAATTAAAAAACATGAAATTTTTCATAGAAATGCATTTCCATTTTCTGGCCTGCTCTACTTATAACACTGTACTTGTTTAACTGTATGAACACAGCTGGTAAAACTTTCCCATGTAGACAAGACATTAGAGATGGCCTCTGGGTGGAACACAGGTGGAGACTTTCCTGTGAAGTCTCTTCTTAGTCCCTAAAAAATTAGACTAGATTATATCATATCATATCATAATAAGAGAGAGAAAGGGTTAATCCATATGCTCAGACTTCATATACTTACAGGCAGGAAAAAAGCTTCTTACAAAAAGCCTCTTTTCCATGGATATGCTGATTTGTTTTTCCTGTTACTTTCCTCTGTTAGTCCTTTTATTCTCCTTATCAAATGAAATTAGGTTTAAAATTCATATCTAAAGAATGAAACTTTTAAAATTGTGTTGTGTACACCATTATAAATTTAAATTTACCTTCTTTAGTTTTTGTTATCTATCTATCTTCGAGATGTTTCAGGAATCAAAGCTGTAACAGTCAACAAAACTACAAAGGGGGAAAAATTATAAAAAGTGAGCCTGCTAAATGTACTGCTAGACAAGAGCTGCCATGATTTTTTACAAGTCTTTAAGGTGTCAAAGGATTATACATTCACTGGGGGGTTTTATGTGCATTACCATACTTGGAACACACTGATATTTTCATTATGGGGATATAGTTGCTTATTTAGCAACCCCTCTCTTCTTCCAAAAAGAAAAAATAAATAAATAAAAACATGATAGGCTAACAATAGGGCTGTTAGCTCAAAATCAGGCTGAACTGGTTCTTCCATTCTAAAGTGCAGTTTTCAGAATGGCTCAACATTTAGAGCAGTGCAGGTAAGTCCCTACAAGTTTTTGACTCTTATCCAAACTCTTTTAGAACTGGTTCACTCATTTTATAATGCCCCTTTACCAGTGTCCATTTCCTTTTTATATAGTGACCATCCAGGGGACGTTTTAAATACATAAATCTACGTAAATTTCAATGTCTGATTTTTGTTGGTAAGGGCTTATTAATAGATTTACTGATTAAGATGAGATGGTAGGTCAAATAATATCTTACTTATTTGCCTGCCCATAGGTACCTGTAAATAACAGCCCGCCTGAAATTATGCACTATCTAGATACAGGAGTGTGACCCTAAGAGCAACCCTGTGCCAGATGGTAAGGGGCCCCCTATTATGTAACAGTAAAATTCAGCTAGCCTGACCAGCTAAATACACCTTCCGCACTGTTGCCAGGATGTTTACTTGAAAGGGGTCTTGTGATATTTCTTCGGAAAACTACTAGTCATTAATGTCACTGTGAAATGTCTGTAACAAAGTTGTATGTAAAATTATGGATACTTGCTGATATTATGTTTTGGAGTCTGTAAACAGACCAATAAGGAAAAACAATTTTTTCCAAAGGAAAATGGCCAACACCTCTTATGCTCAATTGCAAATCAAGCCAGGTGTGGCCAAGAGCAATGAGCAGTTTATTTGCAATGGGAATCCCAGAAAGATCATTTGCATGAAGAATCACAGGAGACTAAAAAAATTAACATGGTATTGGCTTACTGATTGACACAGAAAGCTAAGCCCTCAGCAGGGCTTCCTGACTTTTGCTCAGTCACTGATTCAAGAAGTAACATGAGTAATCATCAAATAGGTGAAGTATCTAAAAGCTTCTAAAAGCCCACTGCTGTGTTCATAGGTATCCATGGGTTGCAAATTGGACTTCGTCCATCCTTGGTAATAGTTTCTTTCAATTTCACTGTGTGAGGTATTATTGATGCTACAAAGAAGGAGCTTTGATAAATATATCCCAAAAACCCTGTAAATCAATAGTTCTGTTGCAGAAGGCTACCTGGGAAAATAGACTATAGAGATTCAATTGTCCTTTAGCTTTCTGGTTTTCATCTTTCAAAATGTGACAATAAGCAGTACCAGCAACTACTTCTGACACATCAGCTGCAAGGCAACTGGTACTTATTTGGAATTGTGTGTGTTTGTGTTGAATGTTTGATGGAAAAAATGCAATGGCTTTTCATAATAAAGACAAAAGAATGAGCAGTGCTGCTTTGCATGCCATCCTATGCACCTGATAATAAACAGTAAGGATATAAATATCGA
The DNA here is from genome assembly GCA_007922155.1 of Mesoclemmys tuberculata. NCBI lineage: Eukaryota > Metazoa > Chordata > Testudines > Chelidae > Mesoclemmys > Mesoclemmys tuberculata. The sequence continues at coordinate 47,116,458 of ML675601.1, forward strand.
AATAACTAGGGACCCTTATTCATCAATTTTAAAAATATTACTGTGCTGTATCCCTTCAATTTGTAAAGATTTCTAGTTTTAACTCTGGAGGTCCCAGGCTTAGTCCCTGGTGTTTGACAAGATGGAGGCCATACTCTGATAATTCTATACAAAGCACAAAATATAGCTTAATCTTACTTTCCAAATGGGAAATATCAGGTAATATGACCATATGAACTACTGCTACAGTGGAGTAAGAGCTGTGGAATGATGAGGATTTGTCAATCTACCAAGACACAAGTACAGGTTGCAAGGTGTGACAAAGATTCAAAAAGAAGGACACACAAAAATATATTGATGTAAGAAACTTAAAGTGCTGAAAATTTAATTCCTTTAGTGTAAATAATGTCTTCTACAACATCCATTTCATAATTTTTTATAAAACTGCTGTCTGCACAAAGGATTTGCACACTGTATGTACACCAGTGGCTAAAATCCAAGGTTAGACATGGTCATTGTTGGGATTCCCTCCGAGACCTCTTTCCACTCAGCTTTCCAAGCATTCAGTCACTCAGGAAACTTTATTTGGCATACAGCAGTGCTATGCTCAGTTACCAGACTCAAATGAAGGATGGGTGGATGCAATCACAGCTCCAAATCACAATGCAAATCACATCTCCAAAGTTACACAGAAACCTTCTCCCTTTATATACATTACACATTTAATTTAATTTACTGTACACTGCATTACACATTTTTGGATTGGCTTTGTTACTTTGCAGGAACCAATCCCTGTTCAGCATGTGCTGTCCACACATTAACCATGGTTCGACTTCCTCTTTATCTCATTCTACATTCCTAATATTCCTTGTTATCTAGTTCAAAGTAAATAGTTCTGTTTATTCTCCCTCTTATCTTAGTTGGCTTAGACATTCTGTCTTCTTAGCCTACTGACCTACTTACTTATCATATTTAGCATAAACAGTCTGCTTACTTCCCTAATGCTATCTTCCAAAAAATTGGGCCTCCCTCCATGTGTTAATTACTCATCTCATGCCAGGCCCCAACTACAATCATACTCTATCCAAGATTGAATATAATTGAATTTTCAAGCCACTGAACCTGTATTTATATCTGTAAACTAAGGAGAAGGTAGAATTTACTCCAAAATGTACCAAAGTCTGCCCTTGTACTCCCACCAACATCTTTTTGCCAAACAAAGACATTCCTTTTCCTACCGTAAAAGAGATTCCAAAGTGCAACAATACTTTCTACTGGACAATCCATTCATGAGATTTCTGGTCCCAGGATTCTATTGTTAGACATTCTGACTGTAAAGGAGAAAATCCATCACCAGTCTGAAATGGGAAATGTTCAGAATCAAAGGGGCATTAATAAATTGTCTCTGATCATGACACAAAAAAAGCAAAAGATCATTCTGTGCTTAAATTATTTGATAAGGATTGGCCCTGCGGCAAAACGATGTGAAAAGATTATCTGGGATTTGCTTTGTGATGGAAGTTTGTCTAATGAGTAGTTTATTGAATGATTCACAGTAGCACTAGCAGTGGCATTAAGCACTGATAATGGGTTCAGATCCTGAATTACTTAGATAAGAGAGAATAAAGAATACCACCATATCCCAATACCATCTGAGACTTTTGTGTTGTGGTAGTGCCTGATTCATTGTGGTTGTGGGAGCTGCTTGCCTTACTCCTAAGTATGATACATCACAATGGAGCAAGAAAGAAGTTAATACAGTACAATAGTTCCTAATGCTACACTGTCTTATAATAATGGCTAAGTCAAGAAATAGCGTGTTAGTACCAAAAATAAAAGTTGTTTCCCTGTCTTGAAATTGTCAGGTGGTTCAGTTCTCAATCCCACAGATGCTAGATTGGTATTTGTATCCTGGTTTGTGAAAGGTTTAAGAGATCTTAAACATTATTTTAAAAATATTCTTGAATTCATTCCCATTGTGCCATTTTAAATATACGCATAAGCAATGTAAGTGTATGATCTGATTGGCTCTAATGGCAGGTGCTGCTCTGAAAGATTCATAGCTAAGGCACACTGATTGTTCCAGAATGAAGCTCCCCTAAGGTATTCAAAGCATTTGTTTGAAGGTCACAAATACACTGCATAAAGATCTAACCTGTATTCATAAAAATAATTTACAGCTGCTTCTGGACTACTTTTAACATGTGCACATGCAGCTTACATGTTTTACAAGTAAAAAAGAAACCATAGCTTCCCCCTCCTTTTTTCCCCTACCAATGTTCACATCCATTTGAGTTAATGAAACTCCTTTCTTCCACATTTATCCCCATGCCAGGCTATGCCTTAAAGGCATAATCTAGCCCTTTCATTGTGATATCTGAGAGTGGACAAGATGTTTTTAATGTGCTTGAACACCTGTACTAGTTGAGGTATAACAGAGAAGAATCCCCACA
>ML675601.1:47118899-47228230 GCA_007922155.1 Mesoclemmys tuberculata
CTATTAAAAACTATGGAAAAATTCCTATTGAAGTGGGTTTTGGATCAGTCCCATCTTAGAACTTACAATAAACAAAATGCATTAAAATATCAGAGCACTGGAAACCTATAGCCTATTTGACTATATTCCCTTTTCTCCAGTAATAATATTCACTTATTTAAAACCAACCAACCAAAAAAACAAAAACAAAAAGCCCTCTTTGATAGTGAGTCATCTTCTGTTACTTATTTTGATTTATTCATTTCATTTTAAGACCAGACAAAAAGGCACCTCTCCCTAGGTGTCCTTGACAATTATTTTAAAACACAGCTTAACATAAAGGCAAAACTAGGCTCAATCTCCATTGTGTGCAATATTTAGCTAGACCTACAACAGATGAAAAATATTCCATGCTCCCTAAATTTGAACCCTGAAGCAACACTCCATTCTCATAAGTCCCTGTAAAATGACGAGCTATGTGTACTGTGTAGGTAAACAAATTTTTACTAGTTTGGATTGGAGAAAGAGGTAGAAGGCTGCTTCATTTGAGAGAGACTCACAGAGAGCACTCATGTCAAGGAAGCTATAGCTTCAATGTCTCCACTGATCCCAGCTGTGAGAGTTTGGCACAGAAAGAGAAGTATCTTGCATGTCACACACTTCCATAATTTCCAGTCAGTGGGAGTTTTAGGTGCAAAAGAAATGGAGGCTCAGGTTTATTTTAAAACTGAAGGATAGGATTTTCAGAAAAACTCTACACTGGCCTAAATCTACTCTCACTGAAATCAATACTACAGATGGTTGGAGAATTCCATGGGTATAAGTTTCTGATGGAAAATGACCTTTTCACAAAACTAAAATTTTCTGTGGGACAATTTCAATTTTGCCACAAAAAAAATGATATTTTTCTGCTGGGAAAAACAAAACAACACTTCCCATCTGCCTGTCTCTAAAGGTTCTTGTCAATTTCATGTTCCCACTGTTAAGAACCTTCCAGTCAAGCAGCCTGTAATATGAAAAAAATTATTTTGGGTCTCCCAAAATGTTTTTTTCTGGAAATCCCTTCCAGAGAAATTTCACATTTTTTGACATTTTGTCCCAATTCAAGATAGTAAAATTATCAAAAATGTGATAATTTTTCCCCCAAGAATAGATTCCCACCTTTACAGTCATGTTCACACCCATTTCAGTGAATGAGAGTTTTATAACTGATATAAATAGAAGCAGAGAGAGAAAGGCCTATGCTCATTGCCTTTAAAGATCTCATGTATGATATTTTGTGCCATTGGACAGTAACACGTTCTTTAACAATGAAGAGAACAGATTTATTTTGGAAGTTCTGAATAGCTTAATAACAGCAAACATCTAATATATTTCCAATAGTTCTGAGTAAACTCTGGTAAGTTTTATATGGGAAATCCTATATTTGTTTTGTATTCACAACAATTGTACCCTTGAAACTAATTAAATATATTACATATAATCTACAAAACCACTGGGAAATTTAACAGACATCAGACCATTAGGATTTTAATAGGGTTCTATAGAAATTACTTTGACACTATAGAATTGAGTAGAGAGTGTTTTTTTTTCCAATAGTTTTTATAATCAGCCTACAGAATTTTATTCTGTAGGCATATAATTCCCTACTACATTCAAAGGGTATTTAAAAAAGAAATAGCATCATTATCATTTTCTATTCAATTTTGTAGGACTTTTTCATCAGATTAATATTATGGCAACCAAATGAATTTAAAAAGAAGCTTGCTGAAGGATCTCTAATGTAAACGAAAGCCCTGAGGATGAGATGCATCAATCCATAAGGAATAAAAGTAGTTTCATATTAAGAAGACTGCCCTGGAGAGAAGAAGAATTAATCTGATTTGTTCAGAATTAGTGAGATTTGGGTGCTTGTTGAATTGGCAAAAATGTAGCAGATTGAATCTTTGAGCATCTGGTGCTACTGCGACACTAGAACAGCAGGGCATATGTACATGTGTGCATATGCTATAAAATGTGGGAATGAAACTAGAGTCAAGTGAACTCACCATCCTGAGAAAGGCACTGAAGAGGAAGGGTCAACATTTCCTTTCATAGCTGGCTCAGAGTTGCTAATGAAGAGAGTATTCTTAACTTTTGAGGACCCATTTGACCAATACATGTATCGGGATAAAAAATTCATAGGTGTTTAATTAATATTGTGAGCAGTCTGCAGAGAACAGTGATCTAACTGCTCCCTAGCATGCAAATGCTTAGAGTTCACAAAGCAATGGCTTAGGAGAGACACCATCAGCACATCTTCCAAGATTCTAAAAATTTCAGAGAAAGTATTCATTCAAAGCTAATTATTCAGATATTTTTCTCAAGATAAAGCAGTTTTAATTTACAGTAGGGTAAATGTGAAGCAATATGCTTTTCTGTTTCTTTTTTTTTGTTTTTAAGAATTAAATTAATGGAAACTGTTTGAGATCCCAGATCATTCAAGGTCGAATCCAGCTGCATCCTTCACAGATGCAGTAGTGCCCTTTGCAAAAAAAAAAAAAAAGATGCGAGACAGAAGATATATGGGAGATTAGCTCTGCAGTGTATCTTTTTGCCAGTGAGCGGTGGGCATGAGAAAAGGACGTGGGCAGGTCACCAGTGGTAATGTTTTCAAAAGCGCCTAACCCTAACCCATTTTCAAAAGCGAGTTAGGATTTAGGCTTCTAAATCTCACTGACTTAGGTTTATTGTAAGTTATTTAGGTGCTTCTAAAAATGTATCCAGTCGGTCAGTTCCCCATATGTAAAAATAAGGACAATAATGCTCCTTTCCTTCCTCTTTTAGTTTGCCTATGTATTTAATCTGAAAGCTCTTTAGTGCAGGGACCATCTCTTACTGAGTGTTTGTACAGAGTTTAGCACAATGGGACCTTAGTCTCAGTTGCATCTGTTAGCTGTTAACATCATAATACATAATAATAATTAATACATAATTTAATAATGTGAGGAAACAGCACATTGAAATGTGGTTTTTACATAAAATCTGCCAAAACTTGGCAGTTTGGGCTTAGATTAAGTTCGAGGGGTAGGAATGTTTTGGACCCCACAGTCAAAGCAAACTTCAAGAAATGTGAAATGTGTGAACAAAACGTTGAGACAAAAGATCCCCTGTGAACCAGAACTGCCAAATGTTGTATGCTTTACTAATAATAATAGCAGCTGAGGAGGTAAGTGGCATGTCACAAATAGCATCGCAGCTCGGGCTGGGTTGATGAACAAGAACCACTTGCTGTTCTGTTGAGTCAGACCCTTAGGAATACCTCTGTGTAGCGAACTTTTTCTTTCATATTTTTCTTTTGTTCTGTGGAAGACTTGGCACACCATTGAATTTTATTACAAATTCAAGATAATAGATTTCTCTTTTGTTTTCTTGCTGAGAGAGTGCCCTATATTAAATCAAATAAACAATTAGAAATGCTGGTCCACTTTGGTTTAGCCTAGAAAATGGTTTGCTCTGCTTAGATGATTTCAGACAGTCTTTTTTTTGAGCTCCTCTCTTAAGGAACCTGGCCACTTCTTGGCAAAACAACAAACCTCCTTAAAAGTACATTTATTCCCAACATCAGGTTCCCTGCTTCTTCACCTTTCTGCCTCTGGGGCACTCTCTTCTGTAATGGAACTGAAAATAGCTTCACAGTTGTAAACAGTAAATGAAAGAGCTTCCACCTTCCAGTTTCCTCTCTGCCATTTGTAAGCAGTTTAACTGACATTTTCTATAGACTGCTGCTGCTTCTAGATGAAAATTAGAAATCATGAAAAGGTTTTAAAGAGTTGGTCAAAATATTTGTATATTCATTAAAAAAATAAAAAAATAAAAAAATTGATAAACCCCAAAATTTTGTTGTTGGGGCGGGGAGGAATCATTTCACAGCCATTTCTAATAGATATACCTTTTTTGGATGATTTTTTTTAATGGGTGACTGAAGTCAGGACTCCACCCGACACTTTTGCCAGTATAATAAAGTTGGTTAGATGAGAAGAGAGAAAGGGGGTTGTCTTATTTTATTTCATTTTCTATGCCAGCAAAGCCCTACTGTAGACGTACTTATACCTGCCAGAATAGTCCTTTTGCTGGTAAGGCTTGTTTCACTTGGGGACCTTAACATTAACTATACCAGTGAAAGCACTTTTTTGACAGTAAAAACTACATCTACTCTAGGCGGGTTTGCCAGTATAGCTATACTAGGTATACGATCCTACTACTATAGCTAAACTACTATACTTACAAATTATACAACTGTGGCTATACTTGCAAACCTTTACTAGTGTAGATCTGGCCTAAAGTTAGGCTCCAAAATCCATATTTAGGTGCCTAAATAAATAGACTGATTTTTCAAAGTGCTAAGCACCCAACAGCTCCCACTTACTTTAAAAGGAGTATCCGTTGTCAAAATTTTAGCTGTAGTGAAACAGCTAGTGCTTAAAAGTATCAGATTGACTCCCCTAGAAAGTGAAGTTCACTGTTACTTCACCACACTGATGTCTTAAAGGCAGCATCTTTAGAAGCTTTTTTCTGCTGCTCCTCAGGCACCATTAATATTCTCCAATCTTTAAAACTCAGAAGATAATAGGTTCTGCCCATTTGATCTTTTGTTTATACACTCATACTTCCTAGCTGGGGACAATTTGTGCTATTGCTGAAGGTTCTGTTTGAAACTATTTCACGAAGAACTTCACTGAATCTGTAGGTTGTTTTATATAATTCACTGAGTATCTATCTATCTGATGCAAACAATTCAGATTTAGTCACCACTGGCCCTTGTTAGTTAAGAATCACAGTAGAGACATTATGTCTGCTTGTCTATTACCTTGAACCTCCTGCACTCATTCATACATACACAAAGCAGAGTAAAATAGGATCCTTGTCGGTAGCAATTTACACTGTTTTTCCACTCACGTGGCCTGATTCTTTACTGCCATGTAACACAGACACTAACATCTATGTAACGTGTGTGCAAAGTGGGTGTACAATGCTACTGAATCAGAATTCACTTAGATTGGTGGCAGCACTTTATACCCAAGTGGCACTCTTTTTGCACAGGTGTAAATGACTGCACAAAATTCAAAGCCGTGCAGCATTAGGCCAAAGGGTCTAGTTAGAGCTGTGGTTTGGAAATGGAAAGATGTGCTTTCTTATCCAAACATGCAACAGACTCACCTGTGTGACCTTGGGCAAGTCACTTTTCCTGTCTGTGCCTCTATTTCCCCGTATATAAACTGAGGGACAATATATACCTTTCTAAAACACTCAGATGAAAGGTATTCTACAGAGGCCAAACCAGAGATGAAACTGCTCCAGCTGAAATCAACAGGAGTTTTGCCACTAGGAGGAATATCAAGTCTATTATTGATAATACTCTTTTTAATTCTATTTCTTATACTAATTGTCCTTTGGAAATAAACTGACAATTAAAGTTATTCCTTTTTTCAATGAATATTTTGGGTGTGACAGCAGGTCACATAAGAACAATAGAGAAACAAACAATTGTATAAAAATCCATGTAAAAAATTGAGGAGCTACAGCTCTATTATCCACATTAAAAATGTGAGAGGCAAATAGTAGAAACTGTGTGTGTGGTTTTGTTTTTAATATCAGGCAAACAGAAGATCTCAACTTCTAACAGCACACCTGCTGCATATAGAGCTATACCTGGTGCATCCAAAACTTGATGTTAAGGAAAGGGTCATGTTCGAATATTATCTTATTTACTATTTGAATTGCAGTAACACCTACATACCCCAATCAGAGTCAGGATCCCAGTATGTTGGATGTGGTACCATCACATAGTAAGATATGGTCCTTGCCACAGCCAGAAGAAGCTACTGGTTGAGATACTTAGCCACTTTTATCCTTTCTTCCTACATTATCTACTTAATTCTATCCCAGCTTTAATTCAAAGGCAGCCACAGTGACAGGTAAGGAAGAAGATCATAGCTGCTACCTTTTGTATAGGAAAGAAGCAATACATATGTGTTAGGGATGCCAGAGAGGAGGAAGTTACAGACCAGCCAGACAAGAAGAGGGCATGAAATAGAGTTTTACTGGGTAAACACAGAGAAAAAGACAGATTTTGGAAATATTATGAAGGAAGAAGCTGCAAGACTTAGATGATCCATGGATGTGCAAGGTAAGGGAAAGGGAAACCCAGGGAGGTTAAATGACAAAATAGTAGTTGAATCAATGTGAGCAAATGAGATCACACAAAGAAAGTGTAATGAATAAGAAGAGGAAATCCAAGACTGAGCACTCTAGCACCCCTACAAAGAGTGGGAGATGCAAGGAAAAGTGACCACTAAAAAGGAGGGTAAAGGAATGGCCTTTCAAAAGGAAAACCAAGAGAAGCCAGCATCACAAAAGCTGAAGGATGACAAGATTTAGAGAAGAGGATGATCTCTAATGTCAACAGAGGTCAAAGAGCATGAAGATGGCAAAATCGCCAGGTTAGTTTAGAATTTACCTCTTAAACTCAAATCACATTTTGAGGCAGAATTCTGAAGATTAACCTTCAGCTGAGAATCTCTTACTCTCATGCTTGGTGGGCAGGGGAAAAAAATGTCTTGTTAGCTTAGTAAGTGCAAGTTTATATCATGATTTTAAGCTTCCACGTTCCACAAAACCAATGAGAGCATTCGACCTGGTAGTAAAGAATAAGACCTCTACCCAATTTTTCAGCTGAATAACATAAACCTTTAGGGCTTTCCCAGGCTTGTTTGGCATTTGTACACATATTTAATTCTTTGTTGCATCTCCAATTATAAAGTTAACTGAACATATAGGTTTGCACTCTTGCTGTGGATGACTCTTTTTTGGTCCTTGGCATTTTCTTCGTAGCACAAGAAATTTTTATTATTATTATGTTTGATAAGACAAAACAAGGGATTTCTAAGACAGGGGTCATGCTCTTCCAAGCCTCAACAGTTAATATGAACTGTCAGCCTGCAGCTGTTAATATTAGCACAGCTTTGGGAAGAACAAACCTTCAGCTAACGTATGGAGTATCAGGGTCTGAGAGGTTTAGAGGACAGTCAGCAGAGAATGTTGTACTTTCAGTAGTTGCTACTATGCATTTTTATCTTAAATACTAGGTTAATAAAGTAGTAAAAGGCATTACTTGCAAGATGAAAGTCACATCAGCTCTCATCTTTCTCCTTTGAAAATCGGGGTGCATGATGCTGGATGCAGGAATATACCTTGAATTTCCATATTTAGCATTATCTCTGTAAATCTAGTGTCTATTTTTTTAAGTATTTGGAGGGTCATCACAATAGTAATTGAGTTTCTTGAAACTGGCCCAAAAGATTGTGATTATTTGGAAGTTGTCAGGCAGTATCAGTACAAGTTGTTTTGTTTTACATTCCCCAAATTGTACATGCACTGCAACACAAAACTAAAGTTATAATTCACTCAGTGAGACCATGAAATGAACGTGCCATATCACAAGGAGAGAAAGGCCAATGTGGATCAATGAATAGAGCCATGGACTGGGAGGACACAGAAGATGTAAGGTTCTAGTTTCTGATCTGCCACCACTTTGGTGTGTGATCTTGGGCAAGTCATTTTACCAGTCTCGGCTTTAGTTTCCTCATCTGTAAAAAGGGGATAATGAATACAGTGTCATGCTGTGCACATGAATAAAAACTGTTGATTATATGCTAAGTATTTTTATCATTGTTGAAAATTATTACATTTATCCATGCAGGTTGAGTCAAATTCATCCTTCATGAACTTACTGACTTCAGTGAATTTGGACCAATCTGAAGTTTAAGTTTAGAAAAACTGTGTGTGTGTGTGTCTGTCTGTCTGTGTTTGTGTAAAATTAATTATGCATTCTATGAAAATTGGTTTGTTCTACTCATTTTTGGGTATTTCATACTGCATTTACTCTGCCTGATAATGCATGTAAGTATAAATTACAGTTTTTTGCGACATTGTTCAAACAAATTTTCTAGGACTCACTGAATAAAGCTGGCAATATTAAGTATTTCAGGCTCAACTGTAGTCTACACCGATCAAAGCTAGAAGTTGTGCCAACATCTAAAACAAATGGAGGGGAAGAAGTACATAAAAGGAAAGACACTACACCAAAACAAGACAGAAGACTGAAAAGTTAATTACTGTATATTCCAAAAAACTCAAATTGAATCAGAGAAAACCACACACCAGGGAGTCAGAACAGCACAGGAGCATGCTGACAGAAGTGGCATGAAAGGAATCAGATATACAAATTAAAAAGATGTTTATAAGCAGCCATAAATAGTTTAACAGACTGAGGTGATGAGCCTCTTACAGTGACTCTTACTTACCCTCAGTGTTTGTTTTCTTCCGTCCAACGGTTAAAGAAAGCTCAAGCCCTCTGGTACATAGACTTCAGCTGCAGTTATTTGTAAGGCTGCTAAATGATTAAAAAAGTTAATTGTGAGATTAAAAAATAGTTGCAATTAATCGCAGTTTTAATCGCACTGTTATAATTGTTATAAACAAATACGGAATACCATTTTTAAAATATCTTTTGGGGGGCTGAGGGGGAAAGACTGTGTGTGTTGGGGGAGTGCTGTCTCTTTAAGCAGAGCACACAGAAGCCTGAACACTTTTTCAGTCAAACTCACTCCTTTGCCCACAGCAGCAGGCTCCAAGCGTTCTCTGGCCCCTGCTCAGCAGTGAATGGGTACACAGGCGGTGGGAGGAGGACACCGCCACATCAGCCCTCCTGCCCTCCTCACCCCTACTCTGCACAACCGACAGGCAGGCTCTCAGACCGGAGCAGTTTGGTCAGGGGTGGATCCATGGCTGCGGGGGCGAAGCGGGAGCAAACCTGGAGCAGGGCGGCAGGAGGATGGGCACCCCCGCCCTGGAGACACACAACAGCACCCTCCTGAGCGCGGCACCTGATGTGTGATTAAAACTTGTTTAAAAAAAAATGTTCATTTGTTTTGAGTTCGTCAAATGCATTAACTATAATTAATTGACAGCCCGAATTATTATTTTTTATTACAAATATTTCCACAGTAAAAGACATTTTAAAAAAAGAGTGCAATTTATAAGTCGGAGCATGAAGGGGTATATGAATGTTTAGCATATCTGACACGTAACTACCTTACATTGCAGCCCCAACATTGCCATGCAAAGTCTGTTCTCACTTTTAGGTGGCCTAAATAAGAAGCAGGCAGCATTATCTCCCGTCAATGTAAACTAATTTGTTTGTCTAAGAGATTGGCTGAACAAAAAATAGGACTGAGTGGACTTGTAAGCTCTAAAATTTAACATGGCTTGGTTTTTGAGTGCAGTTATGTGAAAATAAAAGTTCTATATTTGTGAGTTGCACTTGCACAATAAAGAGATTGCACTACAGTACTTGTATGAGGTGAACTGAAATATACTATTGCTTTTGCTTATCTTTTTTACAGTGCAAATATTTGTAATAAACATAATATAAAGTGAGCACTGCACCTTTCGTATTCTGTGTTGTACTTGAAATCAGCATATTTGAAAATGTAGGAAAACCTCCAAAAATATGTATAATAAATTTAAATTGGCATTCTATTGTTGTTTAACTGTGTGATTAAAACTGCTATTAATCATGACTAATTTTTTCAATCTAATTAATTTGTTGTGCATTGATCACTTGAGTTAACTGAGATTAATTGAGTTATTAGTTATTAGTCTGACTTTTGGACCTGATTTTCCTTTTACTTACATTGCTTTAACTTCTTTTTCTTTAGTGCAGTTAATCCTGATTTACCCCAGTGCAAGTAGGAGGAGAATCAGGCCCAGACATGAAAGTTGTGTTCCCTATTCACAGTGCTGTTTGTTCAGTGTTTTGGTTTGGTTTGGTTTTGGGTTTTTTTTTTTTTGCAAATTAGATTATTTGGCACAATAATTTTTTGAACCATACATTTTATTTATAAAAGTATCCCTCTCAGACATCTATTATAGTACTTGGCTCTTGTGTGATGCTGGACCTTTCCTTAGCTACGAGGAAGAATTGTCCATTAGCAACGGCAGTTACTAGATGTGAAGTATTTTTTCTTTCTTAAGGGTAATTAGAAGAAAAATTAACATGAAGCATTTTCCCACATGTTCCTAGTAAGAAATGTTAATTTTCAGTGTAAAAACTGTTGTACAATGCTCAGGTAATACCTGGTGTATTGTTATAATTTTTTAAAGGAAAGTGTATATCATTCACAATGCTCTTTTTACTAGTAGAGTAAGCCAGAATTTAAAAATTGGCACTTTAGAGCTAACTACTATGATCCACTTAATTTTATACCTTGATAGTATCAAAAAGCAGAAAATCTGTGGCCACCATTTGTTGCTCCCTTTTTGACATGTCAGAAAAAATAGTCTTAATCTTAAAATCTATTTTACCCTGCACTAGAATCTTTTCACTTAACGTTAATAACTTTTAGGGCATCCTGTTCTCATTAAAATAATTATAAATATTTTAGTTTGCTGCCTTTCCCAGGGCTGGTAGGTTTTTTAAAATGTATTATGATTTTATTTTAAATAAGTCAGAGTGGTCACTTTAACGATATGCTGTTGCAGTCACACAACGTAATTTTTGACTAATAAAAAACAAAAATGATGAGCTCTTCATGAAGTCCCATGGCCCTCTCAATTAATCATAGTAATCTTCAAAAGTTGAGAAGCAAAAGACCTATTACTGATGTCCATTTTTTCTACCAGTTCAGGATTGCTGCTTAGAGTATTTTCAATATTTTGTTCAGCTTCGTTTTTAATGTCCCACATAACATGTCTTCCATTATTTCCTTTGGGGGACTATTCAATTTAATAGAGAAATAATGACAGCTTTTTGGTGGGCTTTTTCTCCCCATCATTTAAACATACTGAATGGTCTGTTCCTTTGGGTGCATTCACTCAGAGTGGCATTAGAGAATATTGAAAAATATGCATGCTGCCTCAAAGCAATCATGCTACAGAGCCAGATCCAAAGCCTGCTGAAATCAATAGGGATCTTGCCATTGACCTCAATGAATTTTGGATTATGCCCTTTAGTTCTTATCAGTCTAATAAAAGGCTAGTCATTTCAGACTCCCAGAATATAAGCTGATGAATACAGTGACTGCACTAAGATCATTAATGACCTTTACAGAAGGCTAGACTATAAAATGCAATAACATGCAAATTGTGCTTTCCTGCATGGTAATCACATTCAAATGTGGCAGAAAATTATGGGACATGATAAGTTTGCATGCCTATGAATATCAACTGCCAGAAGAATCAAAATTAGGAGAGATGGGATTGGTGGGATGTCAATAAAATAAATGCATTCATTGAGAGATTACACAGACTCTACAGTAGTAAAATGTTATGGCTGATACTTAAACCCACAAAATAAAAGGCGGTTTCTAGGAAGTTCTTTCTATAACAAATATATATATTGAAAAAGTTTTAATGAACCATGGCTGGAATACCTGTGCCCAGCAGCGATAACTTGAGGTTGCTTTTTGTTTACATGTGACTAAAGTAGGCTAAAAAGCTAGAGGCAAAGAAGTTGCTTTCCTCCATATCCATTCTGGACCCTCTCCAGTCTACGTCCTGCCCTGCCTACAGCCCTCCACTGAAATAGGTTTCACCAGAATCTCTAATGACCTCTGGCCAAAGCTCAGAACCTGTACTCCCTGACCTGTCAGCTACCTGTGGCACGATCATGCTTTTTTCCTTGAAATCTTGTTCTTCCATTATCCAACAAGTACTGTCACACTTTCCCCCTTGCTGGCCCTCACACTTGAGAGAAATTCCCTATAAACAGCTGCAAAGCTATCTCATTGTGCTCCTTCAGATTGCCCCTAGAAACTTTCCTTGTGCTGTGATACCTACAAAATACTTGACAACCAGTAGCAGCTGGTGTGCTGAGAACAAGGCCAATCGCACTGACCAGTTTTGTCTCATGATTTTCTTGTGTTCCCCACCTGTCCATTTGTATCCACCTCTGGTCTCATATGAAGATTAGAAGTTCTTTGGGACAAGGACCATCTTTTTGTTCTGTTTTTGTACTGCACCTAGCACAAAGGAGTCCTTGTCCATGATCATGACTTCTAGGTACTATCACAATACAAATAAAACTGCTAATATGAATCCTCTCAATTCATGGTTAAATGCAGAATACATTATTTAGATATTTACATAAAAACTTTCTCATCTGTAAATGGGTGTATATTCATTGCCGATCTGGAAAGGAAAGCGGGGAACGCAGCCTCTGAAAGGGTTTCACTTTTTTTCCCTTTAAACAAATGGAGATCTTTGGACAGTTGTGGTAGAACTTTATTTGGTTTTAGTTTTTTCTTTCCCTTCTGTGACATTTGATGTTCTTCTGCTTCATCTTAATATATGAGAAGTTGAAATATATGTCTTTGTTGCTGGTACGCTTCATGAAAGTTCTAAGCAGGGAGATCTATCAGAGCAGAGGTGCTATAGCAGCTAAAACAGAGATTTGCAAGATTACTCTATGTATTGAAAAAGAACTGCAAAGAGGGAATGCAAATTGGTCTTCCTCAGCAGTCCGTGGACAGAAATGCATAAGTGAGAAAAAACTGTATAGTATACATCAGACACCATGCATTACCTCTGAGTTGTGATTGGCTCAGACAATTCAATTTCCATAGAATAATTAAAAGATGAATACCCTAATGGGAGCATTCAGACATTTGAGAAGATAGTAAATGTTCTTTATCACTGCTTGTTAGAAGAATACTATTAATTAGGCTATAAAGTACTGTGCATTACCGAGATATAAATATGTTAATCAGTTGTCAAGGTGAAATGTTTTCATTCACATTTTATTCTGATGCAGCTGTTTACAAAGTAGTAAAAGTTCAGTCAAGGATAGCTTCAAAATAAAACATCTATTAAGCTTTGCAAAAGGTATTTGTTCTCTCTCTCTCTCTCTCTCTCTCTCTCTCTCTCTCTTTTTTAAGGCAAGTGCACCTGGGAATACCTGTATTTTAATAAATCAAAGTGCTGTTTGACTGAATGTTATTTCTAAAGCCTCTAAAACCAAATCCAACTTCAGTTATCAGATAATAACGTGTGGATACAGTGAACATTTTTATTCTGTAAAGATACTGAGTTGTTAAGCAGATTCATTTTGAAACAAGTTTTCTTGAGTGTGTGTGTGAATGCATGCGTGCATGGGTGTATACACACTGCTCCCTGTATCTGCAAAGATGCTCCAAGATTAAAAGAAAAAAGACACACACACACACTCTGAAGACTGCTGAAGGGGTGGCTGAAGCCTTACTGATTATAACGATTCTGATATGAATTAAACAGTATTCAAGTTTTCTAACTTTTGTTACATAAATATTCCAGAGATTAAGGGTCTGATTTAAGAAATATACTTAAACGTTTGTTTAAGTATAAGTGTGAGAATCATCCTGTGGACTAAGTGGCACTACCCAGGTGATTTACCTTTATATACATTTAAGTATCTTCCTCAATCTGGGCCTAAAGTGGCTAATCATAGGATACAAGGAAACTTGTAATATTAGCAGTCATGGGATAAGAAATAAGATCCTTTTGTAGATCAGTAACTGGTTAAAAGATAGGAAACAAAGGATAGGAATAAATGGTAGAGTTAAATAGTGGGTTACCCCAAGAATCTGTACTGGAACCAGTGCTGTTCAGTATAGTCATAAAAGTCTGGAAAAGTGAACACTGAGGTGGCAAACTTTACAGACAATGCAAAATTACTGAAGATAGTAATGTACAAAACTAAACTATGGAGAGTCACAAAGAGATCTCACAAACATGGGTGATTGGGCAACAAAATAGCAGATGATATTCAATGTTGGTAAGTGCAAAGTAATGCACGTAAACACAATCCCAACAATACATACAAAATAATAGGATCTAAATTAGCTGTTACCACATAGGAAAGAGATCTTGGAAGCATTGTGGATAGTTTTCTGAAAACATCTGTTCAATGATCAGTGACAGTCAAAAAAATTAACAATGTTAAGAACAATTAGGCAAGGAATAGATAATAAGACAGAAAGTGTTATAGTGCCACTACATAAATCCATTGTACACCCAGCCTTGAGTACTGTTTACAGTTTTGGTCTCCCCATTTAAAAAAAAATAAAAAAACCCAATAGAACTGGGAAAAGTGCAGAGAAAGGCAACAAAAATGATTAGGGGTATGCAACAGCTTCCATATGAGGAGAGATTAAAGATATTGGGACTGTTCAGTTTAAAAAAGAAACAAATAAGTGAGGATATCATAAGGGTCTATAAAATCATAAATGTTGTGGAAAAGTAAATAGGGAAGTGTTATTTACCTCTTTACTTAACACAAGAACTAGGGTTCATCCAATGCAATTAATTGGCAGCAAGTTTAAAACTAAGAGAAGGAAGCACTTCTTCACACAATGCACAGTCAGCCTGTGGAACACATTGCCAGGGAATGTTGCGAAGGCCAAAATTATACCTGGATTCAATGGCTATTAACCAAGATGGTCAGGGATGTAACCTTTTGATCTGGGTGTCCCTAAACCTCTGACTGCCAGAAGTTGGGACTGGACAACAGAGGATGGATGACCTGATAATTGTCCTTTCCTATTCATTCTCTCTGAAGCATCTGGCACTGGCCACTTTTAGAAGACAGCATAGTGGGCTAGATGAACCATTGGTCTAATCTAGTATGGCCACTCTTATGAAGTTACAAAGTGGAGTAACTACGTTATCCTATTCATTTCTAGCCCACAACATAACTTCTGATAAGGCTCTCAGATCCCATGATGAGAAGCATGGTATAAAAACTTAGATAGCTATAGAACCTGATTCTCCAGTGCCTTATGTGGTTGTTTACAGCTATGAAGAGTGGATGTGATATGTTACCAGATCAGAACAGTAGCATGCACAGGTGCAAATAACAGAAATACAAGATTATGGGGAATTATACTCACATTTACAAAGTTTGGTGGACTGTTTCCCATTTATAAAGGGACAGTCATGAATTTTAGTCCTTAAACTAAAGTTGAATTTTCTGTTTGTAAGTGTCTTCAAGTATATAAAGTTGTCAGGTTTTATTATTGTGTACCTCAGCTGTGAGTAATTTAAAAAACAAAGTATTTTGTTTTTAATTAATGTAAGTCTAGTACATAAAGCTTGCATTCATATGGGATTTACAAAAAAGACAGTTTTGTTTTTTTTATTTATATATTATTTTTATTTTGAAATGATTCCATTAAATAGATCAATAAGAAAATAATTTATTATTGTTAATAATACTGTGTGTTTGTCATGTTTTGCAATATCAGGACAACTTGTGCAGAATGCTGTGGGTGACTAATTATATATGAATCATGATATAGGTTTTAATTGTAGGTGTTTTCGGCTTTAAGTCCAAAATGTACTGTTTAGTCTCTCTGCACAAGTAGAATACCTCTGGTTTTATCCTGCATTTAAGGGCAATTGTATAAATTACAACTAGCCATAGTCAGAAAAATTATTAGCAAACATCATGGTAATTAACATAATAGAATTTCAAGTATACTGTTATAACAGAGTTACTAAAAAAACTGACATATTACAAACATGTTGATACAATATGACAGTTAGTGAGGTTCTCAGTGGTCCTGTCTACAAAGAACTGGTTGCAGAAGCATGGTGAGTGTCTCAGGGACCTGACTTACACAATTTTTGTTCTTGCTTTTCCTTTACTTCTAGAAAAATAATAATCATATTGTAAAGGAAACAATAGAAAAATTATAGAAAAAAATCACAAACATGTTAATTACCGGGTATGGAGGTCTAACAGGTAGTAAGCAGATAATATTCCCAGCAGACACTGTGGTGGATTATCAGAGCTGATGAGGATCTAGAGGAATTATAGGTACTCAGGTCCCCTGATGGTGATCATGTTTTTTATATCTTGGTTCCAATTAATGGTGTGCAGAGGACTCTAGTATTGGGGTCTGATGAGTCTTGTCTTAAATATAATTTAGAATTGAGTTTTCAGCCTTTATGTTCTACAGTTATGGAATAAACTTCCTGATCATATTCAGAAAACAAATCTGTTGCATTTTTAAAATTAAAATGAAAAGGCAGATGATTGATGTTGCTTTTAATTTTGTTGGAGTCATAAATCATCCTGTGACTTTCTGAGAAGGTTGCTGTGTTTTGTATTTATTATTAGGTCACAGAGCGT
Source organism: Mesoclemmys tuberculata (assembly GCA_007922155.1). Classification (NCBI taxonomy): domain Eukaryota; kingdom Metazoa; phylum Chordata; order Testudines; family Chelidae; genus Mesoclemmys; species Mesoclemmys tuberculata. The sequence goes on from ML675601.1 coordinate 47,135,089, forward strand.
CCTCTGTCTTGGTCTCTTCACTGCCATTCTCTCATTCAAACCATGATGTAACGACGCTGGCTTCATAGCCTCAATGAATTTTATACGGATAGTTTGAGCCTGATTCTCATTCCACTTAAACCAGCATGACTCCAGTGTAGGATCACCAGATGTCCTGATTTTATAGGGACAGTCCTGGTATTCGGGGCTTTTTCTTATATAGACGTCTATTACCCCCTCCCCCATCCTGATTTTACATACTTGTTATCTGTTCCCCTACTCTGACACTGTTCACTGACGCACATGAATAACAACGTCAGAATCAGACTCTTTGTCTTCCATGCTACACAATATTAATATTACTGGTTGGAGCCTCTGAGAAGAGAAAATGTGTGTGAGGACTGAAATAGAAGGAGAGACTCTTTCCTAAAGTGATTTTTACATTTTTCAGAATAAAGAATAGCATAAATCCCAGTTTTCTGAGAGTGCTGTCACAAAATGCCCTTGCCCAATTACTATTAAATCAGGAGGCTGTGTTCCAGCTATAATGGTTAAGTAATAAAATATCCTATTATTAAACATAAACTTTCAGCTCTTTATTTGTTAATGTTTTGGCACATAAATTATGCTTTCTTGCTCAGCAAAGTGAATATTCAGAGTTGTTAGTCAGAACAGACATGCACCAAGTAAACTTTCCCATAAGAATTATGTAAATGTACTGTTACAGTATCAGTTGTTTTTCAGTGCCCTTATCTATCCACAAGTCAAAGCGACCAACGATGCTGACCTGCATAGCTGTTTTATATTGTGTGTGCCCAGTCTTTAAAGACTTACTTTTAAACCATCAAATTTCTCTCATTTCTATTCTCAGACATAGTTAATCTCACACAGGAGCTCCATCAATGTCCATAGTCAGAAATTTAGGAATTGCCACACTAAATGAGACCAAAGGTCCACATAGTGTGTTGTCCTGACTGACAGTAGCCAGGGCAAGAAAAATCCCTATTACTGACAATTATAGAATAACCTGCATACTGGAGAAGTTTCTTCTGAATCCCATCAAATGTAGGAGTTAGTTTATGCTGTGAAGGATAAGGATTTTTACCCAATCAGGCAAAAAATCCTATCTATTATGGCCTGGTTGGTGCCATCATCCATATAAAGATTTAATCCTTCTTTGAATCCTACTAAGCTCTTAGCCTCTAAGATACTTTGAGACATTTAATTCCACAAGTTCAGTATGTTGCGTAAGGACAGAAAAAAAATCTTAATTTTCTGTCTTTCCATTTCACTAAATGACCCTTGTTCTTGAATTATGAAAACGGAAAAATAGGAGTTCCCAATTTACAGTCTGTATATTTCTTCTTCTTATTGTATATATCATTATCATGTCTCCTCTCTAAACTAAACTGTCCCACTCCTAATCTTTTCAGTCCCTCCTCAGATGAAAGTTTTGATAGAATCTGGGGTCTTCCGATTTAAGTCCTAATTTCAGTACTGAAACTTTGTTGCGGTTGACAAGCATGTGAAAATTCTCCTGTTGCTGATGCATCCCCCATGTCAATGGAGTTAGACTACTTTAAGGAAGGTGAGAATCAGGCTCAAACTATCATTCAACTCAAATACCCTATGAAACCAGCTTCATTACCTCATGGATATTTCAAACTTATTACTGGAAGTAATTTTTTCAATCAACATCCATAATGCCTCATAGCAGCATATTATGGTGGACAGACAATGATAGGCTTAAATCTGCCTCAAGCAAAAGATATGGATCTGATTCTACTTTGACTCCATATTAAAAAATTAAGGGGAGTCAAAGGACGTATTTTTCAAATTCTTCCTATTGGATACAATTACCCTGAACTATTTCCCTTTAAGTACATTATTTTCCTTTCAAGGGCCTTGATCTGGCAGTCAGATCTGACAGGGCTAAACTGTTTTGCCTGCATGGAGCCCCACAGACTACAATGTGACTCTCCATGGATGCGTGGATCCATCCCTATGCATCCAACTGCAGGACTTTTGCCTTAGATAATGTATATTATTCATCTCCAGTTGTGCAGCTTATACTTCTTCTCTACCCTCAACATCTTATGTCTAGAGGGAAAACATTTTTTCCTAAAGTTTCAAATGTCACTGAAGCTGGACTTGGACTTTTTTAATTTTGTGGAGGAGGGTTTCTAATAAAGCTAAGAATTAACATTATTTTGAAGTCTTTTCCATTAAATCTAGAATGGGAAAAGGATTGGAGAGTAAGGAGTATTGTAAGGAAGAATCGCAAATTAGTAGTGGTTATCGATAGAAGACTTCAAACTATATTTAGTTTAATAAATTATAAAGCATAAAGGGACCCTTGTGATCATCTAGTCTGACCTCTGGTATACCACACACCATAAGACCGTCCCTCCTCCCCTCCCCCAAATTAATTCCTGTTTGAACTAGAACATATAATTTCTATTAGCAATCTAACCAAATGAATGAGATTATTCCACATCTGTATAACACACTATCCTCTGAAGCATCTGGTTATGGCTGCTGTCAGAGACAGGGTACTGGTCGACATGGACTGCTGGTCTAATCCAGTATAGCAATTCCTGTGTTCTTAAAAAGACTTTTGTACTTGAAATTTTTAGAATTATGTTAAGGCCAGTGGTAACTCATTTAGTACAATGGAAGTTGAGGGTATTCAGCATCTTTGACAAGGTTGTACTTTTTTAGGAACTCTGTGGTAACTTTAGGTACCCGATTTAAAAAAAAAAAACTTGCCCAGAACATTGTTTTCCCTTGTATGACATAAGTAATCTTGACTGAAAATCAAATATTTGGCTTTGTATATGCCAAAAATAACTGCCAACTTCTACTATATATTTGCCTAGAATGTATGAGTTTTACACATACTACTATCTTTATGCTTATGCCTCATACAATTTAGCTTCTGTTTTCTTTCTTATGTTTTTGCCATAAATATCCAGGTTTCTGTTCCATTAAATAAACTGGCAATGACCAGCTTCTAAGGTGACCAGCTTCTTTTTACTTCTAAAATTAACTACCATGGTGTTTGTTCTTTCTTCTATATTTAACATAAATATAATTTTTGTTTTCTGCATATTTATTCTGAGTCAACATACCCTGCTCCTAGTCACTGAGCTGTCTTATTGTTGTTTCAATATTTTTTAAATTTAAGCAAAGGATGAGAGTGCTATTCACAAAACTGAAGTGGCTGAGATGCTCTTTTTGATTATTTTGATAATCTTTCTTTTTCCATTCAAACTTTCTGAAGTTTTTCTGTAGGCATGAAGTAAATAATGATTTTACTTAACGCTTTTTCAGCTTGATCATTTGACTCTCCTAGTGAAGCTTGACTGTGGGTACATTACTCAAGAAAAGTTATTTCAAGATTTTTATATAATGGCTGCACTTAAATAGCTTCCATTTGGAAAAGTTCCACCCATTTCAGAGAGAATCCTTGTACTGGGAATTACTTACAGAACATGTAATATCTCTCAAACCAGTAGAATTATGTGCACTCACTATAAAGACTGTAGCTCTTCTATTCCTCTGTTCAGTGCGTCCAACCCTGCTTCTATTTCCACTAAATCAAAGGACTTTTCACGCTCCATAAAAGCACAAAGTCTTCTTCAGCACCTGATTTACTGTCTCTAGATGACTCATGACTGGTAAATTACTTCTGAATCCCACTTGCTGTCATGACTTATTAATGTCCAGAAATAATTTTAATCTGTTCACTAGCAATTGTGTGAAGATCTTGGTGTAAAACACTAAAAATAAGCTTTTGGAAGGATGGTTCAGGGATAGCCAAACTGTGGTTCGTGAGCCACAAGTGGCTTTTTTTGCAGTTAAAGTGCAGTTCATGGAGCCCCCAACACCGCACCATTCTCCACCTACCAGACTGGGGTGAGGAACTCAGAGCTTCTGCCCTGTGGCAGGATGGTGGGGCTAGAGAATTCTGCCCAGGGGGGAGGAGGACCACGGGGGATTAGTAAATTTGGCCACCTGGTGTAGTTCTTGAGGTCCTTGATGTTTTGTTTCTTAACTGACATCCACCTCTGAATTTCTGCAACATCTGCCTATTTACACATTTTATAGTTGCATTTCTTTTCAGATAAATAGCAAGTTAAATAATGAATAGCAGAAGGCAAGCTTTTCAGGAATTTCCCAAACTCCAGTATGAATCGGAACAAACAATATGAGATTTGTTGACTGTGTGCAAACTATTGTGCTATTAATAAGGGCCACGTACTCCATTGCTTTCTTGTATAAAATGACCTTTGGAGTCAGTGATGATTATGCTTAGTTTTTTGCCTAAAGTTACATCACACAACTATTAGTATGTTGTGTGGGACCAGTATAAAAAACAAGTTAATATGGTATTTTGTGTACTATTATTATTTATTATTTGTATTGCTGTAACACCTTGAAGCCCCTGTTCTGGATGAGGACCTTATTGTGCTAGACACTGCAAATGCAAAACAAAAAGAGAGTCTGTGTCTCAAAGAACTGTCAATAAGTGCACTACTAAAAAGTTTCTACTGCTATTATCACAGTTAATATAATATCAGTAAGTATACTGCTATTCTTCCATTTTTAAAAAGGAAAAGAAAGAGAAAAGGTACACGTACATTCAGGGCAGGCTTTTTAACTGTGCTGCTTACAAGCTGACTGTTGTTCTTGTTTTAAAATGTACTATAACTTCGCACAGGGGTGTTTATCAACCAGTCAGTTTAAACAACTGAACACTGAACTCTGAAAGGCACTTATCCTCATTGTCAAAAATGCCTGAATTCTTTTAGCTCAGACCTTCAAAAAAATAAATTTCAGGAAAAGACCAGGCATGGGAAGCTTCATCCTGAATATTGAAAGTATTAGGAAATTAAGAAAGACTGGTAACAATGGGCTTATAATGAAAACACTGGGCAACATAAACTGTTGCTAGGGCTTCATCTGTAGAGCAATGCTAGTAAGCTATTGCTGTATCTTAGATGGAAAACATGTAGCAATCAGACTCATTTCCCTAATGCCATTTCTCCACTAGGCTCTTAGTAGCCTAGATGCAAGCATAAATATAACAAAATATGATTTTTTTCTCTTTTGTCTCACTTATGATTTTGATGAAAAAATTAGACCACTACAAATGGTGTAGTGAACAGAAGGGGTTAAAAGGGTATTATATTTTGATGAGCGGAAGCCTATTTCAGTCAATGAAAAACTCCCATTGACATCAGTGGACTTTGGATCAGTCTCTTAGTGTGGTATTTTCTGCAGTAACTAGAGTGCCATTTTAGCATCTTTTTTCATACCAGTAGAGATTTGTAGATGATATTCCTTTAAAGGTTAGCTCAATTAAAATGCAGTTCTAACTATTAATTTATTTTGAAAACACTGCATGCAGAATAAAGGTGGAAAGTTCAGATGCTTCTGTAAAGAACACTGTTATACTTCATATTCATTTTGTTTATTTATTTTAATTGCATGTCAGCCATAGCTTGATGCAAAATATGTTTAGCTTGGGTGGTATTAGATCATTTCTTTCCTATGTTAAAATGTTTTATATATTTTATTCATTTTTAAAAGATCAAGGGAAATATCGACATTAGAAAAACTAGCTACTCTTCTTATAGAGTGCATTTTTAAGGGTTCATAAACATAAATATTAGGATTGATAGATTTTTAACAAATGGTTAATCATAAACTACAGATCATTATAGAGACAAAGAGGTCAATAAGTTGCATCTAGCCATGACTTACTACCACCTACAATGCCTTCTATTTAGGTACTTATAAATAACAGTATACTACTCATGTCAATATCATGCTTATAACAGCTATTAATCATTTACCAACCATTCATAAATTAGTTATAAATGTAAATAATACAAAATGCCTGAAAAACAATTAATATTTATGGTTATGAAGGTAAGAGTGAAGATACTCCTTCATATTAGCTGTGTGTCACCAAACCTACTGTTGCTTACGGCTGCTAAAATTCATGCTTAATTCAGTAAGCACATTCTCTACGCATCCTTTTAATCTTCATTCCTTTATGAATTAAACACACATTGTAAACAAGTTCAGTGAACAGTCACAGCCTACTCATTTTTTCCTTCTGTTTAAATTGATAACCCAGACCCATAATGTGTACTAAACTATAATAATGGGCTAATTGAAAATAGATGATCCTTTTGGGAATTGGCAATAAGTTGTATAACATTAAAACCATCTTAGTAGAAAATTAGTTAGGAATAAAATTCTACAGAACCTAACCTTTGCATCTGTTAATAATTTATCCGGAAAAATTGTTCTGTTGTCAACATGGGGATCCTTAGACTAGAAACTAAACTCATAGGCCCGAACCTGCAATGAGTCTGCACACGCCCAGCCCCATTCATGTCACGGCAGCTTCACATGGGGTCTACCTTTGTGAGTCATCATGGATGTAGTGGTTTGTCTATTTGGATCCCTCTGTAGAAATGGGGCCCAAAGCACCACATTGTTTTGCAATAACGTATTAGATAGCTTATTCTGATTTTTTTTTCCTGGAATTTTCAGAACCCCATAACAAGGAAAAGAAATGCAGATTGTCAGTGACAATAAGTCCTAGTCTTCTCAGGCAAAACTCAGTAAAAGATGATTTGTTTGTTGTTGCAGAGTTATATTGCTTCCTCTTTTGTGGCCTAGGAAGGACTTTTTCCTCATTGCAAAATTGGCCCTATATGAGATAGGATTTTCACCCTCAGAACTCATAGGAGGTTTGGCTTAGGGTCAGGGATTCTTTGTTGATTAATTATTGAACTTTTCTGAGCAGGTGTACAATTTGAGTGAATTGAGGTAGCAGTGGGTACAGAGCTGCTATTGCAATCAACTTGTGACAGCTTGCTGGGGAGCCTGATTTGCATTCTAGGATGAGGGATGGGCTCAATGCCTAGAGATGAAAGTAGCACTTATCATCTCAGTCATCATCTGGCACAAGAGATCTAGGGACCACACTGGTCCTGTATCAGGCTTGCTTTTAATAAGAGGTGTAGCAACCTGCATGAGGCTGGGTCTATACTGACGGCAGCAAATTTGCCGCCTTCAGATCAATGTCTCTGGATCGACTGAGTGGTCTGTGTAGACCTGCTCAGTCGATCCAGAAATCCACATAGGAAAACTACCCCCATAAGTGGCACAGCGCAGCGTGGACAGCGCGCAAAACTGACGCAGCGAAGTCGACGGGAGATACGCAAGTTTTTTACGTTACTTGCATATCTCCCGTTGACTGCCGCCGAATCCGGAAGGTAAGAGTAGACCAGGCCTGAGACTTGGAGGAATGCACACAGGTTGCAGGAGGGAAGAGTTTGAAGGAGACATGAGGAAGTCCATCTGTGTGCACAGGGCAGTAATGCTACCTGCAATTGCAGAATCTCAGAAATAGTTCTTTTTAATAAAGAGCCAGGTTAGGTTTACCAGTATGGAGTCTTTACACGTTATTCAGCATGCATTGCATGAAAGAAGAGAGGATTAGGCTTCACTTTTGCAGCAATTTGCTAGGGAATCACATTGGACTTCTTTGTAAAGCTGTGGCCTTCTTTTACCTCTATTCCTCTCTGCAATGTCTTATTGATTGTGTTTGTCTAGCCCAGTATTTAATTTTGAGGAATAATTAGATTACTAGGTTATAATTTTTTTTTCATTTTTTAAAACATTTTATTAAACCTGTCTGTTTTTCCTTAAAAAGCAGTTTGAAATTATTTGTTAATAACCTGGCCCACTACCAAGGGTATATTGTTAGTTACTCTATTTCACCTAAAAAAATCCAAAAAAACCAAAACAAAACCCAAACCATTATTTAGTGAACTTTTATAGCAATTTTTATGAGGTCTCTAAAACCCTGGTGACACAATACAAAATTTGCAACAAAGTGTCTAATCTAGATTTTCAAGGTGTAGTAAAAAACTAGAGCATACCAATGTCAGAAAGAACAATAACTTTTTTAAAAAACGCGATGCCACTGCATCTAAAGGAGATATTGAGGTTGATTTTAGATTCTGTTCTCTCTTAGGCAAAATACCAGATGGCATGCTAAACAACAAGAAGAGAAATATGTACTCTGCATATGCTGGCTGCCAACGAAAGTGCATTCCTCTAGGTTACAGCAGGACCCACAATATCAGAAATGGATTTCAAGAATAACAGGAGGAGGAAAGGATTATATCTATCCTATAACCTCAATAAAACTGTTTTGTTGTAAAATAGTCTCCTAAGGCGGTGGTTTTCAAACTTTTTTCATTTTGTGGACCCCTAAACATTTTTGAATAGAGGTGTGGATCCTTTTGGAAATCTTAGACATAGTCTGCAGTCTCCCAGATGTCTGCGGATCACAGATTGAGAGCCGCTGTTTTAAGGGAGGTTATCAAAAGCATAAATGTCCCAAATCCCATTGAAAATTAGTGGAACTGGTGTTTATGCCTTTGCAAATATCCCCATAGGGCTGAGTTCTGTGAGATGTTAAGCATCCTGAACTCCCAATCAATGGAAGTTGTGGATGCTCATGACAAAGCCCACAATGGGATTTCCGGCATGCACCTGGCATCAAAAGGAATTTTAATTCTGATTTATTGTTACCTTGAGACAATGTTGTCTGAAATATTGTTTTTGCTTTTGTGCTGGTATATCTTCTACATTATCTATGGAGTCATCACTTGGGGTTTTAGTCCCTCAGCCTGCTACGACTTTGAGATGCCTTAACTTGATCAAAGTCATTTTCTTTGTTAGTTTTAATGGATATATCTTCTGTTTCTTTTTGTTTTGTTCTCATACGTCAACACAATATTAAAAGTTGAAACTTCAAAGGTAAAAAACTATCCTGACAGTGTCCTATTGAGAATCAGCATCATCAAGCCAATAATGACGCTAATGTAAAATGCCAAGTGCTGTTAGTCTCAAAGATGCATTGAACCTGGTACAGGCAGCGGGGAATAATGGCACATCTTCAAAAACTGACTAAGAAAAAATAAATGTGTTGCGTATGCAGATATATATAAACATAAATTCTATTGGGTGCAAAGAATGGCTTTTAAAATGTATTGGTGTGTGTTATGAGAATGTTCGTTCTCTGCTCCGGTCAATGACAAAGCCAGACAACAGGAGGAAGTATCACAGGTTTATTAGCACCTAGAGCTAGTGGGTGCAGCCAGCCCCTAGAGGCCGTTGATTAAGGTATTTATACAGAGGTACAAACAACTTTCAGAAGGAGGGTGGCAGGGCACATTTTCACATATAATTGGAGAAAAGTAGAAGCTGTCAGTTTACATGGGAATAACATGATACTATTCTCTACAAGCTTATCAGTGTATGAAGGTCAGGGCTGTTAACTTGCGACTGTTACAAGTTAGAATAGCTGAGGCTGCCGAAAGATGCCTGCAGGCAGTCAAAATAATTTCCTTGGGCTAAAAACACAGAAAATGGCCTTGCTTAAGTCAAGTTTCCCCTCACATGTGCCTGGTACCACACTTGGCATAATATCCTAGGCCTTGAATCAGGAGACTCTTTACTCACGTGCTAAAGATATTCTCAAGCCCATCCCTATTCAGCAAAGCATGTGCTTAAAGATGAGCTCCTGCATAAGAATTTTTCTGAATCAGGGCTGCGTGCAGGGGACCCAAGTTGTGGATACATGTCTCAATCTTAATATCTCCTTGTAGTAACACTTACTAAATTGTTAGAAATACTGCAGAGGGCTTCCGTAAAGAGTGTTTATTAATATAATGTCTTGGAATGTTAAATTATAAATAGAGAACTGGATTGGCATGTGCAATCTAAGCCAAGCAACATGCAGCACGTAGCTGCACTGTTCCAAGAGCAGGGCAAAAATCAGATTATGGTGCAGAGAGCCATATTCTCTTCTTTCCTTTCCCTTGCTCCATGATGAAGTGGAGCCAACGCTCCACTCAACTCCTGTCCCTTTCTGCCCACCCATATTGGGAGAGTAGCAACCCAGTTCCGGCTGATCTCATCCCAGAACAGCGTCTGGCAAGGGGAGTAGCCCAAGCAAGGGATTGTGGGGACTAGTTACATCCCCTGACTCCTCTGCTTGGCCACAAAGCTGAACTCACAATTAAATCTATAGGAGGTTTGCACTTTTACCAGAGAAAGCACTGACATTCTGTGGTTTAGTTTTTGTACAGAAATGCCTATGTATACATTAACAAAAGTACCATGTGGCTCCAGGTATTTGAAACTGCTCTGACTGCCACCCTTGTGCAAGCCTATTGATCTCAATGAGCAGGATCAGAGGCAATGTCCCTATGTCAAAGGCATTAATGCAGGAGATTAGTAGAAAATGTCTTGGCACTTACAGTATCAACCACAACAAATATTTGATAGGTGGAATCGTCTATGGATTTCAATACACCTATGCACCTTTAATGAAAAGGCCTGGCACTATCTCTTCGTTGGAATTTAAGGAGCAGCCCATAACAAATGTTTAAATTCGGTACTAGAGTAATTTATTGTGAAGATTTATTCTAGGAGTCTGGTAGGCCCTGTCCACACATACAGGAAGACGCACACTACCTCATTAAATTTGTGTCAGAATGGAATAAAGAAACCTGTTTCTTGAGAAATATCTGGGCTTTGCTGATTTACCGTGAACACTAACAGTCACATCAGTTGACTACTTGTTGCAACTTGTGTGAGAAAATTATTGATCCATCTTTTTGAGGGCTAGATCAACCTTCTAAGCCCTCCAAACCCTACATTCTTAAATCTTTAGGGCTTAATCCAAAAATAATTGCAGTTGATGATCTTTCCATCAACTTCAATAGATTTAAGATCAGGCCCTTAAACCTGAGAAACATCATTATTGTTGTCACAATGCTCTCACCTTACTGCACATTTTCTTTTCTCACAGCAAAATCTGCAGCTCCTCCCTGCCTGCCCCTCTGCTTTCTACTCTCTGGCATTGTGTTTTTCTGCTGTGTAAAGCCAGCCAACAACTGCATTTCTTTTTCTAAGCCAGGAGGCCAGCTACCCTTCAGGATTTTCTGCCTTCTTATCTATCCTCATTGACCCCATTCTCCAGTCAGTCTGTTTACTTCCCTTTCCAAAATGATGCCATCAAAAATCACTGAGCTCTAGGTCTGATATGATAGAAATATTGGTTAATACAGCTCTGATCTTTTCAGACCCTTGTAATTATCACTAGGTCTGTATAAAATGCCCCCTTGTTTCAGGGGCCACAGGATGGTCTAGATTATGTTTGTATGACTCTTCCAGACCAATGTGATCTTCCTTTCCCCTTTGTTTTCATTTGCATGAGGAAACAAATCTGTATGTTATGCAATAGACATAACGAATACACCATAGTTGTTCATGAAGAGTGTAAAACTTGCCTTCAAATGCAAGTTTGTCTCTTACATAAGATAGCTCCTTCATTACTTTATGAATATATGAAAGTTGTCAAGCTCCCTTGGCAGTTGTTCCAGGGATCACAAAATCGAGTGTTAATATTTCATCCATGTATCAAACATATCTCATGGAAAATTTCTGAGTAGAACTGGCATTCTTACTACATGTCTACCTCAAATGTGGTTCTGAAGGATTTAACTTTGTGTCCATTGTTCTTATTGCCCTGGAGATTTGTTCTTGTAAACTTCATGAAGTAGTACAAGGCACACACACAAATAATGCTAACAAAAAAATAATAGGGAAAAAACTCACATGACAAAGAAAATCACGGCCTTCTGAGGTTCTCTTGTAGTATGATAAGCTGTTCCAATGTTTGGTCTTCTAATAATAGTTGCTGTCAGGCAGACTGGTCTTCTGTTGTTTTACATTTTGAATACTTCACATAAGAAGCAGACGTTTCCTTGCTGGTTATAGACAGTCAGTACTGGTCATGGACTATGGGTGTCATCTAAAAAGAGTAGTGATTTGTATGTGTGTAGTGATATACTGTGCTTTCCCCATGCCTTTAAATATGCTCTGAGGATGGTTAATTGTGACACAAATTATTCAATCAAAAGTTTAATTTATTGGCAGCACTTTAGTAATTGCAGTTTGCTGCAGCTAGCAACTTGTAATTCTTCATTTTGTTAAAGGTATTGAACTGTAGCCTCCTTTACAAGTCTCTGAAAGAGACATCTCTCCCATGGCAATGATATTGATTTTGTATTTCCAGTGCAGTGATGTAAGGACTAGAGCTATGTTACCTGGGTAGAATGCTATTTCAGCCATTTATAAAATGAAGCACTTTACAAAATGTGTATGTCTCTAACAATGTCAAATCTTTCCAAGCTGAGCATGCTATGAGAACCCTGAAATATTTTGTATTCTAAAGAAAAATCTCCAACTGCAGTCAGAAAGGGTCTATCTACCAATGACAATCTACCACTCTTACGCAAGGTTTTAAGGGTATGTCTACACTGCAATGAAAAACCAGTGGCTGGCCCGTGTTAGTTGACTTGGGCTCTTGGGGCTCTGGATGCAGGGCTGTAAAATTGTGGTGTAGACATTCAGGGGATCCTCCCTTCTTCCAAGTTTCCAGAGCATGGGCTCCAGCCCAAACCTGGACCTTTACATTGCAGTTTTAGAGCCCCGCAGCCCGAGCCCTTCAAGTTCGAATCAGCTGACATGGGCTAGCCAAGGATGTTTAATTGTAGTTTAGATGTACCCTAAATCACTACAGTTTTGTATTTTCCACAAGCGTTATTTTCCTTCTTCTTTTTTAAAAAACAGGCATCAGAACAAAATGAAAATAAAAACCTCCAAACCACCATTTGTAAAATAAGTTTTACAGGCAAAACAGTCCATCTGGCCTAATACCAGATAGTAAAGAAACTCAGCCATGCCTTACAATATTTTGGAATGACATCGATGATTTTTGAGTAAATTGTATGTATTCAATTTTCATTTATTTTAAGAGCTTCAGTACAGTGGTTAATGTGGAAACATCATTGTGATGTGTTATAAATTCCTTTCAAAGCCAAATATCCTCATTCAATGTGGGAATGTATATCTAAATCCTCGTAGGTTCAAGGAATATGACAGAATTTGAATCCAATTCAGGAAAAAATTGTTATTAAAAGGTTTCTATGCTTATTTAAGAAGAATATATCTGGTGATTTTAGTGGTGGATTTTAGAATCTCCAAAGAGCTGAAGTTGAGATTCATATCTAAAATTTCAGATACATATATGTAAAGCTGGTCAGAAAAAAATGACTGAAAAGATTTCAGTTGGAAAATGCAATTTTGTCAGAACAGGAATGTTTTGCAGGAAAATGTTGATGTGGATTACATTTTTTTCAGAAAAATATTGAAATTAATTATTTTTAACTCTATCATTTCAATTTGATAGTATCAAAACATTTAATTTTGATTTTATATAATATAATGCTAATATTATATATATTATATATCATGTTGTTTCAACACTAGAAACACAAGTTTAATATTTCCAAATTGACATTTTTGGGACTTTCTGTCACATGAGAAATTTTAGCTTCACATTCTGATTTGGAACAAAATCATCAGAACTGCCAATAGAGGGGAAATTCCATTTTCTGACTAGCTAAACTTATTCAAAGCTTTTCTAAATTTATGTTTATACAACTTTCAGTGGTTCAAGGAATTATTTCCCATATACATTTACTTCCCACTACCAACAGGCTCGTCTATCCTCTATCCACTTTTATCCAAATAGTCCTCCTTTCCTTTAGAAATCCTGGCTTTTACCTGCCTGATTTGGGGGGAAGAGATGGAGGGTATTTGGGCCTATGTTTGATCATATCAACATGTTACTCAAACCCTTTTCAGCATCTTTGGGGTAATATTATATATCCTTATCTCCATTCCCTTTGTACGCTGGTGTGATCACTCTCTGCTAACCCAGTCTGTGAGCAGCTTGGTGAGCACATTCTCCTCTATCTATTCATGGGTTGGCCAGATGGTCATTCTTCCTGTTGACTTCTTTATAGGTTATCCAATAGGCTTCATACTTACTCTGTCACAGCCTGATAGATCGGGTTGCTCTCTCTCATCTTGTCTGGGGACATATGGATATAAAGGTTTTATTAGAAGCTAATGTTCAGTACAGGGTTTACAGTATAAGAGCAAGAGGCATCCGGGCAGGGGTACGGGCTATCGGTGGGTATAGGGTCATTGGGGGTCGGGGAGCAGAACCAGATCATAGCCCGAGGGGTCCCAGATGAGGTGGGGGGCGGGGGTTAGAGTGCAGGAGATATCATGGTGATGGGGGAAGGATTACGTGTCACAAAGGTCACAGGGGGTGCGGGAGGGGATGAGTACATAAGTTCGTGACAGCGAGGCATCCCCCATGGGGTCCGTGGGGCGGTGGAATGGTGTTTAAGTGTTCACAGAGTTCTACGTTGCAGCGCTCACTCCTCATGGAACTGCCTGTGGCCGGTGATGTGTTCCACGTAGATGTCCCGGGACCACCGGATGGAGTCCGACACCATGAGGTGTCGCATGAGGCGGGCGTAGCGCCAGCCGACGCCGCAGGCCCGCAGCACGGCCTCGTTGCGAGGGTCCCAGGCGCCCAGGGCCCCCACGATCAGGGCGTGGACCTGGACCTCGTAGCCCTTGGCTCTCAGGGTGTCCTCCAGGGGGGCGTATTTCTCCTCCTTCCTCGCCCGTGCCGCGTGGAAGGCCGGGGTCCGGTTCTCGAAGGGGACCGTGACGTCCACCATGGTGATCTTCTTGCGCTCCTCGTCGGTGATGACGAGGTCGGGCCTCAGCTGGCTGTTGGTGCCGGGGATGGCGGAGTTGACGGCGACCGTGCCCAGCCGGGCCGGGATGGCCTTCGCTAGCCGGTCCTGGACCGCGTTGTGCCGGAGCTGCCAGGCCCTGGAGTGGGGCTTGCAGCTGCAGAGGACGTGGGGCAGGGTCTCGAGGACGTACCCGCACCTCCTGCAGCGCTTGTCCGGGTTCCCGTGGTGGATGGCCCCGTTGAGCGGCAGGCAGTTGAGCCGGGCCCTGTGGATGAAGCGCCAGTCCGCGAAGCGGGTGTAGCTGCCCTCGGCCAGAAAGTGGTTGCTGGAGTCCCACTTGCAGGTTAGCTCGAAGACCTTCCCCTGGTCGGGTTTCCTCTTCAGGGTCTCCACGTAGAGGGCGTGGATGGCGTCCTTCAGGGTCCTCTCCAGCGTGCCCCGGGCACAGGGGGGGACGATGGTGCTGTCGGGGGCACTGATCCGCGGGACCAGCACCGACAGCTCCTGGCGCTCCTCGCACCATGTCCAGCGGCAGCCCAGGCGCTTGCCCAGACGCCGGGTGGCGATGCGGGCACGGGTCCAGAGGGAGGAGATGTCGCCCCTGTTGCGCTGGAACTCGCCGTCGAGGGAGCCGCTGAGGTAGGTGGCGACGTCCTCACCGGAGGGGGTCCTGGCAATCCGCTTCTGGACGGCCTCGTGCAGCGCGTTGGCCGCCACGGCCTTCACCGAGGCGTCCGGGCAGGTCAGCAGGCGGAAGGCCTGGGTGATCACCGCGATGTCGCGCAGGTCGCCCATGCGCGGCACGTTGGCGCCTCCCTGCTGGTGGCCGATGTAGGTCAGTTCGTTGCTGGCCTTCTGGGGGAGGAACAGCCAGCGCTTCACGAGCCGCCGGATGGTGCTGTCGGCCTTGTTGAGGGGCACCTTCGCCACGGCCGAGCCCCGCAGGACGAACGCGATGCGGGGGATGAGGAAGGAGTTGAGGGCGGCGATCTTTTGCCAGGGCGCCAGCAGGGAGATGTCGAGCTTGGCGGCGTCCCGCAGGATCTCCTGGATGGTGTCCTCGGGGGTCTGCCGGACGCGGAAGCCCGTCGGCGTGCCCAGGTGCTGGTACGCCTGGCTCTCCTCGAGGGTGGTCATGGTCTCGCCCTGGATGGCGAAGGAGCTTGCCTGGAGCGGGTCCTTCCTGCGGCCGTCGACGTGGAGGGACGCGCACTTTTTGGCATTGAAGCGCAGCCCTATCCAGTCGGCTGCTCGGCTGGTGGCGTCCAGCATGTCCTGGAGGTGTAGGGGGTCCTCCGCGATCAGGACCAGGTCGTCCGCGTAGGCCAGGATGTTGACCTTCTCCCCGTGAAGCTGGAAGCCCCTCGGGTCCTGGGCGACGGCTCGGATGAGCGGTTCCATGGCGAGGTTGAAAACGATGGGGCTGAGGGGGCAGCCTTGCTTCACCCCACTCCGGATCGCTACCTCCGCCGTCTTTTGATTGAATAATTTGTGGTTTGAACTGAGACAGACATTTGAAGCTGAGTCAGTTTAATTTAAATGATTCAGTTTTAATATAGTTCTAAAAATAAACTGAGATTAAGATCAATTATATCCTTAGTGGAATGATGTGAACTATAACTAGTCTATTGGGTAGATATTGAGGCCAGCAAGAACCTGCATGCATACGACAATATGCATGCTACTCAAAATCACCATAATGCTATAAGCTATGACCCCAGCTCTGTCTCGTCATGGCCTCAACACCAAGGCAGCTTGTGGTTCCTTTATGCAGTGCTCATGCTAAAGTATTCTTTTCTAGCCAGCTTTGGGATTTTATGACTCCTGTACTCTGCTGTGGCAAAGTATAAAGGTCACAGTGGGCACCAAAATTGAGCTCTGCGTCTCTTCTCTCAGAAGTAGGGTTGTGGGTGGGATGTTATTGTTTCAACTCTGTTACACATTTTTTTTATTGTTTAAACCATACTTTCTTTCTGTCAGGTGAGTTACTGTTGACTTACTTATATCTACTGTCCCACAGATGTGTACTGCATATCACTAAACACTTTCAGAGCAGAGTAGACCTTATACTGTAAGATTAAAAATATTGACAATCCAAACTGAGGAAATTTAAACATGTTTGGTGATTAAACAGATTCAGACTCCTCCACCTCTGTCCGAAAAGAATGCTAGCTAAGATGATCCCCCCAGGAAATTTTCTCATGAAGAGGTTGGTTTGAAAGACTTTAAGGCTTGAATTTCATTCTTGTTTGGGACATTTGATTGTTTTCTTATGAGATACAAAATGATTGGTAGTTCACACAAAACTGTTTTATTATAAAAAATAATGTGTCAAATAGTTAAAGAGTTCTGGTTGCTTTTGGTCAAATAAGCTTTTATATTCTGCCACTAAAATAAATGTTGTCAAGTCCTGAATAGTATTTTAAAAATGGTGTTATTTTCCTTCATCATCTTGGATTATATATATGTCCAGAAATATTTAAGGTTTTTTTGTCTGTCTGTAAAATTCATACTGTAACTAAAAGTGTTTTCCACTCAAAATGGCTCAGAAATATTTTCCTTTGAAAAAACAAATCCGGTCAGCCACATAATAAATGCTCATAGTAAAACAGCATTCAGCAGAGAGCTTGTATGCTTGCATTCAAATCTTTTATTTACTTTTTTTTTAAAATTGGTTGAAATCAAAGCTAAATGTTTTGATTAATCTGAAGCATTTTTCAGATTTTCAGTTCACAAGAATTGGGGAAAATTTGAATTTTTATCCCAATTTAAGACAGGAAAAAAATTCCAAAATCTCAAAATTTTTCACAAGACAGGAAAACTATTGCCAACTCAACTTTAATACTGACAGCTATACCCCTGGATTTGATTGCAAGAGTCCTGTTTAAGGCACTGTTAAAAAAATAAAATAAACACACATGGGCTAAGTATTTTACGTCCGTGATGATTAACTCTTCCTGTTTTCCTTGAGACATGATACCTATGAGCAGAAAGTTAAAGAAAAAAAATTTCACCTCAGTCCACGTCTTTTAGGGTTCTGGCACCAAATTCAGCCATTCGAGATCACTTCCAGTGTATGCAAACACATATAGGACACAATGTTAGGATAGTCCAGAAGCCATTAACAAAACATGCAAAAGCAAATGAAAATAAAACATCTCTATGAAAAGGCATCAGTTTATCTTTTTTTTTTTTCCCTCTGAAAGCTGAGTTCTTACTGCCATTCCAACAGGACACAGCACGTTAACTATCGTTGAGATTTTGGTGCCCGCTGAAAAACAGTTGCAGATAAAATGAGAAAAAGAGAGAAAAGTGCATGCTGAAATATAATTCTGAGTAATCAGACCTTATGCTTTTTTGACAGCAGACAACAGGATGATCCAATAGTTAGGGCACTGGCCTTGGGAGACCTGGGTTTATATTCTTTCTTTTGCCACAGACTTCCTGGGACCTTAGACAAGTTATTTAGTCTTTCTTTGCCTCTGTTCCCCGTCTGTAGCACTTCCCCTTCTGACTGTTGGATCTTGACCCATATGTCATACCCTTGCTCCCACAAATAAACTAACTGGCTCACTATCCTCTTTCAGAGTAGATGTTCAGATTACCATGAGGGAAGCCAGAAACATTGAACGAATTAATGTGCTATAGAAATGAATGGCTAAATTTGTTGTTAATCTTAGCTCCCACCTTCATTCTGTCAGATCTCCATGCCTCCCTCCTCCACTCCCAAACAATGTCTTAAGCACTGGGATCTTTCATCCTGACTCTGCTGGACTGTATCAGTTCTGCTTTGCCAGTTGAGTTGAAAACCTGAGGGACCTCTCAAGCACCCAATGTAAAATATACTCAATACAGTTTTAATTGTTGGACTAGTCAGCAGACATCAGGTAGATTTAGGTTCACATAATCTGTATTCTGTAGATAGTGACAGGAGAAAGGCATCGCTCCAGACATTGTAGTTTTCACCTTTCCAGTGCTGTAGCATTCTCCAACATAAATCAGAATAATTGTAAGTGAAGAAGCAGAGCAGTTGGAAGAAGAAAGAACCCAGATGGCAGCAGAAATATAATTCATTTTTCACATAAGGGTGAAAGAGGAGAATGTTAGGAGATATTTTGTGAGTAATTCCTTGAGAGGCATAAATACTTTGAGTGAAAACTATGTATTTTAAAGTCTAATTGGAGTTAAATATTCTTTAAAAGACAGCTTCTAGGAGGGCACACAGCTATATAACAAATTACCTAGTCAGACTTGGTTTAATTTATTGTAAATCAGCTCTGACTGAGCCAGAGTCTTTTGTCAGAAGGACTTAGCTTTCTGAGGTTTACAAGTGATGCCCCAGTAATCCAGGTGTATAGGAAAGCAGATTATTGTCTGTGTAACAACAGCAATCCTTCTGAAAGAACTTGCTGATCGAGTTCTTACTGCCATTCCAATAGGTAACCACCCTGGATATTGGTGCCAGATGGAAAACAGTTGTAAAGGAAATGAGAAAAAGAAAGGTGTGGTGGGAGGGAGGGGAATGAGAGAGATAATTACATGTGGAAATGTAATACAGAGCAATAGGATCTTATGCTCCTTCCAAGGCAGATAACAGGACCTAGAGAGCAATTATTATCCAGTGATTAAGGTACCAGCCAAAGACTTGAGAGACCAGGGTTCTAATAATTTCTCTGCCACAGACATCCTGTGACTTTGGACAGAAGTTGCGTAATCTCTCTTTGCTCAGTTCCCCATCTGTAAAATAGAGGTCGTAGCATTCCCTACTTCATGGGGATGTTGTGAGGATTAATGTGTTACAGATTCTGAAACTTCACCCACTATGGTGATGGGGCTTATATAAGTATAATAGATAGGTGTTTCTGAGAATATAGTTAAATCTCAGCTATGGTAATGGGCAGATCATGTACACATGTGGTTATGTTTTGACCCCATTTAAAGCAATGGGGATGACTGAGAGTAGAATGTGGCCAAAGTCAGAGAATGAACTTTTTCTATCACATAAATGTTGATGTTATCAAAAGCTACCTCAAGGACATAAACATATGATCCATATTCAAAAGTAAGCATATCAATCTGTGGTGGACATAAAGAACATACATATTGTTAATTATACTCATTTAATGATGAGAGTATGGTGTGCATTCCATTTATTACTGTAACATCTTTAGCTGTAAATATATATTCATTGTGTGCAAAAAGGATGGAGGACTGTAGATCAGCTATTGGCTAATTTTCCATGTGTGCCACCTAAATGGCATCTGTTGAATTTGTGCATGCACCCATTGTCCTCTCAACATCCACACTGGTAAGTGTAAGGCAGATAAATGTGTGTGCCTAAATGGCCATTTGTAAACACAACTATGAAATAGGTGCATGCACAAATATGTTTGCAATTTCAGTGAACATTTCTGAGAATTTGGCCTCCATAACCAAATGGAAAGCAAATTATAAATGTTTTCCTCATTAGAATAGTTTACAATTAAAGTAGCTTAATACATTGGTGCTAATTTAAATTTACAAAGAAGGAAGGGCTAAATATATGTTGGTGCAATATTGGCAGTAAATATCAATTCCCCAGAACAGTATTTGTTGTATTTACAGGTGTGTTTTAGAAATATACAAATGATTATTTGTTTTAGTTTGGAAGAAATGAATACAAGCCACATACAATGCTATATTTTTCTGTATGACCCCTTTGCATAAATTAATTCAACTTGATTGAAGTACATTGATTTCTGTCGCTTGTATTTGTATCTAATTGACTTCACAAACCCAGACAGTCAGCCCCAGAACATAGCGCCAACCGGGATGAATTAGTATTTTATTTCCTATAGGAAATCACCCACGTCCAGAAAAGTCATCCAAGAACAAGAAAGCAGAGAAAGAAACACACACCATCCTTCTTCCAAGAATTCAACATATTTGTACACATAGTCAAGAATTCATAGACAGCAATCATCAATGAACTCTGTGGTAACATACTACAAATAACTGTCTGGATTTTAATGGCAACAACTGTGGCTAACAAAAAAGCCTACCAAAGACTTGACTTTATTTAATGTTAAGAAAGACATTTTGGGAAATAGCTAAAAAATGTAGAAGAATTGTGGAAAGTAATGTAGAAAGGATGGAAACATTTTCTGTAATATGACACATTGGCAAACAGTAATCTGGACTCTTTTAGCACACAAAGTCTAGATTGTGGTTGGGACTAAGTGAAGGAGATTTTAAAAGTAATAATGACTCCCTTACACTTCTATATGGACTACTTAACTTTGGGTTCAGCTGTGAAAGAGTAGGTGGAGCTATGTTGCCTCTTACTTTCTCCTTGGAGAAGGGACAGGGAACAGTTGGTTGCCACAGTCGCTGGGAACTTGTGCTAGCCAGCATAACCCTGGTGCTAGCAATTTATCACTAATATAAGCCACAGAAAACTACACATGCCCCAAGGAGCAAAAGAGGAGTAGGGAAGAATTTTTGGTTCAGAAATTGTAGCTTCCTCTTGCTCTCCTGTATGGGCTTTTGGGCTCAGTTCCAGAAAGGGACTTAGGCACCTAGAAAATCACTGGAACAAAATGGTATCTATAATGCCTGAGTTAGGCACCTAGGTTCCCTATATAGTGAATAGGGATTGATAGGCCCCTAAGAACGAGATCCACAAAAGCCAGCTTGGTAGATGAAGAACCATTAAGCTAGCCAATGGGCATTGCCCAGGAGATGGGTATAGTCTAAGACCCATCTATCTCACAGGCATCTAAATCCAGGCTGCAGGGAGATGCCGATCTCTGCTTCCAATCCACAACTGGAAACCCCTCTCCTGACGTCAGGCCATTTGGCACCTAAGCAGTTTTTAGTGAAAGCGAATTAGAAGTCTGCCTAATTCCACACAAAACAGAAGGAGAAGGAGCAGGTAGTGGTGCCCACATTGAAGCTTTTAGCCCAGTGGTTAAAGCACTCACCTAGAATGTGAGATTGACCCTGGCTCAATTCCCTCCTCTGTCTGATGGGGAGAAAAGTTTTGAACAGGGGTCTGCCACTTCTCAGGAGAGTGATCTAACCACTGGTATAAAAGTTATTAGGTGAGGTTGTGGAGGGAAATTAAAATGGAGTCTCTCTGCCCTAGCTGGGGGAAAAAGATGGATTCTCTTTCCTCACTGATTTCTAGTCTGTGAGTATAGCAGTCAAGGTCTAAGATAGAAAGTGCTTTGCTAGCAGATGTTTAGACTTAGAATCTATTGCCATAACAAGATAGTTATGAGAGCTGGGCGCCAGTAGGTACAGAATGTGAAGGAAGACCTTGTAGTTTAGATAGAGGGGGGTGAAAAGTGTTGGGACAAGTGTTCTTAGATAAAGAGCCCTTTGCCTTACTTTTTGTCTTAGCCTTTGCCTTTGCCATGGAAACTGTGACGTGTAAGACCTGTTTGTGTAAGTTATATAAGCTTTAAGAAATGTATGCTGGGGGTCGCCCCGACCACCGGGCTACCTCCTTACGTAAGGATAATAAACTTTGACTTTGCTAACCTTTGTCTAGCTAATTTGGACCATCCGCTGGGCAACGGACGTGTAAGTTAGGACCCCTGAGTTTGGGTTCCTCGACAAGGTCCACCACTACCTGGATTTTGAATGTGGCTCTAGAGGCAAGCCCGCTAAAGGATTGAGCCCCTCAGGCAAGATAGGCTGGCAAACAACCATTTTCCTCAGTGGATTGTGCTGGGGTGTAGTTAGGAGATAGACATTTACAGCAAAAGTTTAAATGATAGGCACCCACATTGTTAGATGGCAGACGAGTGGGAGTTTGGGGATTGCAATGGTAACAGTAAAAAAATTAAGTAAATCAGAAGCAGGAAGCCTGCTAAACAACCAGTGGGGCCACTGGATGATCGAGATGCTAAAAAAGCACTCAAGGAAGATAAGGTTATTGCGGAGAAACTAAATTAATTTTTGCATTGGTCTTCACGTCTGAGGATGTGAGGTCGATTCCCAAATCTGGGCCATTCTTTTTAGGTACAAATCTGAGGAACTGCCCCAGACTGAGGTATCATTAGAGGAAGTTTTGGAACAAATTGATAAATTAACCAGTAATAAGTCACCAGGACCAGATTATATTGACCCAACAGTTCAGAAGGAACTTAAATGTGAAATTGCAGAATTATTAGCTTTGGTATGTAACCTATCATTTAATTCAGCCTCTGCACCAGATGACTGGAGGATAGCTAATGTGACACCAATTTTTTAAAAAGGCTCCAGAGGCGAATCTGGCAATTACTGGCTGGTCAGTATCAGTACCAAATTGGTTAAAATTACAAGTGACATTCCTCTTCTGCAATTTGGACTGGTGTGAAGCTCTGTCATCCCAATTCTTCACTCCTGGGCCACAATTTACTCTGCTTTGCTGTATGGACCACCCACTGCTGGGTCAGCCCACACCCAGCCTTCTACAGGTAACCTGTCCTGGCCCAGAGAAGGAAAACTTCTGGCCAGCAGCTCATGGGATAGACCCCCAGAAAACACCACCAGTCTCAGATGCACCCCCGGGAATTGCAGTTTTACAGGTTTCAGAGTTGTACAGTGCATCCTGCAAGCTCATTTTCATTTGTCCACCAATTTATCAAAGAAATTGATATACAAAAGCTCTGTCACTCTAACTGAAGTCTCTACACACACTCAATCTACGTGCACTGTCTTAGATAAAACAAACAAATAAGTTTATTGACGACAGCAAGATTTTAAGTAATCATGTCAGATTAATATGAATCAAGAGATTAGATCTTAATTCATTAAAAGAATAGATCGCATCCTAAACTAAATTCAGCACTTCAGTAGCTTTTCAGTACTTGATGTTAGTTTATCCATTGGCTGGCTGAAATAACCCCTGAAGCCAGACTTCCTCCCCTTCCATACCTGTGGACAGTTTCTCAGTATCCTTGATGTTGCATTGCAGATGGATTCCAAGGGAGAGACAAAGATGCCTCTCTCTTTTAACAAATTTCCTTGACACCCCATGGGGCCAGGTGATCGGCCATGACCTGCAATGGGCATCACTTCCCTCACTTGAGTCAAATGAGTGTCACCTTACGGTGCTCAGGCCAGTCTATTGTTCCTGTATGCATGTGTCTGCGAGGTATGAACTCTCAGCTTTGTGTTTGTTTGCATCTATTCAAGCCATGTGAGACACACATTTGGGGTATGACATAGCAGAGTTTCATATCTGAAAATATGTATGACATTGCAGGAAATGTATTATCATAACAACAATGTTCAGTATATTATAAGCATTCCAAAAACACCTTACATGACATACTTTGCATTAGACAATACACAGTTACACTGTAAGAGTGAACATGAATGATACACAAATCACACCATAAGAGTGCACATGGGATACAGCATGTCATACTGTAGTAAAGAACAGCATTATCAGACACATAGATGAGTATGATTTGCTGGGGAAGAGTCAACATGGTTATTGTAAAGGGAAATCATGCTTCAGTAATCTGCTAGAATTCTTTGAGGGGGATCAACAAGGTTGATCCAGTGGATATAGTGTACTTAGTTTTTCAGAAAGCCTTTGAAAAGGTCCCTCACTAAAGGCTCTCAAGCAAAGTAAGCAGTCATGGGATAAGAAGGAAGGTCCTCTCCTAGATTAGTAACTGATTTAAAGATAGGAAACAAAGGGTAGGAATAAGCAGTCAGTTTTCAGAATGGAGAGATGTAAATAGTAGTGTCCCCCAGGAGTCTGTACTGGGACCAATACTGTTCAATATATTCATAAATGATCTGGAAAAAAGGATAAGCAGTGAGGTGTCAAAATTTGCAGGTGATACAAAACTACTCAAGATAATTAAGTCCAAAGCAGACTGTGAAGAGTTACAAAGGGATCTCCCAAAACTGGGCAACTGGGCAACAAAATGGCAGATGAAATTCCATGTTGATAAATGCAAAGTATTGCACATTGGAAAACATAATCCCAACTATATATATAAAATAATGGGGTCCAAGTTAGTTGTTAACACTCAAGAAAGAGATTATGGAGTCACTGTGAATAGTTCTCTGAAAACAACCATTCAGTGTGCAGCAGCAGCCAAAAAAGCTAACAGAATGTTGGGAATGATTAGGAAAGGGATAGATAATACAACAGAAAATATTGTATTGTCTCTTTATAAATCCATGGTATGCCCACATCTTGAATACTGCATGCGGATCTGGTTGCCCCATCTCAGAAAAGATCACTGGAATTGGAAAAGGCACAAAAAAGGCAACTAACATGATTAGGGGTAGAAAAAAGCTTCCATATGAGGAGAGATTAATAAGACTGGAACTTTTCAGCCTGGAAAAGAGATGACTAAGGTCTCTTTATAGAGATCTATAAAATCATGACTGGTGTGGAGAAACTAAATAAGGAAGTGTTATTTACTCCTTCTCATAACACAAAATCTAGTGGTCACCAACTGGAATGAATAGGCAGCAGGTTTAAAATGAACAAAAGGAAGTATTTTTCACACCATGCACAATCAACCTGTGGAACTCCTGGCCAGAGGATGTTGTGAAGGCCAAGACCATAATGGGGTTCAAAAAAGAACTAGATACGTTCATGGAAGATAGGTCCATCAATGGGTATTAACCAGGATAGGCAGGGATTGCTATTTGCAGAGACTGGGAATGGGTGATGGGATGGATCACTTGATGATTACCTGTTCTGTTTATTCCCTCTGAAGCACTTGGCATTGGCCTCTGCCAAAAGACAGGATACTGGACTAAATGGACCATTGGTCTGACCCAGTACGGCCGTTCTTATACACAGAATTACCAGTTACACTTATAATTTTAATGCACATACACTATACATTCATCTCTGCCTAATTTGCAAGGTTTTATCCAGTTTCTGCTACTATAAATGTAATTTTATATGAAAATGACATTTAGTATATGGTAGCAGTGCCTGTATATAATCAGATGGCATTTATTGTACTTTATGAAGTAATATATGGTCTGAATTCTTATTTTACCAGATTTTGATTTTCTAAATAACGTCTCATAACCTATGCATGTGGTTTCATACCTGAAGCATGATTGTCCACATTGTGGAGTATTACTTTTTTCCAATTAATAAAACTTATTCTATTTAGAAGAGGCACTTTGATAGTGCATTGGACTGGGGCTCAGGGAACCTTATTTCTTTTCTGCGTCTATTACTAACCTCTTGTGTGGCCTTGAGCAAGTTGTTTTGTCTCACCATGCCTAATTTTACCTATCTGTACATGGAGATGATAAACTTATTTTCCTTTCAAAAGCCCTTTGAGATCGCTAAATGAAAAGCACTATATAAGCTCAGTATCAGAATTCTGTTCAGAGTCACAAATAGCAACATTGAAACATTAAAACCAAACCCTCTCAGATGCTATGAAAATTTAGATCCTGCTTCATGAATCAGGTCCATTATTAATTATTATTACTTTCTTCCCTGAATGGTTACATTTCACTATGAAGTTCTGACCATTAATTTGTTCCCATTGTAGAGATGGTGTATACCGTGTGTGTGGGGAGGAAAGGGGGATTGTTGTTTCTACTATTATTGGATGTACCAATTACAGTTACTCAAACCAATACGGGAATGAAGCTTCTGTTCACCAAGTAACCTTGTCAAATTTGTGTTAAATTGAGACAGATGTACAAGAAAAACACAATCTGATGTGCATATAATAATATTCTGTTCAGAGATACCTAAAAAAAAAAATGCTTCAGCATCTGCACTGGGTGTTTTCAAAATGAGTGAATAAATAGAAATGTATTTTAATTTAGCTAACCTTTAAAATATCCTCTGCAAATCTCCACAGGCAGGTGGGGAGTTGCTATGATGGCACCACATTTATTTTAGAAATACCAAATCTAATACTGTATGTTTGTAGTGATACTGAAGATTGGAAGTCACAATATCTTGACAATCTCTTTTTAAGTAATCAAGGATGTATTCATCCCTAAGCCCGTTTATCTCTAGTTACTCTGAACCCCACAGATGCTATGGAAGATTATAGATGTTAGGTCTCATTGGTCCAGCTTTAGTAGGAGAAGAGTAGGAGTCATTTTATGCATTTTTTAAATGAGCAGAGAGCTTAATATTGCAATTAGGCCCTTCGAACTGAAAATCTAGTTTGTAGACTTCAAATTTGACTGCCATAGTTGTAATCTGGTCAGTAAGGTCTGTCTGAATGCATGCCATGCTCCGCTTTTGTTGAGTTTAAAAAATGCTGCGATTTTTTTTCTTTTTCTTTCTTTTTGGAGTATTTTTGCATGTACAAGGATCGAGTTTAGATCCATAGTTGCTGATGAATGGAGTATTTACTCCTTTCTGTGCCCCAGTTTGGGACAGAAGTTAGAACGGTGAAATAAAGTGAGAGAGTGTTCTCAGCTGATATTTCCAAAATGGATTGAACAAGGACTACCTAAAAACACCCTAACTAGAAAATATATTTTATTAGATTTTCAGACTGGAAGTTAGTGATAGGTACGTCCACAAAATCTCCACAGTATAGTTTGGACTAGGATGAAAAAAACGTTGTTTTCCACAATGTTTCACTGCTGGGTAGCTACAGAGATCAATGCACTTGATTTTAGCTTGTACATTCATACCACGAAACTCGTTTAACATCATTAATAAGAACAGCCTGATATTAGCTCAAAGAGAAAAGCAATCACTTAAGCTCTTCCCATTTGGTTAGTTTTTCAGCACCAAATATTACCCTCCTGTGTAGATATTCATAGGGAGTAAGCTAGAGGGCTAAGACAGTCTGAGGGTTACATTTATAGTGTTTCCTTCAAATTTTTCTCTCAAAGGGAAAGGTTTTGTGGGCCTCAGAGCAGGTGGGAATATGTCTTCTGGACATCTGAAAGGAAAGGAACTCCAGTCTCCTCCATGCTTCCCCTCTGGCCCTTTTTTCCTGCTGACAATATACTCCCTCTAAAAGGAACAGAGTTGCAAATGTTGAGCCTCAGTTAATGCTGTGCCAAGCAACAATCCTTTAGGCACTGTTATCAGTGATATCTACTACCATGCCACAGATAATAGTACTTTCTTTGACCTGAATACTTACATCCACAGAGGGGCTTCTGGATTATTAGAAAAGAGTTGGAGGACAAAGACCTCTACCTCTGTCAAAGAGTAGGGAGGTAGCTTGCAAGCCTTAAAGGTGGTGAATGGTAGTACAGTTTTCCTGCCAGAGGAATGGGAAGTTAAAGACATCATGTGAAGGCGGTGGTATTCTGACAGATACCCCTATTCCATGGATTTGAAGGCAGGCTTCCCCTAACATTCCTTAATAGAGGAGATAGGCCTATTACAACCAAAATGCTCTCCCTGCTTAAAAAATAGAGTTTAACTGAAAATGAAATTGTTCATGGGGAAAATATTGTGTTATTTTTAATGTTTAATTTTCAATGGAAAATGACAAAACAAACTAAATAAACCTTTCATTTCAAATAGCATTTTGCGTTTCAGTTCCGTTTTTGAATACTGAAAAAATTTTGTTTTGTTTTGCTGGAGGGATGAGATATTTAGGGATATTTTTTTTCTTTTCACTTCCACTTTTACTTTTGGAAATGGTAATCAACTGAGCAAAAGTGTGTTGGGGTGATATTTTATTTCCCTTTTAACTTTTATATCATTGAACAAAACTGGAAGGAAAAATGTAAGGGGAAAAACGGTGTGGTGGTGGTCGTTGGGATTTGCTCATTTTTTACTTCTTTTAACTAGTGAAATGTGAAAAGTTAAAGTGCTTTTCTAACTTTTTAAACTTCAGAAAACCCAACCTTTTCCTACTGAAAAATGTGTTGGAAAATGCTGCTTTCGTTGTACCCAAAACGATGCAAATCCAAAATCATTTTTTGTTTTTTAATAACTAAAGAAATTATGATTAATATTTATTTACTGGGATTGAATAAAATTGCTCTTTTCCTCAATTATGTGTGACAAGAAGGCCAGGACCCAAGCCTCAGTGTCTAGTCATTGACATCTCCCATCTGAGGGACAATGCTTCTGGTCAGTTGCTGTTTCAGCAGTGTGGGAGCTTGATGGACTGGATGTGTTTTAATTTTTATAAATATCAAAAGTATTCACTTCACTCATTTGATTTTATCCTACCTGACTACATAGAGTTAAATCAAAGGTGGATATAAGGATGGAAAACAAAGAGGAAATAAAACAATGACAAAGATAAGGTACAGTACAGAGGATAACAGAGCCCTTGAGGAAACAATGAGGTAGCTTTTTATTGGAGAATACTCCCTGCCTGGTTCCAGATAGTTTACAAAGTTTATTCTTCCCAGACCTAACGCTAGGAACTTAGGGGATGGTAAACCGTTAAAGGACCTCATATCTAGAGGAGGAAGGGAGTTGAATGAGTTGCCAGGGACTGCCCAGGGAACGTCAGAGTTGATAGAGATGCTAGGAAACACAGAGAGAGTATGTTGCAAAGGGCTGTCTGCTTCTCTCAACAAAGGGTATGTCTATGGTGGTGAATTATCCAGATTGACTGAGTAGAAGTGAAGACCTGCTCAATCAATCCAGAAGTCAAGTACCTCAACAAAAAGCATAGGCCTGCATTGACGGGTACGCATTTCCTGTTGGTGCAGTGCAGTGAAGATGGCGAGCTAAACAAGTTAAGAAGTCAATGGGAGTTATGCAAGCTACTCTGTGTAGCTTGCTTAACACCCATTGACTGCTGCTGAATTTCACTGGCAGTATAGACCAGGCCCTAGAGATGGAGATAACTGGAACTTACTAAAGCTTGTACAGAAAAGTTAAAGTTTAGATAAGAAAAGAGAAACCCACAGGCCTTTTGTTTGTTTGTTTCTTTTATCTCTTTGCTGTGAATGAATAAATAATACTTTGTTCTGAAGAAGCTGTTTTTGAGAGACTTTAATCAGACATTGTCACAGACTCTCAGAAAAAAAGGTTTACTGGCTCCAAACACTGTAAAGCTAGCATGGTTGGTAAACAAGGTTTCTCCAGCCCAGACATCCAGTTCAAGATTAGCAGGACTGCATGATTCCACCCAGAGAGGAGTGCAGAAAGCAAAACTTGTCCCCAAATGTTGCACTTGAGAGGGATAAAAGGAGTTTAAAATGAAGCTTACTATGTTAACATGACACTTGATCTTTGTTTTCCCCCTCCATGCTATGTGCACTGAAGGAAGATCATTTGGTTGATAGAAATTAGAGCTCGAATAGACATTTTAAGCCAATCACTCGGTCTTCCAGCAACTGCAGGATAGACATTAGTGGTACTTTGTTGAGGGTTTTGTCCAGTCCTGTTTTAAATTGCTTGACACCTTTCAGCATTATTATGGTTCTAACACAGGATGCAATGCATAGCAGGAGATTTGCATCATTCCTTGGGGATTTTTCTGAAATCCAGCCTGAGAACTGTGATGATAAAGTAAGAAATTGGAACAAATGTGAGAAAAAAAATCCCCATTTATTTATAATTAACATGTAGATCCTTGTATAACATACACTTTACTGTAAATATTTTCCCATCTGCCTCTCACTGTGAAGATAATGTGGGGTTTTTTATTTTGTTTTTTGCTTTTTTCCCTAGCCATTTTCTTCCTCCTTCCCATCTGTAGTGAAATACTTCCCGGTACATTTCAGCCAGCGGTCTGCCAGAAGGGCATGCTTCTTCATGGATTCACTGATTTCTTTCCCCTCCCCTTTACATGTTATGCCATTTCTGTGGCATGACTGAGCTGAGCCTTGTTTAGACTTGGACCCAACTGGCTTGGCCCTCTCCATGTACTGTTAAACAGTGCTTGTCTTCCTAGCTCTGGTGCTTTTATGATGGTATGATATGGAAACTCACTTTCAAGTAACAAAACTGACAACATAAATTCAAAGCAGCAGGAGTGATTTATCACTTCATGATGACGCCAAAATATACAAATGATATTCCTCTGAATGGCCTTGTGCTATATCTGAAAATCTTCCTATATATATTATAATTTATTTATGGAATAATTGATGGATCTATGTAATATGAGAGTGTATGTGCTAAGGAGGCAATGCAACATTCAAAAATGACATTATATTTAATTTAACAGGCTGCTTTAGAGTTTCCCTGCCTTGTATGATAAATGACCTGATTTATATTTTGAAGAGGCTACACACAAGTATATGCAATTTTCATGAAAATTAATCAGAGGAATAAGTAGACCTGGCTGAATCATTACAAATGATTATCTGAATGAGGTACAATTATTAATTCATTAGATAATTTATGTAGTGTCATAAATGTTCATGGCACTTAGATAAATAAAAGACAAGAGGCCTACCCCCAAGAGTTTATAATCTTTGGGCCAGATCCTACAGCACTCTTACTTGCGTGAGTCATCCTTACTTAAGTAGTTCCACAGATATTAATGGAACTCCTGTAGTTAGTAAGAGAGACACAGAGTAAGGGCTTGCAGGATCATGACCTAAATTAAGATATAACTTGACAAGTGATGAACACAGACACTGGTGAGGGGAAATGAAAACATTAAAGATTATGGTAATAGCAATAAGATCATGTAGTAGCTTTAGCTGGGGATGATCACATAAGAGATTCCCAAAATATTTCCTGTTAATAAAAATTTCAGTCACCCAGTCAGGAAAAATAAACTCTAAAATGTGACTTAGTGGACCAGTCGTGTACCCAGAATACACAAAGCAGTAGTTGCAATGATTATATCATAAGCAGAACTAATTGAAATTTGGAATTTTCAATTACTGAGAAATGTTGACATTTTAAAAATTGGTTGGATTGCAATTCGAAACAAATTTTTAGTTTCAAAATTTTGTGTGAAGCAGAAATTCCATGAAATGTTTGTTTCAGAAACGCCTAGACATGGTGTTTCCAAAATCATACGTTCCACAGGGCTCTAGTAGAATCATCTGAATGATCCCTGCAGGACCCCACTTAACATGCCCTTCTGTGGTTGTCTTTCCCACTTCATTGAGTAACGAGTCTGATCTGTCCTTGGTCTTCCTTTTACCTCTAATGTATTTGTAAAATGTTTCCTTGTTTCTCTTTATGTCTCTAGCTAGTTTAATCTCATTTTGTGTTTTGGCCTTCCTAATTTTGTCCCTACACACTTGTATTGCTTTTTTTCTATTCATCCCTCATAATTTCACCTAATTTCTACTTTTTCTGTGACTCTCTTTTTGAGTTTCAAATAGTTGATGATCCTGGATAAACCAAGGTGGTGGCCTATCAGACTTCCTATCCTTCCACCAGGATAGTTTTTATGGTGACCTTAATAATGTCTTTTTTAAAAACTGCCAACTCTCCTGAACTCTTTTTTCCCTTACACTTGTTTCCCACAGGATCGTACCTATCAATTCTCAGAGTTTGCTAAAGTCTAACTTCTTGAAGTCCACTGTCTTTATTGTGCTGTTTTCCCTGATACCATTCCTTAGAATCATGAACTTTTATCATTTCATAATCACTTTCATGCAAGTTGCTTTCCACCTTCAAATTCTTGACCAGTTCCTCCCTATTTGTCAGACTCACATCTAGAACAATCTCTCCCTAGTTGCTTTCTAGAACAACCTCTCCCTAGTTGCTATTTATTTCAGTAATAAAAAGTTATCTCCAATGCATTATAAAATCATCACTCCCATGATATCTAGCATGGATGATCTAGTAGAAAAATGGGTATTTTCATTTCATAGTGAAAAAATTCTTTGTTTCAATCTTTTTTTTAATGTCTAGTGTTGTTGGTTTTTTAGAAAAGTGATGGTTTGGTACTAACATGTTTGATCCTAAATTTAAATCAGTGAAAAAATTGCTTGTGTAATGTAGATTTTATGAAACAAGACTAAATTATAGGATTGTTCAAATGATGGACATGACAAAATGTATCTTTAATATGCAGGTTCTCACACAATGCAGAAAAAGGCCCAAAGAAAATTGTCCCACTGTGAACAAAGTAAATTTGGGTAATTTTAGAAAAATAGTGACATAACATTTATATAACATTTATAATTGAAATTTAACAATTTCTTTATTATTTGCACATTGCCTTCAGAAAGACGAAATTGTCACGGAACCAGATACTGCTTGTATCTACTTTTTCTATTCTAGTGGATCAATAGAAATGCAGTCAACTCACACTTTTAGAAGAATCTAAAAACTTTGACAATAACTGTGTTAAGAAATAGTAATTTGGCTATATAATCAAATTGTAATGTGTTCAGTAAGCAGATGTGCACAGATAAAGGAACAACTACATTTGGGTTTTGTGCCAATTGCTCTTTCATTTGTTTGCTTGTTTTTGAGGACTCCCTGTGATTTTTTTTCTAATTTACTTTCTGGAGTTAACATACTTCATGGCTTTGAAGATACCCCTTCCGGCCAACAGATGGCACGTTGCATCATTTTCATTATTATATGGGTTTCAAACAAGATAGCCAAGTGTTCAATTGATATCTGCCATAAAACCAATATTGCAGCATTTTGGGCCCCCATCTTGCAAACACTTAAGCATGTGCATAAATTTATATATCAGTTCCAATAATTCTCATTTTCCATAAAGAATAGGAGGCTAAAATTATCCCTCATATAACCAGCTGTGCTACCTATGTTGATAACGCCATAACATGAGATTGTTAGGAGATAATTATAGAGAGGGAGTTGAGTTCTGAGATTTACTACAGAACTGTTCTTTATGCTCTTGTCTGCATATTTATATAATAATTGTTTAATTCATGATGATATAACATGTCTGAAAGTATCTTATTTTAAACGGAGACTTTGTGATTAATGTACGTCACTAGTGAATGAAGTGACTGTGTAGTACTGCAGTGCAAGTGGTCAACGTGATCTTTTTCAGATCTCTGTCACTTCTCTTTGGTCACTTGATTCTGGAGAAGAAAAGCCCATGACAAAGAGTGGTAAATTTTTAAAAGGCAAAGTTTTAAACATTAATTGTGGAGAAGATATTACTTTAAATAGTTTGAAATATATACAGACTATTCATTTAGGGTCAGCTTTGTACATGTGTCAAATGTGGATTGTATAATCAATAGTTGTGCCAGGATATTAAAGGAATTAAATTCCACTTTAACTGCAAATGCAACTCATCTTTAACTGGAGTCATGACTGATGCCTCTGTAATTTGAAACTAGCAATTAAATCTGCCAAAGGCCTCTCTCTTGGGCCACAGTTCCACCCAAAGGAGCTGAAGAAATGACTAAACCATCCACACATTAACCCAATACTGTGTTTGGGATTCTATTCCTGGGTGTTATTCAGGGTACTGTCTAAGTCAAATCCTTCATTCTGCCTGCTTATGGACATTCAGGAGTTTTGCCTACAGCATGAACTGGAGAGAACACATAAGTTCTAAAGATAGCAAGGTGCTGTTAAAATCTTAAGAATCCTAATAATCATTAGGACTTCAGACCTAATTCTCCATTTCAAGAGCTACCTCTTTAAATAAATTAATAGTGGAGCAAAATGAGTATATATGAAAAAACAATGACAGATTTTAATGAACTGCAGAATAGTGAATAATATGCAAGGGAAGGACACACTGGGCCTTGTAGCAATGTGTTAATGGCACATGGGCTCATGCTACTTAATTTTCCCTCATTGCGAGGGACACTGAACCTTACAACCCCAAATATGCCTGAGTCCTACAATTTTTAGTACAAATTATTGACATCAGAAATTTTGGGTTCAGAGATCATTATTTAGTTACAATTAATGAATTGTTAGGCCATTAGTCAGAAGTCTATCTCTTTATAATAACTGCTTGATCACCAATCTCCTTTTTTATGGGAGTTTATAGAGAATATTGTGCCAGAAAGTTGAAAAGGAAGCATGGTTCAGGGGTTAGCCACCAGCCTAAGACTTGGGAGACCCGGATTGAATTTTCTGCTCCACCACAGATTTTCTGAATGACCTAGGCAAATTATTTAGGCTCTCTATGCCTTAATTCCCATGGATAGAATAGGACTAATTGTATTTCCCTACCTCAGAGGGATGTTGTGATCATAAATGCATTAATGATAGTGAGGTACTCAGCTATTATGGTGATAGGGACAATATAAGTACTAAAGATAGATAGACAAAAGTATCCTAGCGAATGCTAGAATGCTCACATTTCATTGACCCTGGTCAATTTATTTTTAGTAGATAATATGGCACAGAAACTTCATCTCCTTCACTTATTGATTGATTGAGATGATATGGACGGTGTAGTGCCTCCAATATGTTTGATATCTCTGTGGGTTAGGCTGCTAAATTATTTACTATTCCCCCAATCTTTGTGTCATCTGCAAACTTAATCTGTACTTTTCCTCCCTGAGGGACATGGGGTAGGGTGTGAAGTGTACATATGTGAGATCTGAGTTTATTTGCATACATTATGGTACACTATAAGTGACGATAGTTTTTAAAACAATATAAACATGTTTCCAGAGCACTGGATGGGTACAATGTTTTTTTTAAAAAAGGAAAAACTAAATTTAAAAATGTATGATAAGAAATTAATTTCACAGTATTTAAAACTTCTTGCACTATTTATTTTCCATTCCTCATTTTCATTTTTTTGTCTCAGTTTTGGCCTGAGCAGGTTCCTTTACACAGATTCCTCCTAAACTCTATATTAATAGGCCAATCCCATTAGCAACCACCAGCAGTTACTTTCGAGAACTCATGGAGGGCAACTAAGGCCTCAGAGGACTGGTGAAGGAAAAATTAAATACCCATCTTTTAAAATGAGGAAGAAAGAGGACCCAAGAAATTAGAGACTAGTCAGCCTAACTTCAACACCTAAAAACAAACTGGAACAAATTATTAATCAATTTGTGAGCACCTAGAATAAAATAGAGTTATAAGGAATAGCCAGCAGGGATTCATCAAGAATAAAACGTGCCTAACCAACCTAATTTACTTCTTTCACAGGGTTACTGGCCCATGGATAGGGATAGGAAGGAATAATGGAGAGTGGGAAGCAGTAAACATGAGATATCTTGATTTTAATAAGGCTTTTGACACAGTCCCACATGAGATTCTCATAGGCAAATTAGGGAAATGTGGTCACAATGAAAATTTCTGTAAGATGGCTACACTTTATAATACTGTACTCAGAGTAGTTATCCATGGTTTATTGTCAGAGTGGG
This sequence comes from Mesoclemmys tuberculata, assembly GCA_007922155.1. Classification (NCBI taxonomy): domain Eukaryota; kingdom Metazoa; phylum Chordata; order Testudines; family Chelidae; genus Mesoclemmys; species Mesoclemmys tuberculata. The sequence continues at coordinate 47,170,959 of ML675601.1, forward strand.
AGGGTGTATCTACTGGGGATCCACAAGAGTCAGTTCTGGATCCAGTACAATTCAATACTTTAGTTAATGACTTGCATAATGGAGGGGACAGTATGCTTATAAAATTTGCAGTTGACTAGAAAGGATTGCCGACACTTTGGAGGACAACTTTAGAATTCAAAACAACCGTTACAACTTAGAGAATTGGCCTGAAATCAGCAAGATGAAATCCAATAAAGACAAGTGCTAAGTACTAAACTTAGGAAGGAAAAATCCAATGCAGATCTACAAAATGAAGAAGACTGGCTAGGCAGTAGCACCATAGAAAAGGATCTGTGTTCTATAGTGGTTCACAAATGGAATAAGAATCAACAAGATGATGCAGTTGAGAAAAAGACTAATATTCCGGGATGTAGATTCTGGGAGTGTCACATGTAAGTCAGGTGTAGTAATTGTTCCACTTCATTCAGCACTTATGAGGCATCAGCTGGAGTGCTGTATCCAGTTCTGGGTGCCACACATTAGGAAAGATGTGGATAAACAGCAAAGACTCAGAGGAGAAGAATAAAAAAGATAAAAAGCTTTAGGAAACCTGACATACGAGAAGATTTAAAAAGTAGGCATGTTTAGTCATCAGAAAAAAAAAAGACTGGGAGGTGGTGGATTGTACAGGCACCTGTCAGGGATGGTATACGGGCTGGGCTGGATGACCTCTTGAGGTTCTTTCCAGCCCTACATTTCTATGATTCTGTCATTCTGTGTAAGATTGGAGGCTAACTTATTTCTCCAACAAAGATCCTTGCCAATATTGAATGTCTAGATTAATGTACATATTAGTCACCATTTCTATTTTGGTTTATTTCCAATATTTTTTTAAAGTATGTGTGTCTATTTCCACATACCAAAGCTTTAAAAATAAGCAGGTGCCACGTTCACAGCTGTAGAGAAAATCAAATCACTGAGGGAAACATGCCTCTGTTCTCTCAAGTGCCTTCAAGAGTATAAGCTCAGGGCCAACTTCTGATCCCATGAGCAAAGTGTAAGTAAAAGGACTTTGGTGACAGGAACTATGTGACTCTTTTTGTCCTCTAGGCTGCTGGGGTACCCAGGCCATACCTACTTCTTAATACTGAGTTTGAGGCAGAGGGATTGACACAAACTGCTGCATGGGTTTTTAAGGAAGTGAATTTGTGTTGTGTGTAGAGCCACTGATCACTCTTCTTCCAGATCCCAGTGCTCTGCTTCACCAACCTCTGTGCCACAAGGGATGCAGAGCTCTCCATGGTCTGCTTCCTCTCCCTCTGAACAGCAGAAATGCAGCAGTTGTGCTGTGTTGTGGAAACTGAGGACTCTCACGGGATGGGCAAGATTCCCCCTTGCAAATAAACTGACTCACCCTTAACTGATTTGGCAGCTTTAAATCTAGGTAAGTACTTATTCATTCTATTGAAGGACAAGCTGATTCTGTCTTCCTATGATAACACTACAGATGTGGTAATGATATATGAAACAAACATCTCCCGTGTGACTTCCATGGGGGGCAGAAATATACATTCCATATGTAACATATAAAACTTCTCCACACCTCCTTTGTTATGTATCATTCTCATCAAAGTGCACAATTCGCCTGGAGTTTGCCATTCCATTTTAGGGTTGTTTGTGCATTTGTGACTTCACAAATGCTCCCATGGTGCCCATAGCAATGATATTAGGATGCTGCAGTGTAAATAATTTGCTAGCATGGGGAAGAAACTCTGTGAAAGATGTAGGTAGTGATAGGGAAACTGCAGAGTTGAGTCTCCTTAGCATGGAGTGGCAGAACAGAATGGAACAAAATCGTCAAAATGCCACTCCAACCCTTCAAGTCCCATGATTGCAGCATTAGTAATGTTACAAAAATATGGAATGCATCTGAGATCTCATCCTCACAGAGTTCATGCTTTTAAAAAATAAGAGGGCTTGGAGGAAAAGACACAGTTCTTTTGAAATCCCAAATAATTTGAGTAGTATTAGTCTCCCACATGGAATTCTGAAAAGAAAATGAAGCCAAATATCACAAAATGGAGTGGAATTCCAACAGCTATGGTTTCAATTCTAACATATTTTAGAGGAGTCAACAGCCAGAAAATGCCCTGATATGGAAACTGATATAGAGTGGAAACAGTTGATCTCAGATTTGTCCAGAATCCAGGATGGATTGTCTTTATTTCCCCATCAGTGGCGAAGATATGGGGACCAGATGTCTCAGTTTGATTGCTCAAGGTCCAATTTTTAATGGACTGGCCCAGAGTCCAATGATTTCTATTAGGATGCAGAAACATTCTACCGTTATCTTGCCACCAATTCACGCTCGCTACAAAAATTGATGTTTCACAGACCTTGCTCCACCTCCCCTGTATGTTGCATCTATAGTAGATGATCATATTCCCATCAGCACAAGGGGAAAGTACAACCTGGCAGTTGCAAAACATGTTCAGATGTGAATGCTTAATGTCTCTTGGCAATGTTGGTATTCAAGAGGAAGCCAAATGCTGGTGTAGCCAAGGATACATTCAATGAGATCTCTATCTGCAGGCAATTTAAATTAGACAGGAGGAACTGGCATGGTCCTTGTTCGTTTTCCTCTACTGCTTTGTGCAGTTCTATTTAACACTCTTCAGCCATCCCTTCTCTATGTTTAGCTTAGTTTCCTCCTCTTTTCAGCCTCCATCTCTTACTTTACCACCAGATGAAGAGGTTGGTTTCTTCATAAAGTTTTACTCAGAGGATAAAGGTTCTATAAAAGGGGTGACTTATTTTTTGTCAGTTAGACTTAGAAATCGCTTTCTTCCTTGGACATTTGTGTTTCTAATAAGAATTGCTGCTTGGCTCTGTGTGGTAGGGTGTCACTAATGGAGTTGTTTGCATTTTGGGGGGAGTCTGGAGATAACATGAGAATGAGATCAAACAGTTATCAATTTGTTCTTGTTGTGCTGCTTTAAAAATTATAAGTTCAAATTCCCTGCTGAGCTTTGCTTGGCATAACAAAGAGTTGGGTCAATGGCTTGTCAGGGAGCCTGGAATAGCACCCTGATTTTCAGTGTAGATCAGTGATCAGCCTATGCTGCACCCCAATGGTTGATATGCCAGCTGAGGCTAGCCGGAACCTAGCATGCTCCCAGGCCTCCACACTGGTCTGGGAGGGGGGAATAATACAGGAAGCAGCTATGCAGGCTCTGTGTCAGCAGAAAACTTCCCTAAGCTGGGAGAATTGTCCTCTGGCCAGTAGCACAGAGGGGATGGAACACAAAAGGCAAGCTGGGCCATGTACTCTGAGTTTCTGTTCTCTAGTTCTTCTTATAGCTCCACGTTCACAATGGTGTCTGGCTTTCCTGTTTATCACAGGTTCAAAGTTTTACAGTATACACTTGTAGCCATACCACCGGAGTCTGTGAACGTGTCAGTTCCCAGCAGCTATATGGGGTTGAGCTGGAGGAACACTTGGATGAGTGACCCATGGAAAAACACAGGCTGCTGCATTAAGTGGTGTTAATCAGTAGATTACCCTCTTGCCTTTTGATTTATGCTGAACCAGTGCAACGCATTAGAGATTATTGTGCTGCTGGAGGTGCTAGCTTTTGGCCAGATGCCCAGTCTACTTACGATCATTAAAGATCCCATGGCACAGCTTTTTACTAGATCTGAGATGATGATTCCAGTGTCTTGAATAAATGGCAATTAATTACAACTTATCTACCGGCTACCTAAAATTTCCTCCGCAGTTTCAGCAGGATCCAGTAGTCTTTGGTCCCCGCGCTGAACTGTTATGAATTACTGATTTATGTGGTTAAATAATTCCACATTGCACCCAAGAGATGGCAGCATTTCAGGAAAGAGATCCTTGTGTGCTGTATTTATACTGTACAGTTGAATTGTATGAAATAGTTTATATTTATGATCAGTGCAAAATACAGCATATTTGTTTAAAACATCTTTTTGAAATTTTATCTACAAGTTATAAGTAAGATATTGATACAATATTGTGATACTGGTAAACCAAGTGTAAGCTCTGTGCAAAAGGTCTCCTCTTATCAGTTTGAATTCTGGAAGAAGGAAATAAAGAGAGTGGATAAGAAAATGTTTCATCTCTTTTGCTGTTTGGATTCTCACAGGGCTGGAGCTACAAAACAGAAGGAGAGATCTTGAGAGTCAACATGGATTAGCACTAAAACACATTGAGTGCAGACAGATTGCTACAACTGTGTCATCTTTTGGAACCATAAACTGTAACTTATTTGTGTTTATATGTTTGCTTGCTTTAACATGTAAATAACTCTCTGCTGTATGATTGAGATACAGCCATGTATATCACTGATGTTGCCACTGTTGGATGATAGCAACAAATGTTGTACAAAGTGCATCATGTAAGGTGTCAGTGGAAAAGTTGTGATTTGCCGTGTATAATTTTCCTATTTGTCTGCATGTATCATCATTGTAGCTAAAGCTATGATTATTGACTATGTACTGGAATCCTACATATGTGCTATATTCCTGGGTAACACCCAAGGTAATTTACATTCAGTATGGCCAGCACATTGTGAATGGACCATTCAAGTTGATGGCCCATTAAAGAACACTTAGCTCTCTCAATGGGTCACAGAAGAAGCTTATCCTTGCCCGGTGAGCATTCCTGTGGACACCTTAGTCGGAATATGGATAATGTCTGCTCCTACAAGTCATCAAAGAATGTCACTTGCCCATGTGACCCTGGATTCCATATTGTGTCTGTAATTTTCCACAAACTAAGACTGACAGCTTTCCCACCGCATGGGAGAAGGTATAAAGGACCTTGGAAGCATCTCCATTTTGCCTCTTTCCTGCTCTGATCTCTGGACTTACACTAAAAGGAGCATAAAAGGAGAAGTTTACTTTTGTTACTGGCTTGGTACAATCTAAGGGTTGAATAACCACCAGTTTGGGGTTGAGTCTGCCCTATTTCGCAGCAGTTTGTCCTGAATTTGGCATCCTCAGCAGTTGTTGGAGGTCCAGTACAATTTGAGTTGCTTGACCACTGTCCTACAGGCCTAGCATAGCTTCAGTTGCTTGCTTGTCTATTCTAACCCCTGTAGCATGACATCTTCCAGTTGGCAGACATGAATAGGACTACTGAGTAACCCTGTGAATGTCTCAGTTTCTGCATACTATGGCACATAACAAGACAAAATACAGATACTATATGCTTGCAGCTGCATATAGATAACGGTGATGGGAACAACAAGTTATCCTTATATGTCTGGGGGTATGCTGTTTTATTGCCAAGGGACATACTTTTACACTGCTCCTCCTATCACCAGATGTTGTTTTGATAACCCCAATTATCATGGTGAGATTGGAATGTAGTTAAGGATGAAAACCCAATGTAGGTAATTAGTATATGTGATAATGAGTAGAGAGATAATTAGGTGAAGGTTGTTTATGGAAGAGGAGAAGAAGTCACTATTTAGAAAAAGGGGAGCGCTCCATCAACACTTGACTTTGCGGGAGATGCTGCCAGTTGAACCAGAGGATCCACTGACTCCCTGGTGGGGCCCCTGGAGAAAGCCATTCCTGTATACAGCCTTCTGAATAACTGCTTAGCTCTTCAGGGTTAGTGAGTATGATATATTGTAGTCAATTTTAGGCTTTGATTTAACTAGTATATTGATAGAAAACCTTGCACATTCAAACTTATTGATCTGCAAATCAGGCTTACCATGTCTCACTAGTATTCACACTGATCACAAAGCGTCCAATAGCAACACTGTGACCTACCGAAGCACAGTGACACTCTCTCATTTCTTTTTCCTACTTATTAAATCCTTAGTTAACTATAGGATTCACTGCAAGCTTTGTCCTTCATGTGAGATCTGTGGTATAATTGACTTGAGGTAAGTGACTGGTCTCTTGGGACTGGAAGCAACCTGCATCTTTGGTGAACTTTGGCGTACAGCAGTCAACTGTTGCCAAGTCCAGCTTGCCTGTGTGTTAAGATAGACTGGAATGCCCCAGGGGACCCATGGTAAGACTGTTATAGTGCTCCAGGAGTTCATTTTTGCTACTTGCTTAGTGAAATCTAATTATAGAACATGCAACCAGTTTGGGGTGTCTGCCCTGCTTTTTGACCATCTGCCCAAAGCTTATTACTCACAGTCGTGAACCACTCCAGACAGCGTGACTGACATCTCCAGATATTCATAGTGATTTCCAGTAATTAATAATAAATGCAGATGTCTTTCTAGCTGTTTACAAAGTATGTGAAACAATTTAATTAAAAAAATTCTTAAGACAATTTTTGGTGAGTACTTTCAAAGCTATCTTAATAAAAAGACTTGTTGCACAACTATAACAAGCCGTGTTTGTGTTATACAATAAGATCTTGATCTTGCACTCGTTGAAGTAAATGGTGAAGCTCCCAGTGACTTCAGCAGGGCAAGTACAGTGTTCAACCCTGCAGAATAATGATCAGTCTGGTTATGATCCAGCACGGCACTTAGACACATGCTTATCTTTAAGCACGTGACTAGTCCCCCTGAAGTCAAAGAGTGTACTTATAGTTAAGCATGTGCTTAAGTGATGTGCTGGATGGAAGCCAAGGTGTTCAGTGCCTATTAGAATCAGACCCTAAATCTGAGTTCTTTGAACTACTTCTTTTTCATCTGGGAGAATTTTAATTTGAATGCAAACAACACAATCCCATTTGCCAGTTCATGAAAACAAAAACTGTCATTTGGAAAATCTGCTATTGCGCTTTGAGGCAGAGGCGCTAGATGTGCAACTTTTAGTAACAAAGCAGTTTGATATTTAATGATTTTTTAAAAAAATGTAGTTTACAAGATGAACAAACATTAAAACACACACACAAAGCTGTTTAGAACAAATTAAAATTAACTACAGGCCAACACCAATCCTATTGCCAGGAGTACTTATTATGATAAATGCTGTAATGATAGACTAGTCTTTATTCCCACTTTAACTAACACTGTCTAAACAATATAGTAACACTAGCAATACCATTGCTATATTTTACATTCCCAGCTACCGTATCCCCATCCCTGCTCCCCTTGGCTGTAAAGGTTGAACATTTTCAGATCAATGTACAGCTCAGTGTTGTTTCTTGGCCCTTTAGGTACTGACATAGGGCCAGATTGTGCTCTGCTTCTCAGTGCATGTGGAAGGATGCAAGCAAACCTTCTGTACCTTGTTGCCCAGCACCATAACAGAGGGTACAATCGGTATATCAGGAACTGCTCCTTCACTGCAGCCCCTGGATTTCAAGAACCCCAAAAAGAGGATGGGGAGGAAGCAGCATCTTAGATGAGCAAGAAGCTATTCACCTCCCCTGGAATGGTATCAATCCATGTTAATCCCATGCCTTAAAAACACAATGGAGCCCAAACAGAAAATGTACTCTTCTACTTGGTATTCACTATTGATATCAATGATGCATTTTAGAAAGACACTAACTTTAGTATGAGTTTTTATATTTTAACTAGCACTGGTTGGAAAAAAAAAGGTGATGGGGTATTCTGGGAAAAAAATTGACAAAAAAACATGAATGGAAAATTTAGATTTGGCAACAATTCAAATACTGTTAACGATCATTAATAAAAAAGTTTCTGGGCATTGTGCTTTTGATGAAAAGTCAACATTTGTGGAAAATCTAATTTTCTGTATATTAACAAACCAAACAAAAAACAAGAGGTCCAACAGAAAATGTTTGACCAGTCCCTAATTTCAACATTATTTCATTAGCTCTTGCATTTTCATTCCTGAATCCATTGTTGCCTTACATTCCCCATTGTATCCTGAGTCTCACAACACTGAGTGACTTCCTTAAATCTGAAGCTGCTAGCAACATGTGATTAAATGAGAATTCAATCTTTTATTTTTAAAAGGTTTCTAGTCCCTTTGATTGTAGGGAAAAGCCTGAAAATATTAACCTTAAGTGCCGAAAAACAAGAAGCTAAATTTTTAGTAAAATATTTTTGTAAAATATCATGATCATTAAATCACTCATTAATTTTTGAGCTGCCTGCCTTATGATTTTTGAATGTGTGGGGTTGGTAATTGGTTGATGGTTTATGTAATCATACTCTGATGCATATACATATGCAAGATCTACATATGGGCAACCGACATCCCTGAAATGTAATAAATAAATCTAAGCATCAGGATTACATACCAGGATGAGAAATTCTGTAACCTGTGTAACATACCTAATGGATCATCCTCTGTTTTTGGAAAGGGAAAATCAATTATTGTGGCATACTTAAATGCAACACCTAGCAGTTATTCATGATCCTTTCATGGATATTGCAAGGTGGCTGGGGGAAGCCCTTTTGGTACTTCACATTATTGTGCTTTGTGCACAGGAAGAATCTGTCCCCAATAAAATATAATAATTACTACTTTGCACTTATATAGTTTCTTCCCTCCAAAGTTCTCATGGCAGTTTATTGAATTTAAGAAATGATATGTGTTAAGTAGAGAACCCATGTGAGGTTAAAATCTTTCCTCCCTGAAACAAATTCAGCAGAGAGAGAAGTAGCATACACTTTCCTTTGGTGCGCTACCTGCTTCCTCCAGGATTCCTGAGGAACCATCACTGCCCCACCTTGTCCCTAAGCAGTAGTGGGATAAAATCTGCTAATCAATTTCCAGGAAAAGTTGTTTGTGTTTACAAATACACTCATCTGATACTGTGTTTTTTGTGTCCATTTTCCAAGAAAGTCATAGGGAAGAACACTGGCAGGAATGTCTACCATGATTGCCTTCTTTAAGCAAATACTGGAGAATATTCAAGGCATTCCTAATTTGTAAATGTAAGTGATTGCACTGGGAACCTAATGCTAAGTGCTATGTTCACTTATCCAATTGGGGAATGGAAGCATACCTTGTGTCCAGATTTAGAATAAATAATCATACTAAACTGTTGTAAGCAAGCATCAGTAAAAAATAGCTTCTCTGTTTGTGGTCAGTTTAAGCACAGAAAAGAAGGCAGCTCTTAACAAACACAGTATTTATTAAGATTAGAGCTGGTGCACAATACGTAAGTGTCTTGGTGAGCGGGAACATCTCTCTGAGTGAGAGGGATAGTTTAGTCTCCATGCTCCATTCAGTCTTTGGCCTATAAGATAAAACTAAAACCAAGGGTCACCTGTTATGTCCATTTTGGGAGCAAACTCACCCATTCACCAGAACTGGACAGAAATTTCAACTGATTTTGCATGGGCAGCCATAAAACAGTAACAACTTTACAGCCTAATGACTTAGGCCCCAGTTTAGCAAACCATTTAAGCACCTATATGTAACACTTAACTCAAGGTTAAGCACATGTTAAGTGATTTACTAAATAGGGATGGAATGCTGAATCAAGACCCTGGGCTGTATTTCAGCTAATGACATGGGGTCTGATCGGCAAAAATATTTAGGTGCCTAAATACTTTTGAGGATCTGGGCCAGAGTTCAAAGCCCACTGAAGTCAATGGGAAGTTTCCTGTTGATTTTAATGGGCTTTGGATCAGGCCCAAGATGCAATTCCCTGAACTAATCAGTCCTCCAACAAATACGCCTCTTATTTTTTTTGCCATAAGTGCTATGAGGGACTAGAAGTTAGGGGCCTTTGCTGTGGCACTAAAATATTTCTATAGTCATTATTATATTTTTTGTTTCTAAATCCTTTGGTGATCACAGATTTCAATTCGATGTTTCATACTAGAATAGGGCTAATATAGGGCTATGTACAGATAGTGATCAGCTGACCATGACAAAGACAGTAATGTATGATTTAATTCTGCTATCTTAGGTAAAATCCTATTTTTCCTTTAAAAACAACACAAAAAACAGTTTTCAAAAATCATATACACCACAAACTCTAGTGACATGAGCATTAAAAAAAGTCATGACATCAGCCTTAGGCAAAAAGCTATACCCTCTGCATGCCTGAAAGCTAACACTGATATTAAATCTACTGAACTGTAAGTTAAAGCTATTTCGGTAACTCTCTGCTGAATGAATGTTTCATCTGTCAATACACACATGAAAAAAGAGAAAGAAAACTAGAGTAGTGTCTTCAATAAACAACAAAACCTGCTAGCAGATTTTGTTTTTATTCCTATTCTAGAAACAAAAACCAAAAAAATAATTCTAATCTTATAAACAAGTTACAGTATCAGCCTGGACATAACTTTGCTTTATCCTTGAAACGCAATTCAGCATCACAGCCATTTTGATTACATTTGTATCTTTCATCATGTTACCAGACATATTAGATCAATCTAGCACCAACACTTTTTAAAAAACACCAGATTATTTGCACATAATTTCTTACCCCTAAATCAGGCTCACAATATGCTAAAACACATTGATAGGGATCAGAAATTCCTCAAAATGCTGCTTGCTTGACATATTTGTCTAGCAGTATGAAATGCTAATGTGAGCAGGAATAAACGTATTTGATGCAAAGTACTGGTCCTATATTCATATTCCCACTGGGCAGATGGTTATTTTTAATAGTCTGACCTAATTTCTTGCTTGTGATCCAGGGATAGCATAAAACCCTACAGAGGAACTGTTCTATCATATAAAAGAAGCAGGAGGGAAGACTAAATATTTATAATAAGTATTTGCTGGTTTCAGCTTAGTCTCTAATGCACAGCTGTCTATATCACAGAAACATTAGGCATTATTAGGCGAAACTGACAGACTTTGGGAACAGGGGAAACTCACCTAGGATTACATTACTGTAAAGAATGAATTAGTGCTGGTTTCCAAGAAGGAGATGTCCTTAAAGATTGCATAACAGTAACATAAGAATCCTGTATGAAGTTGTTCTTTATTAATCACCGCAAGGGGTAGTCAGAGAATTAATTATTTTTGTGGCTGGCCCTATGCTGCATATGTCCTTCCTTTTGTAATCACTAAGGTCAGATGATAGTCACAAACAGCAGAGGAAAAAATGCATGCAGGAGACAGAATGTGTAGAAATTGGGACTGCTTTAGATTTTATTGACTTCAGTGGAGTTATTTCTAATTTGTACTGATATAACTAAGTGCAAATTCTGGCCTTCCATGCATAACAAAAATATTGTATATTGCCAATAGGCAGCCATTTTCTATATGAAAAAGTGGCCATGCTTGGATCTGATAATTTACCCTAAAGAATTAGATCCAACATCAGTTACATTTGGGGTAAATCCTGCTCTTGAATGAATGTATATATCTCCCATGGAAGTTAGTGGAAGCTACATGTGCATCTAAGAGCTGAATTTATAGAAACACTACCAAAGGCCAAAATCATCACTCAGCCTACGCTTGTGTATAGCACAGGAATGTCAGCGGTGGCAAGCAGTAAGGCATTCAGCCTGTCTGATCAGAAGGAACTGTACCTTGTTCCAGCCTGCCCTCCATAGTCTATGAACTCTCACTATAACATGACATGGTGCAATATGCAAATGAGAGGGACTCATCCAAGGCAGTGGTGCAGTTTAGCAAAGGAGCATTCCCTGTAGCCCCTGTATCAAAAGCCGGCATCAACATGTGATCTATGCACGGTGTTGCCCGTAATGTCCATATAGCTCTACCAGTTTAACCTGCCAGCTATGTGCAAGCAGGAATGTGACAACCCATGCAGGTCTGTGGTGGGCAGGTAACCTTTAGTGTGGAAACCAAGATGTAGACCCCAAAACAATGGGAACATGTCCCCAGCCATACCAGGGAGACAAGGTGCTTGCTCAAGGATGAAGAGAAAGAGAACCCAGAATTTTCCAGGGACTTTTTTGTATCTGTTTAGGGCTCATTAGGTCATGATGCTGAGCTTGCCCCTTTTACTTCCTTGGAGGGTGAAGTATTATGGCCATCACTTAGGCACACAGCTCATGCTGCAAGGACACGGCTGGGGATTTGTGATCACTGGCATAGTCATCCCTGGAGCCTCTAACAGTGAGTTAAACTCTTGCCAACAATCTACAGTACATGCTCCAATATTGTAGTATCATTGTTCTTTTCAACTGGTGGTAACAAACACTAAAGCACTATTTTAAAGGGCTGGAAGTGCTATCTATGGAAAAGGAGCAGAAAGCTGTCTCTGATTCTTAAAACTGGTTCATTAATACAAAAAAGGAGGTTAGAAAAAATAACAACTAATGCTTTCTGAAAAGAAGAGAAAAACGTATTGATAACCTCTTCCTTGTTTTCTGGTTTTTGTACTAGAAAGTACATTTGGTAGTGGAAGGATACGTGGCATAATTGGACAGAAAACAGCTTTTTAAAAAGTTTTTTTTAAATAAAATGCAAAATAAGCAGACTCTATAACCAAAAAGTCATTTCAGGCTGTGTATTAGTAAGCTTATTTCTGTACTTCATGATGCACCTGAGGCATGCACCTGAGCCTATTAACACAGTGGTTTTTTGCTATATATATATAGCTGGTATATAATTGGCTTAATAATTCTCAGACTGTGATTGGTTAAGCACACCACTGTGCTAATTATCTCTACAGCACAGATGGGAACTCCATTTCTAAAAAGAGACTTCATCACACGCACGAAAGGCTGGATCAATATACCAATTACATTTGAATAAGTCAACAGTTTAAACAACACATTTAAGAACTCATTGGGTCTGAAAAACAAGTTGATCAGATCACAAATGCCCAAATGATATAGAAGGATGGCCCTCGCCCAGTTCTGTGCCATTTGGCCTGTCTTTGCTGCTTACAGTTGCGCACCTTTTGACTTGCCTTTGTATTCTCTTTCCCATTTCTTATAACTTTCTCCACCCACTGCTCAGAAACTCCTGTTGCTTAGGGCAGGTCTATACTACTGCTTTAGTCGCTGTAACGTATATTACTCACGGGTGTGATAAAGACACCCCCGAGTGACACAAGTTATGGTGACCTAAGCGCTGTCCATCCTGGCACTACGTCAATGGGAGATGCTTTCCCATCAACATAGCTTCCACCTCTTTGGGGGTGGAGTAATTATGCCGACAGGAAAGCGGCGCTCTCCTGTTGGCATAGTGTGTCTTCACCAGACATGCTACAGTGGCGCAGCTGCATCAGCACAGCTGCACCAATATAGGGCTTCCCGTGTAGACCTAGCCTTAGACTTACCATTCCCCTAAGTGGAATCCAGGCCCTGATGTTTATATGCTGTTTCCTGTAGCTGGAACTAAGGTTTTGGAGTGCTTTTTTCCTCCTATAGTTTTTCCACAAAAAGTGATACAATAGCTCCATTTAATAGCAGTCATTAGCTCCACACATTATGAATTAGGTTACAACCAAAAAAAAAAAAAGGAAAAAAAGGAAAGAAACTAATACTGATACTCTCTGTGCTTTATTTCAGTTAAGAATGCATCAGTCTGTCACTCTATATCCCCTCCCACATTTGCACACTCTCTCTTTTGAATGTAAGCGCTTTAGGACAGACACTGCCTTCAGACTTGTATGTAAAGTACCTAATAACAACTAAGGCTATGCTGGAATGACAGATGGCTAGGAAGATCCATAACAACTAGAAAATGCATAGGTAGTGAAGATATGAACTACAGGGGTAGAGAAGTTCAGGACTAAAATATGTGCAGAAATATGCAGAAAAGTATGAGCTGACGGAGATGCAGTTTACAGGAAGATGGCAATTTTGACTCCAAAACCATAAAGGAACAATACAACTGGCTGGCAACATGCTGTATTTAAAAAAGGAAAAAAATGAATTAGCAACCTGGAACATATTTCAGTGTTACATTGTGTTCAGTTATCTTATTTTGGTTGAAAACAATCCTTTAAACTACATTTTATGGAGGAGACATTATTTTTAACGTTATTTAACTTAATGCTTTTAAACACTCTTTACAAATAATGATATTCTAATCTCACTAAGACACTTTAGACCTTATGTAGAGCTGATTAATATCTACCCTGAGAGTGTTGCTCACCCAAAGTGAAACATTAATTGGGACTCCCGCATAGTCTATCATGTCTTATTACTCAAACACCTCATGAAGATCTGAAAAAAAGGTTCCTGCTGTACAATACAAATAACATTGAACCCATTCATTCTCTTAAGAAATGAGTAATGCATGTTTGCAATTTAACAGAAGCCCAGTCATGTGTTTTATTCTCTGGAGGATGCTGAATGTTTATTTTTTGAAGTATAATATACTTAAGTGTTAGGTTTAGAGAAACACAGCAAGAATAAAATATGTGAAAATGTAATCAATGAAATTCCTTCCGTTTATTGAAAAAACAATTTAACATGGCTGTTCATGTTCACCCATAAATTACAATAGCAATGGAAAAGGCTTCATCTCATCTTGCATGCTAGCTGCTTGTAAAGGTTAAAAGTATATAACTGATCTACACTCACATCTCCTTTGGAATTCTTGGGAGGCCATACACTGAATGGCTTTGGAAGCTAACAGCCCTCGATGTAACATCCTTTTTAAAGACCTGGTAGATTTCAGTGACAACATGTTTGAAGCTCACACAAAGTTGTTTATGCAGAGGAATCCACTACTCGTAGAGGTATTTTTTATGTAGCCAAGTGGCTCATCTGTTGTTCTAGGTGTGATAATGGCTACCTAATCTTAGTCTTCAATCCAAGGATTATGCTATTTGATATAGGCCTAGTAGCAGACATTTTCAAGGGGCAGGCAAGGTAGGTCATGTGATCAAGTGGTTAGGGTATTGGACTGGGAAGTGGGAGTAAGCATTCTACTGCTATTGACCTTCTGTGTGACCTTGGCCAAGTCACTTCACGTTGCTGTGCATCTATTTCTCCTTTCAGCTCTGTTTAGACTATAAAATCTTTAAGGCAGAGATGGCATCTCAGCACATGCTTGTACAGTCCCTAGCGCATTGGAGTCCTGAGCTTGGCCAAGGCCTCTAGGCACTACTATAATACAAATAATAGTACAAAAAAAATTAGTGAAATTTACAAAATATTTGCTCACTTTGGCCCAGACTCACAAAGGGCCTTAGGTATTGGGACACTCATGGTCATGGCACCTAACTTTCAGACACCTACAAAATCACAGGACGATCCACAAAGCCTCAGTTAGGTGTCTAAGCTCCCTATACAATCAGCGGGAAGACAGAGACCTTAGAATGGGATCCACAAAGCTAGCACGATAGGCAAGGAGCCTCTTAAACTAACCAATGGGAGCTGCTATCCAGAGGAGTGCATGCTAATCCCCACCCCCTTCACAGGGATAGGCAACTAAGTCCACTCTATAGGGAGTTGCCTAGCTCAGCTTGAAATGCACAGACTGGGAAGACAGAGGTGTTCGGCCACCTACGTCACAGACAGGGCCTCCCACAAATCCATCTAGGGTACTCAGTAAGGCTGTGGAAGATGGCTGGTTCAAGTCCCATCTCCTCAGAGGGAGGGATTTGAACAGGTATCAGCAGTCTGTATCAGTAGGATACAGAATTATTCAGACAGGCACACCTTTCACCAATGGTGCTCATAGGAGAGAACCTTACTGAGCTACACAGCAGGGTGTGTATTTGGGGTTAACTCCCACAAAGGATTTAGAGTCAGCTCAGGGAGGCACTCCCAGCTGAGTGCTATCTAGGTTCGGTCTAGCACCTGCAAGACGGTCAGAGTTATGTCTGTGAGAATTGGAGCAGTTTGCTGATCTGAGGTCAGGATAGGGAGCTCTGGCTAAACATAAATGCTGTGTTGGTTTCCTGTTTGACTTTTGGAGTTTGTTGACTGCAAACTGAACAAAAGGAATGTGAGCAGAGGCTTTTGTAAAGTTGGAATTATGTTGATCATATTCCTAATTCTAGACGGAAATGCTAGAGTTTTTTTTTCTTTGGTTGTTTTTGCTTTGTTTTTCTTTGGTTGTTTTTGCTTTGTTTTTCTTTATTTGATTTTTTGTTCAAACCTCAGAATCTTATGAACCATTTCTATCTGCTCAGCCCCTGGCCATGTAAAGTCAGATAAATGTTTATCTCCTCTGTAAATTCTTATATGAGCCAAACAGGCTAATATATTTTTCAAGCCTTTTCTGGTTATTTAACGGTGTTCTGTTGCTTTTCTTTTCTCCTTCCTAAATACCCACACCAATGTTCCTCAACATAGGAGCATGAGGGCTGGGGAGGTATTTTTCCTAATCAGACATTTTACAGACAAGCTTTCATCCTGAAACCTGAGGAGAGGGGTTTATAAAAGAAATTACAAGTGATTTAACCATTTATAGCATCAGAAATGTGAAGATAAAAGAACAAAGTACTTGTTTCTGTGAATATCCATTCATTTCCTTCCATCAATGACAATTTAGGCTCATACTCAAGCTAAAGTTGCTTAGTTCAAGTTACTCTCCCATCAGAACAAAAAGAAAGTGTTTACCATTTTCCGCAAAGCTCATAAAACTGCTTAACACATATGAAGAATTACTGTTAACTTTTCCCCCAGTATATATTTTTCCTGCTTTTTGCCCCCTTGGCCCTGCTATAAATCCAGTTCTTAATCCAATGGAACTTTAATCTGTTCAGTATGATTTCTGAACATGGGATAATGACAGCTCAAGGAGATGTAGTAACAATCTGTCAAATTTCAACTGTATTTGCAAGTAAAAATTAGAGCTCATATTAGTGAAAGACCATGAGCATTGGCTAGAATCAGAGTGGAGCCTTGGCCAGAGTAGGATAATAGATCATGTTTGAGAAATAGGGTAGCTTTCAACATGATTTTAAACCTAGTATAAGCACAATTTAAACCCTTTGAAACGTGTTAGCTGGTCATAATCAACTGTCAGACGGAGTCAAAGTTACACTAAAGAGTGACACAATGCAACAACATAGCACAGCCAGTGCAACTCTGTTTTTCTCATATTTTAATTGTTTTCAACAGCATTATCATTAAATAGGTTTATCAGGGCTTTTCAAATAATCACGATTCTTTACTGTCAATGGAGGAGTCCTTGAATTTTTTAATTGTCCCACATAAATAAAGTACTAGACAGAAATGTAATATATCTTTTTTACTATCCTGATTCTGATTCCAATTACTTCAGGTTTATACTTTGCTGGGGTTACTCCCAATTTAAACAGACCTGGGGTCAGAATCAGGCCCCATATTTATGCAGCATAATTTCAAATGTTACAGCATTCTGCACACAAGTAATTTTGATCACATAACTTTGGATACATAAGAGTTTTATTGTAGCATGTTGACTATGTCCCTCTTTCAACAAAGCATGTGCTTAACTTTAAGCATACAACTCATCCAGTGGAAGCCAGTGGGACTACTTGTACTTAAAAGCTTTGAAAAATCAAGGCCTATTGCATTATACAAAGAGACGAGGTAAGTAAGGTGGAGAATATGAAAGAAAAAATAAGAAAATATTAACACTGAACTGGGAAAAACAACATTTTGTATTGTCCTATATATTCTTTTCCTGTGTGTCAAATCGCTTTAGTCCTGTCCTATTAGGACACAAATTAATATAACCAAGGAATGGGGACTACAGATCCTTGAATGTTTCTGTTATCTTGTGCGCTAAATGTAAGTCACTTACATGACGCAACTTCTGCTAATAGCATAACCCATTCATTAACTGTAGGTGGTCTTTCCAATATCTAAGTGTAATTTTTTTTTACCAGCGTGGGACTTTTTCTTATTCTTTGTGATTTTTCCTTCAGACATTATTATTATTGTTTGATTTATATAACACTGTTCACATGTCTCATGGTGCTTTAACAATTTCACCATAGTCAAACTAAAAAACTCAAACTTCAATTATTCTGGGGACAGAAAAAAATAATCTTCACTGTAGACTTCAAAATGGGAAATGAAGGCCAGCAGCATCCTTTGTTAATAGATTGCCCCCCAAGAGTCAATGGCTTAAAGTGCTGAAACCCACAAATCCCACTGAAATCAATGGGAGCTGCAGGCACTCAGCATTTTTGAAAACTGGGCCATAAATGCACTAAGAATTTAAATGTAGAAGTGGCAGGGATAGAAGGACTGATATCAAAACATCACTCGAATGTAAAGAAAACTGTGGTTAAGAAAATGTATAAACCAGAGCCTGAAGATAACAGGTGCTGAGATTTGAAAAGCCGATAGTACAGTTTGTACCTAAATCTCATTTGCGAGTGTAACCATTGTAAAAACCTGATGCAGCAAGGTGCAGAGATCCCAAACCAAAACCAAGTTGATGGCCCACTTTACCAGCCCCTTGCTCAATTCCACCTTTGTTCACGCTGTTAGAAGTAATTCACCCCTCAGCCTCTCCACCAAGACTGTAATTTAATTATTATCAGATCCCAAACAAAGCATGAATTTGGCCCTGTAGCTCCTAGAATTCTCAGGGCAGCTTTTTCATTTCAAAGAAAGTTCGATTTCAGGTTCGCATCACTAGTGTGGGTGGAGAACGTGATCTGGGTGAACTTCTCCTGATTCTGAAGGATTGCTCAGAGTATTCATTGAGATACAGGGTAGAATTTACCCTCTTTTGAGTGATCTGCTAATCATTAATATACAGCCTTAGTAGAGAGGCAGCGTAGTCCAGTGGATGGGGCACACGTCTGATCATCAGGGAGACCTGGTTTGCTGTGCTTTGCCTCTCTGTGCCTTAAGTTTCCCCATCCATGAAATGAGGATAATATTCGTGGTGCATTGTAAAGCACTGTGAGATCTTCAGATCAGATGTCTAAAAAAGGGCATAGTATTGGTATTATATTTTGGGATTTGTAAATTATTAATCTCCTTCTCCCTGTTTAAATCCCTCCTTTACAGTGACTTTTATCATGATGCATATAAATCACTATGATCTGGCAAGGCTTTTGATTTCTGAGACCACTGTTATGACTAATTTATGCACATGTGAATATCTGCGGTGGCCTTGGTTTCTGCCCAACCCTTCCTCCAGTTTCTCTGTTTAATCACCTTCTCTTTTTTTGTCTAAATCTTAAATTGTGAACCCTCTGGGACAGGAACTGTCTTACTATTTGTTTGTAGAGTGCCTAGTGCAATGTGGCCTGGATCACCTACTGGGTCATCTGGGTGACACCACAATAGCAGCAACAATAGTTAAATTACAGCTTTGGTGGAGATGCTGAGGTGCAAGAACCTACATCTGGAGTATGGAGTTGGGGGAGGGATAGCAGGCAGTCAAGTGTTGTTAATTTTGACCTCTAATAAAACTGAATCCTTCACTTACATAAGCCACAATGTTGTTTGTCCTGTCCATGTGGCAATTTACAACACTATGATACTTAAAAATACAATGGAAAATGGACTTCTCAGTGTAAAAGATGTTGCATTCCTGTAACTTGTATTCCTTTACATATTTTAAAGGAGTAGCTGAATACTGAAGCCCTGAATACGCTAAATGCTTTGTACTAATCAACAAAATAAAACAAAAGTGACTAAGAAATAGGGAAACAAATAGCAAGTTATGACCATTTGGCTTGACAGTAGAATAACACAACATAAAACACATATTTGATATATAAAAAAGGAGCTCTTGAAGATGGCTGGCTATGGTCTAAAGCACTGTTTGTTCATTTTATGGCAACGTTTAAAATATACATGTAATACCAACTTGAGGTATTTTCCCCTTGGAACTTCTTGATACAACTTTCCCATTTCATCTCAGGATGTGATGAATCCAGTTTGTTATTCACTCACTGCTAAGTAGTAGCTGTTGGTATTAAGCAGATACTGGATATAAATATCCAATGATCATGCAAGACCAACCTTGCAGAATTGCAAAGTCCTTCAGAAAATTTTTATAGGTGATTCTTTGGAAACGTTTTCTCTTTTTGATTGTTTGAATTTTTAACCTCTCTCTGCTTCTACCAATAGGAGACAGGAGGTAAAAAATAGACTATAAAACAGCCAGTGGGCTTCCAGCTATTTTTAATTAAATGTTCCCTTGTTAATGTCAAAGATTGTGTCCTGGAGAAGAGCCAGGGATAATCACAAGGAACTGCATCCTTCTACCCAGATTTCATGATTTTCCTAAATAGCAAATGAAGTACACAAAATGCCTCCCCCATCCGGATGGTTTGGCTCCTATAGGTTTGTGTCTGTGTGCCTGGACTGGACACAGTTTTAAGAGGGCTTTAATATTGTGGCGGTTCTCAGAGTACCCAGGCCAGTGAGTCACCTTGTTACCCCCTGCTTCAAGTATAAGGGAGTCTTATTTGTATTTAACTGGGTGTCAGTTTCCTAACACTGCCAGCCTTTCAACTGCTCAAGCACTTTCCTCTAAACTATGCCAGCCCTTACATTTCCTTGCACACGAGCAATAGGTGGGCCCCAGTTCCTGCGTACCTTTGAAGCATTCCCCTGTGATATGCAGCCCCTGTCACTGGCTACCCACAAAAATACCAAGTCTGCTGTCCCCAGAAGACTAGTACGCACACCAGTTTGCAAGATTCAACTCAGGACTAGCACTTTGTTTAGAATCACAGCACTTAGGTATATTTATAGTAAAAACAAGAATATGTTTATTGTCAGTGACTCAAGATTCAAGTGTTAGTGAGTAAAGCTATTGGAAACAATATATACAACAAAATCAGAACATGCTTTCTAGATATTAAACTTAAGTAACAGGTTAAACTCCTGTCTAAAGAAGTTTATCTTACCCAGTCTTTTGCAGCATTTCAACCAAGGTTGGCTGAGATCCCGTTTTCATGAATGTACATTCCTTGCCCATTTTCTTTCTTGGTACAGAAAGAGGGGATGTCTTCTTTCCCTTCTATATATAGCCATAAAGTTCATTGTCTGTCCTCAGAGACAGTATAAACATCCAGGACTTGTGTTTTCTGTATGCCGCTTCCCTATTAACTTCACATCTGTTTGTTAACATCTGACTTTGTATGTAAGTGGGTATCCATTTTGTTAATGTACAATGCTTAATTTACATGCTGACATACATTTCTTACCTCCTGTCTGGAGAAAAAACTGTTCTTCACCTCTGCTAGTGACTAATTCCTTGATACTGACTTTAAGAACAGGTTCAGTTCATATACATAATTTCTTACATAGTACCTGTACATACATTTCACAGTGATAATGTCCAGTTTGACCCTGGATTTCATTTGAGACCTCGCAAGACATTTTGTTGGTGAGCCAGAATGTACCTACCAGAATCAAGGTATTCCTGTAAGTCTCTTGCCAACTGACAGTGAGCAGTTCTTAGGTCACAAATACACTTCAGTGGTGATCTTTTACATATTTTTAATATTTTGGGAATGAGAGATAATGGACAGATTTTGAAGTGGCTGTAATTTATACTTTAAATAAAAACATTTTTTTGAGGAAATTGCTGCCTAGATGATGAGTACAGAATATTCTTGACCAGAACACACTTATGGCTTTCTTCTGCTTGACTGAGGGTGCAGAGCTGTATCATTCCAAACATTCCACGCATTTTCAGAGAGCAAAGCAGGCTCCTCTCCTGCATGTCTGGCCAACTCTAGCAGCCTGTGTAGGGCAGGGAGTGTGAAGCCCCCTTTTCACCCCATCTCCTCCTCGGTGAGGTCACTGCACTTAAGTGTGCCTAGCACGCAGTTGGTATAAGGAAAGGAAGCTTCTTATAAACTCCTTTTTTTGCATGCCAGTCAAGCAGCCAGACACAATCTGTCTCATACTTAGGAGAAAATTTGTATATGAATTGTTTTAGTCTTGTAACTTTTTAATAAGTTTAACTGTATTTGAACTTGTTATATATTTGTGGTTGAGAGGGGTTTTTTGACATGTAAACTTTCTGGGGTGCGATTGTGTCCTACTCTGGGGGGTTCAGTAGAATTGTTAAAACAAAAATTAAAACTGTGCACATGCTCATGATTCCATTTACCCAAAAACAAACTCCAGAGAAAAGATCTGATTCATCAAGACCAGAAAACAACTTTCTGGAGAGGTTAGAAACTGAAATTTGTTAATAATCCATGATCCTGTGGGAATCTCCCCTTTTTCTTGCCGCTTGTTCTCCTATTTGTCTGTTTGTTTCTCTCTTGTCTGCCTTACTTTCAGCTCTGAAGGACAGCATTATTTGCCCATCTGTCTCTCTCCACCAAACTCCTAAACTGTTTGCCATGACAGTAGTAATTGCCAGATAAGGTGAAACACAGCCACAAATTTCTCTGTTTTGAAAATGTCAAATGAATTATTTTTGCAGCTACCATGCCATGGTTACTGTCAGGAAATGGCATTTAGGCCCCCAGTTCAGCAGAGCATGTTCGCATGTGCTGTACTATCATTGATTTCAATGGGACTAAACCATATGCTTAAAATTAAGGACATAAGAGCTTTGTGGAACTGGAGGTGTCCCTTTCCAAAGCTTGCTCCATCTATCAGATATGCTCACTTTCCATTTAATATAACATAATACATTTATCTGCAGCTCTCACAAGCCTTGGTGAGAAACACTATGTTACAGACATTCTTCTTTTTTTAAGCATTTGAAAATCTTTCGATCATAACCAGATACCCACAACTTTTTTTCCTGAATTGCATTTTTCATAAATATAATTATCTATCGTTCCCACTACACCACACAAACTAAATTGAGAATCTGAAAAAATTTCTCTGTTGGATCTAAAACTACAGTGAGAATCAATCATGCCACAATATATCAAGTGAAGAGAAGTTAGAAAATTCTTGTTGCTAATAGCAGTTGAGCTGTGTTTGAGACTTTTTCTTTACAATGGCATTTAATAGCACATTCTGACCATGGCTATTACTACTGCAGGTAACTCAATTTCTCTTATGAGATATAATTATCGCTGGAGGAAACAACAGGAAAAAGGAACCATTTCACCAAATTTTCTATGATTTCCTCATCCAGAATTTATTTCTCCCCGCCCCCCCAAACATTAGGTCCTTTGTGCTGCACGTTTTATTTTGTGTTACTACACTGGCTGTGAGACATAATAAGACTCCATTTTTAGCATCATTTTCTTTACGCTCACGGTGTATAAATCACAGCTGAGTTGCTAACAGTGTGTGACTGACAATCTTTCTTGATAGACAATCTGTGATCCTTTCAGCATTTTACTAATAAGCTCATTAGGATAGAAGGGCTGAAAATACTTTCTAGGATATTGCAATGAATTTCAACAAATTCAATGCATGTCTGACCACTCAAACTTTTTAGGATCAATCTTCCTTCAACCAAAACTTTGTCAGTTGCTGCTGAATGCCTGCTGAAGGTTACTGTGCTGTGTTTGTGTGTGTTGATTTTGTTTTGTTTTATTTTTTTAAAAAGCATTCTGAGCAAAACGCAGCAAGCCCTCCAAATTAACACAGGTCAAGGTGAAAAAATGTTAACACTATTTTTTTTGATGTTCCCAAATCAGCATTTGGAAATCATTGAAACACTCTAGTCTGATTTTTGTCACTGTCTTTAAATTTGAAATAAAGTCTAGGCTACATTTCCCAAAAGTAGCTAAGTACTAATTTTTTAAAAAGCAACATTAGGTGCCTAAGTGCAACTGATTTTGGCATGTGGAGCCAGCTATTCAAAGGTACTTAGGTACCCAAAGTTGCAGATAATGAGTAATGGAATTTTTAAATGCCTAAGCAGACTAGGTGACTAACTCCCATTGAAATCATGGCATCTAGCCTGCCTGGGTGCATGTGTGCATCTTTAGGTGAGTGAATACATTTGAAAATCACTTTTGAAAATGGGACTTTCAAAAGTGAGTCATTTAGGGATTTTTTTAAAAAAAATTCCCATGTCTATTGTCCAACCATGGGAAGCAAATAATAAAATAATAATAATATAATTAATCATAAGCACAGATAGGTCATGGGAGCTGTCTTCAGAGATGGTTTCTTGTTGGGATTTATGACTACCTTGAAATGAATGTCAGGACTGTTAATAATTTGAGTGATGTGCCTAAGTGCTTTAGGAAATGTCTGTCAGTGGACTCTTCCTTCTCAATATTGAACTAAGGCCCAGAGTCAGGTTTTAGGACCTGCAGAGTCTGTGATACTGTCAAATTGTAGTAAAGGACTCAATTTAATATGAGAGGGTGGGGCTTGAAGTTGGCAGAGTGTTTGTAAGGTGGGAGGGGAAGAGAGTGAGAGGGATCTTTGTGAAGAGGAAAAGAATAATGAGAAATGTGTGGAGCTGAAAGAGATGATAGGATTTTTGATTCCCAGAGAATATTCTCACTGGATACCTATAAAATCCTAACGTCTTCTCAGACAATGTGTGCCAGTATGATGATACGAGCTCACTTACTGAAAATGCCATTAGACATAAAACTGAGATCCTGACTATTTATTATCATTAAGGATTCCATAGTAGTCCTTGCTACAATAGGAATGTGAATCCCCGTGTCCTACTAAATTCCAGTTTGCATAATGATGATAATCTGCCTACCGTATTTACCTGGTCCTTTCAATTTCATGCGGTATTCCTCACTTTCTGATCTAGGCACCTGAATAATATAGCTGTGTGAAGTCAGACATTCTCCTCAGGTCACCCCAGAGATAATTGCTGGGTTTGCTTTAGATGATTTGTTGTGTTAGGCAAACAATATCATCTCCCCTTCCCTCTGCCAAGAAATCAAGGGAAATGTAATGGGGAAAAAGCAATATATATATTCTTGCTTTTATATATATATAAATAAATAAAAGAGAAAAAAATCAAATAAAATACTTACCTTGCCTTATGTCTTCCCTTGCTTTTTTCTTTCTGTCTTTTTATTTCTGTTTCTATCTCCCAGTTTCATTCTTTTGTTTCTCCATTCCATTTTCTCTTTCCCCTAGTTCTGTCAATTTAGTTTTGGATCTTTCTTATTATTTACTATGCTCTTCTCTTTTTTTTTAATTCATCTTTTCTTGCTTCTTTCTCTCTTTTACCCATCTCTCTTCCCTGTATCTTCCTCCCTTTTCCACAATTCTTTTTCTGTCCTTCTCTATGCCTTTCCAAATCACACCGTTATTCCCACAATTCTTTCTTGAGTCTTCTTCCTTCTACCCACCTCTACCACATAGTCTCCTCACTCCTGATTCTTTCTCCCAGTAAACAACCCTCCTCTTTCCCTACCCAGAGCCCAGTTATGGTTGGATGCAGGTATTATAAACCCTGGTCATGAGTAAGGAGAGAACCTGAAACTTCCAGTATCAAAAGTACAGTGATTTTCTATACAATGCAAGCAGAGCAGTGAGTTGCTCCCTTGCCATTCTCCAGCTGGTGCCTCTGCCTTTGTGCTCCTGGAGAGGATGAGAAAGTGAAGATCATTAGGACACATTCCCAACTGGACCTAACTTATTTTTGTTTCCTATTGCTGTCTACATTTCTGGACTCAAATCAGCATGCTTATTTGGTGGGAGCCGCAGCCTAATGAGAGGTGGGACTAGGAAGTGTGATGACCCATTTTATTAATTGGGGAGCATCAAATCACAGACAGGGATGGATGCCCCACTCCTTCTTTCTGGCACTTTCCCTATCTATCTCCTTGTCTTCTTCAATTCACAGGGATCAGTTAAAAATAAAATCCTGAGCTCCTAATCTAGCCAATTAGCCAGTTATTTACTGCCTAAATCACCACTTGGTAACTATTTCCGGGTGAGGATAGTATGATCCTTATGTCCGCTAGCAAAAGTCTGTAAAGTGCTTTGGGAATCTGTTTGGATGGAAGCCACTATCTATGTGCACAATTATTACAAAATTCTAAGCATTAATTATTGGGGCAATATACCCTCATTCTGGCTGTTCTTTTAACATTTTACAAAGTGAGTTCTGGTAATTGGATAAGAAGGGCAGCAGATGGGAAGTAGGGGATGTAACCTTTCCCCAACACAGCGAGGCACTTATCTGCAAGAAATGATTGTTCTTGCCAGGTGTATGAAAATGTTTATTGTTGTGTCTCATTTTCATCTTATTGTGAGGTCTATGAGAAAGTACAATTCATTTCTCTGTTAATTATTAATAGCAAGTATTCCCTTGATGTGACAACTGTTAGACAGTATATCTTATTTTGCTAAAATATCAATTTGGCTTAATTTAAACATCTCTGATTAATCATGTTCTTTTAAAATGGAATGGTGTCTTTTCTTTTTTCCTGTATGTGACATTAATTATACTGACCTGAGATCTAGGTAATCAGACATATAAGTGCAACTAAGTTAGTGAGAAAACCTCTTGCAAGTCATATAAAAGTAATTTTGTGCAAATTAATTAAAGCTTGCAAATTAGAGGCAGAGGAAATAAACTTGATTTGTATGATAAAATAGGAATGAAGACAGGCAGGACCAGTAAAGAAATAATAGTGAGTCTCTATTAATGTATCATGTTTCACAGAAATGCAATTTAAAAAAATCAATTCTATTCAGTGTCACAATTGTTATTGTACATAAAAGTAAAGGTATAATATAATTTCAGGCTATGGTCAGGCAGTAGATTATGTCTAATGGCTTGTGAGCTTCCCTGCTGTTCAGAAAATCCACCTCCTTTCTAATATATGGCACAGTTGGTACCACTTTTCTTCCCCCCTTAAAAGGAGATGGTGGCAATTGCATCAAATTAAGTGTGTTGGATCCTGTTGGATTGACAAAGTGTACAAGTGACTAAAAAAGAGATGTAAATTGTAATTTCAGTAGATTTGAATTCTGGCATAAAAAATAACGTCTAAAAATTAGAAATCCAAGGCCATTGCACTATCGTGGTCATTATCAAGTTGAAGTTCTTGATGTCTACATAATGTACTTTATACAGCATTTTGTGTCTGGAGAATAAATACTTCCTTGGACCATAAAACAAAAGTCCTAACACCTACTGTTCTCTTCTTTATACCAACAAAATGCTTTCCAAGAAGGAAAGATGTATCATGACTGTCACGGTTTCAGAGTAACTGTACTTGTATTCCCCTCCCACTCACAAACCCGTGGTCCCTCGAGAACATCCACGTAAGGTTTCAGACTCCCAGACATGACTTCTCTTTGGTAGAGACTTACTCCACAGCCTCTTGTCATACACTGTGGTATCTGAGCCAGTCTGCCTAAAGGCCAGTACCTGGGTTGTGCTGTCTTTCCATGGGCTATAAACAGTGTATGCTAGCAGTTACAAGTTACCACACAGCTCTTTCTCAGGGAGTACATTTGTTCATAGGATAAAAAAAAATAGCACAATAAACATATAAAAATAACAAAATTTCCTCCACATGTATGTTAATACACCTGAAATAACCAATCTTCCATACATCTTCTACACCCAACAGCAGCAGAGAGTCTCAGAACCAAGGACTATAGACTTGGGCTTGCAGGGTTCATTCTGTGGTGGCAAAAATAATGGTATAAACATTTATGCTTGGGCTCTGAAACCTCCAAAGTGGGTTTAGTTTAGTTTCATAGTCCAAGCAGGAAAGTCTACACTGCTATTTTTAGTGCCATAGCACTAGCCTGAGTCTGTAGACCCAAGCTCTAAGACGTGCTGCCATGGGGGGGGGATTGTTTTTGTTTTGCACTGTAGGCATAACCTGATAGGCCAATATCCCTTTCAACCCTTCAGCAAGCGTTGGGGCCTTTCCTTGAGACAAAGGTCCCATCCATTTGCTGAATCTCAAGGAAGCCCATCAGTTTGTTTAAACTCACATGCTTATATTTGGTGTCCTAGTCTTCGAAATACCAATTTTGAACAAGTATATACATATTACTCTAGTGGGGTGGTACCTCTCTGGAGTTGTTTACAGTCTCAGTGACAGTGCTCTTATCAAGTACTAGTATTATTTATTAGAATAAATAACAAATTGCACAGGCAACTCTGTCATTTCTTAACCTTCTAGTCTTTGACTTTGCAGCCTTAATAGTATTCTTTTAACGTTATTTTTTGTATGTTATGTCGATACTGTAACAATTATCATATGTTACTTGAACATTAACTTATTCTTGAGATTAATATAAAATTGAAAGTGTGAGTCTTATTGTAATTGTTTAAAGTGTAGGTGGCAATGGCAGATATCTATAAAGATGTCTCCGAACATGTCTTTGTGTAATTGATCTCAATTTTCCTCCTTCTACATACGTAGTTTTTAAAAAGTCGTATTAAAATTCTTTAAAGGTAAATTAAACTAAGGAATGGAGCCACCTTCCAGAGGAAGCAGTGGCATCGCAACCATTAGCATTAGGAGGTGACAGCTTAATGAACATCTCTTGGAAATGATAAAGAAATACAAGAATCTTGCCCAGAAAAAATAATAAATAAATCAGGATCATTTCAGCCTTAACATTCTATTTCATGTCACAGAGATTATGACAGAAGTGATGCCAGAAGAGAGAGACTAATATAGCTCAATTTGATCTCAATAGCTATTTTTTACTCCAATAGCAATTTTAAAGTGCCTGTGATAAAGCTTAAATGCTAAGAATTGATTGGTATAGCTTCTCATACAGCCACTAGTACATCTATCTGTGATCACTTATTTTTAATAGAAATAACCCTCGTGCCTCAGAACAAAAAAAAAAAGTTCTATTAAAACACTAAACGAGGGAGCCTGATCCTGACCTAAAAACTTCATATGTCAAAAGAAAACTAGAAATGTAAAACACCCTCTGGGGCTACCTCTCCACACTGTGATAAGATTTCATTGTTGTACAATAGGGGAAACTGAGATCCTATCTTACATCTTATCTGTTACACTGTTTGTATTAAGAAGAATGAAAACTTGTGTCAGGATGGTGTGAGCTTAAAAAGGGTTGTGTTAAAAAAATCAGTTGTTTTCTAAAGAGTTTGTGAATTGGACAAGAACATAGCTGAAAGAGACAATGTTTTGGAGAAAGGGAATATGTTTTGAATGGTGAATCATACCACCTCAATGTGAACTGGTGTAAGTTAGTCCCATTGTCTTCAATGGGGTCTACATATAGGCTTATGGTTCCTAAAGGATATGTTTGTACTGCAATAAAACACTTATGGCTGGCCCATGTCAACTCTGGGGCTATAAAACTGCAGAGTAGATGTTTGGGCTCAGGTGGGAGCCTGGGCTCAGGGACCCTATGAGTCGAAGACAGCTGATATAGACCTGCCACAGATGTTTTATTGCATTGTAGAGATACACTTTGGGGCCCAGATCCATAAAGGTACTTAGACAGCTAAATCCCAGACAGCCTGAAACTGATAGATATGTACCCAGAACAGTTCAGCCATGCCTCCACTGCCACTACCAGCATTGCTGAAGATACATGGTATTTCATACTCACACTGGCTTGTTGAGAACTAGAGTGAGTTGGTGTACATGAGCAGGGGAAATCACACACTAGCTCGTAGTGTAGATGTTGCCTGAGAATTACTTTGTAACCTGGTGGTTAGAGAAGCTACTATGGAGGTGGGAGACCAGGGCCTACTTACCCTTGCTCCACTGTCTCTTTAAATTATTTATCCACAATGGAACAACTTCCACAGAAGAGATGAAGGGTGTCCCACATGAGACTGTTCCACAGGTCGATGGTTAGAACACTTTCCTAAGAGCTGGGAGAACTCTGTCCAAATTCTCTCTCCCCCTCAGTCAAAGAGAGGAATTTAACCTGATTCTTCCACATCCCAGGTGAGTGCTCTAATTACCGGGCTAAAAGCTATCAATTGGGTATCACTGCCACCTCCTCCTTTGGCTTCTTGTGCGGAATGAGGCAGGTACCTAATCTATTCTCTTAAGAAACACCTTAGGCTTCTAAGTTGCCTAATTCCAAGAGAGGGGTGTCATGGTTCCTGAAGTCACTCACAGCTGAGAATGCCATACTCAGGACAGACTGTCAGAAAATAGGGCAGACACCCCAAACTGGTGGTATATACTATCATTATATTTCACCAAGCCAGTAATAAAACTTCATTCCTGGACCACTATACTAGTTTTACCTTGGAGTACAGATAGCCCCCTTGACATGCCAGTCACGCAGGCAAACGCAAGCCCCCTTGTGTCACGCAGGCAAACTGCACTTTATGATGAAAGGTTACTAAAACTGAATTCACCACACATTAATTTCTCCCCACACGAGAGGGCTAGTCATTTACCCAGGTCAATGGCTTCTTCAGATCACATGCCAAAAATAATAGTGTTGCCAACCCATAGTAAACTAACTGAACATTTATTAACTAAGACAAAGAAATTAGAGTTAAGTAGTTAAAGCAGATAAAATACAGTACAGTTGAAGCAGAGCATATAGTTGAAAATAATAGCAGGGGTGTTAAATCTGCTAGTTTTCTATAAATGTCTCTGGGTTGCCCAATTAACCTAGGGACCTCAGTCCTTTTGTTCAACATTCCCTTTGTTAGAATTCACAGTCCAGAAATGGGGTAGGAAAGAGGTGGGTGCAGCTTTTGTTCACTCTTTTTATATCTTGATCCCTTTTTGCTGGGAAAATTTTGGTTGTGTTACATGTCAGGCGGCTTCATGGCATGCATGTTTTGTCATCCGTCTTTCATCTGAAATATAAATTCTAGCTTGCGTCTTTGCCTACATGGCATCTGAAGTGTCTTTGGGGACAACGTGCAGAGGCCTTTGTTTACAGTTGTTCTCTTATCCATGCAGAGCTAACCTGTGAGTGTTTCTCAAGCTTACAACATATTTGAGATACAAACATGTAGCAAAACTTCATGTACAATGATGATACACACATTTAAACAGGAAAATAATAATACCTAGCAGATTATAATGTTTCCAATGATACGTCACAAGCCATGCTTTATACACGATTTATTACATTTGAGCAACAAGTGACTGTATTAGTGTATTCCCTTCTATACAGCATTACAATTACAATTTCTTGTTTGTGAAGCAGAGATAGGTGCCTCCCTGCAGCTTGAATTTAGGAGTCTATTTCTGTGAAGGGGTGGGTCTAAAGACATACCTCTCTTGGCATCTCCATTAGCTTGCTTATGCTGCTCCCCTCCTAGCATATTGGCTTTTGTGGCTCTCATTCCTAAATTCCTGTCTCTCCTCATTGTTTGTAGATGGAGCCTTGGTTCCTAAGTCAGGATTTGTGGATTACAGTGTTATTCTTGTAATTTTCTAGGCACATAAAAGTTAGGTGTTGTGACACTGAGCATCTCAAAGTCTAAACTCCTTTGTGGATCAGGGCTCAAATGTCTACAGGATCATGGCCCAAGTAACATGCTCTACTTACGTATATACAATAAATATCAGTTACAGTGTTAACAGAAGCCTATATTTGGATGATTTCTTTGTAGTCTGTTACTTTAGTACCTTCATTGTAACCTTAGGGTCAGCTTTATCCCTGGTGTAATGCCACTGAATTCACTAACTCTATTTGACTATGCTACGCTGAATTTAGACTACAATATTTGTCATAGTTATTATATTAATAAATTGATTGTCAGTGTTACAAGGATAGTGAAATGCACTGTTCCCAGAAATCTCCAAGAAGTACAAAGTTTTGTTTCTTTCCCTTTTTTCCCCCTATTTTCCTTTCTGTTTTGTGACACGGCAAATTAAATAACTCCTCTTCCCACATTACTATCAAACTGAAAAACTTGCTTGCTGTTTGATCTTATCCTGAATTATCAGTTGTGTGTTTGGATTGTCCATCAGAGGCACTGATAACCCCATTGAGATCAATGAGTTGAGTACCTGGGGGCAACACAGAATTTTGGAAGTCTAGATCAGCTGTGAAGGGAGAATTTTGCCCTAAAAAGTAAGAGTTGTAGGGGGAGAATTTTAAAGACACAAAGAGTATTCAGGCTCCCCATTAACTGTTTTTCGTGTCTTGGAAATGTCCCCCTAACTTTCATGTCAATACCTTCAACTGTAACTGCAGTTCAAAGTACAGAGGAACAGTATGCAAATCCCAGTACAATTTGTTGATTGAAATGAATGCAAATAGGAAAAACAGGTTAAAGTTCCATCCGCTTCCTATCAGACATTGGGATAAAAGAAGTCATATATTTGTTTCATTTTTCAGTGTAGGAGAAGAGCTGTGGCATGTTTTATCACTATTTATTTTCCTTTTTTTTATTTTTAAATACTGCTTCTTAAAAATAAAAATTAAAAAAAAAGAAACAACAGTAAAGGAAAAACAATACATAATAGCATTACTGGGCTGAATTTTCTGCTGGAATAATTCTAATGAGGCCAACTGATTTTCAACAGCAGAGAATTTGGCCCATTTTATTTGCATTCCCAGTACATGGAAGTTGTGTTACTAAAGTCTCCTCTATGGAAATCAGGTTATATTTTAAACAAAAAACAATGAAACCGACAATTATTGCTACTTTCAATTACAAATGTAATTCTACGCTTAAAAGACACTGGTGTGGGTTCATATTTTTGAGTCTACAGTACTTTGTGTAATATTGCCATTTTTCTGAGTGCCTGAAATTCTTAGATGCAATAAGGTGGGTTAAGAATACTGGAGCAGCTCTAACTTTGAATTTCCTTCCTTTAGTTGTTTTAAATGACAGCCATAACAACATACAAGCAGTTTAACACTTTGTCAGTCTGGGATTTGGGTAGAAGACTTAGTTTATTGTTGACAAATATAGTTCTTGAGCCTAAGCCATCTATCCTGGGACAGAGGATGGTATAAAAGGTTGTTGACTGGGGACTGAATAATTCATAACTTATGCTGTCTTTTCAGTGAAATAGTAAGTTCCATTTTAGATCAAGCTTCCCTGTACAGCAAAGTGTTGCCACCTAGAATGATTGGAAACATTTTTTGCTACTTTTTGTTTGAATTGATTTCTAAAGGAAAGTTCAAAGGGCCACAGCTGACAAGGATAGTCTCTAATAATAATCCTGGCAGTATTAAATTCATGTAGATGCCCAGAGGAGAAAAGAAATAATCCTTGTTTTATAGCAAAATAAAGAGATAATAGAATTAAATCAAGATCCTTTTTATGATACCAGTGCCAGATACCAGTGTCAATGGGAAGAGATACACTGCACGCATGTGTGGTATAGAGGTGTGATGCTAGTTCTGAGGGCTGTTATCATGGGGCATTTTTATCTGTTTATGTTCGCTGTGCATGACTGGTTGTATTTATAGTATCACCATGGGATCATCTCTAGGAATTAGCACTTTGGTAATGATAGTGGGGGAGTTCAAGCTCTGCTTCAGACAATCTGTTGTTTAAAAGTTTAACAGTAATGATTTTTGCATTTATATAGCATTTTTCATCCAACAATTGCAGTTCACATTTCAGTTTCTTGTGATGTCACTATTCTCCAATCAGTCCTCCACTGGAAAGTGAAATGTCCAGAGCAGAAATTCCTAAAGTTTTTTTTAAAAATTGATTTTT
Organism: Mesoclemmys tuberculata; assembly: GCA_007922155.1. Classification (NCBI taxonomy): domain Eukaryota; kingdom Metazoa; phylum Chordata; order Testudines; family Chelidae; genus Mesoclemmys; species Mesoclemmys tuberculata. The sequence goes on from ML675601.1 coordinate 47,204,175, forward strand.
TTAATTTATTTGCCATGATGAAATAGTAAAGATCTTTTTTTTTTTCTTTGCAGGTCCCCTTGAAGGACCAATTCTGCAATTCCAACAGTTATTAAAGTAAACAGAAAAGACTCCAAAAACGCAAAGGATGCAGATCCATTCCATAGGAAGCCGCTTCCCACAATGTCAAACAATGACATTTAAACTTACTGTGTAGTACCTGAATATTACAACATGCCAAATAAAGTAACATATGGCATAACAGTTCTGTACAAAATGCTGCATTTGTATAGATTTTAATTACAGAGTTCCTGTTGAAACTTTACTAGTGAAACAGGTTTCTCTTACACAAAGTTTTCCACGCATATTATTTGAAGGCTGGCCCTTTAAATTTAGCTGACTTAAGCTGCTACCACACCAAAGTGGCCATTTGCAACTGGCTTCTATTTGCTGTATCTTCCCGTTTTTGTTGGTAAGTATTTCTAAGTCTTTTTATGCTTTTCCCTAATTTTTCTTTTTCCTCAGGAGATGGTATGTTCTCACATATTGAGACCTAGTTCAGGAGTGTCTGTTAAGTGCAGAGAAGTAGTAAGAGGTACTTAGGGAGTATTTACTCTGAAATACTTTTCTGGTTTGAGTTAGTTTGCTTGGTTTTGTTTTGTTTTGTTTTTTACTTAATACATAAGTAAGTTTAATGGCTTGTCGGGTTGAATTTGAATAGTGATTTCATTTAGGTTTAACCAAAATAAAGTTGAGTCTGAGTGTCTGTTCATATACAAGTTTATTGACTGGGGTATATTGAATAATTCATCACGCATACTCTCTTTTCAGTGAAATAGTGTGTCTGTTTGAAATCAAGCTTCCCTGGGTGGTGGAAGCTTGTCACCTAGAATGATTAGAAACATTCTTTTGTTACTTTTTGCATTTTGAATTGAGTTTTAAGGGAAAGTTCAAGAGGCCACAGATGACAAAGACATTCTCTTGGAAACGTGTATACAAATCTTGAAGCTGTTCAACAGACCAGTCTATTGACATATAGAAAAGATTTTAGTAATTTTCTAAAAATAACATTAGTAAATCCTTCCTAAGATTCAAACCAACATCTGAATTACTCTAAAATCCTAGTAACTTTGACTTTGGAGGATTACAGTGATTCACATGCACAAGACACCCAGTTCATAGTTAAATCCTTGTTTAAACCAGAAAAAAATAAGTACTATAAAAATGAACTGAAGTGCTAGTTCTAAACACTTTTTAATGATCAATTAAATAGATCATAAAAATGGACTGTGCAATACAGTAAATATAAACCCAACAATATAGACAAATACTGAATGCTAACAAACAACCTCTCCCGTCTTCATTCTCCTACTCCCCTTGCCAATACAAAACATACTCAATATAAGCTTGAAAAGAAGCTGCCTAATGGATCATATTAGGATAGCTGCTTTAGCCCTCAGGCACAATTCCATCTTATCATCGGTATAATATTTTATACTTTAATTTCACTTGTCAGGCTGAGAAAAAGGAAGAGGGCAGTTAGCATCAGACTGCAGGTCTCAAAGCTCTTGCTACATGCTACAGAGGTGACAAATGTGTAAGATTTCAGTGCTGCAGTGTGGACTGTAATTAGCACATAACCATAAAGCACTCTGTTAACCCCTTTCTGCACTCTTACACCTGTTGGACATTATTACGATGAAGCTCATCTGCCCCCATAATGCTGATCAAATACACCACAGGGGCCTGGAAAGTGTGTTTCAGTTCTCTCCACACAAATGGTGATACCACACAAATGGAAGTAAGGTGTCTTTGAAATATTCAGCTCTGCTGCCACCCTGGTTGTTTTAAATTTTTGATAGGCTTACTTTTTATCCACTTAAAGATGCCATATGAGAGATTAATTACACATGCAAATACTTAATTTGAACTTCTGAAGAAAAAATAAATGGGAACTATTTTTATGAAGAATAGTTTTGTAAATAAAAAGGTGTGAGCTATAACTTACAAAAACTCTGTGTTTGAGTTTCCTTTTCTAAGGCAAGAGTATTGTGGTTATGGAAAAGGGACTTACAACTGTACCCTACATTTATGTACATCCATGCAATCCCATTGACGTCAGTCAGTCAGACAGACTCCAGTAATAAGAATCTAACTAGCTTTAGATGTTCCATAACCAGACAGTCCTATTATTCACTGTATTTATCTGCTCAAGAGTTTGAGGGAACAGGACACCACTGGAGCCTCCAACAGAGGTTTAAGCCTGCCCTTCCCAGGCAAAACACTCAGAAGGGTCATGATTGAAAAACCACTTACTTCTCTCTGTCATTAAATCGCCACTGTGCATAATTTAACCCCTTCTGTGCCATGAATACCCTGTCCACACATGCTCATTTCCCATATTTCCCTAAATGTATTTTATTCAGGTTCTAATACCATACTGATCAATGAGTCACCTGTAAACCTTCCAGTGAAGAATTTAAGAGCATGATGAGACTATTGTGTCATGTGTGGTTCCTCTCCCTAGAGTAAAAATTGCATGCAGATTTTTACGAGAGTAATGTTTTGTGTATGATACTCTGTGCATTTGTACTAACTGTCATCTTGGTCATCACTTGAACTCTGAGATCTAAATGCCTGACCTTCTATGATTTGAGCTAAAGGACTATATCCTGGGGCTGGGAGCTGTAATGGACTTGTATCTTCTGTGGCTACAGCACCGTGTGGGGGACACAATATGCACTGACCAGTGGGTTATGCTTTAATTTGTAAAGGTGAGGTCACACTTGAAATTGAAAGCAGAGATGCTGATGATGGTTTGGATGTCCAGGAATAAGTTCCACATTCATGTAACCACCCTCAGAAAAGTTCTGGGTAAAATCCTGGCCCTGCTGAAATCAACAGCAAAACTTCCATTGACTGCAACAGACTGAAAATCCACCCTTTGTTTCCTGCACAGTGGGCCTTCACTCATGCAGTTAAACTCTGCCATAGGAAACTGAACACAACTCCTGGAGCTATTCATATGTCTCTGAGGACCCATGATGTGCAGACTTCTGAAATTTTAGTCCCTCGTTTAACTGCTACAATCTATTTTTAAAAACTCTAAGTGGAAATCTGGGACCTTTAGCAACAATATTTCAAAGATCTATTAAAAACCAAAAATTACAACATTTCATGACCCTATCTTCTCTCCTCCCCCTCTCGGAAATCCTTACTTGTTTATAACATGGCTATATTAAAAAAAGTATTTTAAATTTTATTGTAATGCTGCTAACCCTGGAATCGCAATATGTAAGGCACCCTCATAGTTCTCTACTTTATATATTTTTATGATGAGAATTTACTATTTTATGAGGCTGTAATTACTGACATTGTCATCTATTCCTGGGAACTCAGTGTTATCCCTGGTATACAGAGAACCACAGTAGGAGAAGCTGTTTTTTTTCAAGGTCAAGTTAACACCTCCAATGGGGAAGGCGCAATGTGATTAACACCATCCCCCCCACCCGCCCAAGAAACATTTGAAAACTCTCAGTGTAAGTTAATAAACAATGTAAAGTTAAAGTAAACATCTAGGCCCCGGTCAAGCAATGAGTACAAATAGGTTCACAGTTGCACGTCTGCAGAGTCCTTCTGATGTCACTGAACATGCCTTTGTGAAGGTCCTTAGTGGGTCAGGTCCACCGTGCCACATTGTGACCTGACGTAGAGGGTCTCCCAATGCAAGTCTCCCCCTGAATGCTTGAAATTGGTGTTTACCACATCAGTAGCATCCTAATCCTATTTCTCAGGCTCTATGGAGAGCTCCTCTGCAGGGATCAAAGTGGGGAGAGGACCAGAGTAGCAGGACACTCATCATCCCCCAGGATAAAATGCAGCAAGATTACCATGTTCCAGGCTGTGTCACTTCCTCTTCACCCTTCTCCATGCTACAGAACATCTAATGAAAATGAGTTATGAGGGCAACATGGGAAAAGTTGTGTCCGTGACAGGAGTTTCTGGCCTAATGTGTGTATGGTATTTAACTAATTTACTTTATTTTGATTAATAGAATGTGCCTATCATGTTCTATGCATATCCAAGTAGCCAGACTAATAATACTGTATTGCTTTTTGAGAAAACAAGTGCAAATCAGAAGGGAGGAAAATATCTTCCTTTGCCATGGTTACTCTTATTTATTTCAATTCATACTACACTTAAACAAACCTAAGACAACCATCCCAGGCTCTGGTCACCTATTTCATTCATTCATACAGATTAATCAGTTATGCAACTGAATAAATAGTCTCATTTATTCCCAAATCACAATTTAACAGGAAAACAAAACAAACAAAAACTTAATTTCCCTTCCCCCCCCCTCGTGATGCCTTCATCCCCCAAAGTCTTCTCCATTTAGAGTGACCAGGTGTCCTGATTATGTAGTTGTGATATCCCTGATTCTAATTTAACATATGTTTGCTTGACCCAACAAAACATAAAACACATTCCAATAAGGCACACTACACTCAAAATTAGGACTACTAATAATGGGTGCAACACTATTGAGAGTATTTCTTTAGAAGTTGGAGACCAGCCTGTAAAGATATCATACCAATGATATGCAGAATAACCTCTAAATTTACAGTATTCATTAATTTAGTGCCAGCTTTAATTTTTTCCAAGATTGTATTAGTTACTTTTTTTTTATTTTTGACCCGGGGACTTTGGTGCGTTCTGATTCATGCTGGCAGAGAGAATGGGGTACAGGCCGGTTCCAACCTGGAAACATTTAGCCTAGTCCAATTCATATTCATTGTTAATTCCACAATGAGAGGGTTTAGGAGGGCTTTGACAGGACTACTTTGTAATTTGAAGAGTTTAGGCTTTACAACAGTTTGTGGGGTGTTGGTTATGAAAATATAATTTTGTGTACATGCCTGGGCACAGTTTTTAGGGAACAACCAGATTTTTACTTCGTTCAGGATAGGGCAGTACCCCACAATGACTAACAGGGCAAGGCCAGATTTAACATATTCGTCTCAAACATATGGCAAATACGGGTATACAACTAATTCTGTGAGGTCTTTAAGTGGCCCCTTTATTTTTACTTTCACATGCCAGTGTTTATTCTTGTCTTTAGGGACAGTTAGATTGACCTGCAAGCCCACCCAGCCTTCCCAGACATATACATGCGTGTTTCTTAATGGCCTTAATGGCTGACTGGCATTTAAATTATACCAGGTTATTACAATGTTTGGATTCCATTTGTGGAGCCAAGAGTGGTTGTCATCAATCCTGACTTGGCCCGGGATGGTCACCAAGTTTTTAATTACTTTTGCTTTATGCAGTACCTTCCCTGATTTTATTTTAAACCCAATACCATACACAACAGTGTTAGTGACAAGACAAACAACACAAAACAAAACATAAAACACAATATTTATTGCAAAAGTAGATCCATGGTTTTGTTCTTTAGCTGTTTTGCTGGTACCAGCTTTTTTTGCAGTTCTGAAAAATAAAAAGAACATTTTTTTACCCCTTTTGGGGGGGTGGTAGATTATTGCTTAAAATACCCTTTTTATACAAATTTTTTTTTTGATTGCAGGCAAAACAGAGGAATTACCCTAATATTTTCCTATGTTTTTGTTCTATAGGTTTTTTTTTTTTTTTTTAAGGTTTTAGGGTGGATTTCTTTTACAAGGTGGTGTACCTCAGTTACAGCCACAACCTGTTTAGTTATGAATCCCAATTTATGTTTTAAATGTTTAATGAGAGATTTACAACGATTATGGTTGGCAGGGTTTTTTCCTTGTTCCAATGTAAGTTTTTTCACTATTTTCTGTAGTGCCTGATTTTTTTTTTTTACTTTAGCTAAAGACTTAATGGTCTCCTCCAATTTGCCTTCTTTGCCTTTTTTTTTTTGTAGTGCCTTTTGATGCAATTTGACTCTGGGCATTTATGGAGGAGATTTTTTCAAATTCAATGTTCCGTTTATATTGATTCATAATATTATGTAGGGTTTTTTTTTTTGCTATATGTGAGTTAATTGTTTCCTGATTAAGTGCAGCGTGTGTGAAGCCTGAGTTACAGGCTTCCCACATGAGCCAAATTGCTGCTGCATTTTTTTGTTTAGTTTCAGAGGGATTGTAAACTGCCAGATACTGTGTCAGTTTATTCTCTAGATATGCTATAGTATGGACATCTGGTAAAGCCTGTTCCGTTCATGGGTTTGGTCCAATGTCTGTAATACATTGCTAAAGGGAGAAATATTTCTAATAAAGGGTAGAGATTGGGGTTTGTGGTTGGGATCGTCCCCTGGGGATGAGGGGTTTTTAGGTTGTTTTTTTTTAAACATTCTGATTTTTCCTGGCACGATCCCAAACCTTTCTCTGTCAAAGCACTAAATATTTAGAGTGTGTTCACGATATACTGTGCACAGAAGCACAGATATTACTTTATTACTAAGTTACAATGGTATGTACTGTACAATGTTGTGGTTACAACGCTCCACAAATGGCAATACAGCACAATGTTGTGGCTACAACGCCCCACAAATGGCAATACAGTATACAGTATACTGTTGTGGCTATAACGCCCCACAAATGGCAAATCAGTGCACAATGTAATGTATACTGTTGTGGCTACAACGCCCCACAAATGGCAAATCAGTGCACAATGTAATGCACACTGTTGTGGCTACAACGCCCCACAAATGGCAAATCAGTGCACAATGTAATGTACACTGTTGTGGCTACAACGCTCCACAAATGGCAACAAATTTTCTTTTCAAAGCAGGTGTGCACACCGGATTCAGTAATAATCACAGCATATACCAATTCTCCCCCTTTCGCAATTCTCCACCAAAATGTTACACTTATGAAATAAACAGCAGGATTTTTTTCAGGGGGGATAAGGCAGTATGCCATGTTTATTATGAATACAGAAAATAGTTTGAAAATGCAATTGCTTAAAACACATGCTTCCTCACACACACACACACACACACACTCACACTGTTCTGCAGGAGAGAGATAGTTACCAGTCTTTATGTTGCTCAAGCTAACTCACTGGCCAGGTGAGTCAGACTCGAGGGAGGAGCCGGGCCCTGTCGTTCGCGACACGATGCTCCTGGGGATATGCAGAACGAGCCCAAAGTCCAGGTTTCTTCTTTTGATATTTATACTTATTTATTTCCATTCGGGTCTATGGATTTTTTTATATCAGATAGTCTTGTTTGATGTAGCTGTCAATTACGTTTGGTATCGTAAACGTGACAGCTTTTTTATTTTTTTTTTATTTTGTTTTACACTTTGTTTTTTTTTTGTAACTCCCCTGTTCTTTGGGGTTATCTTGATCTTCGGCCATCTGGGTTGTAAATGTTTTTTAAACAAAGCATTATTTCTTTCTTTTGTTTTTGTAGGCTGTTTTATTTCTCACACATTTACACTGCTTTTACTTCACATTTATACAACTAGAAATTATTACATTCTTATTTTATTTTATTGGCATACTATATTATATTTTCTTATTAACACAATACAAGAAAATATTTATTTATACCAATTTACTTATTTTATTAATATTAATTTGACAAAAAGAATGTGAAGATAAAAAGAATGTAAAGGAATTTCATTTGTTTTTTTATTGTCCTGTGATTTTTACATTAACCACATTCCTGATACGCATTGAGCACTTTCCTTCATTTACAAATTATGGTAGTTGGATTTTAGGATGTTTTTAAACAATTATGCTTAGATAGTTATGAGCGAGGTTTTAACATGTCATAAGTGTTCAATCACAAAGTGTTTGTGCAGGGTACTCTAACTTGAGTAACGTAAGTAGTTAATTCACATTGTGGAGCCGGGGATGTCAGGAACAAATAAACAATTGGTTTGTCCGGAACATTTTATTTTTAACACTTAATTTTATTACGGTTAACATAAGAGTTTAACTCTTGAGCTCCAGCCAGCCTTAAATACTTTGGTTTAGGCTGATTTTATAGTGCTGGGGCCTACACTGGCCCCCAGTGGGGTGGGCTTCCCTCCCAGTCGGTAGCCCTCCGGCCCTCCTGTAGAGCCGGGCTGATATGGGATTTGTAGTCCTGGCCTTCCAATAGGCAGACTAGCAAGCAAGCAGTCTCATGCCCACAGCCCTCAAGCAGGAAGGGAAAGGCAACCAGTATATAGCCTCTGCCTTCCCACAGGTGGGGCTAGCAAAATTAGTCTGGAGCCCTTGGCCTTGCAGGCAGGTTGGGCCAGTAGAGCTTGGTATCCTCTGCTATCCAAACGCAGAGGATGTCAAGCACTCCTGGGGTGATTGGGGGAGGGGGACGCAGGCCCACCGAACTCCACTGCATCCCAGCCCAGGGCCCTATCAGTGTCAAACGGCTTTGTCACTGAGTCAGCAGGGCTCCAGCTGCAACATGCTGATGGGGTTTAGCCCCTGACTCAGCCACTTGCTAGTTGGCTGTCCCTGGGCCACTTCCTCCCACCCTGTCCCTGGGTACTTGCAGGCACTTGTCTCCCTCTGGGTCACTGGGGTACACTGCAAGTGGCAGACCCACAAGTCCCTACCCATCGTCTGGCAGCAGGTCCGGAAATTCCTTTGTGTCATCAGCGAAGGGCAGCTCCTCCAGATCCCAGGGTTCCTCCAGTCCACAGGGTCCAGTCAGCTCCCGGGGGTCCCCAGCATCAGGCAGCTCCTCCAGGTCAGGGCTGGCCTCAGGGTATTTCCCACCCAGGAGTCTCAGGCGGCCCTCTCCGGTCCCTGGGGCCCGGCTGCCCTCTCCGGTCCCTGGGGCCCGGCAATTCAGGCAGGTTTTGGATGCTCTTCTCAATGGGACAGTTGCTCCAAACAGCCGCTGGTCTTGGGTCAGTCCTAGGCCACAGCCTCTGGGAAGACACATCTACCTCCAGCTGCTAGGCCTGACTTTTATAGTCTCCTTTCCTGCCTTGGCTCCGCCCTCTTTTTCCAGGCAGTTTGGCGTGTAGGGCCCTGGTCTGCCCAGAAAGGCTTCGTGACCCTTCCTCAGGCCCAGGCTCTGAGGAAGGCCACAGCGCCTTTCTACACCTTCCATAAACAGCTTTCACCTAATTACCTCTCTACTCATTATATATGCTAATTACCTACATTGGGTTTTCTCCCTTGACTATATTCCCTTCTCACCATGATAATTAGGGTCATCAAAACAACATCTGCTGATAGGAGAGGTGGTGTAAAAATATGCCCCATGACAATGAAAAAGTGTACCCCCAAACATTCAAGGATAATTTATCACAACTGTTATCTATGTGCACCTGCAAGCATACATATTGTGTATTTTGTCTTATGTGCTGTGGCATGCAGAAACTGAGACATCTGTAAGGGCACTCAGTTGTCCTATTCATCTCTGCCAACTGGAAGATGTCATACTACAGGGGTCAGAACAGACATCAATATAGAAGATTTCACTGTTATCTCACAAGCATGTTATCTATTAGCTATTTACATATAAACAGACATTTCTTTTCTATACCTCAGCAACTGCCATAATAGAAACAATTCAATGAACTTTCAGATCACTGCTATGCCACTGACAGTATGTCTGCACCAGAGCTGATTAAGCTAGTGTGCTAAAAATAGAAGTGTAGCCATGGCAACACAAAAGGGTTAACTACACTGAGAACGTACCTTTGGTCTCAGATGGAATCATACTTGGGCTGGCTAACCACTTGGGCCACTGTGGCTACGTATTTTAGCCTGATTTGAGCTAGCAAGGACATAACATCTTCCAACTGGAAATTACACTTTCCCACTGTAGTGAAGACATACCCTGAGTGACAAAGTGGCATTCCTGCAGCATGAGATTAAGTGAACACAATAAAAAATAGTGAATCAACATCTGACTGAGCAGCTTTGTTTTGTGTAGGTCTTCTGTTTGACCTGCATGCTTCAGTCTTGCTAGTATGCAGGTTTTGAGTTCCAGTTTGGGGTAGTTTTTTAATTCCACCAACTTGCTTGACTATACGAATGAAACAGGTAGACCAGAACAACAGTGGACATCCACAATGATAAACAAACCCCAACAATAAAGCTTAGTTTAGGGCTTAATGGAGGAGTTGCCATATTGTCTGTGTAACAGCATTGCCATCTCTCATAATTTTATCTCACAAATGTGGGGGCATTCTTAGAGTCTCATCTTCTGGGATCACGTTATTGTGTGAGAACTTCAGCTTTCTATCTGACAAATTTTTAGAACTCATGGTTTCAGAGAGAAGCTTGCTAGCTTAGCGTGCACATTATAGATACAGAAGCCAGAAGGGAAAGGAGAAGATCCCAAAACTTAGTATTAAAAAACAACCATATGATTTTAAGCCCAACTCATGATTTTTTGAGGGTGGTTGGGGCTGACTGAAGATTTTCAAATGACTTTGGTGAGATGAGATGTGTAGCCCTCATCTTGATTTGAGTTAGTGTTTGCTCTCTATTCAGAAAGATGTTTTGAAGTTTCTTAAATAGGTTCTGAACTTAGCCTACACTTATCATGACCATGCCCACTTCAACATGTTTTTTTTTTTTTTGATACTACAGGATATAAAATACTCAGGGATGTAGGAAACTGGAGGTCATGAGACAAACCAACTAGTCTTGTATACTTGAGTTTAAGTATTAGCATGTCTCTATATTTAAATTTTCATGTAGATTTTACATTCAAGAGATGTTATAGTTCCTACCTTGATCATTGTGAGAGTTCTCTTCATCATGTTAGCTGCCAAAGCATTTACATTTATTGAGTAACATTTATAACAAAGCAGTTTATTCTGCAGCTGTAGACGTAGTCAATCCAACAAAAGTAAGAAGCTAGTTTTGAGTTAAAAGTGCCTAGCCAAGCCCCATACTTGACTTGGAGAGGCTCTTAAATGAAGTGCTGTTCAGGTGCAAACAAATATTTGCCTACAGCAGCTGTTCATCCCACTAAAGGATAGAGTGTGTAACTTAGACTTTCCCACTCAGAAGCATGTTATTCTCTTAGTATGTTTGCAATAAACTAGTGACAAGGTTTAAAATCACAGAACGTGAAAGTGTAAAAGGTTCAAAGGTTAAAATGATAACGCTTGCAAAGTTTGGGTAAACGAAAATAAGAACATATCATGTTCAAGGTAAGGTATTACCAATAAAAGTTCCACACCATGTTTCACTCTGAAATTCAAGATCTTAGAATTTAAAATAATTAGAATATGTAAACATTTTTCATGTCTAGAACTTCTCTTTGGAAGACCTTGCTTTTAATTCAGCTTTCCACAGACAGTAGATATTAAAATATATATGCTTGGTTTGGCCCTCTATTCTCAGATGCTTATAGGGATGATCCAAAGTCCATTAAAGTCAGTGGAAATCTTTACATTAATTTTAGGGGACTTTGAGTCAGGACTTTTGAGCACTTACAATCCAGTTTAGCTCCTTTCTCCTATTATGGAAGGTAAACTGTCATGCTTGTCCACTAGGTGTGCAATTAGCTGCTTGCAAATAGGGGCATGGCTCCAATCTCTCATATCCTGGTTTTATACCGGTATAACTTTATTTACATCAATGGATTTACTCTTGATTTACATTAATGCAGAGCACCATGACACGCAAGTATTGTGGATGGTTATTATGAAAGAAAGTATGGCTGAAATACCAGTCTGTGCCTCAACTCCATACCTCAAAATTTGGGTTTGAAAAAATATGCTTTAACTTAAAGGAAGAAACAGGGATGGCTCCTGAATTTCCAGGTTTCTCTGGACTAGAAGCAGAAACTCAGTGAAATCTATGCTAGGTCACCTCTCCAAATAGCCTGTCAAATATCCATCCTTATGTGAACCTCTACGTTTTAATCACACTGAGTTACGCAGCCACCTGTGAAAACAGCCAGAAAAAACCCACATCTCTTTACTGACTATCAACAATTTTTTCTTGCAATATCTATAATAAAGTGAGAAAAGCTATTCTCTAACCCAACTGGCCAGGAAGCACTGGAAATCTCATTAGATAAGCTTTCTTGACAGAATAGATTTCGATAAATTCAAGGCAATGAAACACCAAACCTTTTAAGAATCATCCCTTGCTAATTATTGTGCGATAAGGAGCAAACTCCACTAACTTAAAATAAATGGCAGGACCCGTGTCTTTGTGAGTTGATACGATAGGAGCTATTCCAGATCAGAACTGTCTAGTAATCACATGGGAATGAGGGGAAGAAACTTGCTGAAGTGTAGGGGGTTCGGTATTCTAGTACTGTTTGCTGTTAGTTGAGATGATTATCTTGCATGCAACTTCCATCTCCCAATCACATTTATTCTTTTGATTGATCCTGGACTTATATTTTTTACACGACGCTGTCTATATTTAAATGAGCTTCCAAAGTGACTCCTTGGCCAAAATTGCTAATGCAATCCAGGGATGCATAAACAGAGGAATCTCAAATACGAGTAGAGAGGTTATTTTACCTCTATATTTAGCCCTGCTGGCATACTATGCCCAGTTCTGATTCAAGGAGCTCAGTTTACTTAGCTTAACAAAGAGATGGTAAAGGGGTGTCTTGATTATAGTCCATTAGTATCTACACGGGGAACAAATATTTAATAATGGGCTCTTCAGTCTAGCAGAGAAAAGGTATAACTCAATTCAATGGCTAGAAGTTGAAGCTAGACAAATTCAAACTGGAAATAAGGTGCAACTTTTTAACAGTGAGAGTAATTAATCATTGGAACAATGATGGTGTGGATTGTCCATCACTGGCAATTGCTAAATCAAAATGGAATGTTTTTCTAAAAGATCTGGTCTAGGAATTATGCTGGGGAAATTCTATGGCCTGTGTTGTGCACTAGGTCAGACTAGATGATCACAATGGTCCCTTCTGGTCTTGGAATCTGAGTCTATGACTTTGAGTTCCTATTTACTATGTGAGAACCACCCCAAATGTAGGTAGCCAACACCAAACCTGTGCATACCTTCAGCATAGGGGTGAATCTCTTCCAGTATGACTCATTTCAGAGTCCAAGATTAGGGGACAATAAGATGGAAAGTGAGTTAACAACTATTGCAAGAAATATTCTGAAGAACAAAGTAAAGAAATGTATATTATGTCTGTATGTTTGAAAGATTTTCCCCAAAATGACTTTTTCCCTTTTTAACATAAACTGCACTGGGGGTCTTGCCTGAGTGCCTTTCATCTCCCCTCATCACTCACCCCAATGCTCTCCCAGCTGCTGATTCTTTCTCCTAGCTCTCCACCAGGTCCAGCTCTGTTAACCTCACTGCACATCCCTGTGCCCAAATTCACTAAGCTGACTGGCCCCATCTCCTGGCCTCTGTGCTCCATTGGTCTCCCTACTCCCATTTCTTCAACTTCCTGCCAGTGTTTTATCATTTAACCCACCTTTCCCCTGTCCTGCATATTGGGTCAGGAATTAACACTGCACAAATAGATCATGAAAGGAACACATATTAGGGATCACAGAAGGTAACCCATAGGGAGTTATGGTGGGTTGGGTTTTGCTCCAAGCAGGAATCCTAACCCACCCCACATCCTTGCTGCCAGAACCCCTCCTCACACACATTGGACTCCTGCCAACCAGTTTTAAACAGCCAGTTTCCTAAGGATGAAGGTTCTTTTCAAGGCTGTTAGATTTCCTGAAACTGTTACAACCTATTAATTAGGCATGGTATGTTTTTCATCATTAAGTTATCAGCATTTATTGTCATTAACTATCAGCTCAACTCTGCTGTTTGAGAGATTCTCTGTCGATTTGCATGCACTCTGAATAAATGTATTAGCACACCAGAGAACTGAATACTCTATATTTTCTCTCGCCTTGGGCAGACATACTCCCAGAAATGAAACCATTAAAAATGAACATATTTTGTAACACTTTATTACAATACAGCAGGCTAATGTTAAGGCATCTTTATTATTTGTATCACACAGTCCAGCTGAACCAGTCATGTACATTACATACTTAGAGAGCTGCATAACAAATAAAACAGTTAAATGCACGTTAGCACAAGAGACTTACTGAATAGTTCCAAGGTAAACACAAATCTCAGGAATGGTAAAAATATCCGTTTGAGCAAGGCTTCCATGTTTTATAAAGTAATGAGGGTATGAGATAGGCGTGTTTATTTTTTATTGGCTTTTGTGTTTTAATTCCATGGCATGTAATGTATATTAACAGGAAGAGATATATAGTGCTTAGAGCACTGAAATAGTAAGTGTAGAGTTCTGGGTTCTCTTCCTGATTCTGCCACTGACATTTGTGCCTATGGACATATGAGGAGGTTCCCTCTCCTGTTATACATTTTGTTCCCAAAACACACAGTTTCATTACCTACTTCATCTCCATGGATGCTGTGAAAGCATTGGCCTTATTGAATTTCCTGTCTCCACTTTAAGTGTTTGAATCTTTAGGCTTTTAAAAAAGAATTTAAATTGATTTAATTATTCTAAACTGAACTGATTGACTCAGTTACAGGTTACCATCCAGAATGCATGTCTCTCTTGGGATACAAGACAAGATTGTTCAGTGCACTTATTTTCTATCTAAATTACTTTAAAGGCCTTCATCATTACAGGATCTCAGCACATCACAATTTTTATATATTTATCCTCACATTATCCCTGAGACATAGGACAGTACTATTATCCCATTTTACAGACTACTCTTTGAGCTTCAGTTTTTTGCAATGATTTACCCAAGAAATCTGTGACAGAGCAAGAAATTTAACCTCTCTCCTTATTCCTGGTTAACACCCTACCCACCAGACACATTTTGCTTTAAACTCTTCCTCTCGAAACTAAGATGAATGTAAAGATGTGTACTGTCTTTACAAGAGGTGAGCCTCTTGGATGCAATAGGAGGTCTACCTCTTGGTATGGACAACCTGGTAGCATTTGCTAGAACCAGGAAAATCAATTTTTGCTTCAATTAATGACATTGACAGGTTTTGTTGGATTTCAAGGTACTAAAACAATTATCATATATTCAAGGTTATGTTCTGTGGATGTAGTACTCCCCATAATCTCTCTTCGCTATTTCTTCACAGCACCACACAACAAGGAATAAATGTCCCTGTGGATTTAAACCAAGTCTTTAAAATATATGTCTTGATTCATCTGAAATACCATTAAGGAGCTTTAGGAAGGTATTTTCACTTGACCATTTCCCTGCTAGAAAAAATCTCATTCATAGAAATGACTTGCTTCCCCCCTTTATTATTTGTTCCAGATGTACCTGTACATTCTCAGGATGCCTTTATTAACAGATTGACAAGATTCTGTGAGCCTTCCTGTTGCCGCTCAAAATGCTCTGAATTTCTCTCAAACATTGTGCTCAGGTGTGTATGGAATTTATTCTGCACCGTTTTAATTCCGAGTAACTCAGCATAGGGTTAAAGCCAATTTGGTAGAAACACTTTATGACTGAGTAGTTGGGTAGGTACTGGAGCACACTGTGTTTCTTCTTTACAGTAAGACAAACATATCATCAACTGTAGGAAATAGTTTAGTAGCATATGGGAGCTATCGCTCATGGGGGCATTTTAGACAAATACATCCAAGAGAAACCTCACAAACCATAAAATTCTTCAGAAATAGTGTTTCCATCAGGTTTATTAGATAATACTTCAACAGAGAACCAGGATGGGACTATAACTTCACCAGCCCTCACTCTAGAACAAGTGGAAATAAGAACATGTACTTCTGCAAAAGACCCAATACTCCTAATCAGGTCCTGTCTCTGACTGGAGTCAATGCCAGATGCTTCAAAGAAAAAAATAACCTTAATCTATCACCACTCCCCTACTCTGTTATGCACCTTACTGTGCAGTACTATACCATAGAGGGAAATGTCCTTACACCAACTGGTAATCTATTTATGCCATTAAATATGGAGGCCAATAGACCTTGTAATCTTTTATTATTTCAGCTACTGTAAGTTAGATACTATTTTTAGTCATATAAATGACTAATCCTCTTTTAAACTTACTACTTTTAAAACAATGTCCTATTGGCCAATTCATTAGTTATTTTCACTGAGAAAGTGAGAAAAGAAAGATGGGAACAAAGAAATAAGAATGTGCAAAAGATAATACAGTATTCTGAAAGGTAGTGTGACACATACTCATTAAAAGTGAACTCTACTGTTATCTGAAAATTAAGTTGTTACTGTCTGACTTCAAGGACAAATCTATTACTTGCATTTTTTTTCTCTTTGAATTTGCCACATCTGTTATCTGTCACTAAGCACCCTTATATTTTTTGAAGATACTCTTCTTAATAATAAATGTAACACAATATTTTGTTCTCTCTCATCTAAATAGACATAAGTTGTGATAAAAATGAAAATCCTTTTGATTTGGCAGATATGTTTGTAAATACTAATTAGTTAGTAAATGTTGTTGGGAAGAAAAAATATTTACAGATAAAGGAAAACAAAAATTATTGTTTGTTTTTTCTGTACATTTGGTTTAAGATTTTCCACTGCCTTGCACATGTGCAAAATGGAAAACCAATACTACCAAATCAGCAACAGTCACTTGTGGCAGCGGATTCCACTTACTTTGCACAAGAGAAATGCCTGGATCCACAAAGGGACTTAGGCATCACAATGCCTAACCTTAAGGCACCTAGGCAATCACAGGAACACTGTGAATCACAAAGCCTGAGTAGATACCTAAGTTTCCTATCCAATGAATGGGGAGAGAGAGGCACGAAAGAATGTGATCCACTGAAACTAGCACCCTGGGGGTGAGCCACCTAAGCTAACAAATGAGTGGGGTGCATCCTACATCCCACCTGTCTCATGGAGTATGTCTCTGCAGCCTATTCAGAGTGATGGTTGTGGTGCTCATCATATAACCACTAACCCAATGATTAGAGCAGTCTCCTGGGATATGGGAGACCTGTGTACAATTTTCCATTCTGCCTGAGAAAGATTTGAACAGGGATCTCTCATCTTTCACCACTGACCTATGGGACAGTGTGGTGTAAAGCTTTCACAGTGTCTCCTGTTGAAGCTGTTGAAATCCATATATGTAATGGGAGAGTCATTAGAGCAGAAGGACTGGGTCTTCCATCTCCCACATGGGCACTCTAACCACCAGGCTATAGAATCATTCTCACATTTTTTGATTGGGTCAGTGACTCTATTTATCTGAAATGACACAGTGACAATAGGAGAGACAAGCCCCAAAATAGAGTATATCATAGCCCAGTGGTTATAGCAGTCTTTGAGAGGTGTGGGAAATTCCTGTTCAGATCCTTTCACCCCACCAAGCAGAGGGAGGAACTGAACATGGATCTCCCACATACCAAGTTAGTGTTGGGACATAGGTGCCTAGGTAGATTTGGGCAAACATAAATGCAATGGGAAAGGCAGTAGAGAATGAAGCCCAATGTTTTTGCTTCTTACCCTCTACTCTGAAAAGGATTCATCCAAACCTTCCTGTCTCCCTGTTCTTCAATTCTGGTCCGATCTTAGCATTGTTGTTCCGCTGTTTATGTTGGTTTCCTAGAATCAAAATATTTTGGAATTCAGGGTACTGCTTTATCATCACAGAACTTGTATTAAAATTTTGTTCCAATACTGCTGTGTACCAGCTAGAAGATGACACTACAAGTTGCTTTTACTTCATGCATTTCTACTGGGAAATTTTGTAACACTTGGGGTTTCCATATCATAGAATCATAGAATATTAGAGTTGGAAGGGACCTTAGGAGGTCATATAGTCCAACCCCCTGCTCAAAGCAGGACTAACCTCAGCTAAATAATCCCAGTGAGGGTTTTGTCAAGCCGC
The DNA here is from genome assembly GCA_007922155.1 of Mesoclemmys tuberculata. Taxonomy (NCBI): domain Eukaryota; kingdom Metazoa; phylum Chordata; order Testudines; family Chelidae; genus Mesoclemmys; species Mesoclemmys tuberculata. The sequence continues at coordinate 47,221,950 of ML675601.1, forward strand.
AGCTTAAAAAAAACCTCTAAAGATAAGAGATTCCACCACCTCCCTAGGTAACCCATTCCAGTGCTTCACCATCCTCCTAGTGAAAAACTTTTTCCTAATGTACAAGCTAGACCTCCCCCACTGCAACTTGAGACTGTTGCTCCTTGTTCTGTCATCTGCCACCACTGAAAACAGCCTTGCTCCATCCTCCATGAACCCCCTTCCAGGTAGTTAAAGGCTGCTATCAAATCCCCCCTCATTCTTCTCTTCTGCAGACTAAACAAGCCTAGGTCCCTCAGCCACTCCTCATAAATCTTGTGCTCCAGCCCCCCTATCATTTTTGTTGCCCTCCACTGGACTCTCTCCAACATTTCCACATCCTTTTTGTAGTGGGGGGCCCAAAACTGGACACAATATTCCAAATGCGGCCTCACCAATGCTGAATAGAGGGGAATAATCACTTCCCGCAATCTGCTGGCAATGCTGTTATTAATGCAGCCCAATATGCCATTAGCCTTCTTGGCAACCAGGGCACACTGCTGACTCATATACAGCTTCTTATCCACTGTAATGCCCAGATCCTTCTCTGCAGAACTGCTGCCTAACTTGTCAGTCCCCAGTCTGTAGCTGTGCATGGGATTCTTCCATCCTAAGTGAAGGATTCTGCACTTGTCCTTGTTGAACCATCAGATTTCTTTTGGCCCACTCCTCCAATTTGTTTATGTCCTTCTGTATCCTATCCCTAAATCCCAGGGTATCTACCACTCTCCCTAGTTTAGTGTCATCTGCAAACTTGCTGAGGGTGCAATCTACCCCTTCCTCCAGATCATTAATGAAGATGTTGAACAAAACTGGCCCCAGGACCAACCCATGGGGCACTCCGCTTGTGACCCACTGCCAGCTAGACATGGAGCCATTGATCACTACTCGTGGAGCCCTATGCTCTAGACAGTTCTTTATCCATTTTATAGCCAATTCATCCAACCCATACTTCTTTAACTTGCTGATAAGAATACTGTGGGAGACTGTATCAAAAGCTTTGCTAAAGTCAAGGTATATCACATCCACCGCTTTTCCCACATCCACCGAGCCAGTCATCTCTTCAGAGAAAGCAATCAGGCTGGTCAGGCATGAGTTGCCCTTGGTGAATCCATGTTGACTGTTCCTGATCACTTTCCTCTCTTCCAAGTGCCTTAAAATGGATTCCTTTAGGACCTGCTCCATGATTTTTCCAGGATTGAGGTGAGGCTGACCTGCCTATAGTTCCCTGGATCCTCTTTCTTCCTTTTCTTGAAGATGGGCACTATATTTGCTTTTTTTCAGCCATCAGGGACCTCCCCCAATTGCCATGAGCTTTCAGCTAACTCCCTCAGCACTCTCGGGTGCATTTCATCTGGCCCCATGGACTTGTGTAGTCCTGAACCTATTCTTTCAGCACTGTGGTATGTTCACCTCCTTCCCATTCTGTGCCGCCCAGTGCAGTAGTCTGGGAGCTGACCTTGTCTGTGAAGACAGGCAAAAAAGGCATTGTGTACCTCAGCTTTCTCCACATCCTCTGTCATTAGGTTGCTTCCCCCATTTTGTAAGAGGCCCATACTTTCCCTAATCTTCCTTTTGTTGCTAACATACCTGTAGAAACCCTTCTTGTTCCCCTTCACATCCCTTCCTAGCTGCAACTGCAGTTGCGCTTTGGCCTTCCTGATTTCATTCCTGAATGTTTGAGCAGTATTTTTATAATACTCCCTAGTCATCTGACCAAGCTTCCACTTCTTGTAAGCTTCTTTTTTGTGTTTAAGTTCACAAAAGACTTCTTTGTTAAGCCAAGCTGGTAGCCTACCATATTTGCTATTCTTTCTGCACATCAGGGTGTTTTGTTCCTGTGCCCTCAGTAAGGTTTCTTTAAAATACAGCCAGCTCTCTTGGATTTCTTTTCCCCTCATGTCAGCCTCCCAGGGGATCCTGCCCATCAGCTCCCTGAGGGAATCAAAGTCTGCTTTTTGTTGTGGTGGAGTGGGGGGCAAGGGGCCCAATCCCCCCACTGCAAGAGTGTGTCCCAATCAAGAGATAAGAGACCAGACCACTATTTTTTGGTTAATCACTATTTATGTAACTTTTTATAACTTTATATACTTCAATAAAAGAAAAAATTAGTTAAATTAAAGATTCCTATTATTACAATTAAAAAAGCTTCAATTCTTATCAAATCCTACGTACACCAACCCCTCATACACATGCCACATTCCCAACTCTACTTCCCTAAAACATTCCTTATTAAATCCTACATACATCAACCCCTCATACATAAGCCACATTCCCAAAACTTTGCTTCCTTAAAACATTCCAAAAATCCTTCAAGTGCAAACACCAGCACCACCTCAATCACTATCCCTCTTTCCAAGCCCAACACAGAGGAAAAACCTCAGTGCCAGTCTCAGTAGGGTAGAGCTCATGCCAGACACGGAAAGAGCACTATCTGTGGGCAAAAAGGATTATTCCAGCTTAACACACATTATTATATATGCACAGCCCAGGACAGCATGAACACCTTGCTTCTCCCCCTTGCTCCACAGACACCATGGGTCACGGCCCGGTGAGGCTAGCCATGGGCTGTTTGCGACTAGGGTCAGCTGGGGTGCCTGGTGGGGAATACAAGTGGATTTCAACTTGTTTTTAATCTGTGGGTTAGTAAACTTGGAGCAGTGATAACACATACACACATAATCCCCAAAAACATTCCCCAATTTAAATCCCAAATTTAACCAGGTTGTATTTACCACATGTGGATGTTATCTCCGGAGTGATAGATAACAGATCTGCAACTTGTTTTTTTGAGATAGAAGATTAAGTGTGAGATAACAGCCAGATGTTTCATCTTCTCAACCGACTTATAGTTCATCCTGACTATAAGCAGCCATAATTAGAGCTCACCACAACCAGTTGCAACGGTTGAACACCCCCTGCCATGCCCTTCGGATATGCCAAGGTGTGCGGCCTTGCAATCCAGGGCAACCAGGTGAACAAAAAGAATTAGTAAAAGAAAAATCCAAAAGCAGAAAAAAGATCTGCAAAAAAACAAAAACAAAAACAAAGAACAAGAAAACCAAACTGCAGACTGTCTTGGTGATCAGACAAGGGCGTTTAACACTCTTCCTTGTGAAGAGTGGGGAGGTCCCAGGACTGGCCAGGTTCCTAGGCAAAACAACAGGCTACTAACCTATCATCTCTCCAACGTGTCCAAACCAGAACCCTCGCTTTATGGCTGAGACCCCAGAAAATTAGCATATCGCCTGTTGGCATGGAAACTCACTGACCTTGGTCAGTAAAGTTTTCTCATGAGTTCTGCAGCCTGTAGCTATAATTTATTTTATTACTTTCTTCAGGGTTGTTTCAAACCAGCTTGGGACACTGTTAGTAACTTTCTTAGAAAACTGCTATTGTCTGCAGTTTCTGACTCCAGAAGATAACACCACCTAATTATTTATTTATTTATCTAATCTGCGGCTTAACAAGCTGCATTCCCAGGCTGGTGTTTGGCCATAGCAAAAAGCAAGTGGAAAAACCCACTTCTAACACTTTTCTGAAGTCCATGGTCTGTATCCTGCTGTTCTCCCTTCTTCCTTTTGTCAGGATCCTGAACTCAACCATCTCATGGTCACTGCTGCCTAGGTTGCCACACACTTTTACTTCCCCTACCAAATCTTCCCTGTTTGTGAGCAGCAGGTCAAGAGCAGCCTGGCCCCTAGTTGGTTGCTCCAACACTTGTGCCACGAAGTTGTCCGCAACACTGTCCAAAAACTTCCTGGATTGTTTGTGCTCTGCTGTATTGCTCTTCCAGCAGATGTCAGTGTGATTGAAGTCCCCCATGAGAATCAGGGCCTGTGAACTGGAAACTTTTCCTACTTGACTGAAGAAAGCCTCATCCTCCTGGTCTGGTGGTCTATTACAGACACCCACCACAACATCACCCTTATTGTTCTTGCTTCTAAGCTTAACCCAGAGACTCTCAACTGGCTTATCTCCAGTTTTATACTGGAGCTCAGATCAATCATAGTGCTGTCTTACATACAATGCAACTCCTCCACCCTTTCGCCCCTGCCTGTCCTTCCTGAACAGTTTATACTCATCCATGACAGTGCTCCATTCATGTGAGTTACTCCACCAAGTCTCAGTTGTTCCAATCAAGTCATAGTTTTTTGACTGTGCCAGGACTTCCAATTCCTCCTGCTTGTTTCCCAGGCTTCTTGCGTTTGTGTATAGACACCTGAGATGACTATCCAATTGCCCTACTTTCTCAGTACGAATCAGGAGGTCTCCCCTGTTGTACCTTCCTCCTTCTGCTTCCTCATGGTGTCCCACTTCCACACTTACCTTTGGGCTTAGGTCTCTGTCCCCCATTGGACCTAGTTTAAAGTCCTCCTCACTAGGTTAGCCAGCCTGTCTGTGAAGATACTCTTCTCTCTCTTCATTAGGTGAATCCCGTCTTTTCCCAGTAATCCTTCTTCCTGGAACAACATCCCATGATCGAAGAATCTAAAGCCCTCTCTCTCACACCACCTGCATAACCATGCATTTCCTTCCGCAATGCGACGGTCCCTACGTGGGCCTTTTCCCTCAACAGGGAGGATGACGAGAACACCACTTGTGCTTCAAACTCCTTTATCCTTCTTCACAGAGGCACATAGTCCACAGTGATCCACTCAAGTTCGTTCTTGGCACTGTCATTGGTGCCCACATGGAGAAGTAGGAAGGGGTAGCGGTCTGAGGGCTTGATGAGTCTCAGCAGTCTCTCCGTCACATCCTGAATCCTAGCTCCAGGTAAGCAGCATGCTTCTCTAGTTTCCTGGTCTGGACGGCAGATGGATGACTCCGTCCCACTTAGGAGGGAGTCCCGCCCCCCCCCTTTTCTTCCTTTTGGAAGTGGTGATCATGGAACCCCCATCCCTAGGACAATGCATCCCTTGCCTTCTGATCAACCTGGTCTCCTTCTGATCCATTCCCTCAGATGAGTCTTGCAAATCGTTCTCCAACATAGTACCTGTGCAGGAGCCTGGAAACGATTCCTTACCTCTATCTGCATGGTAGGCATATAGGTTCTCTTTCTTCAGGAGGCCTCATGCTGCCAATTTTCCTCCCCGTTCTTCAGTTTCCCCTGCACTGCCTTCTCTGAATCTTCCTTACACTGTGCCTGCAATAACAAATCATGTCTTCAATCGAGACAGACTTTGTTTTCTTTAATGCAATTATTTGAGTCTCTAGTCCTTTAACCTTCTCTTCCAATATGGAAACCAGCCTGCACTTTGTACAGCTGAAATCAGCTCTATCCTCTGGGAGGAAGACAAACATAGCACATCCAGTGCAGGTGACAACAGCACATTGCTGTTGGACCAATAAACAATATTCTGCATAAACCACTACCCCACTACTATGAGATGGTTAGGAAATGTGAGATAAGGCAGTTGGTGGTTGGAGAAAGAGAGAGAGGATGACTGAACCACTTTATCCTTTAATTGGTTAGGCCTTGTTAAGAATTAGCTATGCTGAAATAAATTAACCTTTTTGTCAGTTTATCCTGGGACAATAACTCTTTCTTCAACTTAGAAGAATGAGATGAAATAAATACGCAACTCATAAGTTGCCATCCCAGAACTACAATGTCTGGGTATGTTGCTGATAGCTGGGGGGAATATCACATGTTGTGGACATTCTGAATATTAAAAGGAAAAAACCAAACTTTCTTACTCAAAAGAATAAAAAGAGAGAGAAAGTGAAACAGTACCCCACCAAGCCAAGAAGTCGGTGTTACTGAAGTGATATTTACATTCAAATGAATATAGGAACATAAAATGTTTTAGTTGGAGCGATTTGCCCATCAGGACTATTGGCCCATTAGGGCTCATCCATGTTAAGTATTCAATTTCTTTAGAACAGCACCTAATTGTTTCTTGAAAGATCCGTGTGTTTTGCCTCAGCAATAGTGCCTGGTAAGCCATTCCATATGTTTATTATGTTCAAAGTGAAAAAAGCCTTGCTAACATCTGTTGTGGGTTAGCTTCTCTTTAATTTCCACTTATGTCTCTTGAAATTCATACTGGAGAGGAAATAGTGATTCAAGTTGACATTCTGCATTTCCATTCGGTTCCAGCCTACTTCATTAAAGTACTTCTAATTTTTGTTCTGTTTCACAGGTTACTTTTAATTTGGTCCTATATTTTTATAACACCACTTTTACAATAATTCTAACATTATAATTACACACAAAACATGATTAAAATAATTTTAAGTAAACACTCCGAGTCAGATCC
>ML675601.1:47228240-47405044 GCA_007922155.1 Mesoclemmys tuberculata
CTGACTCAGGCTTGGGCTAAGGGGCTATTTAATTGCAGTGTAGATGTTGAGGCCCAAGACCAAATGTCTATACTACAACAGTCCCTTTGCCTGAGCCTCACATGGCGGAGTCAGCTGCAGTGTCTAATTGCAGTGTGGACATACCCTGGCTGGCTGGCAGCTAATTGACTAAAGAGTATCTGGACTTGACAAAAGGCTAAGTGAGCTCTATTGAAAAAGGGTGCTCCCAAGGAAAGGAGGTCCCAGATAAGCTAGCAGGAGAAGGATGTGTGTGGATTTCTTCAAGCCAAGATTTGAAAGGACTGAGTGGAAAAGAGGCCAGCTGGGGAGAAGCCGGCTGAGGATCAGGCTGGCTTTTTTTTTCTTTCTGGTGTGGGACTCCTGAGAGGAGACTGTTTACAACGCAGCTCTAGGAAGAGGCTGTGAGACTCCTGAACTTGAAAGGAGGTGCTTGCTGGTCACAAGAAGGGTTGGACTTGGGAGGCTACCAGAAGTTAATAAAGGAGACCATTAAGGGAGTATCTTGTTCTCAGCACCTGTGTCGGACGAAATGCTTGCAAGCACCAAGAGGGAGCCGAGGGCTGTGTATTTGCAGACCCACAAGAGGGACTGTTTGAGGACTGCTCAATCACAGATAACATAAGGTGAACTGGAACAGAGGAGGCAGAGCCTGAGTTCCAAATTTCTTTCCTTTTGGTGGTTGGTACTTGTCTGAGTTAAAACTGAATGTTAACTTAGAATTCTTCATGGTGTTTGTGCTTTTCATTTTGGTATTGGCCCTTCCGTCTAGAGAGTCTAATGATGATGTGATCTGGGAATAACAATAATGGCTGAATATAGTGGGCAACTGGCAAGCGCTTAAACAGTAAAACCCCAAATGTTCCATAATCTCTTGTTGATTTCAGTCTGTCAGATTTGTGCTGATGTTATATTTCTAATTTGGATTGCAGCCTAGTTTTGTATTCTCTTGTGTCTGCAATTTTTGAAGAAAAATTTAATTATGGTAGTACTGCATAATATGCTTCCCAGCACTGTGTGTGCTCTCAGCCATTCTGGAAAAGAAGGTCTGCAACTCTTACCACACGGCCCACAGGTGTGAGACATCCTGTCACAGGAGGGGCTTTATGGGTTGCCAAGATCAAGGAAAGGAATTAAGGCCCTCAACTGTGATGACAGAAAGGATTGGAATTAGCTGCTCCCATCTTCCTTGAATGCTTCCAAAGCATTGGAAAGGTGTGCCTGGGTGAGGAAATCATGAATCGGTCTCTTTCCAATGGTTTCCTAAGATACTCTTTCTTATGGAAAGATGGAAGGACAGGAACAGGCTGCTCTTTTATGGCATAGGGTGTATGTACAGTGCAAGCAGCAGTGAGAGTTGCTATCTCATTACAATTATGAAATTCTGCATGTCTTTGTGACTCTGATAGAGAAACAAGCCAGCTTAGCTGGGTTCCCTTGCTGTTTAACCAAATGAAGAAAAAAAGGAGAACAAGAGAAGGGCGTAAAATTGGGCCAGGAAAACAGAATGTAGATAACTATCGCTGATCAGCAGCAGATATGAAGAATAAGCAGAATTTGAAGAATACATGTGCAGAATTGCTTGCAGAGACTAACGTATCCTCAGCTGGCTGGTTTTCCCATCAGAGTTCCAAAGTGGTGGTGTATCTCAGTGACTGACTTGATCAACTTAAAGTCAAGCTATTTTTGTTTAAGCTGTTCTGTACATCCAGCCTGGGGGCTGAAAAGTAAGCTGTGTTCTTTTCTTTCCTTCTCAAGCATTGTCGCCTATTACAAAGTATCCTCCTGCACAATTTTGCCCTTATTCTACTTATACCAGTTCAAACCCTTTGTCTTAAAATTGCCCTTAATTACATCTGTGCAACTTCATTGTTTTTTTTTTTTAAGGACCTATGCAACTGAGAGCAGAATTAGACCTGTAGTTACAATTTATGAAGCAATTCTGTTGACTGTTTTGAGGCATAGGATCCAGCTCTCTGAATGCCATAGATATGGTGGTGCTGCAGACCTAAAAGCAGTGGCAAGTACTACTTGTCATTAAAGTGAGCAGATTCTGAATACACGTAAGTGGCACCTGTCGAATAAGAAGGTACCATTTTTACATAACATGTTCATTGTAGCAGAACAGTTTAATACAAAGCTGGTCTCCAAAATTGTCACTCCCTTTATTATTCTTATTGGTTAACCTGAGCAGCTATGCAGGTAAGATCAGTACATCAGAGCTGTGGACCCGTGGTGAGAATCCACACCAAATTAGCTTTGGGGGAGAAAATTTGAACAGCAAGAGGGAGGTAAGAAGCGGATTCCATATTATTCTCCTTTCTCTTCATCTCTTTCAATCCTATCTTATCTTCAAACTCAGAAGATTTTACAAAAATAATAAATGTGAGGTTCTTTCTATTTACATTCTGCTTCTTGAAGTTTTAGGGTTCACATTCTCAAGCTTTTCTCCACAACCAGGAGGGCTACTTCCAACCTTACCTGCCCCTTTCTCTCCACCATCATGAGGTTGCACCCTTGGGATGTGTCAGCCTTTGAATAAGATATTAACTCTTTTGCTGACAAATAGCACCACAGTTTAATGGGTGATAATACAAATGTAAAGGGCTGTATAGAATACATTGTGTGATGAATTCAGGCCAGAGGGTCCTCAAGGATTGAAAACCCTCTGCCCTGCAGGCAGAAGAGAAAGCACAGCATGGTGATCAGAGGGACTTGGCCCCAATGAAGGGCCAGGCCAGGTTTATTTAAACCCTGCCTTCCCTAAAGGAGGGGGAGGAAACAAATGCAGGTAAAGCTGCCGGAAGGTTTGGAGCAGCTGGAGGAGAAGGTTTCCTCTCAGGCCAGGAGACAAAGCTCCTCTACAGCCAGGGGAGATAGGGTATCTGGGGGTGTCCTGGCCCAGGAAGAGAAGGTAAAGCACGAGACCCACCAGTGGGAAGCCATCCGTTTGCCACAATTGGTAAGTGCACTATCTCAGCTGTGATTGTCTGCATGCTGTACAGGTATTTCTACGCAATAAAGAAAAATCCACGACTGGCTTGTGCCAGTCGGCTATGGCTCATGGGCCTTGGGCTGTGTGGCTGTTTCATTGCTGTGTAGACTTCTGGGCTATAGAAATCCTCCTGATATGCAATAAACATTTTTTTGGGGAAGCCATAACATTATTATATGACATAATACCATGAAAGCATCTAGCAAGTATTACTCTCACAGGAAAAGCACACTGCTGTCAAATGTGATTGTCTAGTCTTCCAAGGCTCTGCTTGTTCCATATCAGAACAAATTTACGGTACAGGCTCAGTTCCAAAACTTGTGTGCCTGTGTCCTCATTGTTCAGACTACCATTCATGCACACTTTATGCAAGATATGTATTTCCAAACTCTGTAAAAGTACAGCCATCTCTGTTCAAATCCTCCCTCCTGGTAGTGTGGTCATGGGAAAACACTCAGTGACCCCTATATTCTGCAGAACCTTCAAGTGCTCGAGTTACTTCATTCCCACTGCACTGTGGTATAAAATGAAGACCCAAAGAACAGCAGAGAAAGATTAAAGGATATCCTGAATGGCCATCTCCTCAGATTGGGTCAGAACCCACAAACAGGTCATATAAGTTAGAGTGCCTCATAGGCCAGCCAGATCAGCTTATGCTCATACTGACTCTTCTCTGTTTATGCTTCTGCTGCACTTTGTGATCTTTGTGTACTAAGCTATTGTGTGAACGGTGTACTCTACATTTCTAGTGTAGGCTGTTTGTGCAGTGGAAGAAATGATGCACATATTGAATGCAGACATGAAAGCACTTTTGGTAACCTGTGAATGGTTAGTGTCAGTCAGTCTGAGTGGTGCTGATGCTGATCTTCCACGTTATTTTCTACCTTCACTGAACACAAGTGCGGTTTAGCTCTTCAGTAGAATAGCACGCAGGGGGATACGGTGAAGAACTACCTCACCAGAATGTACAACTGAATTGAGGAAACCTCTAATTTGGAGTGTGAATTCAGGCCATTGCCACTATTATGCCATGTTTGCTAAAGATGTGATCCTGAATTGCTCCTTGCACAGAACTCCCAATTGGAAAACCACACCTGGGGTGAGTACTGAAAACGTCTAGTTTATTTAAGATTAAATTAAGAGGCTTTTCTCACACAGTAAAAGAAAATGTGTACATACAGTTGGCCTATTTGTTATAATTTAATTACTCCTAAAGGGGCCACTTTGTCCTAGGTTCTTTACAAACTCATCTGATGATCCAGTGCTTACACTGGAGAGCTTAGGGGCTAAACCCAACACATACTCCAAACAAATATGAACAAGTTCCCTTTCTCATCTTTAAAGGGGGGGGGGGAGTGTAGATATTATATTAAATGACTAAGGTAATATGAAGTCCAGAGTCTAACGTGTTTTGGCTTAAAACGATACAGTGAAATAATCATATATTCATCAGAGGTTTTCCTCCCTCCCAGGTGACTACCCTGGCCACCAGGCTACAGAATTATTCTCTTTCTTTCTTTCTCTGGATGAATATTTTACTATTTAATACAAAGTGGAACAGTTTCAAAAGGAGAGATTGCAAAAGACCCACCCCAGCATAGCCAAAAGCCTAGTGATAAGGGCACTCACTTTGGATGTGGAAGACTTGGTTTCCAGGACCTGCTCCAGAACCGGGTTTCAAATGTCAGTCTCTCACATCCCAAGTGAGTGCCCTAACCACTGTGCTTTGGGTATAAGGAGAGGAGGCACAATCTTCTGGTCCTCCTCAGTTCTGTGAATCTAGTTTGAAAGCAAAATGTTTCATTTGACCTGATACACATTAGTTCCCAACTTGCTGATTCATCGAAAATTCTGACTTTTTTCAGGTTTTGGGGGTTTACCAGAAACATTATTTTTTTAACTGGTAGGTGCCAGGGAATAAAGAAATCAGTTATTGACACAAATCTATTTATTGTCTGCAGTAGGAAATGACTTGATCTCCAGACTTAGATCAGATGCAGGGGCTGCTCTACCTTGCAGTAACTTTCTTTTGGCTACTCCTGGACTGCTCTGCAGCCAAGAATATGCCGTAGTACAAAGCGTTATATGTGTGCCACTCCTGTTCACATTCTGTGTTTTCCCCTCCCCTGGCATGATTTCTTCATCAAGGGCTGCTTATGTTATCCCTGTTACTCCTGCACCAGAAGAATTCTTCTCTGGCCAGTAGCATATCCTTTATTGCCCCTGTATACTGCCAGAGTAGCACATTGGGGCTGGAGCAAGGCCAGAACTGACCCCTTTCTTTTTAAAAGTTAAGAAATAATTCAAGTTTGAAACATTTTATATGAAGGGACTATGAAACAAAAAGAAAATTGGCCTCTTATATGCTAGATTAACTGCTTTTAAAAGAATAACTAATAATAATAAAACCCTCTACATTCTGTATAGTAACATTTTTAAAATGGATGGTGTGTGTCATGTACATGATTTATTTTTAATGCATACTGTAGAAAGAGGTATATAAAAAACGACCATTAAGTGAGTAACCTTCAGATACGGTGATCAGATATCCCTATTTTATAAGGATAGTCCTGATTTGGGGGGCTTTGTCTTATATAGGTGCCTATTGCCCCCCCCAGCCCTGTCCTGATTTTTCCCACTTGCTGTCTAGCCCCACCGCCTAATACAATGAACCACTTCTCCTCTTTTCAATTGTGTAGACCATCGTTCCTCTCAATCAAAATTGCCTTTGTGTTTGTGGCCCATTTCTGTAGCAATTATAAGAAATGCTTGCAGAGAAATAGGATGGGTTGGCTTGTTTCCAGCAACTGCTTACTACGGAAGAGCCTTGTTGCCTGCAAAAGCGTCTAGAAGGAGAAGGGGCTAATGCTATATGAGCAGCCAGCTGCCTGTGAATCATAATTTGAGACTGCTGATCTAGTGCATACTCCAGTGTTTCAGAAACAATTACTGGGCCTTTTTCTCAGATCGCATAATTGGCATAAATCCACTGAAGTCAATCGGACTATGCTAATTTATAGCAGATGAGGATCATACCAGGTCTTTAATTCCCTGAAACGGAAGTATACTATACTTTGAATATAGAACTAAAGGTATGTCTATATTTGAGCTAGGAGGTGTGATTCCCAGTTCGCATAATAAACCTGCACTAGCTCTACTCAAGCTAACATGCTAAACATAGCAGTGTAGTGTGAGTAGCAGCTCAGCTAGCTACCCAAGCACATACCCATCCAGATCCTCTGTGTACATATTAGCACTGTAGCTCGAAAAGAACTAGAGTGGGTATGTCTACTTGGGCTTGGAATTACTCCCAGAAGTGCCCTAAAGCTAGACAAAAATAATCCAAACACTGCAAATGAGATTGCTAAGAATTTTCACAAGCATATGCAAGTTTTGTCAGAGGAACCATTTATTTTGTCCACAAGTGAACGAAAGGATTTTTATTTCTTTCCTGCAATCAGTGGTCACATTTCCTCCTGGAAGCAATAACACATTTTCACTCTTCTGCCTCATATGAAAAGTGACTAATTTTACAGAGGGATATTGACATTTTCAAGGCAACAACTATTTTTCAGTTGATGGAAGGAAGGAAAAAAAAACCCATACTCTTTTGTGGGAAAACTGTGAAACACTGGAGGTAAATCATTTTCACAAAACCAGCAAAAATATGATTTTTCTGTGGTCTCCTTAATATTGACTTTTGGGGCCGGTCTCTCCATGCCGTACATTTATTAGACATTTCTCTTTGTTCATTTCCACACTATGGTATAATAGATAAAACATTCTTTGAAAGATCTTCCTTTTGATTTATAGACAACTTACTTTGACTTCTAACCATATGCAAGTGCCTTTTATTGCTCATACAGTATACTTCCAGTACCAGTTGATAGTTTATTTGTAGCTTGCTTCACAAGTATAGCAACATCAAAATCTGTTTTATCTGGAAAAATATGAAAACACTGAACCTCTTGTCAAGCATTTTAGTGCAATGGTGAGTAAATCAATTACACCCCAATAGTTCTGTACTATGAAGATCTATGAACATTACAGCAAAATACATGGCTTCTTTAGCAAGACCTCCTGCTGTTTAAATGTAAGAAATATCTGCAAGCACTGGCCTTGCATACAAAAAGCTACATTTAGGGGCTGGATCCTTCTTCATTTAAGTATATAGGAGCTTTGCCATTGACTTTAATGGTGCTGAATTGGGCCCTAAGTGCTTTCTGGGCTTGATGCCATTTTCTGAATGCCAGTAGGTTAGTCTGCCCCTTGCAATTTATGTTCCTTATATTCATAGAATGGATAACAAACTGTAGCTATTGATCGGTGATGGTTTCCTTTCTAGTCATGCTAGGTAGGATTAAAATCCCTATGGCTTTCTTAGTGAGAACAGTTAATGGAAATATCACAGGTGAAAATTACAAAATTCTTCCAGTTCAGTGTGGCCCCTTATAGTCGGGGACACGTTCCATAAGATTCCAATTCAACAGAATCCCGGACATTTTGACATACTGAATATATTGAGCCTAATCCAATATGCAAGAAAATCCTGGCAGAAGGGAGCGTGTGTGACACATGAATCTGATTCTGGCCTGATTCTCGCTACTCTGCAAACCTGCTGAGTGGTTGCTTTGCCAGGAGTCAGTAACAGGAGTCAAAGGCTAGTTAAAAAATTCTGGGTTTCCTTTCTGAGAGCAGGAGTTCAACACTTCATCAGAACTGAAGGCCTAATTTTCATTCACACCACAGGCCCTTTACACAGCTGTGTAAATGTCAAAATAACTGAACATAATAACATTCGGAGCCCAGGCTCAGACTGCTATTGCCAGAGCAGAAGCAGCAGCAGCACCCTGGGTCCTGGGAGCTGCTGTAGGTGGGGATGGGGTAAGCCCCATTCCCAACATCTGGGGTAGGCAGGGAGGGAGGGAAGAAGATGGCTCACAGTATCTGCTGCCACTTCCTTGGACCTTCCAGGCCTACCTTCCTTCTCTGGAGGCACCACATCATGTGGAAGCTCCCCAAGTAGCGAAGAAAAAAAGCCTGGTTGAGACTGGGGTGGGTTCTCAGGTGACCTCCACAAATGCTGTTGTCCATCCTCCCGCTGGGACAAATAGCCTTCCCCTGCTGCCACCTATTGTAATTCTGTAGCCTAATAGTAATGGTCTGTGCTGAAGGTTCAAACCCTGCTGATGATGCATGACGGGGGTGGCTGTTCCAGCTTCACACAATGGAATTTGGGTTTATTTTTTTCCTTAAAACTGGGAAAATTACATACAGAAACTCTGCTAAGAGTATTATTTAGTCTTCAAAGATCCTTGTGCATATGCATTAACGTACACTATCTCATTAAATGATTACATTGTTTTACCACAGGACCCATGCCTCACCTACTGCACAGGATATGTGCTGAATGGGCAGAAAAAAAGTTGTCCAACTGCAACTGTATATCTGGCAGTCCCTAACTTTTGCGTGCTTAACTTTGCAACCTAAAAGTTCTTTTAATGCAGGCTTTTTAGGTAATAAGAATCTATAAAACTGCCAAATGTATTTATACATTTTAAAATTAGAAATTTATATGTCATTTTCCCCTTGATTAGTTTAGTTCAGTGTTCCAATAATCGTTAGTGAAGGTTGAATTTATTTGCTCTTCTACTGTTTGTTTCATACATCAGTAAAAATTCTGTTTAGCTGAGACAGGCCATAACTAAAAGAACTGTAGACCAGTGACCTGTGTCTCTTCTAGTTTTCTTCTATAGCACCTAACTTCAGTTTGCACATGTTCTAATCAAACTGCCTGAAATATAAGCTCATCTTCTTTAGTTGTCACTGGGTTTACACAATTACCAGAGCTTCTGGATGTTTTTCATTCTCCCTCCCCGCCACATACCCTGTGCAAGTTTTTTGAGAAGTTCTATTTTTTTTTAATGCAGGGAATGTTACATGGTTTCCACGCTGTTTTAATAGGCAGTCTTTTTTTATGTTGAGTAAAGCCTAAAATCTAGGCTGTGTCTTTAGAATGCTATGGCTTTAATCAAAACCTTGATGGAAAAACTTCAGGTTTCTTTTCTAAATTCTATAATTTAACTAACTGTTACCAGCAGTGGTTGGACCCTTGGTTCATGGTAAAGTGCTTGTAATCCTGACTTGTACTATTTATTTGATGTGTTTATGTAGCCTTAGGACTACAGCTGGGTATCCCACAAAAAAAAATTGAGCTACGGTGGAACAAAATTCTGTCCTGAATTGGGCCAAAATGGTGAAAATTTTGAACTTTTGTGAACTGAAAGTTCCAAAACTTTGCTTTAAGAGAACTGAAACACTTCATTTCAATCCCTTTAAAACCTTTGTTGTGATTTTGACCCTTCTTCCCTTCTATAATTAAATTTTTAAACAGTCATTTCAAACCAGGAAATCAGGAAAAAAATTAAGTCAAAATTGTTTCAACAATAAAAAATAACTTGTCAAACCTGAACTTTGCCATGAAAAGTTTTGCTTTTGATGAAATGGTAATTTTCCAAGTGGGAAAAAAAATAATTAAAAAATTCCTGACCAGCTCAACTCAGGAATGCTCTAACCTGTGCCACCCGGAATGATGGAAAGGACCACCAAGACATAGTTGCACCAGTTTTGTGTCACGTACCAATTCCCCTCATCTAGAATAGCTTTCTGGCTGATTTGCAATGCCTGAGCCAATTTTACTGAGCACACTGTTTATGCTTGTTGTTACGTGTGACATACACTTACCAAATTCTGCATGTTTGGCAGCAGGGCTGAACCATGACAATATTTATCACTACTTTCAGTTATCTTCTATCAAAACTCTCAGGTGGAATAAGGATTAAGGGTCTGCACAATGGATAAAAATGGAAGGTAAGTAACAGAAAACTGTTTAAACCCAGTGTGAATTTATCAAATGAAACAAACAAAACAAGCCATTGAATATCTTTAGAACCCAGCCATCTGAAAAGGTAATATTAATGCCTTACATGGAGGTTGTCTGTATAGAGCTGGGCAATAACTGATTACGTATATTTGGTTTTTGATGTGTAATTGATTTATACATATGGTGTTTTAATTGATCAAAATAAATGGTTTTGGTCTGGCTTGAACCGTTTTTTTGTGGTTTTGTTTTTTTGAATTACCAGCAAACATGTCAAAAAAAAGTTGGTTGAAGTCAACTCAAAACCATTTTTTTAAATGTTTATCAAATCAAAAGATAGTATTGTGGGCATTTTTAATCTTTGCTTTAATTTAAAAAAAAAAAAAGAAATGGAGGTCTAGAGTCATGAAGGTGAGGAAGTGATTGCGGTGCTCCCCATAAATACCATGGGCAATAGGGCATTCACTCAGAATGTAGGAGGCCAAGGTACTGTAGGAGCACATTGTTGATAGCCCAGAACCCAGTAACATGGTTAAACCACTGCCAGAGGCTGGAATAGCAATTGTTATGCTTATTGCTGAAAGCAGCTAAAATAAGGCCCTTCTGAAACTTTAGCACAACCAACAGACCAGCAGTGGAGGGTGAAGTGATTGACCATGGAGTAAACATGACCCTCTGCCCTCCTGACTTGAGTTATTTTTACAAAGCATGGGATTTTGTGAAAAGGAAAGCTGGCAATGGTTAACTATTGTTATACAGTTGGTTAACTGGTGGGAAAACTACAGACTGGAAATCTCCACATGTAACTTAGTTTCTGCTCAGCAGTTGTTTTGGTTTGGGGTTTTTTGTTTTTTTTTGATGGACAATCTGTAAAACTAACAAATGGGATATAAAAAGAGGAATAAATCTGAGCTTGGTGGACACTTGAATGCTTGAACACCACTCAAGTTCCCATGCAGATAAAAAGCTGGCCACTGGAAGTCAGTCTACAGTTATCAACTCAAGACCTCCTCAAGACACGGGGGGTGATTTGGAGTGCTCTGCTAACCTGTTGTGGACATGTGTAAAGTGCTTACTCAGAAGCTCTGAGTGAAAGCACTATTGTTTGTCTGCTTGCATCAACTATCTATTGGCTGGATGGCTGTGTCCCCACTGATTTATTTCCTGTGAGTGCCTCACAAAGAGTAAAGTTATCCAGATCTTTGGTTTCAACAAAACTCTGGATAGCAGTTCAACTCCTTAGTCTCTCCCTCCCTAGGTGAATACCAAAACCTCTTTCCATCTCTGTTGAAGCTGTTCTACTTTGTATGAATACTTAAATGTTGATTGGAGCTGGGACTGGAACCCAGGTGTCCCATTTCCCAGGTGAGGGACCTAACCATTGAGTCATTATCCTTCTCTGGCCCAATGATTATTCAAGTATTTTATACAGAATGGAATTGCCTCAACAGGAAAAACTGAGACAGACAAACCCCAGAACACCTTGGTGGTTAGGGCACTCACATGGGAGGAGGGAGACTAGCTTCAAATTCCTTCTGTGTAGTAGGGATTTGAACCTGCATTTCCCACGAGTGATCTGATGATGCTATTCAGAGGGGGTTACCTGCAGCCATTACCTTGACCTGGGTTTTGTGAATGGCACCTATACCGCTCAGTGAATCTGGCCTGAGAAATTGAAACATTTCATTTTGACAATGACAATTGACATTTCTGACTTTTCTAGCTTTAAATGAAACGATTTGTCAATGACACTATTTTGATCAACTCATAGCTGCAATTTTAATAAAAAAAAAAAGGTTTGGCTGAAAAATTTACTCAGATGTATGTATACCATATCCTAGCTGGAGAGGGATTGCTGTCATCAAATGAGGTAGCATGTGGAAAATGGTTGGGATTCTGAGAGAGAAATTCAAGGAAATCAATAGTCCCCATAATGATGAAATAGGCATTGTCCTCACTGAAATACCCTAGAGAGGAGGCTCACTAGTAAATGGACTGGAAAATGTTCCCACATTTAGCCCACCTAATTTTCTTCTCCATTTAAACTAATTGTGTGTAAATAAAGTAGCTGTTAAGGCTAATTCTGCTAAATCCCCCCTAAATAGTGATCATTGATTTGCATTACAGAATGGATCGATGAGGAAAGTAAAACTAGAAAGCAAGGGCAATGCACCACAAAAATAACTTTTTTTGGAATTCATACTCAGAATTGTGCTAAAGTACTCAAAATAGGCCAGGATTTTGTGTTAAATAGTCCTCCTATTTTCTGGAATGCTTAGATACACATTCATGGTATGACTGGGCTTTATGGCCATTGAGGGATAGCTGATGCTTATTTATCAAACCAGTATCTATACTGTCTTTGCTTTAAACTTAACTCTGTATGCAGCAACTATTGTGTGCGTAGGCTTCTAAATTCAGGTAGTTAAACATCTTCAGTTTTACAGATGCACATTAGAAAAGCAAAAATATCCAGTAACGTAAATGTAGAAAAGGTATGCTTAAAAATATTGAAAAAGATGGAGAAAGACGAATCCCAAAATGTTATAGTTAAAAGGAAATGAAACACAAATGACGATTATGAAAATTGAAATACACTCCCTGATTCAAAGGGAAACCACAATAGCTGGAGTATAACCTTTCTTTTTTATTTAGAAATGTATAAGCACTTCACAGGAAACATTAGCTGTGCCAAAAATAAGCTATAGAGAGTAAAGATGTTACACTGGCATTTGTCCTTGTACTGTAATTTGAAAATTAATGTCCTCCTTGGGTCAGGAACATAAAAATCAGATGGACTTCTTAGGGAAATGGCTGTCTGGGGCAATAAGTATATTAAACATTTCAGAAGAAATCTTAATTGACAAGGAAAGTTCAGATATTGTAAAGGTTTTCATTGAACTGACTGTGCAGGGTGATCTTGCATATTAAAGAGAAGCACCTATAAATTTCATTGCTTCCTTCTGCATCATCAAACATACAGGGCCATATTCTTGAACAGTGTAAATTAATTTAGTTCTTTTAACTTATGCAAAGATTGTGCATGGGCAATAATACAAATGTAGCTGAAGCTAAAAGCACTCGTAACCCTTCTATTAGTTCTCAGGAGCAGATCCTCAGCTGGTGTAAACTGGAGTACCTATGTTCACTTAATGCATTGGTTTGTGTCTTTATAAACAAATATAAATCTTTTTTAAAAAAATAGAATTTTCCCATACAGTAAGCACCGATGCCTTTTAGAATTTCAGACTTAGTGGGTCTCAGCTGGTCTACGTGAGTCCATCAGAAAAACGGAGCTTTGAATACCCAATCCTTTTGAGAATAGGGTGACTCAAATATGCTTAGCACATTTTAATTATTTTTTCAAGCACATTATTTCACAGAATCATATAAACTAGAGTGTGTGTATATATATATATATAAACATAGCCTCAAGTGCTCTAATCATGGCTGTTTTAAATAAGCGAAGCGATAAGCAAGGCTTGTTCAGACAATGCAGCCAAACTTGTTACGGTAGAGGATGGTTGTTCTTAAGGATCTCATCCCAGTGGGTAGAAGCTGAAATACTAGGTGTTTAGTGCTTCTGCTCCTCTGCTGGGTGGTGGTGATTCTGAACCAATGAACGCTGACTGAGGGCTCTGTAATGATAGTGTGAGGTTTTGTATAAAAGTAGAACAGCTTCAACAGGAGAAGGACTCAAAGAGTTTTAAGGCCAGAAAAGGCCACCAAACCATCTAGTCTGACCTGCTGTATATCATAGGCCCCCGACACCACAAAGCATCCTCACACTAAACCAAACAACCAAAACTAGACCAAAGTATTACAGTCCACTCCAGAATATCCCAATTCCTGGGGGTTAGGGCACGCTCCTGAGGGGTATGGGTAGCCCCTGTTAGAATCCTTTCTCCCCATTAAGGAAAGGGGGGAATTGAATCCAGATCTCCCATGGTCTGTCAAATACTAATAACTTTTTTGTGAATGGTGCTTAAGTCCTGAAACTATTAAATGAATGTGTGTCAAATTCACGAATTGTTTCAGGTCGACCAAAACTGCATTTTTTCATGAACAATCTATTTGAAAAATGTCACCCAGTCCTATAAATGTTTGGGGCAGGGGAGATGGAGGAGGAAAGGCACATGGGGGCAGGAGACTCAATCAAGTGGCTTTGAAGAAAGCCCATATTTGCCTGAATTGGCTCTGAAAATGAGGATTCCACCATCTTTTTTTGGAAACTATTCTCTTGAGAGACTTTTGGGAAGTATTTGTATTGGTTCCAAAAGGGGGGATGCAGCAATAAATAGACGGAGGCAAGACAACTCTTTTTGCCAGACTCCAGCAAAGAATTCCTAGTTAGTTAATCTGAATGGTCATATACGTATATGGTTTGCGTTAGTATTTTGATAGATTGGAATCCCCTGAAATGAGCTTATGTTAATAAGCCATATCTGAGGTTGAGAAGGAATTTTCCCCCAGGGCAGGTTGGCAAAGGCTCTGGGGAGTTTTTGCCTTCCTCTATTGCATGGAACATGGCTCACTTGCTGGTGGATTCTCTGTACCTTAAAGTCTTTAAACCATGATTTTAGGACTTTAATAACTCACTCATAGGTTAGAGGTTTATTACAGGAGTGGGTGGGTGAGATTCTATGGCCTGCATTGTGCAGGAGGTCAGAATAGATCATAGATGTCAAACTCAGGCCCGCGGGCCAAATCTGGCCCACAGTGTAATTATATTTGGCCCGCGAGAAAATACCAAATGCCTACTAGAGCTGGCCCACCAGTAGACAGCACATGCACCGATTTCACATGTGTTTATAGTATTAATCTTTGCTTGTTCCAGATTCAATGTTTAAGCAAAACTTAAGTTTGTTTCCATATGAAAAGGTTCATCGTTATATTTGATGAGAAGGAAAAGCTTCCTCAATTGTAGACATTTTTTCAATAAATATCAAGGTTGACCCACGACTTTGTCCAAGTTTTTAATTTTGGCCCACTGTGTATTTGAGTTTGACGTTCCTGGAATAGATGATCATATTGGTCCCCTCAGACCTTAAAGTCTATGAGTATGTGCTTGAAAAACCTGACATTGCATATATACAATATATGGAGCATTTTGAAGGATACAAAGTTAGTTTAGAAGAAGAAACCAACGCCTTTCCAGGAAAAAAAGGAGAACACAAAAGTGTAAATAGTAAGGAAGCTAGAGTGCAAATAAATAACGCATGGTGACAAGGTTGCAGCCAGAAAAGTGCGGTATGAATGGTGAAAGGGTACTTGACACTGATCCTCTGCCAAAACTTTGATGTGACACAGGGTAATCAGTGAACAAGGTCATAAAGAAACTTGAAGTTTCTTATTGACATGAATCTTACCTGGATAGGGGAATTTTTTTTTTTTTAAGTTAGATGACTTATAATTAACTTTGAGAAATAGGGAAATAAATAGCCAAGGGGGTAGTATGGAATATTTAACCTTTTAGACACTGCTTAAAATCCATCCCAGTAGTGATCAAAAGTCATTACTATTTGAAATCTGTGAATTGTCCTATGTGAAAAATTATGGTGGTTTCAGTCTAGTTCCTAGCGGACAAATGTATGCATCACATCGATCAGATACCAAATAATCAAGCTAGTAAATATTTACTCTGAATATTTATTCATTCCCAGGGAAGTTTTACAAAGATCCATATTGGGCCTCTCACTGTTTGCTTTGCATATTAATAATCTTAGTGGTTGTTTGAAAAAGACATAGCTGCATGTGGAAGCTGATGATATTGTAATCTATTGTCATGGAGAAAAGCCAAACAGTCCTTCTGAATGTTTTTTTGGGACATCCCTCCTCCCCCCAAGAAAATCTCAAGCACAATTTTTCTTTTTGTTAAGCTTCATTTCTACAAGTTCAGGCTGAAGACTGATTGGTAATTTCAGTTTAGTTCCCAGTGGCCTCAACTGGCAGAAATCGCACCCACATTGGCAGTCATGGCAAAATCACATTGGCAGAGCAAGAAGACCTACACTGACATCTATGCAATAAAACAAATGCTACTTAGTCTTGGGGGTAAACTTTTAAAAAGCACTAAAGCCATGGTGAAGCCTAAAGCCCACTGAAACTAAATGAGAATTAGGTTCTTAAGTGATTTAGCAACTTTTTGAAAAGGGACTGTGAAGCCACTACTCATGAGCACTACATTCATTTAAAAAGAATTGAGGGATTTGGATTAATGTGACCCATATCTAAGTTTCCCCTAGTTTTGATTTTTCCAGTAAATAATATTTTTTATTTATAAAGCATTTGTGGTGCTTAAGAACAATCATAAAATGATTAAATAAAAATCCCCCTGCTTCAACAACATTGCAAACAACTTGGATACAAGAAAAAGATGCTTTTTGCACAACCAAAGCCCACCCACAGTTTTGCAATACCGTTAAAAATAGGTTAACTGTTTAGCTCTGTGGTCGTCATCAGATGCATTATTAAAGGTATAAGCAGGGCAATTCAATTCATTCTTACTAGATTCCTCTAGTGTCATATGTCCCCCTGTTTATAGCTTAATCTTTCTTTGCTCTTCTAGAAGACATATGTAAGTATAGACACTTGTCCAGCCTAACACAATCAAAATTTGACAGTGTAAAATACCAAAAAGTAAATTCCCTTGTCTCTATGTTCTTCTACCCCACAGGCAGATATTCTTCATGTTAAAAGCAAGGCAATGTCATCTGAGTCAATATGTATTGTGTTAACTTCAAAAATTAAATCTGCCAAACTGCAGGCTATCTTTGGGATATTATTCCAAATAACTACTGTTTACATCAATATAATACCCACCAATACTATTTGGGAGGCATGGAATCAGACATGATTTTCAGGAAGCCTCTCATCTTAGTTCAGTAGACTAGATCAGTGCTACTGAGATCAAACAAATCCACGAATAATTAGATTTTAAAAAAATCCTCTTGGTTGACCCCATCTGTTTTCCTCACTCCAGTAATTCAACTAACCTCTTCTTTTGCCCTGGCCTTATTTTCTAGGCCTCCAGGCAAAGCTTGTCTCCTTTCCTTGTTCAATATTCAGTACAATGGGCTCAATCTCATTTATTGCTCTGTTTTTCAGTGGGAGTTGTTCTTCATTGTAGTGGTTATAGAAGTCTTGAGAATTGATAGAGAATTCTCAGTCACCTACAGTTTTAGTAACTACTCCCTGAATTTTACCACAGGTAATTTCTACTTTTCCAGTGTTATAGAAAGGATTCTTAAATCCTTTCAAGGCCTGGTACACAAGGACACCTTTTTTCTCCCTCTTTCCTTCTTCCATCATGACTTGGAGTTCCTAATGGCCCACAACAGAATAGGGCCCTTGTGGCTCAGTACTTGATCATTAGAAGGGCAAACGGACCTGCACTTTAAAGATTATATGTATACATAATTTTCTTTTCTTTCAGTTCTGCAATTCTAAAAAGGCAGGGATATCCCTATATAATACCTTGTTAAGAGATGAAATAAATAAAAAAACCCTCACACCATCATGTGTCCAATTATTCAATTAAGTTCACTAATGAAGAGGGTGGGACCTGCAAGTACTCAGGAGCTGGCCCATTGGATTAATTTTAGAAATAAAAGAGATCACAAGGATGAGGTCAGCTTTTCAGATGCCTGAACTGATGACTTGACTATTGATTTAATTTACAACAAAGAAACTGACAGTCTACATGAGCACTTATCTTATTTTGCCATTTTCCCTACGAGGCATTTCCTTTCCTATTGAAGCCATCCCCTATTGAAACCATCTTCCTATTGAAGATCTTAAAACGTTAGAGAAAACTGGTCATTTGCTTTAGTTCTTCTTTAAAGTATGTGGTCTTACAACTTCTCAATAAAGGGTAGATGGTGTTACTTGGAGCAATGGCCCAATGTTTCATTCTTTACCCAGGCATTACACCAATAGGAGTTTTGTGTGAGTAAAGAATGCAGGATGGAGCCCTAAATCATTACTCTATGGAATTGTGGAGTAATTTGACTTGCATTCTAACCTTGTTTTCACTCAGTTTTTTCTCAGAAATTCTTTTTTAGGTGAGACATTCCATGCTCAATCTCAGCCTGAAGATTGACATATACATTCCTATTTTTTTTAAGTATTTTTGCTTTTTATTTAAAAAAGGCTGAATTTCAAACTCTAAGATTTATGTGGAAGATAAGTTATGCATCCGCTTTTTGCTGGTCCTGTGCACCAAGGGAATTTCACTCCAAGGAAACACACAGTCCTAGGAAAATGCATAAAAATAATAGTTATGGATTCAGTGTAGGGTGTCCATCTACCTATTTATTAATGCACTTAAAAAGTAAGTATCTGAGTGCCACCCACAGCTTTAAAAAGATTGCTATGTTTTTTTCTTTTTTCTTTCCCTGCCACTAAGGAGCAGGCTTTCTGTATTTGTTACTGCTGGTTTTTTCTTGTGTGTTTTTGTTGGTTTTTTTTAAATTAATCTAGCTCTACTATTGTGAGGAAAAGGGTCTAGCATTTACCTATGAATGCAGCAAGGCTAATGGTTTCTTCTAATTTTTCTGGTAATAACTTCCACATTCTTGGTTCAGCTTTCATATGGTCATGGGTCTACCCCTAGTGGTCAACAATTTTATTGTTCCAGTTGAATGCAGTTGTCGTCCAGAGGTTATGGACACAGAAGAAGTGATATCTTGAGTAACCAGGACTAATTTCATGAGAAGATTTCAAAGTCAGGATAGTGACCATGAACTGGACTCTCTGTTCAATGAGGAGCCAGTGAAGACTGTAGCATATTGGGATGATGTGTTCCTGGTGACTGGTGTTGCTGACCAGCTAGGCTCATACTGGGGAGTGGAAATTAGGTAAATAGTAACTATCTTAGAGATTAAAAGTATTCAGTAAAAATACATACTAAATATCTCCAAAGAGAATTTCTGTAGGCAATTGCACTGAGTATTTCTGTAGCAGCAATGTGAAAGAATTAAAGACAAGTGTTGCAGTGATTAGTCACCTAATATGCAAGGTCTACTACATACTATTTTAGATACATATGCACTTCCCATTTTCCCATGATTATATTTTAGTGGCCTCGCATCAGCTGAAAAGCACTGGACCGCATGTTTGACTGTGCTCCTAGAAAAGAGAGAACAGTCCTAAGACCTTAGATACAAATATGACAAACTGTAGATATTATGAATAAAAGATGTACAGGTTCCTGTTCTGGGGGAAGAAAATCTTTAAAGAATTTTTTTCTTCTGTGAGGAAAACCACTTTTCCTGAGTAGCTGAGTAGTAAAATGTTCAAAGGAATCTTTTCTCTTTGATTATTTACAGCGTTTTGAAGGCAGTTTTCATACCCTTGTTAATCGCTGTGATTGACAGTCTACATTTGACTACATTTTTGCTGCATTAGACAGTTTTCCATTTTATAGTGCAAAAAATCAGCTGCCACCTGAGTATTTTATTGTTGTCAATGGGTTGCACACCATAGCAACTCAGAACTTCACAGAAACAACGGGGATTGAACTCATGTCATTCTGCTTCAAAAGCATGGGCTCCTATCATTTGAATGAAAGAGAACCTTTGTTAACTGTTAGCACTACAGGGTCCATGACACACCGATGAGTAGCTCTACCCAGAAGAATGGAATAATACATGCTATCAAGTTAATTACGGTATTATGTAAAAAAGTGGTGGACGTTTATAAAATGGTTATGTCATCTTTTTTAGACTCCATTTCAGTGCTGTTGCTTATGCATAACCTTTGATAGTTTTGCATGCTACTTCAAGGGGCTAACATTGTAATGATAATTATAAAATGGTATTAGGAAATTAGCCATTCATAATGGTGAAGTAGTTTCTGTTTTCTCCTGATAAGCACCCAAAAGCTTGTGTGCTTATCCAAACATCTCGAGTCTGCAAAATTGGACTAGAAATTTTGTGAGAACAGAGAATTCTGATGGCTATTTCAGGTTGAAAACATTGCACTCAGATGCTGCAGTGACGAGGTCTATTATAAGAACCTGGAAAGTAAATTCATAAGAATGGCTATTCTTACACTCCCAGAATTTTGGCAGCTCACTCGGCTAAACTCAAGTTGTGCAGAGTTGCATGAAACTGAGAAATAATAGGGTAAAAACGTTACCTGAATAAACCTTCAGACATGGTGTGGTTTGAGTTATGAGCTGGCTCTTATTTTGAGAGTTACACCCTCCACGATGACACATCTTGTCACTGTCCTTCCATAAATAACAGTTGTTGACCAGTCGAATTGCAGAATTTACTCATGACGGTATAAACATGGAAACAATGAAATACAGACATCTGCTGAATCTGTTCCATTATTAACTAATATCAAACTAGGGTAAGTACCCCCAGCTGCCCAACAGGGATGTTCAAGGGCAGAGCTCAGCTGGCACCAATGGCCCCTGATGTATCAAAAAACCTGAGGATGTGTGAAAATATGAAGGGGCTTTCTTCCTTTCCCTTGTAACCTTAGTAGTCTCTTAAATACAGTGGCCCTTTAAGACTACATTCTCCTTGTCATCTGGCCAATGATGGCTATTCTTTAACCACTGTGTTGTAACTTTCCCAAGGGCCCGACAACACTGGAAAATATGGCCCCTTTTAGCTCTTTCCCAGCAATCTCACTCTACTCTCCAAGCAGTTTCTAGGTCTGTTCCTTAGACAGCTCCTTGCCAGCTCACTGCTGAGATCCTCCCTTGGGCCCCCTGTCTCTTTGATAGCCAAAGCTGCAGCTTTTTCTTCCAGCTGTTGTCACAGCTATTGGAAAGTAGGGTCTATCCAGCCCCTCGCAGAAGGCTAGTCTCCCTCTATATCCTCAGGACCTCCAAGGGAGCCTGACTGGAAGCCAGAATCTTAGTCCAGCACTGAGATGAAACGATCCACAAGATGCGCCAGATGTAGAGGCATACCCCCTCACCATGTCATGTGAATGCTCATGACTAAGGCCTTGGCAGCCCACAGGGTTACAGGGATCTCAGTAGGGCACCTCATAACCCATGAACCACACTGGAACCCACCAAAGATGCAGCAATTGTAATTCAACACCCGCCCTCAATGAAACAAAACAAAACAAAAATGCCTCCTGGATGCCAAGTGTATGGTGAGAAACCCCATATAACAGTTTGCCATTTGGGAAAAATATCCCTTCCAAGCCTCCAAAACTGGCAAATTGCCTAACCCTGGCATCATAGGAGATCCAGCAAGTAGAGTGAGTGGTATTGAAGCAGGGAGCTAGCAACAATTACCAAGTCCAGGAGGCAAAGAGCATCACCGCTCTCTCACCACCAGCACCATCAAATGGGAGCTAGTTACTTGGCCTTGTACCACCCATACTGCCCAATGGCAGTGGCACTGGGTGGGACACAAGCTCCAGAGCCTGCACCCAGATGCTGCAGGTAACCCTTTCCTCCCACCTGTCACATGTGGAAAGGAAAGGATGAAAATGGAGGGGAAGAAGAGTAAAGCAACAGCCTCACCCCAGGTAAAAAGAGGAGGCATGTGAAATACTGCCTCAGCTGCTCAGGGCAAATACTCTCAGGGATGGGGAACAGAGGTATCTCCACAGTTCCTGGCCCCTGCCCTGACTAGACTGATGAGCATGTTTTTCATTATTTTCCATGCCTTCAATGCATTTCTTTGCTCCACTCCCTTCCTTTCTCTCTCCCTTATCTAACTGCACTCCTGGTTTACAGAGAGATTTTTGTCCTCCATCTCACTCCCTGCTCATGCCAACCAACCTGTCTGCTGCCCTGATTTCCTCTGACCATGCCTGCCTCCATCCTTCTATTTTCTTTTAACCTCAACTGCATCTTCCTGCTCCCCTGGGAGCACTAACCATCCCCACTCCAATGCACACACCACAATCGGTATGATTTGTTCTCTACTTAATGTAGCAACAGTGGAGTAGCTCCTGATATAGCCAGGTTGTGAGGGAGGTAGTTTTTCAGATTGCTGATGAGAAAGCATCCTGGCAGCAGTTTCGAAACTGCCATTTTCCCTTTCTGGAGTTGCCAAGGTGAGTTTCGCAGCAGTGCTTCTGAATGGTACTTTGCATACCATGCAGTTTACCTCAGGTTGTCATTTCAAAGCAGAGCTGAATTGAGAATCCCACACTGCTACCAATTCTGCTTTTCAGTTCAGCTGAATAACAAAATCTATTAATGCGACATTGTGGGCGAAATTTTGCCTGGCCACTGTGATTAGGCTTCCTCTGAATCCTTTTCTCGTCTCTCCTCAGAATGCCGCTCTAGGAAGTTTCTGATTTGCTAGTGCCTGAAAAGAGACAGGAAAGCCTGGCTGAAGGTGGTTTCATGGTTCATCTTTACAGGGGTAGTGTAGGTGTCAAAGAGCTCTGAACTGCCTGTGTGCCTGCAGGATGAATTCTGTCTGCGGGGCAACCCTTGCACAAATCCTCTTGTACACCAGACAGTGCTTGCGGCATGGTCTAGGAATAATTCAGTAAATCTGGAGTAATTGTGATGAGTTTTTTGCACTGAAGAAAGACTAATTGGAGAAATAAAATCATCTTTAACATTACCCTTGCAGTGCTTCTCTGGTTGTACTGAGTACCTCCTTGCTTCCTAATTTCTTTCTCTTTCAGTCATACCACAGGCACTGTAGCACTTGCTTGCCCCTAATTCCGTATGCTCTATTTATTCTTTGCACAGTAAGATGCCTATGGCATAAAGAATATATTTCCTAATTCTTCACAGAATGGGGATCTTAATGATGAAGACACAATCAGCCCCAAAGAGCGGTTACCCACAATATCCTTTTGGAAAGGGCTATTTGTCATTCACAGTACCAGATCCACACAATTACCATGTGCTCATTGTGCCATTTAAAAAAAAAAAGTTATGGGAATCAGTCCTGCTTTGCAATGTTTGTGATTGTGGTGTAATGAGGTTACACACTACAGTGAGGCTTTCAAAAATAATCCTTTGTATTACATGCAGCACAATTTATGCTGAACATGGTACCTTATGATCTGGATTGGCACTGTCCTTTCATAATTTTTTGTAACTGAATTCAGCTTCTTCTCTTTAACTTTGCATTCAAACGTATTTTACAAACGTACACATTTTATGCATTAATACAACATTATGCCCCTTTGCTGATTCCACTTTCAAACAATTCTGGAAATCACATGTTTTTTAATGCATGCCCGATTTTCTTTTTCCTTCAGACTGGACCAGGTGAATATGCAGAGAAATGGTGTCATGACATCATTCTCCATGAATAGTATGAAAACTGAGAAAAAAGGGTAATACAGCAAACCGATTCCCATTAAAGTTTTAAGAATAATAACCTACACTAGTCCTCCTAAAATATAGTGGAAAGAAAGGCTAATGCTTATTAAGATAGAATACTTCATGCAGATGGATCATTTAGCTATACTGATGCACCAGAAGGAGTTATAGTAAAGTAGGAATAATTGTTCTTTTAGCTGTAGTTATTCAAAATGTTGTGTAATGGATGGGAATTCATTTTGGGGCCAACAAAAATAATTTGCATATTGTTTTCCCAGCTTGGGAAAGAATTAAAGTCATGTTAACTTTTAAATATTTTGTTAGCAATGATATAGATCCTTTTTCCCTCCCTTTGTAAAGCACTTTGAAATTGACTGAAGAAAAGTGCTATATAAGAGCTACTTGGTGGTAGTAGCAGCTTTCCCTTTCATTATGTCTCCCCAAGAGCTGTGTCCTATTATCAGCATTGGCGCATTTGGAGAGTTTTGCCTACTACTGGAACTGAATATTGCAAATGTGTGTGAAAGTCTCTACAAAAAGCCCACTTCCTTTTAGGCCTATTTCTGCCTTAATGGGATTCATTGCTTCCCTAAGCAGCCCTTGTAATTTTCAGCAAGGTCCTTTAACTCATTTAATGTGCAACATTTGTTCATGCCTAATTTGTCTGAGCCAGGCCATGTTTGTGTTTTCCTTGAGTTGCAGAAAGGTTGATTGTGAGGGTGGAACTGTCTGCCTCCAGTGAATATATTTCTCTCTGAATTACAGTAATTACCTTAGGTTTCATTTGGTTGGTGCTCTCTTCAGTGCCCCTCCTTGACAAGGTTAACAAGCAGAAGGTAACTGAACATCAAAAGATAAGTGCCTAATCACACAGGCAATTGTTGACAGGACCATTTTTCTGGAAATGGTGATAAGGCTGTGTTCCAGATTTTGCTGCAAAGGCACGTAGGAATTAAGTTAGCAACGCTAAAGATAATGATTGTAGATGTCAGTACATCTACAATACCTCCTGTTTGTATCACTAAGAGTATTTTTTCCTAATTCTCTTTTTTTCTAATTCCCTTCCCCCTTTTCATTTTCTGCTGAGTTTAAAATTCAGGGTTATTGAGGCTTGTTGTTTCTTTATTTTTATTGTAGTCATTTTAACTAATAGTATTTTATGGTGAAAGCAAAATATCTAGTAATTTAGTTTATTGGATTATCTATGAAATCAAAGTAAAGCTCTTTCTGCCCTCCTTTCTCAAAGTTGCTGTGCAAAAGAGGGAAGCTAGGATTCTGATTACATCTGAAGACACAATTTTTTTTATAAAGCTGATTTGCTCTGAGACTTTTTTAGAAAATTAATTCACTTTTGAATTCCTTACAGCTGTCATTGGCCACCTCAATCTGCACTGTGGTGACCTCAAACTCTTAGATGAAAAATTATGAAGGAAAATCTACCTCTTATTTTTCTCCTAGTGACAACTGCATAATAAAGGAGCAGATATTTTAGTTTTAGCATAATTTTCCTTTGAAGTTTTTGCCTTTTTAAAATTTCTCATACAATACATTATACCGCCAGACCATCCAATGCTTAACAAACTAGAAGATATAGTATCAAAAACATACTTTCTAAGGAGACGTGATTTATTTTTAAGATTTTACAAGTGAGTAAGAGTTGCTTATAAACCTCAGGAAATTATTTTGATGACTCAAGCTAATCATTTCTGTATAATCATCATCACACAGAACAATTAAAATGGTTGTTTACCCACGTCTTAAGCTCTGGAAAAATAAGATATCTTTCCTTAGTCACAGCTATGATTGGTCAAGCTGGAATTTTAGGCGCAATTAACTTTCAAATATCCTTGTAGCTACCATTGCTCTGTGTGCCTGCATGTTTCTCAGGCATGAGTAGAGGGTGAAGGTCCTCCTCTTTATACCTGACATTTACAGTTCTTATGATTTTTAATTTTGTAATAGAACAAAAGTCATTTAAAAACATTGATCTTGGTTCTGATCTCACTTACTCTAGTGTAAAACCAGTGTAACCACCAATGACTTCATTGGAGTTGCATCTGAATTAGCTTGGTGTAAGTGAGAGCTAAATGAGATTCCCTGTTTCCAGCAGATTTGGGGGGATTGTAGCTGTATATTTGGGTGTGCAGTAGTCTTTTTGTGGTGTGTGGAATGACTAGCAGGTTTCAATATTGGCTGGAGGATTTTTGGTACTATCCATTGAAGTAGTGTATTTTGATGAGACATGGATCTCAACTAAAATCAAAATCCCAGATATAAATACCCCTGAACTTCACAGCTGGGTCTTTCCTCTGTCAGGCACTCACCTAAATCCCGTAACTGGAATCCCCCAAACTGTAAACAACCCTGACTCTGGATCCATACTACTGCTTTGGCTCTAATCTTGCCCTTTGTTGGAAATTGTTTAGCAATGGGGGGGGGGAAACAAAGTCGAGCTGTTGGGAAACTGAAACTCCTGTTCCACTGGAAATTCTGAAATTAAAAATAAGAACAACCTGAAAGGGAAGAAATGAAAAGCCATTTTAACATTTTAAAATAAAACTTTGGAATTCTGAATGGGTACTCTTAATTTTTGTTTTAAAATGTTGGAATGGCTTTTCATTTAACCCTTTTTCAAAACGTTTCTGATTCTCCCCAAGTTGTTTGAATCCCAAGCAGCCTGTCAGGTTGGGGAGCGAGGTAACTCTAGGGGCTCGGGAAGAATTGGAATCAGGGCCCAAAGCTAGGGACCATGAAAGCCCTAGGATCCCCAGTTCCAGTGCAGCCTCATGGTGGGGCTAGTGAACCAGGACCCCAGAATTCCAAGGAGTTACAAGCCTGGGATCCAGGTCATGTAGACCTTCCAAGCTTTCAGCTTGCTTTTAGTTCATCAGGGGGGCTGCCAAAAGAGATAGGAGACTGGATTGGTGAGCTGGCAAGAAACCAGGTAGACGCATTTCCATTAGAATTATGTCAACATTGACATGTTCCTACAGAATGTTTCAATTGCAGCAAATCAGCATTTTCTAATGGAAAATGTTCTGTGTGAAAATTTCCAACCAGCTGTACTCCAAACGTACGGAATTCAATTCTGCTAAATTTGCATGTTTATTTAAATGTCTTAGGCCTGCAGATCTCAATACATTTTCTAGCATTCCTACTTCCATCTTAGCCTGCTGATGGTTCAAATTCTGCTTGCCTCTTATGCTGATGTATTGGAGGGGATGGAAACAAGGATTTTTTCCCTCTGTTGAACAACCAACATAGGGTCATGCAAATAGAAGCTCCTGCACTCAGTAGAGTACAAGCATTGTAGCGTCCCTATGTACTTAGGAGGGATGGCACTTCAAAGAGGACAGGGAGAGACAGAGGCCAGGTGGGGCCATGAACTGCATCCCACACAGGAAAAGAATAGCAGGTAAATTTTCCTTTTAGGCTAGGATGTTCATAAAGGTAGCAGAATTCTTCCCCATGCTCTCACCTG
Source organism: Mesoclemmys tuberculata (assembly GCA_007922155.1). Taxonomy (NCBI): domain Eukaryota; kingdom Metazoa; phylum Chordata; order Testudines; family Chelidae; genus Mesoclemmys; species Mesoclemmys tuberculata. Next base: position 47,254,885 of record ML675601.1, read on the forward strand.
AGATTGTGGGACTTTGCACCACCTGTTCCTCTGAGGTTTGTCTAAATGACATGTTAAGTCCTATGGGAACTGTGTTTCCAACAGTATTTTGGTACTTGAGTTCAGAAAACCTTTGGTTTAAGTTTAGTTCTAAAAATGGGCAAAGATTTGGAGGAGAAGGATTCTTCCTGTCCATTCCCAAAGCAGTTATTCTACTTTAATGTGATTGTTTATATAACTGAATATGTTTTTCTTGAGTTGTACAGCTCATCACCTTTATTAAAGGTCACATTGTCAAATTGCATCTTATAAGTAGATAGATAGACCTAAAGGTGGTCCTTCTGACATCAAAGAAAACTGAGTGTTCTAAACATGAGTGAACAAAGCTTTGTATACTTATGAAAAGACACAGTTGTTCTTGTTTCTCCCTATACATCAATGAGAGACAAAGACAAGATTCTGCCTTCTGATATGCACCATGCATTACCTGCAAGTGAAATTAAACTGCTTGTATGGAAAACAGAAAAATAGCTAATTTTTTTAAGCTATGCATAGATGTGCTCCATATACTGGAGAATGGAATTCAGCCCTAAAAGACCACAAGCAGTGAGACTATGCCCTGGGCATCAAAACACTGAAAATACCAAGTTTAAGGTATAATCTAGTTATTATGTCAAAAGGCCCATGCAGCGGTGGACTGTAGTTTATAATGTGGACAAAGCCAGGGATTTTTGTGACCTTGAGGTCAGAGGAGTTCTCAAGCTGCTCAGTAGCAGGCAATGTTCAAGAGTTGTTTCTGACTTCTTGTTGTTGTTGAAGAAGTGAATAACAGGAATTAGTCAACGATATTCTGTGGTAAAGAGCTGTTTACCACAAACTCATAGTGGTGTTTTTCCTCTAACTTCATAGCAGCGCCATCCACTGAGAGAGAGATTTTTTCCCCCTATGAAATTGTACGCCTTTATACCTTAGGCCCGGAAGGTGAATGAGGGTCCTAAGGGGCCAGGATTATTAGTCTTCTGACACCAGGTTATTAATTAATGGGAATAACCACCCAAAGTTGCGTGGGGTCTTGGAGTAAGCGGCTCCGTTTCCCCAGGCCTAATGTGAGGTATTATTAGAAGCTTTACAAAAATATTCAAGAGTCTGATGTACTGAACCACAAGAGACAGTTTTTATTACAAGGTAACAACCAAAGGTTAAAACTGCGAGATATATAATTAATAAAACAAATAACCTACACTGAAAGCTAGAATCTGGCTTAGGGTTTTTGGAATGAATAGAAGATAAAATAACAGTCATTTGAAAAAACTTAGAAATACATTACCACCATGATTACTGCATCTCCGAAGAGAGGTCCGTATTCTTAACCACTACTACTCTTAATCGATTACTTCACCTCCAAAGAGGGGTTAATTCGTCTGAACCGGAATCAGGTTGCAACCCAATGATTGCCGACTTGATTATTTTTGTTGTACAACTATTAAACTATTGATTATGACTATTACAAAATTAACTGAGTGCACTGAAACTGAGAGAGAGAGAAAGAAGCGAGCAGTAAGGAACACAGAACGAACTTTTACCAGAGACTGGTAATGTCGCCTGCTTAAAGAGTAGGAAAGAGGGAAAGGCAACTGAGCTTCTGCCCTGAGGCAGTGTCAGTGCCTAAGTCCTCACGACCCCATTGCCGGCCGGTACACCAGATTCTCCGATCCGAGTGGACCGTGGAACAATCTTTACAGATTGAACCCTTTACCTTAACTCGCTCTTTCTTTATATATGTTTTTAGAAGCACCTCAGCATGCTACCTGTTATTTTGCTAAATTGACAGGATGCCAAATTATAACACTGATGATTTTTAACTGAGTGAGCACAACCGCTAATTTGAATGCTGATGAACTTTAATTTAAACTCAGTTGAACTTAACCGCTAATTAAAATGCCGTTGAACTTTGGAAGTCGGAAATGACTGACCGCAAACTTCTTCCTATGACTAAACTTCTTCCTATGACTAACCTGAAGCTACTTCCTGTTACAGAGTCAGCTTCAATTACAATTTCCAAATTTAATATTAAACACTAGATTATTCTAATTTGCAAAAAGCATGATTACTTGTACACTTATGCCATTACTGCTGAATAACATTTTTCTACATATTGATTAAACTTATTGATTGAGCATAGGGAAGGTGTTACAAAGTGAAGGGATCTGAAGGGCCCATTCACAGAAATGTTAAAGACAAAGAAAACACTGGGGTGAAACTCTGCCATGGTTCACATCCTGTGCAAGTACATTGACTTTAAAGCAAAGTGTGGCCCTGCACTTTTCAGAGAAAAAGCCATCTTCCTATTGGAAAACTAAACGAGATAAACAAATCACATATATAATAAATGAGATTATAGAAACACAGCAAGGAACACAGTAAAAAGAATAAATCTTTTATAAGCAGTAGTCATCACAGACAACATCAGAGAAATGTATTCTTGTGTGAGGTGAGAATGTGTTCTTTTATACCACACTGTTTAGTTTCAAATCATTACTTCAAAACAGAGTGGAAGGGAGCTGCCCTAATGAGATGTTATGCTGGTTATACATCTATGAGCCATATCGTCTTGGAGTCAGATTCTTATTTTCTAGGAAACATTTGTACTGCTAACAATACATCTACAATTGTATCAATATGTATTTTCTCCCCCCTCTTTTGGCTGAAGACAGTGATCTTCTGAGAAGAAAGTTTTTCAGGTCATTGGGGCCACTACTGATTTACATGTAAATTACTATTCAGAGCTACACATGGTGCCAAGCTCATTTCATTCCAGATGAAAAAAGGAGAATATTTTACAGACTTCACCACAAACTCAAATGTTTTTTTCATTTTTGTAACAGAGCAGGCTTGATATTATATGTCCTGCTTCTAAAAACATTTAAACCCCCACCTAAGGGTTTTGCTCATGGACCCATGATTTCACAAAGCAAAAGGCTTTTGAAAATCTGAGCTGCCATGATTGAGAATTGATCATGTTTAGTTTTGCTTCCCAGCCAGAAGAATTGGCACATATGAAGGCTTCAGCTGGTTGGAATATGCAGAAAATGAGCGTCTCTGCTGGAGTCTTTAAATTATGTAATCTTTCTCTCCACGTTAGTATTTGATCCTCCTTGAGTGGTTTGCTGATTGTGTTAAGCAAACTCTTAATGGAGTTCTCAGTTCATTTTAGCCTAAAATCTAGTTTCATTCCCTCGTTGCTGACTGACAATTCACTTGCAGTGCTCTTTTTATCTCTCCTTTTCTTTCCTTTCAGTCCATCATAAAATCTCAATGTTATTCAATTAGAATATCTGTACTGTGTTGCAAAATCTGTCTTTTCCCTCACAATGCTGTCATGTGACTTCATTTGTACCTCTTCAACTCTATCCACGAAGCAGAGAAAATATTGAGAAAAGCAGTGGGCACTGTGGGGGAAAAATAGCTTCCATGTTTATCTTCTTTAATTTAAATACCCACTTCCTCCACCACACTACCTTGTCCATTATCACTGAGTTCTTACACAGAATTGAGTGTCTGGTTCATACTGTAAACCCTTTTGCATTTGTACTTGTTGGAAGAGGTCTACGTTAACACAAACTAGGTACCTTTTAGTTCACGCCAGCAGTGTCCACACAGGCCACTTACAGCACAGCATTCTGTTGCATGCTGCAATTCACCCCCCGATCATCTGCACTGCAGTGCAGCATAGAGGAGGCAGAGTTCATTTTGATGATCAGTCCTGCAGAGATGCACAATACTATTTATATAGTCGTTGTGCAGGACTGCTAGGGAGCAAGCAGTTTCTGCAAGACACATCCGAATCTAAGGGCATTTACTCTATAGCCAGGAAAAGCCAAAGTGTTGCCCAATTGCCAATTGGTGTGTCTGGAGTCCCAGATCAGAAATAAACTGCCTTCTGAGGGGGCCCACTGGAGCCAGGGGACTGCGTGTGGGTGTGCATGTGTGCAAACAAATGCATACTCACTAATGCATTGCAGCCTAGCACATCTGACTCATTAAGTACAATATCGTTTTGTCTAAAACATTCAGGGTCTCAGTGAGGTGGGGTTTTTGCTGCTATATACAGCAAGTGGCCTCTGAAGTCTTTGTAAACATTCTTTAACTAGTGCTTAAAAAAATATATACAAATCCCATCTCTAACACACTAAATACAACAATTGTTTGGTTTTTTCAAAAGAGAGAAAATGCCTCTGTGAATGTGCTGCTCTCCACTCCCATTTCTGTCAGCCTCAGATATAAGGCTAGTTATAGGTGCATTACAGGAGTTGGGCATATCTACCTCTCCTACAAAACCTATGGTAGCTCTTTGTTGCTGGGCGTGCAAATGTTTATCTGACCATTTAAATATCCAGCAAGTGCAGTATAGGGATGTATGCAGTGTAAGCCCCCATCATTTTCTGAAGTTCAGGATCAGACCCAACTGTTGATTTAACATTATAACTCATATTGTGTATCATTATTAAAAGAATAGAAGAACAGCTACTGCATCAACTTAAAAACATGAAAACCAGCTATTAAGATGAACTAGCTGCCGCTGGCATTAATTCAAATCACATTTAAATTCTCAAGATTCCCTGACTCTCACTGAAATTAAAATACTGTTTGTCTATATATACACATAATAAAAACCTCACTCCCTTCCAACTACATATATATATATACACACACACACATATATATATATATACACATTATATATATAATATGGCAAACTGCTGACTTCCCCCTGGTGGGTCTCACACTTTACCTTCTCTTCCTGGGCCAGGATACCCGCAGCTACCCCATCTCCACTGACTGTAGAGGAGCTTTGTCTCCTGGCCAGGGAGGGGGCCTTCTCCTCCAGCTACTCCAAACCTTCTAGCAGCTTTGCCAGCATTTGTTCCCTCTCCCTCCTTTAGGGAAGGCAGGGTTTAAATACACTTGTCCTGGCCCTTTTTTGGGGCCTGGTGCCTCTAATCGCCCTGCTGTGCTTTCTCTCCTGTCTGCAGGGCAGAGGGTTTTTAACCCTTTAGGGCCCTCTGGCCTGACTTTATCATAATGTATTTGGAAACACACATGGATGTGTCTGCACTTATATGAAATGTTAGAGCGAAGAAAGATTTCTGCTACCCTCACTATGCCCTAATGGTAAAATCCTGATGTCTTACACAAAAGCAGAGTGAAAGGATTTTGACACATGAACTAAATACATTTGGGGGTAATGGTGAGTCATTGTATGGGTCACCTCTGGTGATGCTGTACTGCATCATATATGTAATGCAGGGGTCTCAAACTCGCGGCCCGCGGGCCAACTGCGGCCCGCGGGCTTGTGTCATGTGGCCCGCAGTCCGAATCCGGCCGCAGGCTTGTGCTGTGAGTATTTTCTGAGCGGAGCTCAGGCAAGTTGTGGCCGTCTTAAAAAGGAAATGGCCGCCGAATGTGGCCCCACAGGGAGATTTAACGGAGGAGAGTGGAGTCTGCAAGTCCCTGTGAGAGCCTCTCTCTCTTCTACTGTGCCGCCGAATTTTACCCTGCAGGGAGATTTTTTCGGCGGAGAGTAGAGCATGAAAGGTAGAGCAGAGAAGTGTGTGTCATGCGTGGCCCCCCTGAACTCAACTCAATGTAAATGTGGCCCGCCATACCAAATGAGTTTGAGACCCCTGATGTAATGTATAGGAGGTTTGGTCAGTAGCTCTCTGCAGTTTGTGGGCCCACTGGCCACAGTCTAGGCTTACTGCCCTTTCCTTTCTGTTTTTCCACAGATATTTACTGTACAATCAAGCTCCCAGGCAGCTGCAAAGCAACCCCTCTTTATATGCTCTCTGCCAAGTAGAAATACAGATAAAAATCCTGGCCCACAGTCCTGCTGTTTGGTCCTGCTTTGGCAACACAACGCAGATCAAACAGCCAAAGGATATGAACACTTAGGATTCCCTTTTTATGGCATGTATGCTACATCCCTTCTCATTCCTCAGTGATGTGGGCAGGTTCAGGAGAAAGTGAGCATGGTTAAAATGTCCGTTTGACACGTTGCGGGCATGAGCAGCCTGATTTGGTCCCAGCAGGCCCCAGGATACAGGACGCAAAAAAGCGGGCACTCATAAAACTTTGCCTTCACTGACAAAGGTGGTTTGTTTTTTGTTTTGTTTTGTTTTGGGGTTATTGGCTTTTTTTACAGCAACATAATTAATGCACAGTAGATATCTCACTATAAAACCCTAAATGGAGAAAAGGCACTTGTAGATTTTACTGCAAGGTAGTTAGCTGAGGTCAATGCTATAGCCTCTCATCTATTGTTGATCTCCTCTAGTTTACCTTGTGGTCAAACTACAATGCCTTGTCTCAACTCAGTTTTTACCATGGGATAGCTAATGTGGTACAATATATAGAACTCTACCTCTCTTGCTACAGGCAAGAAAATTTGGTGTAACTGATTGCACAGTTAGAGGGCATGAATAAGAAGAGGGAGACAGGGCATTAGCCATCCTGAAAGTACAGTACAACAGAATGATCTGACTTAACAGGTACTATCACTCTGAAAAAAAACAATCCCAAATGTATTATATGTTTAGAATGAGCTGTTTTCCTGAACACTCTCTTTTTTTAAGAGAGGATGTGAGAGATTAATGTGTATCCCACAGAGGCCCTGCAGTTTTACATAACTGTTTCAAGGACACAAGGCCACACTTATTCACTATTCTGCACTGACTGCTGTATCTCTAATGCAAATCTAAAATGTTTGGATTGCTTCCTGGAACAAGACAACAGTGCTTTTAATTCTGTTAAATGCTAAGCAAATAGCTCCTTCTGGTCTTGAAGTGACAGACCAGTGTATATTTGTTTACCATCAGGGATCTGTATGAGGTAAATCTGGCTTACGCTTTATTACTGTTTGCTGTCCTTTCCATTGCTGTTTACCCTCTCATTTGAAAGGTACCTGACAACTGAAAAATTGGGATTTGTAAATGGATTAATACTGTGTCCCACAAAGATAAATCAAGAAGTCAATGACAGTTGGACTTCCCTTTGAGAGTTAGATCATATACTTCATAAGAGCTGCTTTACCAAATCTATTTGTGCATTGTCTCTAACATGTAGGCTCTGCGGTTGTTTCTTTAAACATCAATGAAATTGTGTAGCATTTCACACAAGTAGAAACAAGTTTTTTCATTTTTTAAAGGAAATCATAAAATAAAGAAGGTAACCAAGGCAGTTAAATCTCATATACCAGGAGATTAAATGAACTTCAGTACATTATAAACAATAAATTAGGTAACCAGAGAATCGTAAAAGCTGTCCTTGGCTGCCAGAGACATTTAGTAAGTGGCAGACAGAGTGTGAAAGTGTCATCATAACTTTGAAGAAAAGTTTTCTTTTTATTATTGTTTTCATCATGCATGACAATACAAAATGAAGTCCGATGTGAAGAGAAATTCAGAACACTCATGAGCACTAATAATGGTTGCTTGAAATGTTATTAATAAGTTTTGATGTGTTTTCTTTATTGAATAATTTCACCTATTTGATAGGATTTTTAAGACCATGTTCCATGAAGTAATTAAAATAAATTTCTAAGATGAAGACAGCAGTGTACAGAATAACACTAATTGTCTACTTTAGTTTGACAGTTCACTGAGACAGAATTTTTAGGGATTCTTGTAATGAAGGAGGGATTACCCCTTTTAGTTAACATCTGTAGTATCCCTTTCCCTCAACTCAGTAGTTGAAAGAGTGTGGATGGCAAGACCTGTAAGGAGCTGGGGCAGAATCTGGAAGCTGAGGGGCAAATATTTAGAATAATGCATGAACAAGAGCAATTATTTTGAGTGTGTTGCACATTCACAGTAAGTGTACATTCATATTATGCATATATATTTGTGTACACACTCCTAAATGATTGCAGCTGATCTCAAGAAGCAGGAACTTTGAGAATGACCACTGAAGACTATGCACAGAGTTTCCTTGGGACTTGGTCCGAGACTGTGTCCATTCCAAACGCAAGGTGGAGTTCTTTGACTTTGTCTTCTCTAATATAAATATACAAAAACGTGCGCGCACACATGCGCACACACAGTTGGTGCAGTCATCATAGAGAGTCATCAGAAAGCCCAGGATGAGGCCCTTAGATGACCCAGTGAGCAGAGTATGCTCCAACTTCCATCTGGCGAGTGGACTTGTAGCCATTGTGGGAACGTCTGCCACTCGCGCATTAGGCTTTTCTCTCACACTACTGCCAAGCACCACTGACTTTGTCGTGTTTCCTTTGATCTGTCAGGAAGTTGGATGTCCATACCAAAGTTAAACACTACACTGCAGATACAATTCACTCCTGGGAGAGGATGAAGAGAGAATAAACCACACGACAGATGTGAGTCATGTTGCTTAATGCACTACTGAAAGACACTCAGATACTGTAGTGATGAAGGCATAAGTATAAGACCTATATAGAATAGAAATGAGCCACAAATTCTCTTAGATGCTGTGGGCTGCTCTTGTCAGAGGCTGGAGTAGTAGCCATGTTTCATTGTATATTTTGCCTAGGAGCAAGGAATCTCTTTCTTTCCCACCCCAGTGTAGTTGTTGTGGGCATAGCACATTTATTTAGGCTTTGCTCACAGAACCATAATTTGATCATACATGGTATTAATTATTATTTATTATTGGATTGTGATACCAGCTAGCAGCACCCTCAAGGATCAGCTTAACTATATCTTAACTAGAATTTACTGAAGAAAATAAAACTTTTATTTTTATAAGTGACCTTTTATAACTAAACTTTGCCTGGCGGTGAACAGAAATGTTCTATTTTAGTAGCAAGCTATTACTCCTTTTCGTTTCAGTCCTAGGGGTGAGGTCAGGAAGGGAAATAGATGCATCCCTTTGGAGGTAATTTCCCTGATCTTTTTCCTTCAGCACAGAGGATCCTCTCTCTGTTACAAAGGTCTGATAGAATTAACATTAGCGTTGCCCTTTTGTAGCTCTTTCCATTTATGTACTGTGCTCAATACCTGCTTTCAATGCCTCTTTGTTACTGTACACCAAGACTTCACAGTTTAGCAGTGGTATCCCTGAAATTCAGGAGACTTGGGCTCTATTTCTGCTTCTGTCACTAACTTATGTGACCATGGGTAAATCATGTAACTTCTCTTTATTTTGAGTTTCCCCATCTGAAAAATGGGTCTCATGCTGCATACTGATGTTTATAAAACACCTTAAGAGGTGTGTGTAAAAAAAGCACCTTATAAGTCCTAATTATTAAATAATACTCCAAGGCATTCCTTCTCTTCTTAGCATTCACTGGGGAACATGGTATTGTTTTAGAACATGACGGGAGTGCTAATGATGTGAACAGTTTGAAAGAATCCAATTTCTCACCTTTTTTCAGTCTCTAATAAACACATTGATAGAATAATTTTTTTCAAACTTATATCACTATAACTGTTCAAAGAGCACAGAATTTTGTTCACCATCTTACTTTTTCTAAATGCTTTGCCAGAGACTCAAAGTTCAAATTATCCAGACGTGGCACCTAACTGTATATGCATATAGCTGTGCAAACAATGTTCACTTTTTCACACTATCAAAGGTACAAATGGGATAGGCAAAGGTAAATCTATCCAATTTGCCAATGCATTTGTCAAATTGAGTCTGTGCCCGTAATTTTGCAAGTGATGTGTGGAAACTAAATTTGCATGTACAAATTGAGGCTGGTTTGGACTGAGGCGCTTTTGAAAATTTTGCCCCAAGTTTAATCATGCGCTACACCCTTCAATTCTGCCTTCTGATCTGTGCATAATAGTGAATTATGTTAATGACACAGCGCCCAATTATAGTCCCCTTAGTGAGCACTCAACTCCCACTGGGAATTTTGTCTTGGCAAGAACCTCAAGATTTGGCCCTACGTTTATGAATGCATCTTTTCACTGGTTGTCTTGCTGAAGGTTAATGTTACATTATACTAATGAAACAACCACTTTTGTATAATAAAGTGACAGACTATCACTGCTAATACTTCCCAGTGTTACCATACTGTTTAATATCACCAGCTAGGAATCATCAAAAAACTGTCACTCTGAGAGAGTGGGTTAATTAATATTCATGCTGATGTATGCTGTATTGTTCCTTAATTCTCAAGATTCAATGCTGGCGTTTTCCCTTTATATCCAGTACATAATCCATGAGCCAAAATATGCAGAGCTGTAAAGTCTGCTTACTTACCTTACTCTGATGTCCATACTACTGTGTTTGCTTTGTCAACATACCTGAAGAACATTAAGAAATGTGTGTCTTAAACGTTCGTCACTTTTAAATTGAACAAGACTGAGGTTCTAATCATTTCCATTTAGCCCCAAAATCCCATCTGTTTATGTTTTCTATATTTAGTAGTTTATGTTTTTAAGTGAATGTCCTGATTCCCATATTTGACCCTAGGCATTCTTAATTTTGTCCTTTTGTTTACTCTGTGTGTTTTCTAAGTTCACATATTTGTCAATATATTTTTTTTTAATGGTGAAAGATAGTGACTTGTTCCTCCTATATATATCACTATCTTTCACCATGTGTGTATATACACACACACATTTTTTTGAAGCTAAGTATTTGGTTTTTGCCACACTGTAATGCCTCTGTGCGGGACTGGCTGATAGAGCCTGTCTGATTTATTGCATATCTAAAATTCTGCTGCCTGGGTTTTGACACAAAAAACACACACAACTTATCATGCCTGTTGTGACTGCTTTCTCTTTTTGTCACTCGCTCTCGATCAAGCACGGAATTGATTTTTTTAAAGATCTTACTCCTTGCATATAAAGCGGTATGTGACCTGTTCATGAACGTGTAGGATTTACTGGCTTTATAAAGCTCAGCATGTCAATTTCAGATTGAATTGTGTTGGTTTGATAAGCTTTGCTATATCAGTCCTCTGATTTCAAAGTGATGTGCTACTGGGCTTTGGAATATTCTGCAGGGAGATATTTGTGATATTGGATCTTTTGATCCTGCTCAAGAACAAACTGGAAGTGATAACCTATATTTTACTGGAGAGTCCTCCGTTTAATATGATTCAGTTTAATATGCTTTTAAAACAGTCCTTCCTCAGCTGTGGAGGGGAACAAGATTGGCTGTGAATCCAACAATGAGGGAAGAACTGGGGCTGCTCACCTGATACTAAGAACAAGCATGTAGGGAAGAGTTGGAAAGAGCAGGGAGCAGGAGGAGGTATGGCTTCCACCCCTTTTCCCCCTTTGCTGGCTAGATGAAAAAGAAGTTTAACAAATGGAGTTCTGCAGAGCATAGAAGGGAGCAGAGACTGAGTATCAGTTTGTTCTCTAGTCATTTCCTGGGGCAGTGCAAGATACTCTTTGCCCTGTAACTAAGGCTTGACCCAAACCTTATTTAAGTCAATTAAAATATTCCCATTGATCTCAATGAGCTCTGGATCAGGCTCACAGTTATAACTTAACACCAAATGATGTTTTAGACTGGAGTAATCAACATATGATGGTTGTTACTGTGTATGATCACTCATACTTCCAAATAATTGCATGATTACATTTTTAAAAGCAGCAATAATTCCTCCCGGAATAAGCTTTTCCCCACCCCTCACCTCATCTAAATGATTTTTTTTTAAAAGAAATTCTCCGATGCAAAAAGAAGAGCTATGTCTTGTTTCAGTTCCATGCCAATTAAAAAGGCACAATTATACACTCAGAAGATGGGATTATAAATAGAAATGGCAATTCTGATTAGTGATACAGAATTAAAACAAAGGTGGATTACTAAGAAGACCTCAATGACAAGTATGTTTCAAGGCCCAGCTGCTAATCAAAATATAGTGGTTAATCATGGCTAGTGAGATGGTACAAGGTTAGAAAATGTGAGATAAATGCAGGTGGGGGAACAGGGGGGTTAAGTGCTACTTTTCAAACTCTAAAAACCATGAAAACCAGTAGATGGAGAGGAGAATTGACCGAGGGTAATCTCATCGTAAAACTGCTACTGGGTCAGTGCTAAACCAAAATAGAATTGAATGAAAAAGACAGTGGAATAACTGAATGGATAGTGATTATTTGAAGAAAAAACATAGAGCCTGATAGAGAAATTTTGCAGGATGGTATGCTGCCTTTATTTGAATGATGGGCTTGTCAATTTAAAGATGACAAAGCACTGAGGTTTAGAATTGAGACGAAAGAGTAAGAATGAAAGTAGATATTGCATCTGAAGGGAACACTGTAAAATAGGCAGTTGGCTTATGTGAAAAAATTCAGGATTGAACTGAAAAAGTGAAAAGGTAAAAATATATATAAAGATATCCTTCCGGTCTTTGGGACATGATGAGGAGGTGCTTCAGAGCTATGTTTGTATAGATAAGTGAGGCCAATACCGTAGAGAGAACTCTGATCATAAGGGACTTCAATTACTTAGTTACTAATGTCGATATAAATTGGGGAATTGCAAAATTCTGTGTTAATATTTCCTTCCTGTACTTGGCTAAATGAGAGCAGAAGATATTCTGTGTGTAACCCCCAAGAATGAGTCAGGTCAGATTACAAGATAAAAACTGGCAGAGTTTTACCACTCATTAGATCTGGATGAGCAAAGCCAAAAATATTCACTAATTTTCCTGCAGATAGCCCCCCTGGATTTACTCTGCTGCTATTAACAATCCCTGTTTGTGCCTCTGTCAAACTTGTGCAAGTTAATTCTTATTCATGTGGGAGTGCTCACCAAAAGGAAAAGGACTAAGAGAGTGTCCAGATTGAAAGTGTTCACATAGGCCTTTAAAAGTTACGTGTAGGCTATAAGAAAGAGAGTGTTTGCAGCAGAACTAGAAAAACAAATGAACAAAAAAAATAAAACCCCAACAACAGAATAAGAGGAGGCAGAGCAAGAGCTGTAGTGCAGAGGGAGTTAGTGTGAAACCAAAACCACTATCAGCAAAGGCAGCAAATGATTCCCTAACCTGGTGACATTTCAAATGCAGTGGTATTCATGGTCACTTACGTGTATGCCTGGAGAATGGCTAGGCAATGTGGTGGAGGAATTGGTGGCTTACATTCTATATCCCTGTCAAAAGTCCAGTCAAGAGCGCCCTCAGCCAATCAGATTACAGTGATGGTATCCAGCCATTGCATTCACAGGTGTTTTAAGCTGCCCAGTCACTGTTCCTGCCTTGGGGCTCCTTAGGCATGCTCTTGGGGTGCAGATCTGGCAATCTCCTCTTGACAGCCTAGCCCACTCAGTCCCCTTCTCTCAGAATTGCACATCAAAATGTGATCCTTCTTGTTTACCTCTTCAAGAGCCACACAGTAGATATAATGCGTGAAAGGCATGGGGTTCTAACACACTACTGCTCTTTATTTAAGCACTGGATATACATCTTGAATGCAGTGGCCCTCACTCTAGCTCATCCTTCCCTTGTAAGTCCTAGAGGGACCAGCTTTGTTCAGGCTCCAAGCCTCCTCAGGCTTCTGCCACAATTTTTCTCCTTGAGCTGAAGAAAGTGGCAAGGGACTCCTCATAGATTAGCCCCTCACTTTATAACCATCCAGTCCTTCTGGTTGATGACTCCTAGATCAGCCTCCCCAGGTGATTCCAGACCTTTGCCAGATGACATCTGCCCTGACAAACCTGGATCCTGGTCTGGATCCAGTCTGCCAGCTAAGCTGTTTGTAGCGGAATGGAAGACCAACCCAAGTTAACAAGTCTCTGTTGTCAGCTCTATACAATTACACCTTGGAATTTCAGTCCAATATGGAGGTAAAAGCACAAGAGAGAAGGCAATTAGCTCCCACGTTCAAAATGTAGCTTGATAAATATACATATGGAATTCATATTCTCATACAGAATCCACAGCTTGTACTGGCAGATCAGGTGTGTGTGGGGATGTTTTATAAACCAAATTTTATAAAGCCTCAGTTTTAAAATCATCATGGGTTTGGAAGTGTAACATTTGGTGAGCCAGGCAAGAAAGGCTGAATTAAAATGATCTGACCTCCATTCCAGCAAAAACTGACAGAAGGTAATGGAAACAGAGAAGTGATTTTGCAAAAAGTTTCCTTTGGAAGCAGAGGGGAAGATTTGAAATATGTGTTTGTAAGTTCTATAGCTGGGAAAGAATAAGAGAACCTTCTTATGGAGCAAGAAGGGCTTTTATATCAGCTAAGGGACGAGCATTTAAGAGATGTTTGTGACTCTCTGGGTGTTTCTAGGACATGTTACAGTAAAACTGGAGCAAAAAGTCACTTTTGCTTTAAAAATATAACAAGCCTCTTAAATAGTGGAAATCTGGGAGAACTGGAAGATTGGGGATTGTTTGCATTGCTTGAGTTAAGACAGAAGATTGTACACCTCAGTGTTACAGCCAAAAAAACCCAAAAAACTAGAAACCACTAAAGTAGAAACATTTCAGAAACAGTGTGCTAAAAATTAAATTGATTGAAATACAGTTAGAGGAAAGTATGATGGAAACAAAAATCCAAACTCCTATGAAAAACTCTTCATCCTCCTTTCAAAAAAGGATTTAAAACAATAAAAGAGATTGACAACATTCACCAAAAGAACAATTTAGCAGTTTGGCTAATCAAAGTGGAATTTGAAAGGGATTCACTGAGGGAGAGATTATGGAAGATGTAGTTAGAGCATTTTGCCCAAGGCTGAGCAACAAGACCTACCTGAAAAGGAAGAATGATCAGATCATGCCAAAACTGATGTGCATCTTAAGGTCCTATTATCAGGAAAGAGGTGCAACTGAACTTCACCAACAGCTGTTATAGCAGCCAAAGACTGAAGAGTCACCTCAGGATTTTCTAGTCAGAAGTCTTCACAGGAAGCTGAGTCTGACCTAAATTCTGATCCCATCCTTGTTCTTCCATTCAATCCTGGCAAGATTACAGAATGACAATATTCAGATAGTGGTGTAACCTTATTTAAAAGAAAATCAGGCTACACATGAGACCTTATCTGAGAAATTGAACAGTGCTGAAAGTTGTGAGGTAAAATAATAAGAATGGAAGCTGGGGTGTGGTGCACGTGCTAAGGCAGTAAAGTATGTCTGTGAAATCACTGTACATGGAGCAGGGGCCAGAAAGTGAAGCAGTAGCTTCACCCAAGGGAAATGAAGTCTCCAAAGGTAACTCACTGATGAATGAGATAAGGGAATTAAAGATCTGTACTGATTAAATGTAAAGGTGTAAAAGATTAAATCAACATTAAACCAATCTGTCCAGACAAATGGCAAAAGAACTGATAATGGGAAAAGGAGACTGCAGACAGGCAATCCCAGAGAAGAAGGTGCTAGCTTTAGGCAATTTGGCAGTCAGTACTTTCTGATCACTGTTTCAGGGGTGGAAGCAAAGAACGCTCAAGCAGTCAGGAAGCCACGCAGAAAGGCTCAATCAAGAAACTGTCCAGGAGGGAAGAAAGGGAAAAGGATCACCACTACAAGCCTGTGAATGACTAACAAAACCTCAGTGTCCCAAAGTCTACTTCAATATCACGAAGGAAAATCACAGAATTGCAAAGACAGAACTGATACTACATCTAATTTAAGTTGCCACCTAACACCCAAGTAGCAAACCATAGTTGCTAACTTGTTTGGAACTATGTATGATGTGGTGTATCCTCAGTAAAGCACAAACTCAAGCCTTATGGGACACTGGAACATAGGGGTGCCTGGTTTCAAGTCACTGGGTGGAAGATAATCTCCCCAGGACATGCCTTAGAAAGCTTGAGGAGTTGATCTGCAAGTAGGATGACCCGATAGCAAATGTGAAAAATCAGGACAGGGGATGGGGGTAATAGGCACCTATATGAGAAAAAGCTTGAATATCAGGATTGCTCCTATAAAATCGGGAAATCTTTAAGGTGCCAATGAAACTCAAATCCCTTATAAAAAATGGACTGAAGTCCAGTTCCAATTAAGCAAAGTCAATGACATCTTGACTGTTTCTGTGCTGGTCAGTCCACACAAATTGGAGAACTTGATCTCTGGCTACGTTATTGATGTATTGCTACAATACACTTAATAAGGAACCAGCACCTACGAGGTATCCTTATACACACTTCAAATAGTTGATTTGCTCTTTTGGGGTATCACAAAATGTGTAAGCTCTTTTGAACTTTCTCAGAAACAATAATCCAATCAACTTTTGCATTCTTAAAGTAGAGAGAAGCAATGTAATTGTCCCCAGAGGAAAAACCTCAATGTAACATGTTGAGCTCATGCAGACCTGGGTACTGAAAGTTTAACGGCAACGTTTGCTGCTCAGTGGCCTGAGGATTTGGACATGAGTAAACATAGCAACGGGTCCTCAAAACATCCCTGTCAACAATCAATCAAATTGTGAGCTGTTCAGAAGGGATGAACTCTGCTATGACATTTACAGCAAACAAAAATCTGAAATTCTAGTGGATGCTCAGATAAAAGCCTACAGTGCCAAAGGAGAGAAGGCAGAACCAATTATCAATGACAGTCAGCAAACTGAAGAACAGCCTCTAAACAGAGTGGATGATTGAGATCTGTTTGAACCAGCAGTGGATCTGAGGTATTTCTCAGATATGCAAGGGAAAATGGCTCAACAGATGTTTAAAGAGGTGTCCATAGCTTTCTCCAGAGATGATGGAGACATGGAATAGATTGTTAATCTCAAAATGCATATCCAATTATATGATCAGCATATACAGAACACTGTACAGAAGGCTTATATCTTAGCGCCATATTCAGAGTTGGCCCTAGACCAAATGGTGCCCCAGGCAAGAAGTGTCTTTTGTGTTTCCTCGCTCCATTTGTTAAACTTTTCAAAACTTTTTTTTTTTTGGTATTTGTAGCCCATTTCATGACTTTTGATGCTTGATCTGCATGCATGATTTATCCTTGTCACATAAGACAATAAATTTGCATGCTAGAATCTGTAAATCTGTATTCATTCATGCCATACAGGGAGCAAATAAAAAAATTAATTACCTCTAAGCTTATAGAAACTTTTTAATGTTAAGAATAACTGAAATATACTAACATTAAGAAATTGAATCGTGCGTCAACATTGGCTGGACCAGTATTAAATAGTGTTACGGTAGATGACAGCCTTAGAATGTTAACCCTAGTCTTTCAGTTCAAAAAGTCGCTTTTCTCACCTTTGCCCTCACAAACGGAAGCACAGTGTCAGAGAGACTCAAAGACCGCTCAGTGGCACTTTCAAGCAATAAAATTACAACTGATGTCAGCCTCTCATCAGCCATCATCGATTGAAAATATATTTAAATGAGCCTGAGCTTCGAAAAAACTGCGCTTACCACTCATAACTGGGATCAGCAGTGTGAGCAGAATTCTCAAAGCCATCCACACATTAGGAAAAGCGTTCTTCAGCTCTGCATCATGAATGAATCAGAGAACTTGGACTAGAGAGTGCTTCCTGTGTGGCAAAAAGTGACACATTGTCCAGATCGACACAGAGGTATTGATCTCTGACATCTGAACATTCTCCATGTGTCAGCATCTGGTGAAGATCCATACAATCATTGAAGACTGTTTTCCTGTCTGCTGGCAGCTTACTGAGGTCAGATAAAAACTACCAGGTCTTTTTATGATGCTTTATTTGTCTGAACCTTTCTTTGATGGACACTCAAGCAGTGTCAAAGAATGAGCAAAAATCTCCTTCTTGAATTTTTTCTTCTGAGCTTCTCATCACCTCATCTCTGTCCTCATAATCAAACTGTCTCTTTCGATTAATATGAGTTTTTTTGAAGACAGGCTCAACTCCTAAGTTTTCTGCCATTTTTTGGCACCAGTGATGACATCTTCAAAACCATTGTCTCTAAAGACCACTACAAAATCAAGGCAGCTTCTCATTAAGTAGTAGTGATCACAGTGTCCATCAACTGAGTTTGCAATGCTTTGCTTACAACATTTACTAGGAACAGGATATTGTGACAAACCACAACTGAGACTAGAAATTTGATGTCAATGATCTGGTTTGTCAGGCTTTGTGCTTCATGTCAGATTCCAGCCTTGGCTTTGCGCAACTGTGCCATTTCCATCAGGGTGTCATAAACCTCAGTTGCTTGGTATCTCACTGGCCTTACTCTGTCAGTGCAGCTCTCCCAGTGAATATCATTAGTAGCTTCACAGTCAAATTTGTAACATTGTCTGTGAGGATCTTACACCTGATAGCTGATACTGAAAACAGGACATATATCCTTTTGCAGTACTCTGAAGAGAAATACGGAATCAAAAGATGACGGCACCGTATCTGACACAACCAGATTGGGGAAATGGCAGCCACAAGGCTTGAAGAAAGTTCTTGGATTCAGCACAAGGATCTTTGCCTGTTTCTTTCCTTCATTGTTTCTTTCCTTCATTTTCACACTATCGTTGTAACCTTGGCTGCGGCAGTCCTGAAGCTTATTTTATTTTCATTCAAAACATTCATAAACAGTTCTCTTAGGCCTTTCCCAGTAGAGCTGTCAACTGACCAGAAACAGAAAAAGTGTTCCTTTACTTGGAAACAGCTATCCTTGTCAACAAATCCTGCTGCAAATGACATTTTTTCACTGTGTCTAATGTTGGGAGTGCAGTCCATTATTATGGCATAGCACTTTGGCTTTGCTGAGCTGCATCAAGGTTCACAATATTGCAGCTGGGCTCTCACTTCACTTCAGTTCATTCTTACATCTCACCGCCCCTTTATATACTCACATAGCTGACAATGTTCCAGGATGTTTGAAGAAACTGTAGCTCTCAGAAAGTCTGGAAGGTTCCACAAAATTCTACAAAGGTCCAGAACATTCCGTGAGATTAGTGAAAAATGGACCCACATATGGTATACCTGAAACATTTTTACTTCAAACATTCTATTTTCTCTTTTGCCACAAGCAAAAGAAACTGCACCCCAAGCTCAATACCCCCCAAGCTTAGAACCCCAGAGAGTTGCCTGGGTCTCCTGCCTCTAAATCCAGCCCTGGTGACATTCTATATATAAAGAGGATAAAGGAATATCTGCAAGATCTCCTAAACAGAAGATGTCTCAATCAACGTCATCCTATTCTTCATCACATCTATGCACATACATCTATGTGTATAGAAGGACGATAGTTTAAAACTTGATATAGGGGAATTGAATAGAAAAACTATTTCAGGTAAACGACTCATAGATTCTAAGGTCAAAAGGGACCAATGTGATCATCTAGTCTGACCTCCTGCACAATGCAGGCCATAGAACCAAACCCACCCACTCCTGTAATAAACCTCTAATCTATGACTGAGTTATTAAAGTCCTCAAATCATGGTTTAAAGACTCAGATAGATATCCCTCAAAACCAAAGATATTCTGCATGAATAAGAAAGTAAATCTTTGTTCTGTTTTAGATCAAGAAGAGGCCTACCATCAAGGTTTCATGGCTGAAGAAAATAGTTATTTCACAGCCCTCATTATTCCATAAAGTCTGTATGAAAAGCTTAGAATCCCATTTGATTTAACAAACAGATCTTTTGCCTTCCATGTGAAATAGTGCCTGTGGAATTTAGGGATCAGATGTGTATTCCATATCCGGATAATATCCTTACATACAGTACCTTTGAAGAACATATAGAGACTATAAGAAGAGTATTGCAACAGTTACTGCAACATGGGATTAAGCAAAAGACTTCTAAATGTAACCTCTTTACGAGAGGTATGTTATCTCTGAATGAGGGTGTCTGATGAATTTAAGATGGATCCAGCTGTCACTTAGACTGTTTCTCTGTAAGAGCACAAACAGCAAATACTGTAGGGATCTACACAAATTGCTAGAGTTCTTCACATGCTATTGATAGGGGCCTTTACATCTTTTTTTGAATAGCAAAGCCATTTTATGTCTTGATGAGTAAGTCATGGTTCAAGAAAATTAACTGCAGCTGAGAAGAATTATCACCTTCAGTTTGGGAAAGCTGGGGTTTCTGTATTTGAAGTGAGCTATAACTGACACATTTTGTGACTGTCTCTTCTATGCACAATCCTTCATGATTTACAGTGATAGGTTAACTAGTTGTCTCCACTTCTGCAAGACTGAATGCCACAGGAATCGGTGGCTTTCAGAATTACCTTAGTGTTACTTCAAAGTTAAATGTCATCCAAGGAAGTAGAATGAGGAGGCAGATGCTTTTTCCAGGAGGCCTTGGAGTTGGCAATGCTGTGTTTGTAAATCCCGAACGCTTCACAGATTTCCTTTCCGACGAGGCAGCCATCTGTATATTCAAACCAAAAATGGTGCGAACTCAGAAGTAATGGCAAACAGAATCAACACTTTCCTGTGTAAAACTATTCTCAGTTCACTGTTTTGTATTACTCCACTAGTTCTACGTAGTGTGCTTCAGATTGTGCCTGGCCCTAATTTGAGTGTGCAGAGACCAAGAAGGTGCAAGGAGCCTTCACCTTGCATGGCCCATGTTAGGATCAGGCAGATCTTTAGCCCTTGTGCTCAAGGGAACACAGTGACTTTCTGAAGGGTAGGAAAAAGTGGGGGTATGGCTCCACTGCCATCGCTCTACTTACAAGCCCAAAAGGCCTACAGTAATGGGTGTGCAGAGGCTATCTGCCTAGTGTCCGCATGAGGCGTTCCGAGGTAGAAACCTTACTGATTTTCAGTTTCTGATGTCACTTCTGTTTTGTTTGAAATAGACATGTGGCTACAAGCTAGTCTAAAACATTTGTGAAATGTTCAGGATTCAAGAATGAAAGTAAATCATAAATGCGTATTAAAGATTTTCTTTCATGGGTTTTAAAACTGACCCCCTTCAATGCCCCTGGACACTGTATAGGCTCATGGGAAGGATGCTCATGTGGCTTTATGGATATACAGTACTGATAAGACCAAATACGCTCGGCTCTGGAGATTTCATTCATGTGCTGATGAAGTGGGGTCACAGTAATTCACAAACCTAGTTTGAGCTAGATACATGTATATGAGGATATAGTGCTTTAGTTTCAGAAGCAAATTGGTCTTTAATCCCCCCCCCCCATTTGCAGATAGAGGTGTATTTAAATTAGATTCTGATGCCAATACAAGAAACTCTTGCCTGGGTTATAATCATAACACATGCCTCTAAAGTAAACCTACATTAGCACAACTCAATGTGGTAATTAAGATAGAAAAAGGAAGTCCTAAGCTGCATGGCCTATCAGATTCCTTGGGGAAGAAAAAAAAAACCAAACCACTGACGTGACTTGAAATGTGTCCAAGGGGTTTAGTTAGCATCCAATTAGCTGCAAAGTTCCTCTATTAAAATGCATAACAAATACCAGCCTATGTGTCCCTGAACCCTTTATTATTTAAGTCCTAATTTCAGATGGTTCTTTTATTATAGTATATATCCCAAAAGCTAGCACTGGCTTTTAATTACACTAAACAATCATTGCTGGCAGGTGATAAATTGGAAGGACAGCGGACTCTAGGGCATATCTAGGCGAAAGACAAGGGCTCAGCTCTTAACCAAAAGCAAACAACAGAACAAAGACAAACATTCTAGGAACAATCTACAATCAAATGAAGGCCAAATGGTCATCTCAGCTTAACCTTGCATTTTACACCTGTCATGAAATCCTGACAGAGTTTACTGAGGCAGCCAGACAGAGGTATAAGCACAGGGAATATTAAGTGAAACAGAGTGTGAATTATGTTCCAGTCCTCCAACTTTCTCAGCTTCAAAAGGGGGGGACATACTTTTTCTTTTTTTTTTCTTGAGCCAGGGTGACTGACTGACCCCCAGTTGCAAAGGTTATGGTCAGGGTTGTTTGCCTACATTCTAAATATCATACTTGTATAATTAATAAAGCAGGTTCCAGAAATTCAAGAAGCATGCTTGACAGTGGTCACTTAACTCTATCTAGCCTTTATCCATTCTATCCTTTCAAGGTATGCATCTCTGTGATTTAAACACATGAAAAGCCTGACTTTGAAAATGGGCCAAGGCAATTTTGTTAAATTTCACCCACTATCAAACTGGCAGCATCTAGATGTCCTTAAGTAGGTCAGGCCATGAATACTGTACCTCCAGATGAGGAAAAACCTCAGTGGGACAGTCTTGGTCAAGAGCATATGATGTATGTGCAAAATGGGAAGAAAAGGCGGAGCGGAGAGAAGCAGTTGAATCTGTACTGGGGAAGCTTTTCCTGTTCACAGACAGAGATTTTAAGGTTCTCTGTGGGCTTGATCCTGCAAGTGGCTAAGCATTCTGGCATGACCAGCAAAGCACTTAAGTACATGCTTAACTTGAAGCAAGGGTCAGCAGTCTTGTTGACTCCAAGTCTTAGGTACCATGATGATGAGGTCCATTTTAAATGTATGGTACGTTGTGGATAATGCACTATGATTGTTTTCTGTGTACTGCACCTTTAAGTGTAAGAAGTCTGCCTTAGCTGTCTGCTGGGGTTGGAGGTGTGGCTGGGAGGAAATGCAAGTAGAATATTTAATATGTTTTATTTTTGTTTGTTGTCTACTTAATATAAAGGAAGCCATTTAAACTGGATTACTTATTTAGCATTTTGAGTATGGGGAAACATGAAACATCTGCTGATGTACAGTACTATATTCCATTTCCTACCAACAATATACGGTTCAGAAACCTATTCTTATGCCTGCTGTGAGCTCTTCTCCCCTTTTGCAAATGTTCTTTTAAGTGGGAGTTTACAGAGCTTAATACTCAGTTGAAGTATGTACACAAAACACCCATCTCCTCCTCCTCCCCTTCCTCTCAGGATAGCTTCCAGAAAACTATGATATCATTTACATACCTACAGTGTATGTAGTACACTTTTGGAAACATTATAGAAAATTATAAAATATAAAAATTGATACAAATGGATTTTTCCGTCAGAGTTACACAAGTTAGCAAACATATTTTGTGAGATGTAAGCAGAAAGATCTTATTCCCCACACCTATAAACTTCTTGGGCTCCTGCCCTTATCTCATGTGGGGAAAGGGGGAGAAACCCTCTTATTGAAAGTCTGTTTTGTTTTGTTTTTTCTTCAAAGTAGAACAAAAATTTTGCCTAATACATTAACTGCATTAGCATTTAATGGACATGAGTTGTAAAATTTGGATCTGTGCTTGGGTGCAGACTTTGGAAGTTCACTCCCCTCTCAAAATTTTGGTGTGCTGGGCTTTGGGGGTCATAGTTAGACCCCATCTTTAGTGGACCTCTCCATTAATATTATCTTCCAAAAGGAGAGACGTTTTGCAAGGCTGAACGATAACACCGTGATTAGAGGATGGTAGGTAAGAGGACCAAATTCAGCTCTGGTATAAGCAAGTGCAACTCACGTTCCAAAGTAGAATCTGGCCCCAAAGGTTACAGTAAACAAAGGAGAAGGGGACAGCTGAAAAATAATCATTTTAGATCATTGAAAGATTATTCAGTCATTTCAGAAGTGTGATGTCTAACCCTGTGAAATGGGTATCCTATGTGGTGCTTTTCAGTGTTCAGGTTGGGTGCAGATGACTAGTTAAGGTGCAGAAAGACATTAATGAAGCAAATGGCAAGGAAACAACAGTATCGTACTATAAATTGCCTAAATCTGCTAATTACTAGTGCTTGTTAAAGTTAATATTCTCCTTTCCAGAAAAGTAACATGAGAATGAGTTGGACATTAAGCCTAAGGTAAAAATTAGTCATTGAATAATACTGCTTCCTTTATGCTTGAAACTAAGTGTATAATGTGCTTTACTCATGCAATTAATGCACAGCAGCAAGGTATATGTCATCACATGAAATATATTATAGTATGCAGTACTTACTTGGGAAATATGATCACAACAGTGAATTAATTGTGAAGTGAAGATTATTGAAGAAAAATTAATCTCTAGATTTAAAATATTTTACTGAATATATACAGGTTAAGGCTTAGAAAGGGAGCATATTATAGGCCATTGATTTAATGTAAATGAAAAGACAATAAGCTTTTTTAAAAAAACTGCAGGACAGACATTCACACAAATTGGAGTATTGCAAGGTTTCCCCCACAAGCTTAACTTTGCTTTCATTTAAAGAAAATAATGTGTAAGTGGTAGTTTCTTACCATTTGTGTTCTAAGTAGCCAAAAATTCAGTCAGAAAACAACAGATGTTATTTTCTATTTTGTTCCATTGTCATGCAGTGGTTACAGCAAGCCAACTGGAGTCAGGGCTTCTGTTTCTATTCCCAACTCTGACTCACTGAGACTTTGAGCAAGTCACTTAGCATCACTTCCCTCACTTCCTTCAGATGTACTAAAAATTGCATGGGTGTTAATTAGTCGTGAATTTAACCCATAATACTGAACTCGGCCTTGGATTGAGTAAAGGAGAAATTGGTTTTCATGCTCTTTATTTTCAAAGATCATGTGTATGAAAATGTTAAGCTGATGCATTTGTTAGATGAATGGTTTAAGGGTATTTTTTAAGTATTTTTATTGGACGTTTAAAAAAAAATCAAGGTTTTGCCATTAAACTAATCAGGTTCAAAATTACTTCAGATGATTTATCCTCATCTATTGGAGTACCGTGATATAAACTGTTTGGGGAGATGAAAAAGATAGCAAAAAAGGTTCATCAGAATAATAGCTGATAGCCAAAAGGTTTGGAGATTTTCTCTGGATGCTGTTCATGGTCTATCCCTATGTCATTGCATCCTGGCCTGAGTGAGGGGCCCAAGGTGCTTCCTTCCTCAATTTCCCATCCATCAGATACAAGCTATCCAAAACAGACTTTTGTCCATTAAGGAGTACTTGCTTCAAAAGGCCTCATATATGGATTATAGAAAACAACAAAAATAAATCTTACTTTTATAAACAATATCTAGTTCCTTCTGAACTCTTGTCCCTCCACCTGGAACTAGTTTCTAGTTCATTTATTTCCCTGAATTCATTTCCTCTTCTGGATACTGTCCCAAGCTCCTTGCCTTCTGGGTTCATCTGTTCTTCCTCCTTCTATCCTGGGGAACAGTCTCTTGCTCTCTCTCTCTGGGTTGCCTTTGGTTACAAGCTCCCTTTAGTACTTTTGTCTCAGGGTTGCCTTTCAGTTATCCATTCCCTCCCAGGGTTGTCTTTCAGTTACAAACATCTCCTCTCGAGAGGTGCTTTCTTCTTCACTCGCTAGACTGCTCAGGTAACCTTCTTAAAGAGTGTTCCACTGCTAACTGGCCACTAACCTGCCACCTGGAGCATCCATGACTTCCAGCTGGTATTCAGAGAGCCATCCTGGGCAAGCTAGGCCCTGATTCCCTTTGAAGGGCCACTTGCCCCATGACCGATGCTTATTAATGAGACAAAAAATTACCTCTATCAGACAGCACAAGTTGCGAATCAGTACAGAATCTGACCTTTTGCAATCTCTCTGCTCTTGCTGGTGATATCACTAATAATGGCATCAATGTGTAATGAATGCAAGAAAATCTCCCTTACTTAGTAGTTAGTGAGGTCTCCAAGTGTTGCAAGGGACATGCAGAACCATGAATTCAAGTCTTTATCATCTACCATAAAAAAAGTTTCTTTATGCCTTTTAAATATCACTCTCATTTTTAACTTAAAGTTGCTCTCTCCCTTATTGAAGTGATACAAAACCTACATGTACAATAAAATACTGTTAAAACCTACAAGTGCATCCTCCCCTCTGTCCTCTGCTCCCCTTGAGTTAGCAAAACTAGGTTGGGGACATGGGAGCAAGAGACCACTGGTTCTGTGGCATGCTTCTTCTCCTTTAGTCTGGAGAAGGGAAGACTGGGGGGGGGGGGAACATGACAATTTTCAAGTACATAAAAGGTTGTTCCAAGGAGGTGGGAGACAATTGTTTTCCTTAACCTCTGAGGATAGGACAAGAGGCAATAGACTTAAATTGCAGCAAGGTCAGTTTAGGTTGGACATTAGGAGAAACTTCCTAATTGACAGCGTAATTAAACACTGGAATAAAATGCTTACAGAGGTTGTGGAATCTCCATCATTGGAGATTTTTAAGAACAGCTTGGACAGATTCTTCTCAGGGATGGTCTAGATAATGCTTGGTCCTGACTTGAGTACAGGGGACTGGACTAGAGGAGCTCTGGAGGTCCCTTCCAGTCCTACGATTTTTAGGATTCTTCTTGTAGCCACAGAGTCTTGCTACCCCAGATCCACAGATTTGGAGTTTAGGGGTCAGGAAAAGACATGCTGGTGGCAGAGAGGTTTATTCAGTTACATGACATGTTTTGGCATGCTGAGAAGATATCTATGTGGGGAAAAAAGTGTTGCTTCAAACAGCTTGTACAGTCTTTGCTCACCCCAAAAGGTGCAGATACAGGTATGGAGAGAGGCCAGCCACCACCACATGGCCAGATTCCTTTCCTGAAAATTGTTAGAAGTTATGTCACCTGTTTCCCGAGTCCACCTCGCTGATGGGATCATTAGAAGTCAGCTCTCCAATGTGATGTTTTCAGACCGCATCTATGTTAGTCCTCTTTCTTTACAATTTCTTGGCATCTCTGCTGCAGCTCCACCTATGGTATTGTGGACAGGCTTCCTGCAGCTGCCAGTGTTCACCAAGATGCAGCAGTGATTGAAATGGCAGAAAAACTAAGTATGAAAGAGGCTTAATGGAAAAAACTGACACTTCCCTGCAGGGTCCCTGAAACTTTTGTCCCTGTCACATGGGTTTTCCTATAGGAAGACAGGTTGTGGCCTGCACCTAGTGAAACAAACCAAAAGTTAGTGCTCATGGTAACAAGCCTGGGATGGATGGGGGCACACAGGCTTTAATGATAGAACTGTTTTTAATGCTGACACTTATTATTAAAATAATACTTTCAGACAGATGTAAATCTAAGATTTAAATTTTATAAAAATATGATTTTATCACATTTATGGTAAGAGGAAGGAGTTTCATGATTTTCTTTCAAAGTTCCAATGAAAATGATGTTCCAATCTCCTGTAAGCATTTCCTTGTGTGGGCTGCAATCAAAGTATCGTAGTGATTTGCTATGCATGAGAACCAGAAAATGAAAGTGATTCATCTATTTTCATTGTCCGATCTTTGGACAGTTGAAAAGATTTTTATAGTATTAGTTTAATTAACCTATTATGTTATGAGTAACTGGAGTTGCTTGAAAAATATTAATGAAATAAAGAATATATCAATGACTTTTCAACCACATTAATAAATACAATTTTTTCATTATTCATCCAGATTAAAATGAGCAAACAACTCAGTAATATCAATAAATATATTCAAATTTGATTAAATATGCAGAATAAAATGCTGGCCTTTTTTCACTGTTTGTCCAGCTCTGTTAGTGCATATAAAGGACCTTTTAAAAATATTTTGGCCCAAGTATTCAAAATTGATGAGTGATTGTGGGTACCTAACTGAATAGACATTTAAAGGGGCTTGATTTTCAGATGGTGGGTGTTTGTCACTTTGAAACACAAGGAACACAAGTGCTCATTAACTTCATTGGAGCTGGGATTTGATGTAAGGGTCCTTTCTGTCTCAAACGGGACATGCAAAAATTGAGTCACTTTAAGCAACTTAAATAAAACTCTTAACTTGAAAAATTCCTTTAATGATATCTAATCCTAAACAGAAACAGGCCAACTGAAAATGGCCAAGCGTCATGAGATAGTTGTATGATTTTTAGCTCTCATGTTTTCACCATTCTGCATCAGCGTTCTGTATCACATAGCACAAACAGACTTATCTTGTAGAAAAGCAATTTGTTTTCTCCATAAGGCAATCATATTACCATACTTATGGACTGCTGCATTTTCTCTGCCTCATTTGCCCTCCATGTGTCTACCTGCAGTTAGTGAGATGGGTGGGGGGAGGAGCAGAAATTATAGCTCTGGATATGTTTCACAGATCCTCATATGGTAGGGGTTAAGAACTATTTTGCTGACTGCAATTTGATGTGCTTTGGGGCACGTATAATCCCAGTAAATCACTCCGAATGGTTCAAAAACTGATTATATTCTGCATAGCTGAGTGATCCACAAGAAGAATTCCACAACTAGAAAGATGATGGGGTGGAGAAAAGTAAATAGAGAGTAATCGTGGAAGAGGTGAAAGGAGATCATCCATCCTGCTATAGAAGAAGCATTCTTCAATTAAATATTTATTCATTGGTAATGAATGCCAAATAACATTAAATAAGCATTTAGCAGAATATTAATCACATACTTACTGGCTAATTGCAGTATATTAACAATTAATGGCCCTTTAAGAAACTAAATATACTATGGTACATAATAAGTGTTAATTGAAAGCTATTTCAGGAACTTTATCTGCATTTCTTAATTGGACAATGACACAATACAATACAATACTGAGCTCTTCTGTCCTTAGTCTGTCCTTAACTGTAGTTATTTTTTGGGCTGCAAAATATCAGCCCTTTCTGTGTTATACATTACCCCCTCCTGTAGTGTGACCAGCAAAGATTTCAGCCAATTCTGGTCCAGAAAAATCAAATAATATCTTTTCATATGTGACACTGAAATCCTTACTGATCAGTGCGTATACTGACCAGTAACTGTAGTCAATTTCAATTATGCTGCCTTGGAGAGTTGCTTGGTGTTTAAACAATTATTCACCGAAACCACACCTCATTGTTAAGTCAAAGATACATAACCATGCAGAGCTAGGAAGCTATCACAAAGTTAGAGAAACCTTATTTCAAACATGGTGTTCTGCCGCAGTTGTTGAATTTTCGTGTCTTGTTCCATAACAGAAATAACATTCAGGCTGTTGGAGAATACTTGCAATTAGCTGCATGTGTAGCTCTCAGACAGACTGAGAAATGTGAGAGAGAGATGGAGAAATCCAAAAAGAATAATAAGGAAAAGACAAACACCGGCAGATATCAAAGAAAGGGTAAGAGAAAAAGACAGAGAGGGAAACAATCATGGGAATCAGGCAGAATTGATGCAGGTAAGAAAAATCTTCAAATCCCCCTCGAGGAGTATTCCATGAAATACAAGTTAGACACTTGACTCAGGCAAGATGAAATCAAGAAATTAACTGGGATTTCCAAAAGTTCCTGCAGGTATGTCTACACTGCAGTGTAAGACCATGGTTAGTGGGTCTTAAGTCAGCTGAACCTGGGTTAGAAAACCTGAGCATCTACATTCATTGACTGATAACTCTACATTAAGAATTGTCTTACCTGGGCTTGAACCTGGACCCTGGCATCCACACTATAGCACATAGAGCCAAGTCAATATCAGCCATATCCCAGCCAGACTTCCTGGTGTCTACCTGAAATATGGCCGCTCTACTCCTTTGACCATGGTGCAGTGTGGGAAAACTTTATTGTCCTCCTTGCAAGTTACAGGAAGTTTGAACAGCTCGCCAATGCAGCCTGTCAAGCAATATGGAGGAGGAGTCTTTTGAAGAACTTCTCTTGATTTCGCTTTTGATCTTGTATCAGCAATTGGACAGAGCTTCTGTGAGGTGCTGGTGGACTTTTTGGCTGCACTTTCTAACCCATCAAAGGCACATAGCACACCTTATAATGGAGCAGGAAGAGGAGTATCCAGGCATGCCAGACTCACACTGGCTGATGCTGCTCATGATACTCATAGTTGCTGATGCCCCATACCTACGTGGATGCTTCTGACACAGGTCCACAAGCACAGACTGGTGGAACTACATAGGCCTTGTCTACGCTGCTATTGGCAGTGTACTTTATGTAGGTTGTATAGCTCCAGTTGACTTACTTACATTGCCGTACCATGGCATCTTCACTGCGCTGTATTGATCGGAGATGTTCTCACTGCTCTGCAATTGAGGCAGCCTTACTCCTTTCGCGTTGACCAGAGAGCACTTCCAAGACAACCTGCTCAATCGATCCCGCTGCATCAATCCTGAAGTCGCCAGCAGTGTAGGCATATCCATAGTCATGCAGACCTGGGATGACCAGCAGTGGGTCCAGAACTTTTGAATAAAGAAAGCTACATTCTTGAGCTTTGTGAGCAGCTTGACCCAGTCCTCCAGTGTGAAGACACACTTATGAGGGCACCCTTTCCAGTCCAGAAGCATGTTGCTATTGCTATGTAGAAACTGGCTACTCCAGATTGCTCCATTGCAATACAGTTTGGTGTTGGGAAGTTGACTGTGAATACAGTGATGGCAGAGGTTTCTGAGGCACTTAGGAACATGGTTTCTGAGGCAGTCAGGCATATGGTTTATCCCAAGGTGGTGGACAGCAAAGGTATTCCTGAGGTAATTGCTAGATTTTGAGAGAATGGGATTCCCAAACTGTGCTGGTGCCATTGATGGGACTCACGGGCCCAAAATTGCCTCCTCAAGGGGTATATGACTACATCAATCACAAAGGGTATTATTGTTATGCAGGACCCTGTGGACCACAGAGGTCAATTTATGAATGTCAGCATGGGCTGTGTTGGGAAATTCATTATCCCAGGGTTTCTGGATGATCAGGAGTCCACATTCATGGATAGGTTGGTACACTATTCCCATCAAATGACATTGTCATGAATGGAGTTACTGTTCCCACTATTATTTTGGGGGACCCTGCATATCCCCCTTTGTCATGGATTATGAAACCATACCTTGATTTTAGAGGGCCTGGTAAACGATGGTTTAAGTACATTCCTCAGGAGCCATAGAATGGTTGTTTGAATATGTTTTTGGTGGCTTGAAATCCCATTGCAGATGCCTACATTTGGATTCCAGGGTTATGAATGCTCTGTGCATTACTGTGTTCTTCACAATCTTTGAGCCGTTTTCCCCTGAATTGACCTATGACGACCAAGGGCAGCTGAATCTGCACATCTAGCCTGAAAGTGCACCTACCACAGATGAATCTGGATGCACCTTGACAAAAGAAATTGGGCATACTTTGTGCACCCATGTTATGAAGTTGTATGGCCCAACAGAAGAGTGGGAATTGTGCCTTTATGAATGTATGTGTGGGGGTGGGGCTAATTGATGGGGGGGGTTCAGTGCTTGGGGTTGATGGGGGGTTGATTTCCATCCAATATACTTAGGAATGACATTGTCACTTATGAAATTGGGGGGGGGCAATATTTCACAAAGTGGTTTCATCTAAGGAAGTGACTGAAGTGTGGGTTGATGTATCTAACTCCATAGAGGGATAGTATTCACTTATTAATTTCTAGTTGTCCCTGATCATGTGTTCATTTTTATTATTTCAACTAAAAATTGTATGATGTCATGCAGTGATAACAATACACTTTCTTGATGACATAAAAAGCTTTATTTATAAACATGTATTAAAAAAGTATTACATTCACCCATTGTGAGGCAGGCTAGCTGCCATTACCATGCCAAAACACCAGTAACAACAGAACCTTTCTCACACCGGAAAAAAAAAAAGTGCATGAACAAGTGCAAACAGTGCCTGGTACAAGACAGAAAACCCTACCGTTGCATTTGCTCAGCCCCTCCTTCTCCTTTCCCTTCTTTCCTCATTTGCTGTGCACTTGGTACTGGAGAAAGGGAGAGGAAGCATCTACAAGGGAGGGGGACCAGACGGAGGACTTCATGGAGCTAAGTTGCCCTGCCAGTCACACATGGGGCCTGATTGGATGGGCCACCCAGGAATGGAATTTTCAAAGCTGTTTCTGGACTTCATCCTAGAGTACTGCACAGGGGACTCAGGCCATGGTGTGGGTGAGGCAGCAGGAGCCAGTACTCTTGCAGCAAAGATTAACAGCTTTCTGCTGACCTCTGTCCTCCTCACTTAGTCACTGTTCCTGTGCCAAGAACTGCAAAGCAAATGTCAGTTCCCGCACTGAATCCCTGTTCCCAAGTTGTGTAGCCAGGCTCAGCCTTTCCTCTTGGCATGCCTTTTGTCTAGCCAAAAGTCCCTCTGTCTCTGCTACCGGACCCACTTGTTGGCCATGTCCAGAACTTCAACCATAAGTTCATCACAGAAATTCTTCCTCTTGGTACAGTCCATGAAGATACATTAAGCCAGGCTTGTATTGCACTGAGGGTAAGCTGTGGAGGTACTATAGCCAGGAGAGGTCAGAGGGCCTGGAATAGGACAAGACACAGAGGGCTATTGTCTCAAATAACCTTGTGCAGGAGAATTGTGGAATTTTGAGGACATAAAATGTTACTTTCCAAACTGAACTTCAGTGTATTCTCAGAGTGATGCTTCAGAGCACAGAAGCTCTCTGGATACAACCAGGTTAATAGCAGCAAAAGAAGGGCAAAGACAACAGTAAGTAAAAAATTCAAATCTGCTTTTAGTTTCCCACAAATTGCATAACTACTTGGGTTGAGGAGTAGGGGTGGTCAGTGGCCATGCTACAAAAGTTTCTTCTATCATTTCAGGCCTTTCACATTTTGATGGACATAACAGTTCTTGTGGTGCTTCACTGGCAAAGGGAAATGTTATTCCAAGCTGCCAGTGGGAAACCTGTAGTGTATGCAGCTGAAGTATTCAAACATATGGTGACATAACATCACATCTACGGGTGGAGTGGACTGATCAGCTATCAATATGGGCCTGGAAAATATGTCCTTCCCTAAAATGTGATTGCTTCTCTGAGTTCCTGGTGCAGGAAAAGTTTTCAGCTATCAGCCCCTAGGATTGGGTCAGAATTCATGAAAGAATCAACAGGATGTGGCATTAGCTGCCACCTGACTTACCCAGTTAAAAGCTGCATGCAGACACCTAGAACTCCACAGCCTTCCTCCCCGTAATGCTGGGCAACATTGCTGGACATTTCACAGACATACTTGGAACAAATTTTTTTGTCACCTTTGGACTGCCTCCAATTGAAATGGACTAAATATGCAAATAGAACCATTTTTACACCACCACCACCCCTTTTCAAGGCAGCTTGTTACACTGTTGAGTGGTTCCAGAGTGGCATACTTACAGGTATGGCAGTGTAAGGATATCATTTAAGAATCAGGAATGCCTTAGCAAAATGCTGCCTTTCCAGTAAAAATACACTTTCAAGGTGTTCTTTACTGTGTGCCTGTCCTGGCTCCCGTTTTGAACTCCATGTGGTTTTGGGGGGAATGGAGCAGAGGTGCAACTCCAAGGCATTGGCATACAGTCCACCATTAGCGTACACACGAGCTGGGGCATAACTTTTGCATTGGTTCCTAGAATGGAAATACCTCCCATTATTGTATTAATAAACATTAAAATAGAGCCAGAATCTTACCAGACTCAGGGGCAGTTTCTGTCCCTTCTATGTCTGCTCCAGGCTCCGCAGCAGGATGTTCCTCATGGAGGACATTCAACAGTTCCTCTGAGTATCGACCCAGAAGGTGCTGCTGCTCCCGCTCCTTCTCTGAAGCTGGTTTCAGCAACAGAGTGACTTTACTATCTCCACTCGGTGCCTCCTGCTGGCTCCCATCAGTCTCCAAGCTGGATTCAACAGCAGGTTGCCATCCCAGCTGACATGCACCACTGTTGGCTTTGTGTTGGGCTCAGTGTCCAACACCAGGTCAAACTTCTCATAAAACAGGCATTATGTTGGAGATTTGCCTGAGGAGTGGTTCTGGTCCCTATTTTTCCAATACTCACTTTTGAGTTGCTTAATTCACTCCCTGCACTGGTTACCAGTCTGGAAAATTTGCAAAGATACTAGTTTACTGGCTGTTTGGTGTCATATGTGGTCATTCCCGGTACTATTTCTAAAGTCTACTGTTTTGTTGGCCTTGCACAAGACAGTCAACAAAATCTGGCTGTGCTCCTGGAACCATGAAACAGCTAGCTTTGCAAATAGCTTGTTCTGGTCAGTGTTCATTCCAACCCCAGAAGGCTCTCTGTTAGCGTGTTTCCAGCTCAATGGTCAGCAGGCAATGGAAGGGTTAATTCTGCCTCACTGATCTTCAACTACACATTAAGCAGGGTTGCTTCTATTTGCATTTGAATTGATTGGAGATTTTTGGGACAGAGGACTAAGGAAGTTGGCCCGTGGAATTGTGGGATGCTTTTGGCAGACTCTCAGAATCTGAGTCAAGGGGGGCTGTGTCAACATTGAAAAGCAATAGGGTTTAAACCGTGGTTCAGAGCTTGACTGGGGCTCAGACCACGCAGCCAAACAGTGTCCTGGGATCCCTGGGTCCGAGCCCTAGGTTAGCATATTTTGTGTGTAGATGAAAGAGAGGTTAGGTTTGAGCCTATGTCCTGAGCCCAGGCTTAAAATGCAGTGGTGACATACCTTATGTCACTTAAGGTATGTCTGCACAACAGCTGGGAGATGTGAGTCCAATCTCAGATACACATAACACATGCTGGCTTTGCTCAAGCGCATTAAAAATAGAAGTGTGGGCACAGTAGCGTTGATGGCAGCCTGGGTTAGCTGCTTGAGTATGTACAGAGGTGGGATTGTACTCTGGTAGCTAGCTCGTGGCATTGTCCTGCTGCCTTGGCCACACTGCTATTTTTAGTGCACTAGCTTAACCAGACCTAGCACTTGTATGTCCATCAAAGCATGGAATTATACCTTCTAGCTTCTGTATATATGTAACTTCAAGTTCTCTAAGTGAGCTGAAGAGGATTCTACATTATTTATTTTACACACCTCAAAATTGTGCTATTTACCTTCCAGATCACAGATGAATTGAACAAGTGCTCTTGTGCAGTTGTTAGTCTTGAAGGGGTAGGTTAAGCTGTGCAAAACAGCTTAGTGGGGACAATCCATTAAGAGGTCTGTTATGGGGTGGACTAAACCAGAGGCCCCCTGCTGGGGGCCTCAGGATACTGCCACACCCATCCCAGGAAAGAAGCAGTGGAGAGATCCACCAAGCAGCCTAGTTGGCTTCAGGGGACACAGCCAATCAGAGAGGCTGGAGAGAACAGCCAATCAGAGCCCAAGAGGGCCATATAAAAGAAGCTGCAGCACCAAAGACACTCAGTTCCTTCCTGGAGCTGGAAGAGTGCAGATGGTGTTCCTAGTGGGCCAAAAAGGGGACTACAGTATTGTGGACAGCTCAGTGCTAGTAGGGACTGGGACTGTAAAAAAGAGCTCCTGGCTGGTTGCTGGGCCTGAGTACTGAAGAGCCCTGAGCTAAGGGTGAAGTATCACTGAAGGGTGGGGCTGTGGGGAAGTGGCCCAGAGAATTTAATTAGCTTCATTAAAGGGACACAGTGGTGTGTGGCTTCTATTTGTAGGGTCCCTGGGCTAGGACCCAGAATAGTGGGTTGGCCTAGGTTCCACCCCCCCCAACCAGCCCTCATAGGCCACTGGAGAAATAGCCTACAACCAGATAGTGATAGAGTCCCAGAAGAACTGAACTTTCAAGAGGCTGAGCTCTAGAGCTAGGGCCAGAACAGACCACAAAAGTGAAACCATTGCTTCCAGGAAGGAAACCCTGGGATTACAGCTCAGTACCAGGGCTAGGACTGTTTAAAGACTGCAGACACACCTGACTGGAAGAGGACACTCATGAGAGGTAGGTACCACACCATTACACGGTTGCATAGAAAAAAGGCACAGAGTTGGTTGTGAGAGAAGCAGAAGAATATCAATTGAGGCTGGCATTAGCTGATTGAAATGGGTGACTGGGATGATGCAATAATAAACTAAGAGGTAGGGTGGGATTATGCAGAGAACTGCACAATAACAAGCAATCAAGATATAATAAAATTTCATGGGGAAGGCTTTGGATATCTAGTTTATAATGTTTGTTAATTCTAGCAGTAACAGAACCAAAGGCATTCAAAATGTACCGTGACTGAAGTAACCAGAACAAAGTTTGAAGCACAGTCTTAGATTAGACATTGTATGTTCCCTATTTACTGTAATAGGTTCAATATTATACCCTGTGTCTATTAGGAGTAATTACACCACCATGACTTACGTGGGAAATGTGGCAATTAGTGCGCAGAGCATGTTATTGCCTTGTATACCCAATTTGAAAAGATGAAAAAGGAAAATGACTCGTACAAAACATAACACACAATCTCCTAGGGTGTGCATGTTTGGCAGAAATTTGTCCACAAAGCTACGTCCGTGATCACTGAGGTTAGTCTCTCAACATCAGAGTTTATTAGTTCCTGGTACAGTGAAGTAGCTTCTGAGGTGCATCCTTAGGAAATTAATTGGCCTATACTGAGAGTTAGGATCTCACCTGCATAAGGACTCATTATCTTCATGTTTCTGTTATTAGGATTACCAGATTTTTCCCTCCACTGTGGAGGCCTATAGTTGCCACTGATCATTTTGCATCTAGTTTCATAATGGTATGGAAAGGAGTGGCTGTGGCAAAAGTAATAATCGAATGAAGAGGTGTGTGATTTTATTTAAATCATGAGATGGTTTGGTGATTCTGCCCGCTATTGGGGACTGTGCATTGTTATATTTTTGTAATTTCGTCATGCATTTAAGCACCCTGGTTCCAGTTTGCTTGCAGCGTATATCTCTCTGCTTAAAATAGCATTAACTAGTTGTACGTTTGCAGTGTCAGCATGTGAAATCCAGGAGAAATTATTATTTTGGCAATTTGATATACTTGTCTGTGGTGTCTTTCCTCTTATGTTTAGCTGCTTTTTCCTGTCATGGCTTTTGAAATGTAGCTCCTGGCCTAATAAAAGATAACTTCATAATTTACCTTTTCTGTGTCAAAACACAGGAAATACTTTGGGGCATTTCCTCAGATGGTATAAATGGGTGCAGCTACTCTGATTTCAATGAAGCCATACCATTTTATGCTAGCTGAGGCTCTGGGCTGTTTCTTTTTAAATGACCCAGTACAGGAGAAGCACCTGATGATGGTGCCAGTAGAAGAAACTAAGGGTGCTTCTTCTTGGTGCAATTAATAAAGGACACCAGTGAAATTGTAACTTGCCTCCTTCAGAATGAGCCAAGTATCCCACAGTGACAGTGTTTCCTCTGCAGTGCTCCTTCGTGGCCCATCAGGGCATGACTCACCCAGCTGCTGGTCCCTGTTGGTAAACTGCTGTCTCTAGGAGGTGCAAAGTAGCAGTGCTTTGGCCCTCCAGACAAGGAACACTTCATTCCCACCCTTGCTAGTGAAGCTCGAAACCAAATCATCCAGCAAACTTTCAGTGGGAAATCAAGCTTCTAATTGGGGCTTGTGTCCAAACAGTCCATGCTTCTACTGATCTGCCATGGTCTAGGGGATCCCCCCTTTTATCAGGGGCTTATCTGGCTAGCAAAGCATCTCAGTCTCTGTGCTGCAGTCCAGCTTCTTTTCCATCAAGAGAAGCAGATCTTTGCTTTCCTTCCTGGTCAGCCATGAATTGGGTCAGACCTTCTTCCTAGAGTTCCCTCTTCATGCCTGACATTTGCTACAGGTGTAATGGGGCAAGGCCAAATGGGTTGACAGATCTCACTGGAAACAGGAGGATAAAGACTATCTGCCTCATCACACTAGCCCCTTGTTGGTGTCAATGAGTGTTTTGCACCCCTCTGCACCACTTTTGGGGAATACTGCCCAGCAATTTAATTATCAGCAGCTCAGTTCACACTTGTACTTCACAAGAGCGGAGGGTTCGTTTTCCTGTATATTGGTGGAAAAAGGCAGACCGTCAACAAGAGGTGCTCCAATAGAGTGTTTTATTATGATGATGACTTAAAAGAAGCTGTGCTAAAAATGCCTCCCACACCAGTAGACAGGCCAGGTGAACAAGAAGGACAATTATTGACACAATCAGGATTATGAGCAATGTCATGGTTTCACAAGCAATAGCAATAGCAGCCACACACTACTGCAATCCCAAAGCATAGGAAGAAGCACCTACCAACAGCAGAAGAGTGGGGAGACCCATCAGCCACTCTATCAGTGAGTTGCAACCAGGAACATCCAATAAGGCCTTGACAGATCCACGGAGAGTCTCACTGGACGGCTCCAGGGGGTGCCTATTATACCCCTTTTTCCTTAAGCCTTACAATGATTTCTACTTAGCAATGCAATATGTAATTCTCAATCTCGTTCAGAGATTGGGCCTTAAACTTGTTTTTCGTTAGTCTATTGATGGATAATTACAGGTGACTGAGTTAGCAACCAAAATAGAGGAAGCTGCCCTTTCCATGGTCTAAACTGGTCCTGTGGTTAGACAACTGCTCATCTGCGATCAGGCACCTGCTGCTTATCTCAGAAATTTTCTGCATAGCTATCATTTTATGCAATGTTAGACTTATCCCATAATAACAGCTAAGGGTTAGTTCCACATCTTCTCCAAGGGACTTTCTTTTCGGTTATGTCCTGGCAGGGGCCCACTCTTGCTCGCAGCCTGAGCTGGATTTCTAGGGCCTAGCCTTGCCAGCTAACCTTTTTTTGTGTTACAAAGTTCTTCCGTGCCCTACAACATTGCAGTTGTCACTTTTCTCAGTTAAATTCCTTTAAGGACTGGGCTATCAACCCCTTTTGCACTCTTCCTTCTCATGTGTATTCCAATATTTCATATCTTTTGACACTTTAATTAAAGATGCACCGCAATCTTTCTGGCCAGGAGACCCTCCTTCAAATGATCTTTAGCTGCAGAATTGCTCTCTGTACAGCGTATGAACACAAATTATCAGATACCACAAAAATGGCATGGTCAGGAAGTGTGTGGAAAATTCATCTACCCAAAACTTCATCCAGATCAATGTCAGTCTTTTCATATTAAGTAGTTTGTGTAACTTCAGAGAAGCTTCCCCACTGCTGGAAAGATTTTCTATCCAGCTTTTTATATATTTGAGCTGGCAATGAAATAGCTTTTGTTTTTTGTTTCTAAACAAAAATCCAGACTGATCTTTTTAATTTTCATATGGATCAAAGTTTGTGCAAAGTTGTGAACTGGAGGAAGCATCATGAGTATATCGGCAGGTCACTGAAGTTCTAGGAACTGTAATTCTCAGAATCGCCTGTATAAAGCTCCAGATCTCTGACGAGAGATATTGCTCCCTCTGAGGATGGGCTTAGGGGTGAAAGTGCACACATTTTGACTCAGTGCATGGTGCAAAGCCCATCTATTTCTTCTGCCTTTTTAGGGTCGGAGCAGTGTGCTGAGGTACATAAGGGTGTAAGGGATATGGTCTGGGATTGTCTCCTTATTTTAGGTGATTCTGAGAGTTAGGGGAGGCTACTAGTTACATTAGTTGTGTTCAATATATGTATTATTGATCTATAGGGGGGGAAATTGCATCTAAGGAGGAATAAATATTTAATAATGGGCTTTTCAATCCAGTAGAGAACAGTAAAACAGAATCCAATGGCTGGAAGCTGAAGCTACACATATTCAAAACTGCAAATTAATAGTGAGAGTAATTAATCATTGGGAACGATTTACCAAGAGTTGTGAAGGCTTTTCCATCACTGACAAATCATTAAATTGAAATTGGATCTTTTTCTAAAAGATATGCTCCAGGAAGAATTTCGGGGAAGTTTTCTATGGCCTACATTATGTAAGATGATGATGGTCCCTTCTATTCTTGGAATCCATGAGTCTAATAAGCACTTAACTTTTTGGATAAGCATTTTTGGTGCTACTGTCATTACAAATTCAAAGAAAAAATGCCGTGTAAAATTGCATGCAGTTCTACATTAAAAGAACATTATTAAGGTGGTCAAGTCAAGCACTCAAAGACTGGAAATGCTGGAATTATGGTTACCTGTGCAACCATAACTTGACCCTGTTGTGTAAATGCATTCTGAGACAATCTTTAGTCACAAGCTCACACCTTTTTTTTCCCCCCCACAGAAACACTGTCTCAGTACACAGGATGGATGTTGCTCAGTTAATGAGCAGCTATTTTATATAGTTTTCTCCTCATTGTTCAGTGTGTGGCCTTAGGCTGTATTTTCTGCTCACTATTCAAATTCGGCTCTAAAAAGAGAATTAATAACTTTCTGATAGAAAAGTTCATGGTGCTCATCAGTATAGTAGAAATGCTTCATAAACCATAATTAATTGATATTCACAACGTCCGTGTGAGGTAGAGTGTACTCTCAGTTCCCTATCTGTAAAATTGAGAAGCACAAAGTCTCACTAATTGTGGGTGTATAATTTGAGACACCTAGGACCTAATTTTTAAGAGTACTTAACATTATATCATTTCAAATTCAAAGCCCAGTTCTCACTGAATTCAGTTGGAGCTGTGAGGAATCAGCCTTTCTGCAGATCAGACCACAATGTATCAAGCTGGGCTCCCAGAAAAGGAGGAACATGTAATTAATAACCACCTGTAAAATTCAGTTTATTGGACCTGATTCTGCGTCCACCTCTATAGAGCAGAGGACAGTTAAGTGTCTGTGAAAGAAAATGGCCCCTCTGCTAAAATAGCACAATTCTAGCAGTTACGTCTGGTGAGCACAAAAGTCAAGGGCCTTGCTTCAAAGCAAAGTATGTGCTGATTTTTGTTTCATTGCTTATGAACCAGCATGTGTGCACACATTGAGCAATATCAGAAACGAACCTTTGTGAAATTGTAATACATTTCAAGGGGTTGTCAAATTGCCTCTTTTAAAAATAGTATGGTATCTTCACAATACAGTAGACTACTCCTTCGCTTGTAAACTGATGATTTTTGATGTGGTAGCAGTGATCTCAATTGAGCTTGCTGGAGCAAAAAGTTTATATTACAAAATTTACTGACAAATGCAGACATTCATAAGCCAGCTAGTAGCTATGGTGTAGCTTGCATTTTATTTGACTGCCTCATGTAAAAGTAAGAAATACACCAAGTATTAGGGTATTATCATGCTGTTTGAGGTCCAACAATAGTTGAGAATTATTCCAGTTACTTGAGAGCTTGCTATTCAAGGAATTTTAACCACATTCTTTTTTGCATCTGTCATTGCTGGCTGCTACAAAACACACCATTACTGACTGTGACCTCTAATCTGCTTAAGTAGTTAGGAAAGGACCAGGATGAGCAGAGAACAGACAAAACACGGTCTGCACATTAAGTGCTAATTTTTTAACACCACCTCTGTAAAATTGTAGTTACCATCTTATGTGGCTAGATTTTACATGCTTAAACTCAGGCTTATGCATGGAAAATATAGTTGAACAATACATTGAGTAAATGCCTACCTATCAGGTTTGTGTACATAAATACAGTTTGCATGTATAAATCCAAGCTGCCTTCTTCACTGTCACCTGGACTCACCTAGCCATGCTCTACCACTGCTCTACCACAGTGAAAAATGGAATTGAAAGTTTGGGGGCTTATAATTACTCCTCACCGTCTCCAAAGAATACTTTTAAAGACAAGTCTTACCGCTTATTAAGAAAAGCAGTGTTGCTTGGGACCGAAGATAAAAAGGAGGTGAAGACTGCCTGGTACTTTGATATTTTGGCTATTAAAAGTTTATATGCCATTTGAATATTAGGATACCCATAGCTTAATATCAGTCTTTTTGCCTATTGATAGTAGATTACTCCACTCCTCCCCCTAGAAAATATTTAATGTTTTCTGCATTTTGACTGAAATTCTGACTGAGCTATATTTACCCCCATAGAAAATTTCTTTAGTAAATATAGGATTAGATTTTTAACTTCCAAAGGCATTTTGGGGAATATCTTTGCAAAAACAAGTTTTAACCGAGCAATCAAGAGTCTTTAGTTCTTCCTTGAAATAAAAACTGTTACTGTAGACTGAAATATGTGTCTCAAATGTGTGTTCCCAAGAGATCCCTTTTTCCTGCCTCTGGTTCTCTTTTCATAGGTAAAAGTAGAAATTCTTTTGCAAACATTTGATTTCTCTGCAGCTCCATGTACCACTTTTGGTCCAAAAACTGTGGTCTCCTTTTAGACATTCAGCAGTGTATTAAGCAATGTTCAGCTGGCTTTCTTCTTCAGCGTACCTTAATGTATTCCAACAGGAACACTTCACCTCTTGGATCCTTTTCTGCTGACAGTATTGG
Source organism: Mesoclemmys tuberculata (assembly GCA_007922155.1). Classification (NCBI taxonomy): domain Eukaryota; kingdom Metazoa; phylum Chordata; order Testudines; family Chelidae; genus Mesoclemmys; species Mesoclemmys tuberculata. The sequence goes on from ML675601.1 coordinate 47,296,694, forward strand.
GAAATTGTATATATATTTAAAATGTATAGACTTGTTGAAATTTCTTTAAAACTGCAGCATGCTAGACAGCAAAAGGGTCTCTTCTGCCTAACACTTCTTCATTTGAGTATCCTTACTCATATGATAGGGCCAGTTAACTTCATTAGGACTCATCTGAGTGAGTAAATCTGCAGTGTCTTGCCCTTTTTAAAATATGCCATGCATTAGAATATTTCTGGAAATATTACAAGCACAGGCATGAACATTTGATTCTTTTCTTTTCAGCCTGGCCAAAAATGATGCAACTGTGTCAACAGATCTTCCATAGATATAAATCAGGTTAAATGGAGCTATGTTGATTTATACTAGGTGAAGATTTTTCCCCAGTTCTGGACATAACCAGGAAAGTACAAAGAGAACCCCAAAAAGTGTGTATGGGAATTTTGGGGTTTTTTAAGTTAACTTTTATGAACTACTGAAAAGACTTGGGCCTGTATTTCAGAACCTCTTGGTATTGACTGAAGTCAATGGGAGGTAGAGGGTGCTCGGCAACTCTGATAATCAGGCTTTTCCTGTTCAATGTAAGGATGAATGAAAGCTTAGGGACAGTGATACTTCATCCACATAGGTTTGTTTAGCCCTCCTACCTTTGCAATGTGAAAACTAAATATACCTTTCAGGAAGCTCAGGTAGAGCCGCACGCATTTGAAAGGTGATAATGTGCGGAAGGAAAATATAAGTGGGCAATAGGATGACAGCCATTTAAAAATGTCAGCTGCCTTGATGACAAATTGAGCAGTGTAAGGGTGTGTCTGCACTTAAAAGGCTGCACTGGTATAGCTGCACTATAATGGTGCTTCAGTGAAGACACTACCTACATTAATGGGAGGGCCTCTCCTGTAGCTGTAGCTAATCCTCCTTCCCAAGAAGTGGTAGCTATGTCAATGGGAGAAGCCTTCCCATTGATGTAGCCCTATCAACACTAGGACTTAGGTCGGTATAAACTAAATCGCTCAGCGGTGTGGGTTTTCCACACTATGCAGATATAAGTGGCTAATCTCCTTTTACATTCTGTCTTTTACATGGTTCAGTGTTGCTTACTGTATAACATGACTTATATCAATGAATGCAGGATTTCATTTTCTTCTGCCTCCTTTTTCACTAGCTTTTGGCATTTGTAAGCCGACCTCTCTCGGCAAGGCTCATTTGGAATGACACTGACAATCTGCATGTCAGAAAAAATGTGTTGATTTTATGTCATCTTAAGAAAAAGCCAGATGACTGGATAATTATACACCTAATGTACTCACATTACTCCTTTGGAGGAGGGAGGATCTGAAGTTAGAATATATGTTCTTTCACCATAAACACTAAGGGCTAGATTGTGCCTGGATGACACAGTTCTGCACTAGGGGAAGTGTGGAACAACCCCACCCGCCAAGGAGCATCAGGGAAATTCTGCTGTGGAGTGGCAAAATGCCAGCACTCTGATGCTTGGGGGAGAGTGCAAGCCGCTGTGTCTCGTTAAAGGGTACAGCATACTTCTGCCTCTGAAACCATGGCTTCACCTGCTTTTGCCATTCCCCACATCCTTTAGAGCAGGGGTCGGCAACCTTTACTATCAAAAGAGCCATTTTGCCCCCTCTTCTACTGACTAAAGAAAAATAGTCTGGAGCCGCAAAACATAGCTTACCGCGGCTGAAGAGCCGCATGCGGCTCCGGAGCCGCGGGTTGCCAACCCCTGCTTTAGAGTGTCATGCACTCTGAGAATTCAGGTTGGCAGTTCTACTCAGACTTTGCCCAGATAACACAAGAAGTAGAAGTTACACAGAGAGCAATGAGGTCTTTACACCCTCTACTCTCATCGCATGACTGAGTAAGTGCTGACCCGAATCTAGACCTCAGGAAATAAGTAGATAAAGCCTTACCTATATTCATGGCATGGAAGGTGATTGAATTGTGTCCTTTGTCACTTGAGCTGTTTACTGATTTACTTTGGTTTTAAAATGATACAACATACCCTGTAGTTACCGAAGGAGACCTTCCAATAAGCCAAGATGTGTGCACACAATAAGCCAAATTAATTGTTGGTGTAACTCTGCTGACTTCAGTGGAATTATGCCAGGGATGAAATTGTTCTGCAGTATTAAAGATCCACAAAGTGCATTTAAAATACAATAAATGGGCAACGTTCAACTCAGGCGCTTTGTTACCTAGTCGTCTTGCTCTCTCGGGGAATGATCCATAATCAGTGAACTGTTATAACCTTTCGTTTTTCATTGATACCAACATATATCACTATGTACCCAAAGTGCTGTATATAAGAAAATCAATAAGTGCAATGCTTAGATGATAAATGTTTACAATTTACTCCTTTGTTGCTACCATGTTCTAATAAAAACAAAGCCTTAAAAAGAAAAGTGAGGTTACATCTAGAACAGAAAACCATTCCTTGTTAACAGCAGGAGGAGCTCTGTAATAAATTTCCTTCTTTTTCAATGCTAGGATACTCTGGTTCAGAAAGAATTTGCCCCGGTGCAGTAAATAACAGCTAAACTCTACCTTTCTTGATCTCTGGAAAGATGTTAAGTTGTGGATCAGGTGCTTTAAGCTCAGGGGGGAAAAGTTGGCCTGAACTTGCTTTCCTCTTTTGGAGTCATGACTGATGGATCCAAAATAGCAAGGAGTAAATGTGAATGAATGCAGTTGAGAGATCTGTCCATCTGTCTCTTTAAAAAAAAAAAATCTGGATGATGAAGAATCTCAAGCCAAATTATCCAGTGTCACCATATTTTACGTGGAATGGCAATGGAGAGTTTGACATCTCTTTTGAAAGGCAGAACACCATGTGCATTTACAATGTGACAAGTGATTTTTCTGATTTATGTATGTGGCTTTTTTAGAAAACCACCAGTCATTCCAGTCTAGAATGAAAATAGTATGCCACACAAGAAAAAAGAGAAATTAATTTAATCATTGCCTACTTCATGCATTCCACCTGTCCCAGACTATTTCCTGCATTCAGACAATTGTTTCCTTCAATTTGAATAATTTGCTAAGAATATGGAAACAAAGTAGCCTTTAAAGTCAAACAAATACAAGGAGACAAATTAAAAAATGACTAAGAACTTAAGTTAATGTAACTTGTAGCTTTCCTGCTACATAGCCTGTAAATTACGAAACATTGAATTTGGTACTCTGGTGCATTTTTTATCCTGCTTTTTTGAAGTATTTCCTTTTCTAAATAACCTTCTGGGTGAGGTGAGTTAGAGAAGAGTCTCATTAGAGACTGTCACTTTTCCAACAGCCAGTAGAGAAGCTGTTGAATGGTGCAAAATGTTACTTATGCCTTTAGTCTGAGTGTATAGCGCCACTGGCCAAGATCGCTTTTCTTCAACTTAATGTATTATCAAAGATTTCTCCTTCATCTCCCCTCACATTGAGAGATTGCCATGTGCTGAACCTGTTCTCCAAAGAGCACATTTTTCAAAGTACATGCAGAAGTCAGTTTCAGTTGAAAATTTGAAATTTTAATTTTTTTGCCCATAAAAAAAATTCATTTTTTACCCACTCCAGTACATGGCAACTACCCAAGTCTCAGTGCTCTAGAGCATTGCCTGATCCATATATTACATTTTTGAAATTTTAAAGGAAATACTTGGATTTCCTGAACATGGATGGGCAACCAAACATTTTCATTTTGTGTTGTCCAAGTTTATCTTTGGAGTGTGGCTTAGAGATAAACTGACTGTTCTTGTGTCAGATCTAAATAGGAGACATTGCAAGAATGAAGATGACTTCTGAATGTGTTCAGCCTGGGAAACTGAGAAGAGTCCTATTAAAACTACTTAGTAAAGTAAAACTAAGTTTTTGAGAAATAAAACAGAACTGAGAGATGTAAGCAAATAGTTAGTTATGCTATGAGGAAATATCACTTAGCACCTGAAAAGAGTTCAATTTATGAAAAATATAGTGGATTGGACTTCATAGCTCAGGGCCACTGCTTCAAATCAAGCACAGATTAATGGTGACATTTGCACTGTAACCCATGTGTAATTAGTTAAACATTTAAGCATCCCAGTCTAAGAACTAGATCTCATTAATTTGCACAGACAATGAAAATATGACTACTATATAGAATGAGGGTAGCCCATATGAAAGTTTAATTGGTTAACTAATAGAATAAAAGTGATTGTAAATTGGGAATCATCGGACACTGCAGGTGTTTCTAATGGGGTCCTATAGAGATCTGTTCAGTCTTAATACTATTCAGTCTCTCAGTGATCAGAAAGCAAATACAAAACAATTACTGGTAAAACTTGCAGATTACACAAAAATTGATGGGATAGACTGGTAAATGATGTACACAGGTAAATCATAGAGACTAACTTGGTTGGCTTGGTAAAATGGGTTCATTGCAATCTGCATTTTAAATACAACCAAATGCAAATTTGTACATGTAGGATCAAAGAATGTTAGTCATATTCAAAAGATGAAGGATTACATGCTGAAATGCAGTGACACTGAAGAGTATTTAAGAGTCAAGGTAGATAACCAGCTGTACAGGAGTTCTCAGTGAGATGCTGTAACTAATAGTATGAATGTGATCATTGGATATATAAGCAGGGGAATAACTAGCAGGAATATGGAGGTGGTATTAACTCTGTACACAGCGTTAGTGAGACTGCTATTGAATACTGTGTCCAGTTCTGGTGTCCAAATTTCAAAAAGGATGTTGAAAAATTGGAGAGGCGTCAGAAGAGCTATAAGAATGATTCAAGATCTGGAAAAACTGCTTTATAAATAGAAACTAAACCTCAATCTATTTAATTTATCCAAGAAAAGATTGAGGTGACTTAGGCTAAGCCCATACTATGAGCTAGGGATGTGATTTCCCCTTCTCACATACACGTGCTTGCATTAGCTGTGACTAGGCCAGCATGAGTACTTGAAGATTCCAAGGCCAGAAGGGCTCTATTATTATATAGTCTGAGCTCCTGTGTAGCATAGGCCATAGAACTTCCCCAAAATAATTCCTGGAGCATGTGGTTTAGAAAAAAGCATCCAACCTTGATTTTAAAAAAGTCAGTAAAGGAGAATCCACCACAATCTTTGGTAAATTGGTCCAATGACTAATTCTCACCGTTAAGAATTTCTTATTTCCATTGTGAATTTGTCTAGCTTCAGCCATTGGATCATTTTATACATTTTTAAGAACCCATTATTGAACATTTATTCCTATGTTGGTACATATAAACTAATCAAGTCACCCTTTAACCTACTCTTTCTTAGGCTAAATAGATTATCGCTTTGAATCTATCACAATGAGAAGTTTTCTAACCCTTTAATCATTCTTGTGACGCTTTGAAACCTTTTCAATTTAACAATCTTCTTCTTCAATAGGGAACACCAGAACTGAACACAGTATTCCAGTAGCAGTCACACTAGTGCCAAATGCCGTGATAAAATAATTTCTCTATTTCTAATCAAGATTTCCTGGTTTGTTCATCCAGTGATTATTTTAGCCCTTATGGCTAGAACATTGCACCTCATGGTCAGTCACCAAGACCTCCAAATCTTTTTTGGAGTCCCTGCTTCCCAGATAGTCTCCCACCCTTGTAAGTATGCACTACATTCTTTGTTCCTTGATATATACATTTTTATTTAATATTTAACCATATTAAAACCATTGTTTGCACCCAGCTTAGCAAGTGCTTCAGATCACTTTCCATCAGTGACCTGGCCTCCGTATTATTTATCGGAAAGTACAAATAGTGGTGTAGCTTCAGTAATATGGGAAGACTGCAGAGTATAAACTCTACTGAAACCAACCACAAGAATCTGCTTGGGGAAGAAGTTTCTTGACAGCAGATGGCTTTTTAAACTAGCAGAAAAAGGCATAATGGGATCCTATGGTTGGAAACTGAAGCTTGACAAACTACAAATAAGGCACAAACAATGAAAGTAATTGCCCATTGCAACAACTTATCCAGGGATGTGGTGGATTCTATATCACCAGAAGTCTTTACCACAACTGGGTGTCTTTTCTAAAAGATATGCTATACTTGAAGCAAATTATGGGCATGATGTAAACTATACTGGTTGAGATTCTATGGCCTCCTATGCATAAGATTAGGCTAAGATCATAATGGCTTTTTCTGGCCTTACTAGCTATGAAGATAGTATGTTTGATTTACCTGTACATGTTCAATTTGCACTCCCTACGCTCAGAGGGGATGCTGTGCATGGGGAAGAAAAGAGAAGGGCAGGCTTACAGACACTGTCCCAGAGGGTTGTAGATTCCAGTCTCCAAAAATAGCTTGCCTAGATAGACCCACCCACACAAAATAACCAGTTTGGGAAGGACCAACATAATCTTCCTGAAAATCATAGAAAAGGGGCTGTCATCATCTTAACTCAGATTTAAAATGGAGCAGGATAAGGGCTTACATCTACCTCACAATTTCCGCAAGAATCTTCTTTAGTTGCCTGACCCATAGAACACTGAACTTTATGAAAAGACTTACTAGATCAGTTCCATGGTCTGTTGGGGAGGGAGGGGCAGCTAAGGTGCAGGAGGTTACAGAGGAGGATCATAGTAGATAATTGTTCAGTCTTTGAGAATTCCTCCCCAATCTACTCATAAAAGATCTATGCTGCCTCCACTATGTGATTATAGTTCTGTCTGAATCTTTTCAGCCTACCACAGACAATTCCCTTCAGTAAATATAGTTCTTGAAGTTGAGGTTCCAAAGGCAGTTTAGGATTTATTTCTGTGAAAACAAACCTTAAATAAATTGAGCCTTGCTTGCTAGGTTTTCATTAAAATGAGAACTATTACTATAGTTGCAGTAAGCTATATATCTGGAGCTGTACAATTGAAGTTCTTCCACAGAAAGAAAATATATAAATAAAAGATTTTTCTTTAAGCCTTTGCAATGAACTTTTCTGTACCTAAAGTGAATTGATCCTGGAAAATCATCAGCCAAATAGACCTAACACAAACAAATGCACCACAAGTTATCTTAGATAATAAATATATCTAAACAAAACCCCATAGCTCTACAAAGATGTACTCATGCCCTTGCTGAGTAACCACATAAACTTACTGCTGTGACCACTATTTTCTTTTCCCTCTGCACATTGCTATCATGTTGCCCCACTTGCTGTACCCCCTCTAAATTAAACTGTAAGCTCTTTGGGACAGGTACTTTGTTTTCTAATTTGTACTCCGAAATCTCTGGGTGCTGTAAAATTCCCCAATGGGCCTTCATTTATTTTGTATTTTTGTTCTCTCTCTCATTCTCTGTTCAGGGATTAAAGTAGAAATTATACTGCGACATTTAAAAAATGTATGCAGCTTCATGTGCTGGTTTGCAATCAGCAACACTAATTGTTGTGCTTTTGTAGGGGTCTTTGTAGAAAGGCAAAGACCTATATGGGCTTTGGAGCCAAAGCTACCTTTGCAAGTCTAGAAATACTCCCTAGGGATCATGTTTGAGTTACATGGGTTGGGCACAATATGGAATTCTGGATTGCCTCTACTTGTTATGGTTCTAATAGATGAAAGGTTTCATTCTCCAGCTCTGGCAGATTAGCATATTTCTTGTGCATTTAGGCACAATAATTTAGAACTGTGTTCATGAGTTCAATGCCTGATGCTAATTGTGCAGTGCAAATTACTCAAGTCTGATGAAAACTGTACACACACTAAAAAATTGAAACCAAGTTCTCACACACTAAAATTGAGTCAATGAAAGAGTATTGTTAGAAGTATCTACCTCTTCAAGTAGTACTAACGGCCATATTTCCTATTACTCATGTTCAACTTTAAGATCAACATTTAAACCAAGCTAACTTTGATTACTGTGTATAGGTACATTTAAATATTTATAATGGGTTTTAATTCCATTTTTGCTTTCATGGGGTTGGAGTTTATTTTGTTTTCTGTAAGAAAGAGGACAATGGGGTGGAACAGCATTTTATAAGTGTTCTATAACTAAGTTTTCATGGTCCATTGTAGAACAAAGATTAAAAATATTCCTTGCCTCAAATTCCTTACAGACTAATTTATCAGATGCTGCTTGGCTCTCACATAGGTGCATGCATGCGTGCGTGCATGTTGGGGAGCGAGGAGAGTTTAAGGTACATGTATATTAAATTTGTAAATTTTGTAATTATTTTGATTTTTAAATCTCATGTAACCTACATTAGCTAGGTGTGCTGTTCTGTTCTTGTTTAGTGGTGGCTAGGCCACAGAGATTAGTGAGCCTGCTATAGCCTTGGCTAGTAGAAAAGAGTGTTTCTGCTCAGGCAGCAGAGGCTCGTGCATTTAGCACTAGAAGTTCCTGATTTGATCTCCTACCCAGAGGCACCAGCATCGCAGTCATAATGCAAGAGTTTCATAAGAGGCATTCATTGGACTTAGATCACACTACAGTCTCTGGTTTACCCCAGGCTTCAGGGAGGAAGAAAACTCTGCTTGCGCTATATTTGGTGCAAATTTAGTTTTCTGCCACACATGGACAGCTGTAAATTGGGGAACACTGAGCCTACTGCCCATCAACTTCCTACCCAGCTGTGAGAGTTAATACACAGTGGTCCCCTGGATTACAGCATTAGGAGAGCGCAGTTTCTGATATTGGTAAACTTACGCACAAATCTTTGTCACTGCATCATTGCACCAGGCATGACAATCTTGTCCCACATCAGCAGCCCCGAGATCAAGTTTGACTTAAAACATGCAACTACATGGTTTTTTGCCACTTTTCCTATAGACAGTTGATTAAAAATGAGATTCAGTCCATGGGTAAATGCCTGCAGAATGGGGCCTTGAACCCTTAATGAAACAATATTAAAGAACATCCTTTAGCATAACAAGTTAATGCTTAGGAACAGTCACTTCTTTTCCTAGACCATAAGACTTGCAACTAATGTACTAAAAATAGCTCATTTGCAATATTATGCATGTAGCAATTATCATGAAGGAATTTGATTATATTCATTCATATTAATGGAGCAGTTTTCATTTATAGGTTTGTAAACATTTCAAACTCTATTACCTAGCAGCATTATTTCACTCTGTTGACAGAATACATTATCTTCTGTTTTATGGCAGTGGCAGAGTGCAGCCAGCTAAGGAGCCCATAGCAGACAAAATATTCAGTTTCTTGTTTGTAAAATTAACTTTAATAGCAGCTTCTTCTCAAAGGTCAATGTGATAGCTCCAAAATGTACTCGTCGTCCTATCCATCAGGTTGAATCACTCCTTCTCAGAATGCTAGGAATTCATCACCATGGTAACCATTCATCAAATTGGGGAAGCTGAGAATTTTAGTTGTCTACTTGGAGAATTTATTTAATTGCAAATGGAGACCTTTAAGAAGCATGGCTCAATACACCAGATGTAAAAATTATTTTGTGGATCCTTGAAAGTGTAAAATTATTACCTTGGAAAAGGGTAACTCAGGAGAAGATGAGGAGGTTGGTCGGTCATTTTTCATGATGAATTGAAAATGAAGTTTATTTAAAAGTTTGCAGGAGATTGAATTCTAGAACATCAGCAAAATATCCAAAAGTGGTTCAGAAGTGCTCAGATTTTAGAATGTTCCTGGGAAAACACAGCACCAACAAAAATTAATCTTATTACTTTATGTCCTGACTTATATGGAGTTAAATAATATTTTTGAATGTTTTCTGGTGGATAATCCTTTTTATTTTAGCAAATCTTTGTCTCTAACGAATATATTAATTAAAATAGATCTATACTGGACTGATCTACTTTTGCTTTTTTGGGATTGATTTTTCTACTGATATCCAGCAATTATGAAAGAAAGATCTCTGCTGATGAATAGAAAATTATTTTTATTCATGAACCTAATCCTGCTGTTGTTGAATTCAGTGGGAAAGCTTCTGTTGGCTTCAATGGGAGCAAGATGAAGCATTGTATGTTTAACTTTATTCCAAGTTCCCAAGAGTAGCATTGCTGATTAATATGATCTCACCTGGTAGTGGATTGTTAGAAATGGAGAGGCTGATCCTTCACGTGAAACTCCTCCTGAAGTCAACAGGAGTATTGAGGACTGGCAGGGTAACTGAAATGGACAGATCTTTTCAGTGCTCAGCACCCACACCTGAGACCATGTTTCAAGAGAGCTCAAGTCTCATTTAACTACCAAAATAAGTAATCAGATTCAAAATTTCTCACCATGTTGGATGTTGACCACTTTTGACAATCTGGCCCTTAGTTAGAATTCCACAAATGGTATCTGAGCTCAGCTTTCTCTTCTGTAACTGAAGCTCCTGACATCTACTCCCCTTGCCATTTGAGCAGCTTAGTTCAGTATTGTACATGACCATGGATCATTATGCTAAGGTGTGTTTACACTTGTAACTAGAGCTGAGTGAGCTCTTTATAGGAAATAATGCATTGAACAAATTTAACTCTGTCTTTACTTGCAAATACTCCATGAATAGAATTAAATTTTTACAAAAATGTTTCAGTTCAAAATTGTCACATGCCGTGTTGTAGCCATGTCAATCCCAGGATATTACAGAGACAAGGTGGATGAGATAATTTCTTGTTGAACCAACTTCTCACTGTGTCTCACCAGCAGAAGCTGGTCCTCACCCTCCTTGTCTCTCCAATTCAAAATTTTTAGACAAACACTTTATGTGGATATATTTTGGTCCATTTTGTTTGCAACCTATTTCTACAGACTTCATTTTCAGCTATTCATTCTGTATAGTTGTCCTCCTATGTCACAGGATATTGTTTCTGCTCCCTGATTTAATGACTGAAAGTTGGAGGAAAATAGAGAGATCCTTGTGACCACTTCCAGTACTAGCTTTGACACTGACACTTCACTAGTATTTACAAGGCTTGTAGTTTCGGTGACCATTCTGGTGAAAATATATTTGTGCCATTGTTTGCAGATAACTAGTAAAATAGCGTTGAAGGAAATGTGGGATTTAGTCAAACAAATTTGTAGCTTTTCTGCAGTGCAGTGTCCATCTACCCCATTGGATGTGTTGTTTTGTATTAGCACTGATATTTTCTATAGCAGAATATTAAGAGAATATATATTTTTACAATATGTTATACATACGGGATTTCACTTTATCCAGTCACTTCCTAGTAGGCTAGTTAATGTTAATAACAAATTTGCTAATGACCATATAGTCTATAGACTATATATAGTCAGTCTAGGTAACTGATCAGTGCTTGAGCCCTAACCATTAGTGGATTGGCTACTTTTAATGGCTGAGTGCATTATTTTTTATTAATAGAACTGAGCAATATCTAGATTGCTTAGCTTATATTCTGCATGATGTTTTCCAGTTTTGTAATTATTTCATTGACAGTCCTAACAGTAGTGACTTTTACATACTATATGTAGATACGGCAGAAATAATTAAAATGCGGTGGTTCCATGGTGCTACTTGTTTCTAAATTTGTAGCTAAAATTGTCATTGATCTATAACTAATCAAAAGGCACATTTGAAAGTGGAGAAGAAAAAGAAAAGAGCAGAACCAAAGATGTGCATCTTTTGGGGACTTTCAAGAAGGTCTTTCCAAATATTAAATAACTAATATTGAAAATGTTAAAGATAGAAATTTACAGCTACAATTACTGTTCTTTGGATAATCTGTGCCTTATCCAAATGAGTACAACAGTCATGGGATTGAACTACATATGCTGCTATAATCTCACCTAGTTTCAGTCTCTGTATCAATCTTTGCAAGAGCTTCTTCTCTCTCTTTGAAAGAGTCAACAGGAAATGTGGCACTGTGTAGAGTTCTGGGCACCTTTTAATGCCTCTTTGGGGTTTTGATCCCAAAAAGGGGGAAGCCCTTTCCTCCCTCTTCCTAAACAAAATTATGTAGCAGAGATTCCATGAGAGGAACCTCTTGGAGATTTCTTCCCCATTAACACTTCTGCTGGTTTTACCACTAGAGGGTACAATATCACACATTCAGGTTTGCATGTAATATACACATACAGTACATTCACTAGTCACTGATTTGTGAAATTCTTCATATGTAGCTCCAAGGAACAAAACCAAATGGCTTGTAATTTTCCCACAGCTACCATCTAAACTGGTTCCTAAATATCTGCATATCAGTGAGGTCACACAAGTACCACTCTTTCATTAAGATTTTTCCCCAGTTTGCCAGTGTTTAACAGTTGATACCTTAACAATTACACTAGCTTTCAATATAAACACAGCTTTCTCTTACTGATAGTTGGTACTTCTGTCATGTGTTCTCTGATCAAACAATGAAGGCTATGCTTTCTATTAAATATGTTCATATGCAAAAAGGAGTTAATTGAAGTTCTTAGCATATGCCATGGTAATAGGGCTAGCAGATCCCCTGTTCTGTTTCTGTCTTTGAGCATTGAGGGGCTTGTACACACCATCCTCCTTTTGGGTGGGGGAAGGGGGCATTGTGGCCCCACAGTTGGATCTAATTGTCCACCCTTCACTTCAAGGCAGCATGGACTAGTGGCTTGAGTCAATGTGGTTTTCCCTCTTGTCTGGGCTGTAGGGCCTAGTGGTTATGGTCAGTGTGGCTGTCCATGCCACCAGGGCTGAGGGTCCAGTTGCCAGGGTCAAAGTCCCCCACCTCTGTGGGATAACGTGGCCTATTGCTACACTGGGGAAATGGGGTGCCCCCTGGGGTGTGTGGCACTCAGGATAGGAGGAGCACTCCCTGTTCCAGTGAGCCTTTGCCCAGGGCCCTGACAGTGGCTCCCCTTAGTCAGGGGGATCCACCCAAAACACACTGACCAGTTCCCCAGTTCTCCCACTACAGCAATGTTTAAGTCTCCTGGGCTACTTCCTACATCATTCTCTGGCATCAAGGTCCGTAGGTCTCCTGGTTCTCCGAGGTTACTGGCTGGCATGCTCCTGGCAACTCCATTCCCTCTGGGACTCCTTCAGACAGTAGGGCGCATGCCTGGATTGTGGTACCCTCAGCTTCTGTGCTTTGGGACTCTGGCAGCTCCTGGGCAGGAACCTGCAAGGTGCATCCTCTTTCCTCATCAGTCCACCCCATCTGAACTGGACTGCTCTCTTTTTGTACTGAGATTGCAGGTGGAGCATGCCCAGTAGAGCCGAGGGGCCCTGGCCCCCTTAGCCCACATGGTGGGATTTACCTTTGCCTGTGAGGGGCTTGTATACCCCATCTCACTGAGGTATAAGGTCTCATCCCTTTACTTATGGAGCGATGAAATTTCTCAGTATACTGGGCTCTGGACTACAGTATCCTGTGTATCAGCTGCGTTTATCTAGCCTCCACCTACAGTTCTTCCACACGGGAGTCTGCAACCAGTGGTATTCAGTGAAAAGATAGCCTTCTTAAGGCAAAAGTACTGTTTATTTTGCAGTAGGAACAAATCACAAAAGCAAAAGGATTTTAAAACAACAGTGTACACACATCTATCTTGCCTAAAGGCTTAGGTGTAATTTTTTTCAGACACTGTAGCACTCTGATTCCCATGAACAACTGTCTCAGATAGCTTCCTCCCTCTTGTCAGATTCCTCTCTTAAAGCACTCTAGTTCTTTTGATTATGTGTGTTCCCAGAGCTTTTCCCATCCTGGCCTTTTCTCATAACAACCGTCAAGTGTCTGTGGTAAAGTGGCTTCTCTTGACGCATTTTTTTCCTTCTTGCTTGTTTTTCCTTACAAACAGTAGTAGATTGATCCTTACAGCATACCTGTAATGTCTGGAAGTATTCTCCTATTTTAGACATGGGAAACTGGCATAAGAAGGGATAAAGTTAGTCACTCAAGTTTACATAAAAAGATGCATCCAGAGCCAGGATTTGACACATCTTGTGTTTCCTGATCCACATCCTGAAACACAAGACTAGGGGTAACTTCACAAAATCCTCATCTCATTTGATCTATCTTGGTGTATACCACAAAAAAAAAGTTTAAGTATGAATGCATTATGGAAGAGATGGGCCACAAATGCAACCTCAAATTCAGACTTCTTTTAATTTGGGGGAGAAATTGAGTTCAGATCTCTGAACTATAGCCTGTCCCCATGACTTTGCTGATACTTTCCACCCTTCGATATCATCTGATCTTGAAATATTTCCACAACTTTTGATTCTGCTTTCTCAAGAATAGCTTGTGATATTTCCACCCTGCCAAATTTGAATAACAAATTAGCCTAAAAACCTAACTTGGATTTAGATGCCATTCCCTCCTGCCATATCTAATCATATTCAATATGATTTGGGAGTTTAAGCCCTTCTCTGTTCAACTGGTGGCAATAATTGTGACTAGACATTCTGAATCTCTAGGAACTCTGAAATGTGTGTATATATAATTATTTTCTCCTCATGAAAAAGGATCTGATAAACCAATAGTGAATTAAGTTTTTTGCATAATCACATCAGAATATTCACTTTCCACTAGGTCATGTGTCATTACATATAACTGTTTACTTCATAAATACATAGGTATGTTGTGTGTACTAAGCCTAGCACAACTGGGTGTTGACCCTTGATTGGTGCTTCCAGGTGCAATTCTAATACAAATTCAGTTGGTTGATAAAACTCATAGTCTTAAAGTGCTGTAATGGATAAAAAGACCAAAAAACAAACAAAAAAAAAGCAACCTTTGAATAAATGACTTCAATAATCCTGTAATTATATCTGTCTATTGTTTTCAAAGCTATGATCTGGGTTCAAAGCCTGTGGTGTGATAGGGCTGCTTTCCACCAATTTACAGGCAGCATCTGGCCACAAAGGTCCTTGATCTGGCCTGGAAGGATAACTGGTGGAAAAGTGATACTCTGATGGCATAAAGGCTCCTATGTCATAAGCTTTCCCATCTGCCAGCACCCGGAGTATGGCTAGAGGAAAGAGGGTCCAGCTAGGATGCTCCTATACATCAGTCTCTGGCTGTGGGAAAAATCCACTGGGCCTTTAACTGCCAGCATAGGTTAGAGTAGTCTTCTAGTTTATACCCAGAGATTGGCACAGCACATGGCATCCCCAGGGTTCTGGAAGAAGTATAAAGGTGGGCTATGTCATGTTCCCTCAGTGACTTTTCCTGAAGCTGTTGTCAAGTATTTGGGCTATAATTTTGGTTGGTTTGTTTGGTTTTGTAATAAAAATATCACCGGAGACGTAAACTGACAAGACTTGGGTTGGTAGGTAAGTGGTGCACAGCTTATATGTCTCTCCCTCATATAAGATTAAAAATTAAGATATCAAATTTGACTGTCCTGTAAAGACACGATAGTTCATACTAGGAGGCCATATCTAAAAGGCCATAATGAGGTATTTTTTGAGAACTTACCTATTCCTAGTATTTTATATCCAAGTTTACTTCTGCATGATCACAAATTAATTGATTTTCAGATGTGCTAAACCTCTTATTGCCAAGGGAACAAGTGTCCCATCAGCCCATGAATCCCTTTCTACACTGAATAAATATATCAATGGGCATTCATGGAAATCAAACTCGGAAGTAGACTGGATCCTTAAGGAATTTATGAAGTTTCATTATCCTATGCTACTTTGGTCTGTACGAAAACCAGAGACTATGGTAAGTGCAGAAGATATGAAAAGAATGCTGTGCAATCTCCAGTATAGCACATACTTTCCACCATGCATACAGGCTGTAGGTGGTTTCCATATTCCCCTCAAGTAATATGAAATATTCATAGTGTACCTGTGTGTGTGGGGGGGGGCATACCTCAATTGTAATGGCATTCCAAATGGATGTTACACAGCTATGCAAGAGCATAAATCAAGTATTTGAGAATGTGGGAGGAGTTACGGACTATACACTCGACTTCTCCCATCTGAGATGATTTGTTTTTAAAGAGTATTTTTATTAGTGTCACAGGTGACTAGCCATTATGTTTTTTTCACACTCTGTACTGCATGTGGTGCAGAATAGCACTTTTGCAATATAACTTCTATAGTATAGCATCTCTTCTTTTGCCTTTAACTTTTTCCATCATTTTCTGTACTAATTTGTGAGGTTGTTCTTCAATCCAGACTAAATGGCCAAAGATACTAAATAGGAGCTAAGTACTGCTATTTACTCTGTAGTGTGCAAGATAAGGAAGACTATAGCCCAGAATAATTAAGTTCACACAGTCCTTTTCAGAGTAATATGTAATGCACTCTGAACGTACTTCTTGGATAGATAAACTTATTCAGCATTTGGATTCAGGCCACATTACACTAAGCATATAAATACTGGAAGTGTGCAGTAAGTGTCCACAAATGCACTGCCTAGAATATCTAATATTTCAATTTCAGCAGCAACAAACTATGCTTCTTCACTTAAAAGGTCAGATTTTAGTACCAATGATGAAAGAATGGAAAGATTTAGATACTCATTTTATTTTTCCTTGAACCAATGTGATTGGAGCAAGCTATTAATCCCTCTATTTATATCATCCCTTTCAACAGGGGCCAGTCTAGCTATAGGTGAACTATGCAGTTGCCTAGAGCAGCAGACTTGACCCAGCTCCCCCTTCATGAGGCCAAATTTGAGTGGATTTTCCAGATCACAGTGCCATTCACTATTTCTAGCTTATAGTATGGGGTTCTGCTTTGTCCCTCCTGTCCATATTAGTATGAAAATTAATCCTTTGTGAATGGTCCCAGCATTCCTAGCAAAGAGCATCTAGGGGCTTGCTTTTTCTTTTTGATATCCCATGCATTCATATTGGTGTACAAGTTATAAGAATGTCTTTCCAGTGTCAGTATGAATGGATGCCATCCCAGATGGCAAATGATTTGAAGTGACACCTAGTGACTCACTGCCATCAGACATAAAGTTCAACTGAGTCTGAACTTCGGCAGATCTTTGTCAGAAATATTTCTCTGCCATCTCTTTGCCAGCAGCCTATTTGATATGCAATGTCAATTTGTCTTTTCATATATTCATGAATAGGGTAGTACAAAATACCACTGAATGATGTAAATACTTTAAATGTGAAATTCATATATCAGATCTGAATGTAGTAAACAAATATGCAGAGAGACCTATATCTTGCTCAGGCTGTGTGCCATTGTAACTCAGTATAAAACTGTAAGTCTTGAGTCATGCAGTGAAAACTACTTCTCATGCAGAAATGTCCTGCAAAAGTAATGAAACCAGACTGCATCACTATATATTCCTCCATGAATTGATGCTGAAAAGTAAAGGAAATTTTCCTTTCCCTTTCTATTTAAATGCCTGATATTTATTGAAAGAAAGTGTCACAGAAGACAACAAGCAAAGATACAGCTAGGTGCTGCCTGGAAGGGCATCAGGGGTATCCGTTTCAGATGGAGTGACAGCATGAAATCTGATAGACAGAGACAAGTGCTGGCGAAGATATCATTGCCAAGGTTAGGTTGCGCGTATCCTCTATAAGGACTCAGTTTTTAAATAGTCTCTTCCTTTTAGATCTGTGTTTGCCTGCCAAGTTCTGATTCTTAGGAGGATTTAATGATGATTAAGGGAGAGATAAAGGAAAAGCTTTTATTTTCCTACCCTCTAGCAAATTCTAAACCAAGCAATTTGCAGCTTAAATGACATTCCAGTCTTTACCTTTTGTTAAAGCACTTATCCAGACAGAACTCAGGATTTTTAGAAGAATAAACTAAAACAACTTTTGAGTATTTTATATAGTGTGAACCATAGAATAACACGTGTCCAGTGGATGATTTTAAACAATAACGGAGAGAACTGGGGTAGCACATGAATACAAATAACAGATGTTGCAAATCTCATGATATCCAAAGGACTTGAATGTCACATCTAAATAGTAATTTGATTTAAAAAAAAAAAAAAAAGCAAAGCCTTTTGGACCATACCTTCAACTCATGTAAATAGGTATAACTTGATTGTGGAGCTATATCAATTTCCACCACCAGGAAACTTATTTAAATTTGATCTTTTATTTCCCTTCCTGGGTACAAGTTCTGCAAGACAGAAGAATGAGTACTAAACAGATCCTTAATAAATCTGAGTTCAAATAAATGAATCCCAGTAAGCAGCCAGATCAAGATGGCAGGATCAGAACTGATGGAAAATTTTAGAACAAACTCTGAACAGGTGAGGGTCATCACGTTTCAACCAAAGCCAAACTTTCAGGTTTATAGGAATGTCTTGCCCCATTTCTGAACTAAACACATTCCCTTAACTTCTTCCAGTCTTTTCAGGTGGAATGGGAATGGTCTTCACTTCCTTCCCTAATGTTTCTAAAATTACCGTGCTCTGGGACATCTCCACCTGGGGTAAGTAGCCTAGCAACACTGGCAGCAGGACATATTCCTGACCCAGTTGCAGAGATGGATATGGGGATGTGGCCTACTGCCCAAGAGAGATTCAGGAAACAGCAGGCCCAATGAAGTGAGCAGCTTGTTCAAATGCACTCTGGGTGCATTGGAGGGGAGAGGGTGCACAAAAGCTATTCCAATAGACTGAAATATTTAAATGGTGAAGGAGAGAATATGGTGGAGCGGTGACTTATGGTGAAAATGTTCTCATTTATATTATTATTATTATATTTCTATGTATTGTAAATAAGGCATACCTATAAACCAATAGTAGAAGTCACTTGATGAATAGTTGTTTAATTATTTTAAGTATTTCTCACATTTTGTGTGAGGAATTTAATTCTATTACTTTCTCTCTTTGAAGCAGTGAAATCAATATAGAAAAACAGCTTTAACTTTATAGTAGTATTTTATCTTAACGTCTCTTAACTTTTATTGAATTATTTTGATTGTTTACTGTACTAAAGAAAGGATATGATCAGTATATTTGCCACCTATAAATTTACATATATTCATTGGTTTCTGGACACAGCTCCCTGTGGTGCACCAAAAAAAATCACATGATGTTTGTGTTAGATTTTGCATTTGTATATGGGATTTAGCTGAAAGATGCATCAAATCACAATGCTGTTCAAATCAAGCTCCAAATGAATGTGTGTCGTTAGGCTTATATGAATGGTGTCTTGGGATCTTATTCTCAGAAAATGTTTGGAATTGGTTATACACAAGACATCTCTTCCTAGCATACTCCATTCAGATGACTGTTTATTAAACTGAGGTGGAGTGGGGTCTAAAACTTCTTTCTTTGTGGTCACAATGACTCTCACTGGTGCTGCTCGAATACAGTTGGGGTATGCATACATATATGCCCCAAAGTATTCTTTTGGAGAATGAATGAGCTCTACAGTATTCATATTGGGTGAACTCACTTGCATTCAAATCATCCCATGAATATAGGAGGAGCTCTTCTCTACAGCTACAAAATTTGCAAGCCCTCAACAAACCCATCCCCTGCGCTGTTTTTATCACACCAGGGAGCGTGTTTACCAACTCAGTTATTTTTATGTATAGGTGACATATAGCAATGAGAGCCTGCTGTAAACTTCAGTACCAGCAGTCTGCTCTGTCCTCTGCAAAGCAGAACTCCACCTTCCAAAGGGTCTCTGCAGCCACATCTTTGCACAACAAGTGTTCTGGGGGATCCAGCAGAGAAGCAGATAGTGAGACAGACACAACAGGAGCTGATAGAAACAGAGCTGCCTGCTGTGGAGACTTTACTGTTCAGGGCTTCAGGCAGCAAAACTGAAACTAACACAAAAGTGAGGCTTTGAACTGAGGAGAGGGGAGTGCTCAAACGTTTAAAGGGACAGGACATCACACTGATAATTACTGATTACATGTCCTACCCATTAAGATTGAGATAGGGGATGGAGAGATTATTTAAAAGGAAAGGTAGCTGTCAGATTACAATATGGCAGAGATCAATTCACTTCCCAGTTGAACTCATGCCAGACTGCATCATATGCAGCTGTAAAATCTAGGCATACTGCATCTTCTGCCTAGTCTGGAAGCCATTCTTGGTGTAGATGTTGAGTGCCTGTCCTTGATCACAGGACCTTAAGGTGACCACAGCACATGTACCTGGAATACTGAACATTCCGGTACTTCAGGGAATGGCAGGGATGTGTCCCCACCAGTATCACCTCTCACACAGTGCATTCGAGGCTTTGCCACTTGGGGGACACCATTTTGAGGAGCACATCACCACAACCCTGCCGGCATAACCTCACACACCATGCATGCAAGGTCATGGGGTGAACAGGCGAAGCCATTTTGAGAAGCACACTGCGCTGCACTACCCCTGCCGGGTGACCTCACATGCACTGTGCTGGCAGATGGTGTGGCATGCTCTTCAAAATGAAGTCCCCCATCAGGTATCGGGGGGGGGGGGGGAACACGTCCAGTTTGTCTCAGAACCAGATGGGGGAACAAACCACCTGAAAAGAGAACTGTTTGGTTTATAACTGGCTGAGTGGCTTCCCTGCAAATATTGCAGGTTGGTCTGAAACCTGCGTGTCCTACTCCCAGTATTTTGCTATAAGAAATCATATCAGGAAACTGAAAAAATATTTTTGTCTGTGGTGAGGTGGTCTTTTAACAAAAGACTAGAACAAGATTGTACAGAATGCCTAAGAAATACGTTTAGTGGCATTTAAAACACAGGGAATCCTTACTCAAGTTTGACTGCATTTTTGTATTTTATTGAGGGTTCTTTAATAAATTAAAAGTTGTGCAAATCATCATAATAAAGCCCCCACATAAAATAATGATTCCAGATTTCTATGAATTAATTTTCTAAAAAGATTTTGCTTTAAGTTTAAGACATTACTACACAGGCAGATTTTTTGTTTTTTGTTTTGTTTTGTATATGATCAATTTGAATAAATTGTTTCCAGTGTTTCTGAACTAAGAAAGTATATCTATCCTAAGATGTGCCAGATTGCCCATAAATTATGTGTTTCTAAGACATGTAATTTATTATGGGACTATTCATTTTCTCCTTTCATCCCATATTGGTAAGACACAATAGCTGTTCAGGTTAAGTGCAATAATCATTCTATAAATCATACAATATATGCCTTTATTGATGTTGTCTTTGCTACTAATTTTAGGTTCAGCAAACATTCAAGGTCCCTCGAGTAGATTGATTTTTTTTTTTTTAATGTGCTTTGGAGGCTGTATTCCTTCCTTCACTTTCCCCACTTTACAAGCTTAGCAAGAATATAAGTCTGAACATGCAGCTGACCTACGAATAATAAACTGTTTATTAGTATGAAAACAACTCTGTTAGGAAATGACATTACACAGCTCTGAATCAACAGCACTAACCCAACTTATTTAACAGTTTACACTGAAATCTGAGCTAACTCAACCAACTTTGCCAGAATCAAGTTGATTTTTTTTTCAGGTTCACACTACTAATGTAAAATCCGTTTCAATTAACTCAGCCTTAGGTTGTCACTCAAATTGTTGCACTATTGAATAGCCTTATATAGGATTGATAGTATATATGTATGTTTATAGCATATGGTATGTGCCGGCATGAGTCATGCTATACTCACACTATATACTATACTGTAGGTCCTAGTTTCTTGGTTGGTCAAATGCTATGTGTTCTGGAGCTCCATTGGCCCAGGAAAACCTGACATTTGTCAGATACTGAGATGAGTTAGGGGGTCTGTCTGTACAATTTATAAATTCTGGAAGATATTATGTAACTGTATCACGAAATTATTGACAAGTAAACTGTGTGTGTGAGTGTGAGCGCGAGCGCAAGCGACGTATGTGGATTAACCATTGGTGACAGGGCATGCAGCAGGTACTCACCAGAGAAGGGTCAGAGGGGAATATTTAACTTTAATGATGGTGCTTTGACCACACAAAAGTTTGCTAAAGAATGTCTGCATCTTAGAAGAGGACCAGTGTTACCCATCCTCCTGGGGAGGGAGAGGGCACTGGTGCAATGGAAAGTTACAAAACACAGAATAAAGAACATCAGGTGCCCAGGACAGGTTTAAATAAGGGAAAATTCAGGAAACATGGGGCTGGAGAGAGGAAGGTCACTAACGGAGACTCCATGAGGGAGAACCCACTGAGCATATAACAGCCAATATGAGACAAGGGAAAGCCTGCCTTCCTGGACACAGATGATCTCCAAGGACTCTCAAGGGAAGGGAGAGTAAGCAAGGGGCATTGCAGTCAGGACTTTTTATTGTTTTCTATATGATCTGTAGTCTCTTGTACTCTGTACAGTTAACTCAAAGATCAAGTGTGTTAGACTTCTGAGCAGAAAGAGTGTGTGTGTGTGTGTGTGTGTATTATCTGCTTTACAGTTACCACTTGCTCCTGAGAGTTATACTGTAAACCAGAAGCTTCAGACCTTAGAGTGAAGTTCTGAGAAAGGGTGTGTTTAAATATAGGGCAGTCTGAAAGGTCAGCCCTGCATCCAGAGAGGCTAAGCAACTGAACAGTGGATTCCAGCTCTCAGAAGGGCATGTTAAACTGCGGTCTGCACCCCAACTATGTGCCCAGGGACGTTGAGATTGGGACTGTGGTCTGACTCCCTTCAGGCTGTGGGGAGTTTAAAACACTGGTGGATCCAGAGTCCCAGAATCTTTGATTCTCTTCATAGCACTTTGGTGGGTGGCTAGCAGGGCGCACATAACTGGATCTGTGGCAGATATGCAGAGCTGGTTGAGGTGAAGAGAAAAGCTTTAATGTAAATTAATCTCTCCAGTTTCCCAGCTTGGTCAGCTCTGTCCAAGGGGTATTTAATATAAAGTATTAATGTATGTAAATATGCATACTTCAGCTAAATTAACTGTTTTGGAACGCAATACGAGAAAGAAAATAGATCTGAATCTTCTTGTACTAAAACAGGGGCAATACATACAAAACAGAAAAGTAAACTGTTGCTGAGCTAAATGTATATTAGAGAGACAAATTGGGTGAGGTAATCTCTCTTATTGGACCAGCTTCTGATTATGACAAGCTTTTGAGCCACATATAATTATTCTTCAGATCTGAGAAAGGAACTCGCAGAGTCACAGCAAAATTCTAAACAATCCGTTCCACCTTGCATTTTGTAGTGTGTTGTATGTTGTTCAAGTGTCTTACGACAAGAACATTTTGACTTATTTTTAGTAGCATTTTTATTTTAGTACAATTTATATTTTCCACATGTGTAATAGTGTTTAAACTATATAACAATAGCGTTTACACTATATAACAATAACTACCATCTTTTAATACTCCTGTCATAAGATGATGACACTAGTTTAAGGCCCTAATGTTCTTTCTACTTTCATTAATTGATACAAGAGTATTTTCACTAACTTCAGTAAAGTTAGTCCTGACTTACAGTGTTGTAAATGAGAGAACAATCAAACTCAGTTTCTGTATATGAGTGCCACGTTCTGTTCTGGTGTAATATCTTACACAATCAGGGCTATAACTTGCAATATTGGAACAATATATATTTATTAAGCATTATTTTCTGCATTGTCTGTTATAGAAATGTGTTACTATTAAGTTAATGCAGTTTAGGTAAACAGTATATATTGAATATTTTGACACTGTTTATGTATATAGACCTGTAATTTTGTTTCAGAGATTGTAGTTCCACCATGTTTTGAATAAATATTTAAGTGATCAAGATCTTATCATCTGATCCTCTTTCAACCTTGTTATAACACTGCTTGCTG
This sequence comes from Mesoclemmys tuberculata, assembly GCA_007922155.1. Lineage (NCBI taxonomy): Eukaryota > Metazoa > Chordata > Testudines > Chelidae > Mesoclemmys > Mesoclemmys tuberculata. The sequence goes on from ML675601.1 coordinate 47,320,243, forward strand.
CACTGTACAGTCATTATATAGAGAGACCATACATTACAGTAGCTTACTGAATATTGCTATCTTCTCTCAGGTTTACTAGAATATATAAAAATCTAAGCAATTCCTTTTGTTAATACAGCATATAAACATAAAGATGTGTAATCCTTTTCTAGGAAAAGGTAACAAAAGACCAGGGAAATATTTAAGATGAAACTACAAGGTAAAAATAGTTTCATCCTTCTGAATTGGTACAGTACTAGAAAGTACAAATGAACTTTAAACAAACTAAGTATTTGCTGAATCCCACATTTTTACATTAAATATAAGCATCTTGCTTGGAAAGAAAGAAATTTATACCTTACTTTTACAATTTCCTTTACAAAAATGGGACAACTTGCTATCTAAAGCAAAAATTAATTTGCACCTCAGCAGATGTAAGTGGAGACAAAATTATCCATCTGTCAGGTAAGAAATCGCTTTAAAAGAGAATGAAAAGTGTTAGCTTTCAATAAAACTGAATTTACACCTAGCTTTTGTGGGGAAGAGTATAATAATGAGGTTACTCTGTATGTTTTAAGGTCATCTGCACAATTCTTCACCACTCTCCCAGGAGTCTCTCCATACATATCAATCTACAGAATTTATTTCTATGTGTTGTGCATGTGCATGCCCACACAAATTCTGTATATTACATTGCTTCTGGAAAGTTTCCTTTCACATTAATTATCCGTAGTATTTTCTAAATGCATTATTTGTATTCCTGCTCCCACAGAATTTACTATAAGGTGCAAAATTCCAAGATCTTTGCCTTCTCAAAATCCCCGTGTCTGAAAAGTATTCATGGCTGATTCTTTTTTAAGAATCTCTAAACGGTCACATCTAAAACTATGCCTACAAGTTTAAACTTGCTACAAAAACAGTAGTTGAGGGCAAATTTGCATTTACATATCCTAAACTAATTATCCTATTTAGGAGCATAAATCTGGATTTTGGGATGGGCAAAAATTAGTGCATCCAAAGTTGCACACCGAAGATGATACTTTGTAATCTGGGTGCTTGAAATTAGGTTCCTATATGCAAAGCAGTCCTATTTTTAGAGATGTGCACCTATGATTTTGATTTCAGTGTGGGCGACAGGTGTTCAGAATTTCTGAAAATAGGGCCACCTTTATTTAGGTCAGTATCTTTAGTATATTTTAAAATGATAGAAAGAAATGTTGGGGGGAAAACACAATGTTAGTTCTGTATGTGATTGTTAAAAAGTGTCATCTTTTCTAGGGTAGGCCTGAGACCACAATACTTCTGTTCCATGTGCTAGTTCTAGACCTTGATGCTGTCTTCTCTGCAGCTGGGATAGAGCCTCCTGGACTCCTGCTAGTTCAGCTCAGGCTGGCACACTAAAAATAGCAGCTTGGATCATGCGGCACTGCAGTAACTCAGGCTGCCCATCTGAGGTCAGCCCCAAAGGGTCAGGTGAGCTGGGACTCAGCTGGCTAGCGTGAGCGGCTACGCTACTATTTTTAGTGTGCTCACTCAAGCACAGCTAGTGTGAATGTGTTTAATCAGGGTAGGAGACATGCTCCCAGCTGCAGTATAGATGTACCCTTAGCTCAAACACGTGCCTTCTGGGAATTGTAAACAGAGGATCATGTGACTGCAGGCTGGACACAGGATTTGCTGGAACACAAGGTCCGAAGCTAAAAACCATTTGAGCCTTTGGTTCAAAACAGTGAAAGATCCATAAAGATCAGGTAGTGTTTCTCCCTGGGAAGAGGTCTGTGGAAGGAAGGGAAAGGCTGGAAGCCTGGAAAAGAGCCATGGGATTGAAAATAAACTATGTGTTGGCAGAGCTCTCCAGTCGCTTCAAGGAAAAAGCTCTGAGTAGAACCTGTGCTGATGTCAATGAATTCTGCAATGGACAGTGCTATTTTCTCCATATCTATGGACATCTCATGATGTGGACATCAAACGTTTAATGGATATGGGACAGTTTCCAATCCCAGTGCAGGTGATAGAAATAAGTCAAGGTACTACAGTTGGCTTGAGAAAAGTGCAATACATGGTCTTTACTAGAAGTGTTAAATAGTAACATAATTTAATAGTATTTAAATCCCTTCCTCAATCCTAGTTTTTTGGGTTTTTTCCCCCCTGCTAGCAACCGAAAGAGAAGGGGACTAAGGGTATTTTTTATATAATACTGCATATTTCTTGCATATTTAGAATCCTTCACTCCAAACCTCTACCTTTTTCACCATCTTCATTGTTCAATGTAATTTGCTACAAAGGATAATCATATCACAATCTTGTTACATTACAAACTCTTTTTAATGTTTTCGCTCACTGGGAACATCCATTTTAACAGAAATCTGCATAGTCTACTCAGCCAGGCTATTTACTGATGTAACTTGAACCAGACAATTGATTATTTTACTTAATTTGTCAATATTAAATGGAAGGGTTAGTCTTCAGAATGTTAAACTAATATAAATGCAGGGTGAAAACTGACGTTAGTCTTTTCAATTATGCCTCTATGTTGCCAGAAGAATGACATCACTTTTCTACAAAATAGCTACCTCCCATAGCCTCAATTGCCATCTGTAATGAAAATCTGAACTATTTATTTTTTAGCATATTTATGGTGACCTTTTAATCTGATGACTGAATAAAATGGTACACAAATTAAACTAAATACCCCTATTAGAAAAATGTGTTTGGCAAAGAGACCGGGGAAAGAAGATGATTGATTTTACGTTGTTTTGATGTGTTTTCAGACTTCATCTTCTAAACGTAAAATTAAGGATAATTAGGACACAAGATACAAATATCTTTCCATATGTTTTTGCTAACCAATCTGGGTAAAATAAGAATTGACCCAAACTTCCTCTCAAAATCCAAACTTCTTTTTTGGGTTTTGAAATAGGTCAGATTTTCTTTCCTTCATTTTCATTTGCCTCTTCACTTCTTGATCTTGCTGGAAATATCACAGTTTCAGGGAAACTGCACCTCTAACCCTCCTCCATGATCTGCTCCAGGAATGCCTGTTTAGGCCTCTAGCTGTCTCTTCTCTCAGGGGAGGGACCCACCTCTCTCTTGGCTGGGAGCTTAGACCCTTTCAGTCACTGCGATTCTCCCTCCCCACCCCTTTGCTTTTTCTCTAATGGCTGTGATCAGTGTGTTCCATTGGTTACATGTGACTCAAACAGCTCTTTCAAAGCAGAGGACATTTATTTAAGGACGGACAACAGCATGCAGAGAAAACAAAAAATAGTATAGGGATTTAAACACTTTATCCATATAGCCCCATCATTTTTAGGGAGACCCTGGTATGTTCCAGCCTTTCTAACCCTTCAGCAAGCTGGAGTCCTCTCTTGGTCCTCTCTTGGTCATGTCTGCTAGATCAAAAAGAAGGTTCCTGAGTGTTGTTGGCGCAGGCTTTATACCCCAAAAGCCTTTGTCTTCCAGCTTCCTGAAAACAAGTAAATCCACTTCCCTTTTCCCCCAGAGGGCCCAAGCCTCACAGTGCTGGATATTTGCATAAGCAGTTTTGAGATTTTGCATTAATCACCCCTACTGTTTAATTCCTGGAGGAGCTCGGCAACCCTCCCCAACCAGCTAGCATACAATGGCTCAGAGAGAGAGTGAGAGAACATTTATTAAATTGAATACAGCAGTCTCAGTATATGGTTTGGTTAATCAAGTCTGGCACAGGCAATACCAAAGTTGTTCTTGCATTATTCCAATCCCAGCAACATGTTCAGTTAGGCCTTGATCCAAAGCCCATTAAAATGAGTGAGAATCTTTCCACTGATTTCAACAGGCCCATAATTCAGATATATTTTGGATAAACATCAACATGTTTAGAATGTTATCTGATTCAGCTCATCTTTTTCAAGAAGCACCATTTTGGTTGCAACTGAATTTAAGTGGTAATCACGAAGAGGACAGTAGCCAAAAAAGTAACTGAATATTTGTTGACATCCCATTTTGGATGCACACAGTCATTATTACTTGTACTCCTGGATCCACATTTATGTGCAATATTAGCATATTGCCAGTGGAGACTTGGGAGGACACTACAAAGTACATTTCCAATATGTTTATTGGCCAATTTATTTTGCATTATATCATTAAATTAATAACATTTGCTTGGACTAGAGGTTTTGTAGAACAATCTCTCTGAGCATTGTGGAAGATAGAAGTATTTTTCCCTATAGAGGGTTTGCTGCAGTCACATAATTATGCAGTGATGATCCCCACCCCCCTCCAAAAAAAGAAAAAAGGTATTTGTTTCTACAAAGCAAGAGAAACCTGCAGCAGTAAGTTTGAGCCCGAGTCTACAGACTCGGGCTCAGAGGGGTTTGTGCTATGGCATTAAAAATAGCTGTGTTGTTGATCCAGCATAGGCTGGAGCTTGGACTCTGAATCCAACCCACCTCCCTAGGCTTCAGAGCTCAAGCTAGGACCGGAACCTTGACAATGAGACAGTTGTAGTCTTAAATCAGGCGAAACTCTCATTAATTTCACTAAGCACTGAGTAAATACTGCAGGGTTCTCTCTGTAAGCTGTAATGAAGTTGTCTAAAAACACGGTGTTAAATTTCATAAAGTGCACTGGAAATTGCTCTGTGCAGACAGTTTTCAGTGTAAACTTCTCTCTTCTAGAGCTTTTTTTCATCTGAGAAGCATCTTGTGAAAAGAGCTTAAAGTTCTTTCCTCTAGGTTATGGGGTGTTGGAAGGGCAGAATATTGAAAGGGGAATAATGTTTTTCTCACCTTCAACATTTAGTTTTATATTTTATGTTGGAAAATGGCCTAATAAATAACTGACAGCTGAAGGGTTCATCTTTCTATTGTAACAGTGATTTTGGAGTAATCTAAAGAGTAATGGTTGACCTAATAACTGAGGCTTTTAGCAAGAGCAATGTAAATAGATCTTAAAATGTGAGCTGCTCAAAAATTTTTGTGAGGTACACTCCCTCTCGCCCAAAAATCTGCTTTAATCCAAATTGAACTTTTCATAGGAAAATATAAATTATGACCAAAGAATACTGTTTTTCCCATATGAAATTTCAGAAGGACAATTTGTTTCATTTTGACTTAAAATTATAGTAGGGGGGTGGGAGTTGGAATGGAAAAAAACAAAATTCTAAGCTAAAACAAAATGATTGTTCTGTTTCAAAATGTTGATTTGTAATGAAAATTTTCATTTGATGCTGTTTGAAATTTCCAAGAGCAAAACCAAAATTTTCCAAACAAAAAAAGATGACGATTTTTGTTGTTCTGAATTTCTCACAGGGAAAACATTCACTTTCCTGACCACCTCCACCAAAGTGTTTTAAAAAAGCCATATTTTTGGGGGGGACAGTGTAAACCATGAATTAAAATACAACCAGATGTGTGAAACAGCAGATCTTAAATGTAACTATGCTGCTGTCAGCATCATTAAAGAGTTCTTCATCCAAAGATGAACATCTCTTATAGACTTTCAAATTTGAATTTTCCCCACCTGTGGCACTACAAGAAACCTCCATTCCCTGCTACAGCAAAAGGCACAGAACTGGACAGTAATGTTCCAAAACCAGGAGAAGGCATAACCAAGGAACACAAATTCCGTGCAGCATCTGCATTTTGATGCTGTTTGCAATTTAAAACCACCCTCCTCATCCAAACCACTTGGAATGCAATAATTCAGATAACAAATGCTTTCTCCTAGAAGTGAACCCCACATTGTCATGGCAACTTGGTATGGACATTTTCAACCCCTGCATTTGAAGGGGTAAATAAAATCTGATTTCTTAGACGTCATAGAATTATAGAAAATTAGGGCTGGAAGGGACTTCAAGAAGTTATCTAGTCTTTCCTCTTCCTTTTCTCCCTCTCCCCCACTGAGGCAGAACCAAGTAGATTCCTAGACCATCCCTGGCATGTTTTCTCCTTCCTCTTCTTAAAAAAATCCAGTGATAAGGTTTCCTTTGGTAACCTATTCCAATATTTAACTATCCTTATAGTTAAGTTTTTCTTAATATCTAACGTAAAAGCCCCTTGCTGCAGATGAAGTCCATTACTTGTACTTATCTTACCTTCACTAGACATGGAGAATAACTAAACACTGTCTGATTTAGAAAAGCCCTTAACTTATTTAATGAGTGCTATCAAGTCCCCACTCCGTCTCTTCTCAAGACTAAACTTGGCCAGCTTTTTAAATGTTTTGTCATACATCAGAAACTTTTATCCTTTTTCTTTCCTCTGGACTCTCCAGTTTGTCCATATGTTTTTTAAAATGTGGTGCCCAAAACTGTCACAGTACTCCATCTGAAGCTTCAACAATGCCAAGTAGAGCAGGACAATTACCTTATGTGTTTTACATACCTTTCCTGTTAATACATCCCAGAATATTAGCCCTTTTTGCAATTACGTGACATTGTTGCCTTTTCTGCAGTGCCACTCTCTACTGAGTTCTTCCCCATTTTGTATTTTTGTGTTTAAATTGAAGGTTTGAATCCTTAGTCTTCATAAGGCTGCTTTGCAATGCTTTAGTGGTGCAAAACAGCCTTGAAGTTGCCAGAGTGGCCAGCTGGGGACTTCTGGGTCTGGAGTGTGATGTAGGGCCAGCGTAGCAGCTCCTATGAACCCCCTTTCTGCCATTACACTAAATGACATAGCGTAAATGGCCAGGAGAAGGAGAGTGTGGTCAGAGATTCCTTGCACTCAAGTGATTTGACTATAGGAATAACTTCTGGGTGCTATTGACAGCAGGCACGATTTAAAGCAGTTCTATTAGTGGTTTCCAGCCAGTTGCATAAACCCCTGCTACATTTTCTGAAGTGCCAAACAATAATTTTCAAAGATCTGGCCCCAAATATTTAAACATAAAAATATAAATTACCTTTTTGGACTCAACTGCAAAACCACATTTAGCAACATATTCATTTTCATTGCTTTATAGTTATGCTAGCTAAACAATAATAGTACATCATAGCAACAAGAATATGGACACATTTTGAGAGAGGCAGTGGCACTGATCCTGCAGTGAAATTCTCCATGTGATCTTTTTCTTTAGGCATTTACCTTTCTGTGAGAGAGCCAGAAGAACTATATGACAGGACTTTATGAAACATGTATCATTATTTACTTGATTTTTTTTTTTTGCATTTATTCTTTTGGGACTTAGAGTTAGCAATGCAGTATCACAGGCATCCTGACAAGTCAAAAACCACTTATACTGTAACCACTTGTGTCAGAGACTGTCTTTTATGTATGTGCTGAACAAGCACCACAATAGGGTCCTGGTCCAAGAATAGGGCTTCTAGGCACAGTCACAGAAAAAATATTAAATAACATTAAGTTATGAAGCATTTCATAAACCATAATTTAGCACTTAGAGTTCAGAAATGCAATACACAAATGCAACTGGAACACTTCACATAAGAGCTGCTCATGTAGTCTAAATTCTTCAAGTGCCTCTGCATATTCCTACTCTTCAGATGCACTAACCCAGGGCAGCTATGACAGTGGAACCATCTTGTAACAATGGCTGTTACAGGCAGCTTGCCTTCCCCTCCTGTCTTTAGTGCTTGTGCCTGTGGATGGTCATTGGCACCATTTCCACCTCAGTGTCTTCCAACTGCTGCAGCATTAGGCTATGAACCAACTTCAATCTGTTTTTCTCTGTAGCTAATGCTGTGGCCTAGAAAATAGCAATATGGACCCGACTGAAATTCAGTCGCCTCTGGATAAAAGCCCAAGAAAAGGAGGAGACTTTTCTCTTCCACTTCCACCCCACACCCATACTGAGTCATCAAAAAATAATTTTCCCTGCCTGTTTATAGTTCTTACATAATGGGTCTCAATGATGGCTTCAGATTCAGAACTGGGATCAGATTAGAGGTCAGAGCCAGAGTCGGATCTGATACAGGTTTTGACTGCATGCTCTTATTATGGAAGAAGTGTGGAGACACTGATACCAGACTGGCCAAGCTAGAGGAACTGTACCTCTGTGGATGTCATGGCTTCATTGGCCAACTCCTCCTCCCTTTTCTTTACATGCAAGATGATTGCACTCTCCAGGGCCAGAACAGATGCCAATGTGTTCAGTGGAGCAGAGATGTCCAAATCCTTCAACTATGGATCCAAGATCATTGGATTGTTCCCCACCAGTAAAAGAGAAGGTAACCTCATAAGAGGAATATCAAATGGGACCTCCACAGGAAGAGGTTTCTTTAAGATTCAGGGGATTTACAGAGCAGCTCACAGACACAACCTGCCTTTCACTACAGCATGTAACTACACGTCGTGCCTGTACTTTACATGCTGCCATAAGGATAAACTTGGAGTGAAACTCCACTGGTTAAATTTAGATTATCATCTCATTTACACAACCAGGCTCACTGTCTTAATATGCAAAGGATCACCTAGGATAAAGAAGGCAAACTTTTTGTATTTGGCATCACTTTCCTTTGCTTTCCTTAAAGTAAAGGATTTTTTGCCTCCAGAATTTGAAGAAATAAAATCTGGATTCAACATCTTGAAAGAGATCTACAGTTTAGTGGAATGGTGTTTGGAGAGGATCTTAATAAAAAGAAGCAGGGGTACAGTGAATCTTTTGCTGGCCAGTCATGACTGGTGAAATGGACAAGAGAACTGTCAGTTTTTGTGCACTACTTAAATCAGAAATCTTACAATAACTTGTTTGCCTAGTTAAAAAAAAAAAGTCAAAACAAATTCCTATACGTTCAAGTGTGCAAGATCCAAGACTAAAGGAGATGAGAGGAAGGTATTAGGGTGGTGAGCAACAGTACAAAACCCTAAAATAGACAAGATAGTTCAAAACAGTTAAAACATAAAACAGTATGTACTGACTTTCCAGTCCTACCATTTCAAAATACAATGGAGGCTTCCATTCCTCTTGTTATAAAATATATATATAACTATAACTAATATGTATACACACACACACAGAAAATGTAATGCTAAGAATAGCAGACACAACAAAACTTGAGATTCCAACCAGAAGGCAAAATATAATGCTCACATGAACACTATAAACAAGACAATCAGAATGCCAGAAACAACAACCACACAGAGAACTAACTCCTGAATCAAGTGAATATTTACTTAAATGGGATTAAGCAAGAATTGATTTAAATAGGACTACTCACATGACTCAGATGAGCAGGAGTTGTCCCACAGCATAACTGGCAGGTAATTTAGCCTTTAAGAACCAATTGTGTATATGGTTGCCAGCTTTAATTTCTTACTGAAAAACTCCGGTAATTATCAAAATACAGTTATTTCCACTATTTGATTTTTATCTTCTTGTCCAACAAACCCAGAGTAATTGATATTTAGCTCTGAAAAGAGGCTTTCACAAAAGCTTTCCAGCACTTCTTGATTGTGCTGCTACATTAACAGCTTTTACAGATAATATCTTCATTTTCTAAAAGTGTTAGACAAGTGTTTGGAAGAAAACCATATTGTGTATTCTTACTAGCTGGTAAGAGGGGGGTGAAAATGAATGGGCTTCTTGGCCTCCATGATCTCTTCTAAGATTTTACATCCTGGATTACCAAATAACCTGGCAGCTACTGGAAAGGTACTGTCCTAGATTCACATCCACCAGACTACCCACTCCAATCCTAGGCTAAAGTTCAGCAGTCTTCAATACCTTCGATAGCCCTTATTTCATCTATTGCTTTTCTTGTTTTAGTCCCAGATGTTGGCAATCATCCTGGATCAACGTTAAATGCCAATTGTGATTCTGCTTTCCAAAATTTAGTATCTTGCACTGAAATTCAGCTGGCTTTTTATTGAATCTGGTCATATTTTTCCACTATCAGTATTCCATCCATCTTTTCATGCTTTGCCCACACCACCTGTTAATCCATCTGTGCTATTTCTGTCTGCTGCTTATATCCCTTGCTTAACTTGCTGTTGCATCCACCAGCTCTTTCTCTGTAAATGAAGTCCACTGTCATCATCCTGCCAAACTTGAATTTGAAACCCCTAAATTAATTTATTTTCCCTCCTTATTTTGATCTTTTCCCACTTCAGCCTGGAAACCTCCAGTTATTTAACAATGTAATACTTACCACAGTCATAAAACTGGGTGATAGCCACTGAATAGAACCACAAAATTTGGCAAGTGTTATTGGTTACCAGTCCATGCTTCACTGGATATATGATTATGCTCTTACAGTGACACAGTGTAAATAAGATTCCCTTAGTGGACCACAAGCAAGAGCCTAATACATATATATGCTCTATCTTATATTCATACATATGTTGCAGCAATACAGATTTATGTATGCACAATATTTTTTTCTGGGGCATGTCTGTTCTATGATAGTTCAGCTCATCTCCCTGTAGCCCCATGATCCTCCATGCAGATTTGCAGGTTGTCTAGGCAGTGGCCGGATGGGCTGGATTTGCTGGGGTTTTCCCTACCTGAATTTCAGAGACTGCTTGTTCCTCCCAACCAATCACACCCCTACTTTGGGTCAGGCCATGCCTTAGAACTCTGGGGCTCTAAGGAGTTGCCTATAGGCCAGGAGAGAGAGAGCTATACCCACTCCTTGCTTAGGCTGGGAAAGGAGCAAAGGACCATTCAAACTCTCCTTCCACTTCAGCAAGGTTTTCCTGTCAAACCCCTCCACTCCCTGTGTGCTGGGGGACAGGGCTTTAGCTGAGTGGCTGGTTCTTATCCTTGAAACTGGGTTGGTGTTCAGTTGCTGAATGTTGTGATGTTGATTAACCATTGAATTTTCTGCTTGCCCATTTTGGCGGGACGTATTCTGGAGGTTTCATCACATGACATCATTAATTAACGATTAATCCTTAATTCCTGGAAACTCCAGGACAAGCCTAGAGGGTTGGCAGCCTTAACTTGGGTCAAGCTAGGATTGCATTTGAGTTTCCACATGTTCAGCTATACTGTGTCATAGCTCTGGGAGGAAGACTTAATCTTTTTAGGAGAGTAAATGTATTAGACTGTGCTGAAATGGTAAGAAGGGAGAGGAGTGTAGCTATATTGATACACTCAGAATCCCAGAAATGAGGGATTCCTGGGTAGCTAGAGCCAAAAGATTCATTGGCAGAGACTGCCTGCAGTTTAGCTCAGCTTTAACCCTCACTTCAAGGGGGGGTGCATGACTTGGTGCAAGGCATGTGTCCAGTGCATGGATACCTGATGGTATTGCTGGCTGGGTAGCCATTTGACTTTGAGGTCTGCAAGTTAGGACACAGAATGGCTCATGTTGGGCTGAGCAGCTACAGCCAACCTTTACTGTAAAGACTATATTAATTTCCCTCCTTTGTTTGTTTACATTCCTGTTAGCATATGGAACAAAGGCTGCAACTTTATTAAATAAACAATCTTTAGCTTATGAGGTGTCTTTATGGGGATCTCCACGGCAATTTAACTACTAGATTTATGTAATTAGATTAAATTTAATAATTTAATCTAATGATTACTTGCATTATTCTCTTGATAGGTGGTCATAACATTTCTTTATCCATCCCAGATGGAGACCATTGAACCACAGTTTAACAATGCATGTTTTAAATACATTTGCTTGTTTCCATTTCCTATCCTACTTTCTTTAACTCGGACTACAATTTCTTTAGTCTACTTTGTTCCATTTACAATAAACAATATCTATCCATAATACCAGCTATCAGGCATTTGTGGGAAAAATAAGTGCATATGTTCCTCATTTTTTAGCTGTTATCTTAACGTGCAGATTTTGCAGGGCTAAAATCCAAGAATGGGATCATTTGCTTACCTCATTCCAAAGGATTTTAACTTGTACCTTGACAACAGTTTACTTCTAAGTCTCAAATCTCCTTGTGGAGTATTCTCTTGTGTGTGTTTCCAAGTGATCAAGCAAAAAAAGAAAAGAACATTTTATAACTAATGAGCAGCAAGCTTGAAATTAGTCAGATTTAAAGGGGGGGAAAAATAACTTCAAAAAGGTTGGGGGAATATTTATTGTATTGAGAATACATCTTCAGAAAATCTCAGCAGATGCAACCAATTATCATTCTGTATTTGCACTACTGGTCTTTCATCCACTGTTGACATTACTTTTTATTATTTGTATTGTGTAAGCACTTAGAAGCTTCACTCATGAATCAGGGCCCCCTTTGTGCTAGGCACGAAAAACAAAAAAACACAGAACAAAAAAGACATCCCCTGCCCCAAAAAGCTCCTGCTGCCAAAAAAGCTGCCAGCCAAGCTACCATTGACTTTAGTAGGAACTGGCACAGCTAGTACAAGAGTGTATGTATTTTTATTAACTGTGCCTGAGATTCTCAAAGCTGTCTAAAAGATTCAGATGTCCAATTGTCACTAAAGTTAATGGATCTAAGTACCTTAATTGTCTTTGAAAAATTTTAGCTTATGTGTTTTTATCTTTGCTTTGAAACAGAAACGAACAGTAGATACTCTAAATACATTTTCTGAATGTTTGCTAGTAATCAATGTTAATACAATATCTGCTTTCATTCTTCAACTGTTTCTATCTTAAGTATAGAAAATGTCAAAATATGGTAACTAATTTGCAAAGATAAAGTCTTTAAGGGTGACCACTACATATGCACTGTAATATCAACACAGTTGATATGTGGTGGTCATACAAATTTTGAAAAATACAGGCAAACATTTAATCAAGTTCAAGATCTCAGTCCTTATCTTCAAAGTACTCCATGTCCTGGGCCCAGGATATCTAAAAGACCTTCTAAAGGTCTAGGAGAAGTCCACAGTCAATAGCTATACTCCTCTGGCACAGTGGAACTTTCTACACTAAAAGCAAAGCTCATCTTTCAGGGGACAGATCTTTCTCAGACACTGTTCTGAGACTATGGAATGATTTCCCAAAGGAACTAAGAACCACCACACGCTAGGCCTGAAGGGGTTAAGGTGGCCAAATGGGACAGTTAACCACCTATGCTTCACCTGGAGGAGAAGCCAGGGAGCAAGCATTAATTACAGATAAGACTCAGCTGTACAGGAGCACGAGGGGCCTGAATGAAGCCCATTAGCTGAGTGAGGCTGCAGTTGTTCTCAGGGTGAGAGAAGGAAGTAGCCCAGGGATATAGCGGTAAGATTTAGGACTGTGCAAACCTTGACTGCTTATAGTAAGGTCCCTAGACTTGAACCCAGTATAGAGGATGGCCTAGGTTCTCCTACCGGCCACTGGGGAAGTAGCACCATTCAGAGGCAGTGGGTCCCAAAAGACACACCCCCAAAAGGGGAAAACTACAGTGACCTAGCTGGAGGGCCACACCATGAGGTGGGAACAGTCGAATTCCAGGAGAGACAGATTGACAGAATACAATTGCTGGAAGAGGGTTTGGTCTGGCAGAGCTAATTCCCAAATGCAGCCAGAAGGAGGCATTGTGGAGTTGAGTAGAGCACCCCTTGACACCGTCACAATCCTCACCATCTTCCATTCCAAGTGCAAGGTGCACTTCTTTCACTTTGCCTTCTCCAACATAAATAGACAGCAATGAGTATTTCTAGGCTTGGCTTGACATGAGTAATGGAACCTAGGTGAGGTCTTGTTTTGTGGGAGACAGGATTAGGATCAGCAAATTGAGAACATAATTTTTATACTAGCCATAAGCAGCGGGAAAGTGGGGGGGAGAGAATGCCCAGGCAGAAATTTACAATGGACAAGATGATAATGGTTAAAATGGAACATAAGATGAGGGAAAGAGTAAATTGTGCATGCTGTACAGGGATTGGTTCCTGCAAAATGACCAGGTTAAACCCAAAACATGTAATGCAATGTATAGTACACATGTAAATGCATATAAAGGAAGAGGTTTGCTGTGTATGGTATGCTCCTTACACACCTGTTGCACTTGAGTCTGGTCAACTCAGCATAGTGTTGCTGTATGCCATATGAAGGAACCGGAGAGACCAGACTGGAGTCTGATTCAATTCTTGGGAAACTGAGTGGAAAAGGTCTCAGGTGAACCACAACACTATAAAAATACCAAAATAAAAACACAAAAAACTTCAAAACATGACACTCCACTACAAATGCTTCTTCCACTGGGGAGAGAATGACAGAACAAAAACGAAATGTAACAAATGTGTAGCTGTGTTGCTTGTTACATTGCTGAAAGGCACTCAGTTATTTTGATGATGAGCACAGTATAGGCACCTTCATAGACTAGGGCTCTGATACCATGGTGATGGACACGGTATAGACACCTGATTAGAAAGCTGGCAATGATTTTTTTCAGAAAAGAATCACATTATTCTGTTTCTACAGTTATCTCTCCAGCAATAATAATTTACATCCTCTTGGTGATTCATCTTCCTAAAATCATTCCTTATGAGAGTAATTATCAAAGATGATTTTCCTCACATGATATTTTGTCTTCTTAATGCCAACTGGGACTTACCAATTACAAGGAGTGTGAGGAAAAGGTCCCTTTCGCTAACTGCAGTATTAGAGCAGGGACTGAGAGCTGCTACCACAACATGATTCTGGACTAGCATTCCCCATCTTTGCCTCAGGAATGGCAGTAGTGGAGGACTGGTTGGGACGGGGAAGCACTGTTGTGCTGAAATGAGGGGAGGGGAGATTAAGAGGCTGTATAGGTTGACTTGTTACATTAAAGAAGGGAGAGAAACAGAGAGAGCAAAATAGGTTCATTTTAACTGAATTTGAAACAGGACAAAACAATATTTGTCCATTGGAAAAGGACAGCATTACTTGGCGTCCAAGGTAATATTCAAGACAAAAGAATGTAAAACATTAATAAATATTATGTAGTGTGGTAAAGTCAAGCCAGATGGCTATGGCAGGGTACTTCAGGGCCGATATGTGAGCCCTAGAATGCTTAAAGCCCTCTTCCCTACAGGCAGGAAAGAGGTTTCAGCTGGGGCTGATTAGGCAATTAGGCCACCTGGGGCTGCTTAACTAATTAGGCCACCTGGGGCCAATCAAGGAGCCCTGCCCCAAACACTTAAAAGCCTCCAGTGCAAGCAGGCAGTGGTAGAGTGAGGAGGAGAGGAAGGAGCTGTTAGAAAGTGAATTGGAGTCAGAATTTCCTACTGTTAGGGAAGCAGAACAGAGGAGACCCTGGTCCTGGTTCCCAGCCTACAGGGAGAACAGGTACCCCCACTGGGCCACCGGCCCTCCCCAGTGAGGGTGGGGAGACAACCCTCAGGCCCATAGTGAGGCCTGCACCTGCTTGCCCGTGAGAAGGGCCGAAGAAGAGGGGAAAACCTAGAGATTTACCCAGACTGGACTGGGACTACCTTAGGCCTCATGGCCTACAGAGACTGTCGCTAGTGGGTGAGCACCAGAACAGGGGGCCTGGCGTACCACAATAGGCAATATCCTTTAAGGCAAGACTGGAAAAAAGTGCTGAGTTAAACCTATGGATATGTTCTTTATTATTCAGTGTAGTCTTGATAGAGCAGTGGGTAACCAAGAAATATATATCTATATCTTACAACATTTCTAGGCTGCTTTTTTAGTTACTATGAATTCATTTATTTCTCCTTCAACTTATACAAGAATCCTAAACTATGCATGTATTGCTGAAGTAAAGTTACCTAAATAGACTATAAGATATTATGTTGCAATGGTGTTTTATTAGACAAATTAAGTATATTAATAGAATTGCTCCTTTGAATTGATTCAGCAAAACTTTGTGTGTGTGTAAGGGGCAAAATAGGTATGATCTGAAACTTTTACAATTCATTCAATTTTGAAAGAAAAGTTTTTAGAATTTTATTTCACAATGATTAGATACCCTGATCGGAGAAGCAAAGTAGTAATGTAAGGTCACTATTTTGTCTATATTAGAATCAAATTCCATTGGTAGAAAAGGTCACATTTTATTTTCTACCATATATCTTACATATGCCATCTTAAGCTGATTTTGTACTAAGTATTTGTTTTACAACTCTAGCAAAAGAGAACTTCTACCTTAATTAAAACCTCAGCATGCATAGTAATAGAGCGAGCCCTAGTTCACTCTGCCAGTTTTATTGAGTCTTCCAGTTACCCTAAATCTTCCCTGTGAGATGATAAATGTCCTCATATACTGTATTATCAATTATAGGCTATTGTCCAACCACTGGTCATTTGCCCACATTTTGAGATAATAAAAACTTCAAGCTCAAGACATGACCAATTCCTAGAGAATTAGTGGTTGCTTTTTATAAACTTGCCATTTTGGCCTTAGATAAATATTTACCTCCATACTTCAGTTATTACCTAACTATTCCCCTGTATTTTCTATAGTAAAATACTGATTTACTTTATTTAGGGCTAGATTCTGCCGGTCTTCCTTAGGACGAGTAGCATCTCACTCCACTTTGAGATCAGTGTGACTGCTTGCAGAATAAGGATTTGTCTACAATGGGAAGACCTTACCAGCATAGATACTTTACCGTAGTTATGGCAGCATAACCCCATAGTGATGGAAGGGATTTTTTCATCTGTGTAGGAACACCACCTACCTGCAGCAGTAGCTACATTGATAGAAATATTCTTCCATTGACATTAGTACATCTATACTGGGGGGTAGGTCAGCATACCTACATTAGTCAGGGGTGTAGCTTTTTCAAACCTTGTATAAGTAGGTTCCCCCTCCAGCTCAGGAAACCCACACTTAGTGCACCAAGATATTGTCACTAAGTGTCTTTATTATTATTTCTTGCCTTATACTGCAGGTATATACAAATTATCCCCACTAACTTTCCAACCCTAATCAGACAGCTTAACTCTCTCCTACAGTAACTACCTGGGCCCCTGCACATTCTAAGGGTTCTTAGAAGACTTCACATTCTACACTGCAATAAAAAACTGTGGAACTAAGCCTCAGAGCTTGGTTCAATTGATTTGATCTCATGGGGTTCGGGCTGTGGCACTGAAAATAGCAGTATAGATGTTCAGGTGTGGGTTTGAGTTTGGGCTCCGAAACCCACGTTCCTCACAGGGTTTCAGAGCCTGGATTTGAGACCTAGCCTGGACATCTACCCTGCAATTTTTAGCCCTGCAACCGAAGTACCATGAGACTCAGTCAGCTGACCCAAACTAGTCAGGGTCATGCCATGGGACTTTATTGCAATGTAAGCATACCCTAAGTGTTCAGGCTACTGGCTCTGAAAAGGCCTCTATTTATAGCTCCTAACATCATCCTGTCACTGACAGATGTAGCGATATCAACCTAACATTTAAGTGTAGACTAAACCTAAAATACTACTCAACAGGAATAAGACTGGCAGGCTTTGGTTCTCTCTTATCTATGGCAAATGGAGGGTTTTTGAAGAGCACTATATGTGGGGTTTCTTTGAAAATAAATATTTGCAAGGACAGAGCTAATCACGTTGCACTTCTTTTGGAGGAGAAAATTGTGTCCAGAAAGTGAATTACTTTAGTTAAAAATTATTGCTAGACAATTATTATGGATTAGGTTTGGATTATGTTTTCATTTAAAAAGAGGTGGGTGAGCCAATAACTACTTTAGGCTCAGTGAAATTGGCTGAACTTCCAGAAAGTTCTCCAAAACTTGAATAAATATTTTTTCCCAGTCTGAGGCTTTTTAATTCCATTAATGTAATGGGATTTTTTTCATAAATTAGAAGTTCAATTAATCTCCAAACCTATGAAATATATGTATTACTTGGTTAATAAAGACAAAGGTGGTAGGCAGAAAGGATAAAGTTTCAGACAAATAGTCCCAATTGTCATAAGCAAACATCCTACTAAAAAAATGTGGAAACAATATAGAATCTAATTAGCTTTACCTAAAATGAAGATTATTCTTTTTTACTGTTGCTTTCTGTCTACTTTCATACCAGCCCAGTCAGGCTTTTAAATGTTGAGAATTCAAATTCAGGTTCTATGGGAATATTTTATGGTATTTTCAGAGAAATTTATCTAAATAAATCCTTAAAAAAAAATTCTGTGCAATCTCACTGACATTGAACAAGACATACCATCAACATTAACTTTGACCTGCTACAGTGTATCCAAACTTTATTACAATTTAAGCATTTCCTGAGTTGTTGGGAAAGCTCGTATATCAGTCTTAAGTCTGACGTTTGCATGTGTTTGACCATATTGTTGGAAAGAACAATCAAGGCAGAAAAGCAGAACAAAACAGTAAGTCTCATTCATTTCTATTTCTGCTCAAATGCAACATCAGGTAGCCGCTTAGGGTTCTGAGGTGCACAGGCAGTGTGTGTCTAGCTTAGAGGTGCACTCATGCACCAACTGAAGCAGCAAAATTAATAATGCTCTTGGGCAGGAAGTGAAGTAGAATATAACATCCAGTTGATACTGCAGGGGGGAAGTAAGATAAGCAGAATGTAATTTTTTCAACATGCATCCTGCTAGGGTTAACACCCCTATTTCTCATGAGAAATCAGGTCCTCTAATGACTACAGGTGGGCAAGACCTCAAATACATATGTGCTATTGCTACTACCTTAGGTAAAATTGAAGAGAATTGCAAAACATGCATGCATTAGCAGAGCCATTTGAGCACTGACTATAGTAAATGTGAGATTGTGTCTGGATAAGAGTGTTTTCCACTTTCACCTTGCCCTGCCTACTTATATCCCCACATAGGGGTTGAAGCACAGTCCCAGCCCTTGGACTTCTTTTTATAGAAGTTTCTAGAGCTACTGCTGGTAAATCCAAATGGAAGAGAGAGGGGACTAGGGATGAGTCAGTGTCTCCACCCATGTCTTCACACATCCTGTTCCTTTTGGAGCGTGTAGCAAGGGCTGTGCCACCTTTCATTCTCTGGAAGGCACTAGGAGCTGCCTTCACAAGTCCTTCATCTCCAGGGAGATCCCTCTGCAATCTTACTTCCTCTAGCTTCCCTTAATGATGGGCTTGCTCTTAAAACCAATGTTTAACACTAAGGCCTAGTTCACACCAGGGAGTTTTGTTGACAAAAATGAACTTTTATCAACAAAGCAGTGCTGGTGTACACACTACAGACACCTCCCCGCCGACAAAACTGCCCTGTTTTTTCAATGAAATTAAACCTCCTCTATGAGAGGTGTAGGGTGTTTGTCAGCAGAGCTAGGGCCACACAGTGTCAGCGTAGATACTGTGTCCCCTTAGAGCAGTGGAGGGGCTGTCGTATTTGTCACTTTCACTGCTCTGCCAGAGCAGTGAAAATTGGCAAGTGGGTGGCAGGGGCAGGAGCCTGGCTCCCAACTCAAGCCGGGACCTGGTGGGCTGCCTGAGCTGGGTCATGGGAGGCTGCCACCCGGCTTGTGAGGCACAAGAAGCTGCTGCCTGAGAGTTGGGGATGCAGGAGCCCAGGGCACAGGAGGCTGCTGCTGACTCTGAGACTGGGTGCAGGAGGTTGTCTCCTAATTGTGACCCTGGAATGTGGGCAAGCTGTGGGCGGCTACTGCCCAGCTGGAAGCTGGGACTGAGCGGGGAGTGGGCGGCTGCTGCCCAGCTTCCCAAGATTTGGGAGGCTGCCACCTGCCTCCCAGGACATGGGTGGCTGCTGCCCATCTCCCAGATGGAAGCTGGGACCACAAGGGCCCATCAGGACAGGCCAGGACCAGAGTGTGTGCAAGGAGCTACACACAGGTAGCCTCACACTGCTCCTTAGGCTGGTGGAAGCACTCCTAGGTCCATCGACCTAAGGAAAGCAACGTGTACATCAGCCACCGCTGTAATTATAGGGGTGGCTGAAAGGTGGCATATTTTACGTCAACTTATTTTCTTCATGGAGAGAAGGCCTAAATTAGGAGAATTCAGACTGATTGGAATAAGCAAAGTTCTAGTCCAAATGCTATATTTAAAAAACACTCAAAAAGTTTCTCCAATAGCCTCTGAGATTTTATGTTTCTGCCTTGAGACACACTTTAATCTTTTGGAGGCAGTGGGCAAGCAAGGTATATGGCAGTATAATGAGTCCTGAGAAAGTTGCATTAGGGAACCTTTACATGGCAGTCTGGGGAATCTGTATGTACAATTTATTCATTCTGTTCCATGTTAGAGGTCCTTTATATGTATTTCTATCAGATGCAGATTCCATTTTGTATGTGATGGTCTTTACCTTCTCTGTTCTGTGACCTTCATGTTCGACTGAAATTCCAAGTTGTAATAATACAGGGTTATTAGAATTAGAATTAGAAAACATGACATATAGTGATAGACTCAAGGAGCCCAATCTAGTTAGCTTAACAAGAGGAAGTTAAGGAGTAACTTGATCACAGTGTATAAGTACCTACATAAGGAACAAACAATTGATAATGGGCTCTCCACACTAGCCAACAAAGGTGTAACAAGATTCATTGGCTGGAAGTTGAAACTTGACACATTCAGACTGGTATTAAGGTATAAATATTTAAGTGAGGGTAATTAACCATTTGGACAATTTACTAAGGGTTTTGGTGGATTCTTCATCACTGTCACTTTAAATCAAGGTTAGATGTGTTGCATGGTATTTTTTAAGATTTGCTCTGGTTCAAATAGGAATTATTTTGTGGCAGTTTTATGGGCTGTGTTGCATAAGAGGTCAGACTAGATCACAATGGTCCCTTATGACCTGTAATCTACAAATCTATAAATAGAGGGTCATTAAATCTGGATCATCTTCTATTGACATGCAAACACAGGCTTTTAACCAGGATAACTCCAAGGCAAGGTCACCTAGCAACAAAGTCACCAGAGATGGTAGATCCAGGAGTCACCTGACAGAAAAATTAGAAGATTAAGGGTAGGAGCTGATCTATACGGGTAAAAGATCAAGGAAATGTGCCAGACAATCCAAGGTAGGAAACAGTGCTACAGGGATATAAAGGAGCTGAAAAGCACACAAAGGATGCAGTGGCTGGATCCCAACACAGCAATCCTAGTTAGCCACCAGAAGGCAGGTCCTGACAAGATCTGTGACACCTCTGTATAAATGAGAAAGCCCTCTAACTCTCATCCTGCCTTGAATTAAATGGCAAAATTCTCATTAATATCAACAGTTAGGCCATATGGCATCATTGGTCTGGAAAATGATAGTATTCCAAGAGCTAAATCATACTTTGGGGTTCTTCCTGCACAATTCTGTCCTGTTTTGATTTGGAAGCAAAGGCACTATGGCTTCTAATAATTCTGTTTTGAAAAGTAGTGCACAAGAAAAGACTGAAGTGTGTGGTGGGCAAAGGAGGGAAAAAGCACTTCCAGTAAATGGTAATGTAGCCACACTTAATGTCTTCTCCAAATGTTACATAATCCAAATGCAAATAGCATGAAATGAAGACAGACAGTATGTTACTTTGGTGACGTAGCTGAGTAAATGAAAAAGTCAGTGGTTCTGAATTAAGTAACTTTGCATATCCCTTAGTCTTTAAAATCAAAAATGACATCGACATTCCTGTCTGAACCAAGCTGATTATTTAGCTAACTTTGTAAATCACAATTACTTCTTGTGACTTAGAGCAGACATTCCTTAAATTAACAGAATTAGAGAGTGCTCTACTAGATATAATATGTTGTGTTTCATGTACACAAACACAGGGGTTCCTTGCAATAAGTAAAAGGGGAATCTGAAAAGATTGTGAGGCTCTGTTTGTTTGGTTTATATAAGAACCTAAATTGAAATCACAACGAAATCACCCACCTCTTTGAAATTCTCACTTTAGTGACCTCCCTGCTTCCCTCATCCCCCCCACCCCCCAAAAGTCCTGTTTTTCCTTCTTCCCAAAGACTGATTTGAGTGTTTCTTATCTTTTGTCTTTCTGCAGGAGGCCAATCAAACATTGCATTCCAAGGACGCATTTGAATCCCTCAAGATGCACACTTTCTGTGATTGTGCAATATTTTTCCAAACTATAATAGCTATAGGCTTGATCCAATGCCCATTGAAATCAATGAAAAAACTCCCTTTAATTTCACTGGTGTGTCTGAATCAGACCCTAAAAAGAGCCATGAAAGCAAAGCTATTATCTTTTAATAGTAAATCTTGTCCTGATCTTTTTATCTATTCTCTTTCTGTTTGTCTATCTTTATTTAGGTTATAAATTCTGCAGGACAGAGACCTGTATTTTGCTTGTTTGTATAATATCAAGCATGCTTTGGGCACTATCTAAATATTTTTTCTATAGGCAAGATCTAAGCATTTCCTGTTTCGAAAAGAAGCACGTAGGCACTGGAAAGTGGTAACAAGTAAAAGTTCATTCAATATTCAAAGCATTTCAAGTCCTGTAGCTATGTAGTGATGCAATATGGACTTATTATCCATTGTGTAAAATATATTCATTTAGGACAACTTCATTGACATAACTGGAACTATGCTGATTACAGGACCTGGACTTTACTCAACAGGTTGTTTAAAAAACAAAACAAGTTTGAAAATGAAGCAAAATGCTGATATATTCTTCCTGTTTCTCTGGCACTATTGAGGTTACTATGTATTGTTGCGTCTTAGTCAACCTGGAGTCCCCAGTCTGCCCCCGGCTTCAGTTAATCCACCAGGGGCATCATTCGTTTTGGGTTCCTGCGGGCCGAACAAAGCACAGCGACCAATATGATTGCAAGCCAAGTTGTTTATTTCAGGGCAAAAGCCATCTTATATAATACTTCATGCAGTGCTCACATCCTCCTCTTGCAGTTACTGATTGGTTAAAAGTTACAAGCATACACACAGCACAAGCACAAGCTGATTCTCATGGATAGCTTAACATTTCCCACAGCTGCCTAATATTATTCTGTTTACCTCCTGGACACTGAGCTAAGAAAGAAGAAAGGGAGGTGTCTGCCGTCCTTGGCCGGCTTCCACCTGCCTAGGCAACTCTCACGTCCTTGGGGCCTAGCACTGCAACTTCCCATCCCAGGCATCAGGGCCGCGTAAGGATTGTAGATCCCCACAATGTATGTTAGTAAACTTTGGAAATCATGTGGGGAAAAGGATGAGTGGGTGGGAGACATGCTTTAATCATAGCTGATAGCCATTTTATACCTAAAACCTTTTAAAATCTTTTTAAGAACTTAGCCTCAATAACTACTTGCAGTAACAAGTTCCACAGTTTAATTTCCCTTTTATCATCTTTGAATTTTTCCACCTTTTAATTTAATTCACTGCCCCTTAGTTCTTGAGTTGTGGGACAGGGAGAACAGAAGTTCTTGATTTACTATCTCTATATTATTTATTAGTTCATATATTTTTATCAAGTCTCCTCTTATTCATCTAACTTTTAAGGAAAATCCCAGTCTTTTCAATATGTCTTCTTATGAAAGTTTTTCCAGGCTGTTGATCATTCTCACTGCTCTTCCCAGAACCCCCTCTTGTACTGCAATATCCTTTTTTAGATGGGATGAGCATTACTTTACTGCACATAGTATTCTAGCTGAGGTTGCACCACTGATTATTGTGACACTCTATGTCTGAAAGCATCACCACAGAACCCCATATTCAACACTGACATATAATTACTATATGTTCTGTAAAATATATGCCTTGTGAGGTATCATTTTAAAAGTCTTGATCTGCTAAACATTAATATTCTGGTGAATTGTATGTGCTATCCTTGTATGTGAAGTTATGAAATATTGTTGTATATGCTACTAGAACATGTGATGTGGGAAACACCCAGAAAGAGCCTTTCAAGAACAATAGTGAAGTGGCCAGACAGCATTAATGGCTCGCTAACACCCAGCAAGGAGAGAATCCATTATCCCTGAGACAGTATACAATGGGGACTTCATATGGGGACACACATAGGCAATGAACACTCCTTGACCAATGAGGGTGGCAACCCCAGGTCATGAGCACTGATTGTTCCAGTAAGCTGGAACGACTATAAAAGAAGGAGAGTGACATCATAATTTGGTTTCATTCCCTCACAACTCAACACTTGGAGGAATGTCTGGATGACAAAAGGACTTTAAAGGGGGAAAGGGAGCCCCAGGCAGGGAAACCGGTCTCATCTTGGATTTAAGGAACGGCTTTTACATGGCTAACATAGGTAAAACATTGTTAATTCCAGTCCTGTTCAGTAATATAGATTTAGTCTGCAAAAACTTATTTTTATTTCTTTGCTAATTACCTCAGGTCTCTTTACGCTTAGCACTTATAATCACTAAAAATCTATTCCTCTGCAGTTAATCTGTTTTTATAATTTTACCTGAAACAGTGTGTCTTGAACTGACGTTTTTAGAATATCACAGCTCAGTTATAAAGGCTAGTGTATCTTCTCCATACATTGAGGAGGGGTGAACTAATTAAAGGATTTGCTCTGTACAGACCTCTGTTCAGTGCAAATGGTAGAGTAAGGCTTAAAAAACTGGGGGGGAAATCAGCTAGTGCCTGGATCTATGTTTGATCAGGGAAAGCATTCCTGCTAACTCAGTTGGGTGCGTGGCTCCACCTGCTTTCATGTTAGGTAATGATAGGATCCAAATGGGTTGGCTGTTTGTCACCAGCAGAGCATGGTGGGGAGCCAACCTCAATCTGGAGAGTTAAAGATGCACAGTGGTTCCGCAGCCTCCAGGCTCCACCCCACGGGTGCATTCCATGACAATTATATTAAGTCATTATAATGGTCTTTTTTTATTATTTGCCATGCCATTCATTATGCATCCTAACATCATCTTAGCTTTTTTTGACAACAGCTGGTCATTGAGCAGAGGTTTTTATTGAGTGGTCTATAGTGATCCCAAAAGCCTTTCTCGAATTGATAGTTAATTTAGCAGCCTGTCAGGTGTCTGAGTAATCTTCATTTTTTCCTCAAATATGCTTTACTTTGCAGTTTTCAGCAGTGAATTTCATTTGCCAACATGTCTCCCATTCTATTAGCTTGTTTAGGTCTCTCTGAATTTCCTCACAGTCCCCTCTGTTTCTGGGTAACCTAAATAACTTTGTGTCATCTGCAAATTTTGCTGCCTCACTGCTCACCTCCATTTCTGGATGACTAATAAATATATTAAATAACACACGAATGAGTGCAGAACTTTCAGACACCCCCTGTTAACCTTTTGCCAAGATGAAAATAAACCATTTTATCCACTTTTTGCTTTGCGTCTCCTAGCCAGATTTTGATCTATGGCATGTTTTTCCTTTGACTCTATGGCCACTGAATTTCTTCATGAGCCATTTCTGAAGGAGCTTATTCAAGACTTTTCTGAAGTGAAAAATAAATTATCAGCTGTTTCTTCTTTACCTACTACTACTTTGACATGCTCATAGAGATTAGTGGGGCATTAAGATGTTCTTAACTAACTTCTTGGTTTCAAGTGTGAGGTTTTATAAATGATGTAATAAGCAAGGAAGTTGTCACTGGATAATCTTAACTGGCTTTTTAAGTGAAGGATTTTATTTAATATATAGAAGGCCCCAGGTCTGCATCCACCCTCATTGGCATAAACCTGCCTGTTGGAAGGATTTATTGACTATCCACCACTTGCATCCAAACCAAACACAGTGCCTTGTGAAGACTGCAGCCAGAAAGAGGTAAACTTAAAACAAAAAGAAAAAGGGAAATAATGAACAAGTCAAAAGGATGCACACTCACTCTCCAGCCCGCTACTCTCAAGGAAAGAGCAAGAATGAGCAACACCAAAACCGTAACTCCTTAAGCTGAGGCAAGAATACTTCGGTCTGTCTTCCTACCATGCCAAAAGAAACTATTTTGTTTGCTTAGCCCGGCAATTTTCAAAAGTTAAACATTTAGCCTGACGATAACCCACATTTCCTACTTAAGAGTCCGATCATACTTCCACTGAAATAACTGACAAAACTCTGAGTCAGAGAGCAGAACAGACCCAAATATGGTGTGGCTTTCCATGATTAGCATAAACCAGTATGACATTTTAGATGTGTTCATTTAAAATAAGATTACAGACATATACATATGAGCAGGTCAAGCTTCCAGTGTGCTGTGATGTGAACACATTCACTAAATATCAACCAAATCTTACCCCGTCTGGGGATTTTCTTTATTGGTCACTCAAATATAAACCATATATAACCCTCTAAGCATTCTCCCTAACCTGCAGAGACCCTGTTCACTCCAAGGCTGCATGTGACCCAATATGTGTGACAAGGAATCCTTTTCATATAGACAGCAAACAAATTGAAGACAGCAATACAGATTGATATCATTATTCTGTAAAAAAGCTGCAAATGTTATTCGTCTGGATAGATGATGAGACACTAAACTAATGGTTATGAAATACATGGAATCTAGCATTGGTTAACAAAAGTGCGTCTTTTTATCTAGAATATAAGATCTATTTTATAAGATTTTGATAAGATATCTATTTTCAGACTTTCTTAGGTCTGTGTTTACTTTTGATCACTCGTTCATGTTTTGTTTCATTATTCCTTTCCACAAGAATAACTTAAATTTCCTCAAGATGCAAAGTAAATAAATATTCCTCACTATGACAAATTTGCATATTCTGGCAAAGCTCTCTGTTTTTAATGCACTAATGAACCTTTCATTATACAACAACCAACCCAAATAATAATCTTTTCATAGCCTTGATGACAGTCTACATATTATCATGCTCAGGAAAAAAGGAACCTCCTTTAATTCCAAAATGGAGAAAAATGTTTTAATATAAAAAGCAAACATTACCTGATCCATCTACTGTAATTATATCTGAAGTGCATTGTATTCATTGCATTTCCAAAGTGTTTTTTTTTTTTTTTTAATGTGAACCACCAGTGCAACACTACCAGTTAAACAGAGATGGGTACACTGTAGTTCTTTGGACAATGTTATTAACACCTGCTCACAGCTTTAGATAAATTCATGGAATAAACTTTTTGTTCCCAAATTTGTGCTGTGAATTTAGATCTGGAACAGTAGTAACCATCAAGATCAACAAGATGATGGGTGTTTTTCTTTTTCTTTTCATCTAATGGACAGTGAAGTTCTACCAACAGGCCAAATTCTCCCAAAATTACTTATGTTGCATAGTATCTTACTTCACAAATAGCTCCACTGTAACCAATGGGACTACTCATGAAGTAAAGTATTACTCAGCTGATCTATCTCGATGACAAAAACATATATTTTTTTTTTAAATTGACAAGCTGCATTCTACTCTGTCTGCCAAGAATATGTGCTCTTGAAGTGATGGGGGTAATTGTGAAATCATTTGTTTTTCCATTTAAACAAAACCATTTCTTACAACAATCAGCATACTAGGAGACAAGGTCACTTGGCAAACTTTTACAGTAAGTGTATTTGCGAGAAATGTTTATATTTTATTCATGAGGATTTATATTGATGATATACCATGGTGTTAAACCTATGCAATTTGAAGTGGGAGTGAAGAGCTTGTTACAAGTCTTGCATGGAAGGGAAGTAACATTCTCTGGTAAATTTTCTTTGGAAGTATGTAACATTTTGTGCAATAGGTCCATCAAAAAAGTTAAAACTGTGCTCTTTGGAAGTATTTTTTTATTTGCCCCAGGACAAGTCATTTCTGGCAGAGATGCCTCTGAAGAGAAAGTGTTTTAAAATTCTGAAAGTACACAAAAGGGAAGCTTGAGCCAATTTCCCTAACTCTGATGGAATTCATCCCCTTTCCGCGAACTGGTAAAATTCCATCAGAGTTAGTTGGCTCAAACTAGCCTCCGGTGTACTTTCAGAATTTTAAAAAGGAGGCCCTGGGTAGTGCCTCCCACACACCACTGCATAAATAGCTTCACTGTACTAAACAGCAAAGTGAAGACACCTCTTTTGCTGTCTCCTGTACTTCAGAAATATGGTCCACACAGATAAGTTGATTTAAAAAGGACTTAAAAGACCCTTCAGTGAGAACACATTAAGAAATTATATCAAAACACTGGGCTAACATGACTCCACCCAATTATGATTAAAGGTAAACACCTAGGTTTACAGTTAATACTAAAGCTAGGGAAAATGTTTTGCAAACATTCCCATTAAATTGGTCACCAATTCTATAATAGAGTCCTTGATTGATTTAGTGGCCTAGTGCTCCTTCCCAGCAGGTTGATCTGACAATCCTGGTTCACCTCTACTCAGAGGTGCAGTAAGGAATACATGTAGTAAGAGTCCCTCCTGTAGTGCGGGCAGTGGTAGGGGAGCCTGGTCATATCCTCTCCACTTGGCTCCAACGCTTAGGGCCCTAAGCGACTTGGCTCCCAAAGGTGCCCTCTGAGCTACCTTCCCTGGGTCAGTTCCCCTCTCTCAGCTTTCAGTCCCTGATCCGGTGAAAAGGTAACCAAACCATAAGCCTCAGTCAGAATCAGTATACAGTCTTACTCCCTCAGGGAGGCTTCTCTGGCACCCTTGTCAGGAGACTTCAGGATAGGTCTGTCATCCGCCAGCCTCCCCTTTCTGCTCCCTTTTCAATCCCTTCTCCAGTTGGAGTATGCTCTTCATGGCTTGCGGGGTGGGCTTTCTGGGCCCAGTACTGTCATTTTAACCCCTTCCATCCCAGTGTGGGGTTCGTATCCCATCCATACACCCTCCCCCTCAGACTCTGGAATGTGGTGTCTTCGGGTCATCTTGTGAAAAGTCTGTTTTGTTTTTGTTTTTATTTTATTTATTTATTTTATTTTTAGATGTACCACCTGAAAACAATAAGGCTGTAATGAGAGGTACCACCATGTAATGCATGGGTTATGGTCCTTCATTGAGTTCAGCCAGTGGAGTGATGCATGGTCAGGTAACAGGTGGAAGAGCTCTCTGTGCAAGTAATAGAACAGGGCATCAATGGCCCATTTCCTAACAAGGGCCTCCTCCATGACCAAGTATGCTACCTCCTTTGGGAACAACTTCCTGCTGAGACAGAGAGCAGTATTCTTCTCCTCTGAATTCCTGAGATAGCTCTATTCCAAGTCCGACACTGGATGTGCCTGTTTGAAGAACGAAGGGCTTTGAGAAATCTGGGTGGAATGGTGTTGGTTCCAAGGTCAAGTGGTGGTGTGGTGCTCTGAATGCCTCCTCAACACCTTTTGGTCCAAGAGAACTTTTTGGATGTGGAGTCTTTTACTAGGTCTGTCCAAGGAGCTGCAATGGTAGTGAAATTTATGATAAACTGTTGATAGCACCCCACTAATCCCCAAAACTTCTGGACTTGTTCTTTCATGGAAGGGAAGGACAGCCCACCAGACCTTGAATTTTGTACACCAAGAGTCGTAGCTAGCTACCCCATTACAACATACCCTAGATAAGTGACTTCTTGGATGGCCAGTCAGCAATTGGTTGGGTTGGCAATCAAATCTACCTCTTTGAGAGCCTGCAATATGACTTCAATGTACTTCAGATGCTTGGCCTAGCTCTCACTGTTGATGACAATATCATCAGTGTAGGCAGCCACGCAGGGCCGATGTTATAGGGCAGCAAACAGGGCAATTACCTTGAGCACCATGCCACAGGGGGTCCCATGAAGTTAAGTTTCTTGAGCTTCAGCTTTTTTTTCAGGCAGTGGGTCTCAGGCTTTGGCTTTCTGCTCTGGACCCCAGTGAGTTTAATGTCATCCCTCTGGCCATGCACAGTCCATGTGTATGTAGCACTCTGTCAATTAGTGGCTGAAAAGTGGTGGCAGCCCCATAAAGTCTAATGATTTTAAACTGGGATAGCCCTCATAATTTGGAGAGGGCAGTTTCTTTCTTTAGATTCAGGTGTCAAGAGGATTTGCCAGTATCCCTTCGCCAAGTCGAGGGTGGATAGATACTTAGTGACCCCCTGTCTTTCCAGTTGTTCATAGACTCGAGGCATGAGCTATGCATTGAAATTTTGAAATGACATTCATCTTGCTGAAGTCGATACAGAGCTCATCTTGTTTTGGTAGCAGTACAATGGGGCTCCTCCACTCACTTTGTGTCTTTGAGACTCAGTTCTAGCATGGCCTCGACTTCCTAGCAAATCATCTCCCACATCTTCCTCTGTAGCAGTCATAGCTTCCCACATAACTTCTTACTGGTTCAAAGTCTATATGATGGTGGGGTCGGGTGGGTCCACTCAGGTACTGCTAAAAACACCTCTCGTAGCAATTTGACCACCTGCCCTACCTGTTGCTCTTGGTAGTTCTTCAGACCCTTCCCTATAGGTACTAGTGTGTGGGGGTCTCCCAAACTCACAATATATTTCACTAACACATATTACAATACTTCATAACTTCACATACAATGATATACATACAACTCATCCAGACAACACATAAAAAATGATGCAAGCAAAGGAAAGAATGACAATCTCACCATATAATATTTTTTTACATTAGGTATCTTTGTAAAGCAAAACCCACACTGCTACTGAGGAGCTGTTTTATAAGTCACTTGCACATGTTAGCAAATGTCCTCAAAAGTCAACATCTTATGGAGAGAACTTTCTCAACTGTGACTCAGTAGGCTATTTGCTGTAATTATAGTATAAAAGTATTATCCTTGTCAAGCCTGAAATGTGGGCACATGTATGGTACATTAGGTCCCAATTCTGCCATTCAATGCAATCCTATAACTATCTTTGGAGTTAACGGGAGTTGTGTGAGCATAACGAAGAACAGAATTAGGCCCTTAGGGATGACTTAGCTGCAGATCATCCACAACACTGCCATATGCTTGCAGCTGACTACCTTCAAAATTCAGTGACACTATCAGAAAACATCATGGATTCCACTGTCCTTTCCTCACTCTCCTTTTCCTGGAAAATATCTTAATAGCCTAGAAAAAACGACTGTTCTTCACATCAGTATTATTTCTAAAGCTTCTGAACTTTCAATGACTTTTTAAAAAAATCTTTGTCTACAGTTTACCAAGTATGCTCAGAAGAAATTAAGAAATGAATATGGGTTAATGCATGGATGCAATCTTAGTAGTTGGAGAACGGATGGCTGGATCCCAATACTAAAAGTGTGTAAATAACTGAATTTTTTGGTTCACTGGTAGTACTGAATTTTTAAAAAAAATAAATATTTTGATTCAAAATATTTTTATCAAAAATAAATATTTTGATTTTAATTTTTGACAACTGGAAAAGTTGAAAAAAACGCACATCAGACTAAACCTTTTGTTCTGATCCAAAACAATGTTTCATTTTGATTTTGACGGGGTTTTATTTCATTGTGTTCTTAATTTGGGGAGGGAGGGGATTAAATTGTTTTAAAATAAAATTTAAGGACATTTTTAAATGAAAAATTGTTCCTTATAGAAAAATGAAAATGATTCATTTTGAAAATGTCAAAACAGAACTTTTAAACTTTTTCAGATTTGTTTTACCATGAACATTTCAGTGAAACTGATGTGAATTCATAAATTGTTTTGGTATCAACATTTTGGTATCAAATGTTTTGGCCAAATCTTTATTTTTTTTTAGACAAAAAGCTCCAGCCTGAATTTTGACCCAGTTCCTACCCTTTTATAGCCCCTATATTAGGGCTCTGGATTATGACCTGGGGAGCAATTCAACAAATCTAGCCCTCTGATGTATGTGCTACTGCCTGTCTGCTGCAATGCCCACCATGCTATTATTAGCATGCTAACTCAAGCAAAGCTAGTGAGTGTCTGGCTACTTGGTCTAGAAAGCCCAGTGTTAGTGCTAGTAAGGGCAGCTATAGTGTAAACATACCCAAACTTTACTCTGAACTGTTAAATGAGAGTATCACAGCAGCAAACAAATCCTGATACTTGATTTAATACAACTATTCTGTATAACTTTAAATTACTGAAGTAATAAGGGGAAATTAGGTAAACATATGATAGTGGTTCCATTTCTTAAGCAGGAGGAAATTTAGATGTACATTTTAAAATTATGGTCAAATTAATAAATGCTAGATTTTTCTTATTCTTGTCAATTTTGGTACTTAAAGTTTATATCCTAAAATGTAAAACAGTCTCTTCTGAAAAGTAAAAACATTTCTAGATTAAACTCTGATAAATTCCTGTTGGGTATCACACAGCAGACAGATTCAGTTAGCTGTTTTCAGGAAGGAAATTATTTTTTAGAGACAAGTGAAGTGGTTTGAGTAATTACACCATATATTGTTTGTAAAGAACAAAAGAGCTGAAAATTCTGTACAGTTCTAATCATTGCAAAGCTATCTGTGAATACCAGAAATAAAGAGATGGCAGTGGTTGTTGGACATGGACTCAGCGATAGGAAAATCTGAACACTACACAACCTACAGTACTGTTGTTCGGTTTTGTATCACACAAAGGTGTTAAAAATTAAGAATAAGGCCTATCTATGTTCAAACTCCTATGATTAAAAAAATGTCTATTGGGAGTGGGGGGAGGCAGCATCTGGTGCTAATGAATGATCCTTGCTTCCTGAGGAATGCATATATCACCTTTGCCTCAAAGATGGGAATCATTATAATCCAGTATATGTAATAATCCCTGTAATTAAGCATATACTACCATTATACTCAGATTCCATGGGTGTCTAGATAAATATCCATTTTGTTCTTTCATCCTTCTTTTGAGACTTCTTAACTATCTTTAAACATACAATATTAATAAGGCAGCATATATCTCCATGTTGCTTATCCTAACTTCCAGATCCAGAGGGTCCTTAGAGTACAGGCAGAAAGCCATCACCCATGCCCACTATAGGAGAAAACCTACTGGATTTGCCAGGAAGAACTTCCAAGAGGCTTTAAAAACTTTGAACTGAGTTCTCAATCTTGATGTTGGTTGCTTTGCATTGCAGCTGACATAGACGCTCTGCAAGGAAGACTCTGCCAGTGTTGCTTCCCACAGGGCTCTGAGATGGAGCCTGCTGGGGAGTGAAAGCTGAGGTCCTCCTACCCACACATATATACCCTTAAGGGCAAAGGCTCAATTGTAGATGGAGGCCAACCAGGCACTCTTACTACCTCAACCAGAGACAATGTGCTGGTGGCCAGGTGTGCTAACCACTAGGATTTCTGACCATCCAAGCATCCTATCACAGGCACTATTTGATTGGTCGCTTCCGCCCCAGTGGGCCTGGATCTATTTCTGTGGAATGAAAAGAATCTCAGATTCCATGGCATCAAATTACATTGGATCAACAATGGCGGAGCATATTGACTCAGTGGCTATAGATGCTTCTTGGTATAAGGCTCAAGAAGTACCGTGCACCAGGTTACAAAGCCCAGAACAGAGAGCTGGACCCAGCCCTGTGGGAAAGAAGCTGCGGGAGCTACCCCTGTAGGGTCAGTCAAAGACATAGGAAAAAAGTCATGGGCAAACAGGAAAGTCACTCTATCCATGACTTCTTTTCTCCACTGTGACAAACCAGCCATTTTAGGGTTCCAAAAAATGTTAAAATCTGAGGAAGCTTTAAGAGTTTTGATTTGTTTTCAACTTTGGTTAAAAAAAGTACTATGGTAAATTCAATTGTCCTATGAAGAGTTAATGTGCTAAATCTGGAGACTAAATTCACTTGCTAATGTGGAAAATAGAGAGATTGTAATCTTTCATTCAGGGGAAATTTCACCACAACCTATGGACAAGCTTAGGCTACCCAACAATAGCATTGTTTTGCTCTATGGCTATTCTTTCAACAGTTGTGATTCATGAGTTGCTCAATACACTATCTCTGTGATGGCACCCACAATTCTTTTTGTTTTTCTGACTTCATTATATCAAGATTGTTGTGCATACAAAGGTTCTGAACTTCACTCTTCATGAGATTGGAACAGATAATATATGTCTGCCACCCAATTAGCCTCTTGTATTATCGCTTCCAACTGCATTGCTATTTCAACAGCTCATTGCAGAGTTAATGGGGCTGATATGAGAAAGCAGACTTATGCAGTTGGCAATGGATTCACTTTTCCATAAATGAATGCCTCCATATTTCTTCATGTGGTGCTCCTGTCATATATTACCTCTTGGCTCTCCCAATCCAGATGGAAAATTCCTTATCAACTCATCTGTCATTTGGTTGAATTTATAAAACAGGATACATAACATTAGCAGATTTTGGGAGGGTCCAACAGATGCTTGCAATATTAAATGAAAGTAGCTTCTCCTAATAAGCTGAAAACTCATGTAACACAAACTCTTTCTGGGAATTTAACCCTCCTGCCAGATCAGAAATGTTAATATTTGGAGAGTATCAAAATACCAGCATCATGGTAAAGTTGGTTCCCTAGTGGTTAAAAAGTTCCAGTGGAGAATCCATGCCATCTGGGAGGCTATTCCACCACATAATAGATCTCACTGTTAGGAAATATTTCCTCATTTTCTGTGTTCTGACATTCTAAATTGATATTCCAATTAAATTAATGGAACATCAGGGAGCAGCAGATTCTCCTGGCAGCACAAGAGATGCACATTTGCAGGGTCTAAGCAGCATTATAGTTGAAAGAAAAGTAGTTAAGTTAAAACTATTTAGTAGAAAAATATATATAATTATAGCAGAATCCTTAACTTAATGGATCAGCATATTACAACCACTTGCTTTTTCTGATGATTGATTAAAAATAGCAGAAGGAAAATTATAATGACTTTTTTAATCTTGGAGGGATTAATAGTCTTGTGGTTAAAGTACAGGTGGAATCAAGAAATCTCCCTTCTACCATAGAACTGCCACTGAATTTCCTTCTGCAAATTTCCTATCCTCTCTGGCCCTCCATTTTCCATTTGGTAAAATGTAACTTATACGTCATAACCTCACAGTGGGGTTATGAGGCTTAATTCATTACCGCTTGTAAATGGTTTGAGGTCCTGGTATGCTACAGAAATAGAGCATTATTGTATTTTGGCCACATTGTGCATTGTCAAACAGATCTTTTAATCTCTATTAAAAGGTACAGTATAATTACACATTTCTCCTTAATTTGGTGGATATCCTGCTTTTATCTCCCAATAGGACAATAGGTTTTAGTTTTGTTTCTTGGAATGAAACAGAGCTAGGCCTTCTCTAGGCCTAAAGCCTATTACTGTACTTTATAGATACAAAGGAAGTCTCGATAATGGACTCAGGCAATATGCCTCAAAGCGTAATTTGCTTTACTTTCTATAGATCTTTGAAGCCATTCCGTACTGTAACAAACCAAGGACCCCATAGTCCATTTGCCTTGGCTAGTCTAAAGGATGCAG
This sequence comes from Mesoclemmys tuberculata, assembly GCA_007922155.1. Classification (NCBI taxonomy): domain Eukaryota; kingdom Metazoa; phylum Chordata; order Testudines; family Chelidae; genus Mesoclemmys; species Mesoclemmys tuberculata. The sequence goes on from ML675601.1 coordinate 47,355,227, forward strand.
AAAGAAGACTGTTGGTTGTAACTTTAATCAGTATGGCAACTACATTTCCCCAATCTGGGGTACAGAAAGTGGACCAAAATACTTCAAGCACATGCAAGAATATAATTTTATGTAGAATTATATTAATTGTTTTCAAGCATACATGCCTAGTCACCCAGACTGAAAACTTGGTTTACAATCTGTGACATGATCTCAGCAGTGTTTATCATGGCCATGCCTGAATAATGTGTGGGGGGATGTATTTATAGATAGTTAAATAAAATATGGGCAAAATCCTGGATGTGTTTAGGATTTGTTCGTTTTTTTATATGAATCTCCAGCATTGTGAGGACCTGGATAAATGGTTGCCATTTGGAGGCCAAACTTGCTGCTAAACTCACTCTCTGTTTACACTGAGGTTATGGCTCCCTTTTCCTCAGTGGCCATGACTCCAGGCACTGGAGCTGCCTCTACAGAGTGACCTACAAAGGATGCAGAGTGACCTACAAAGGATGCAGAGTGACCTACAAAGGATGCAGAGTGACCTAAACAAATTAGAGGATTGGCTGAAAGAAATCTGATGAGGTTCAACAAGGACAAGTGCAGGGTCCTGCACTTAGGATTGAAGAACCCCGTGCACTGTTACACTCTAGGGACCAACTAGCTAGGCAAAAGTTCTGCAGCAAAGGACCTGGGGGTTTCAGTGGATAAGAAGCTGGACATGAGTCAACAGTGTGCCCTTATTGCCAAGAAGGTTAACGGCATATTGGGCTGCATTAGTGGGAGCATTGGCAGCAGATCAAGGAAAGTGATTATTGCCTTCTATTCAGCACTGGTGAGTACTGTATCCAGTTTTAGACCCTCCACTACAGAAAAGATGTGGACAAATTGAAGAGAGTCCAGAGGAGGGTAACAAAAATGATTAGGGGCTTGAGAACATTGTTTATGAAGAGAAGCTGAGGGAACTAGGCTTATTTAGTCTGCAGAAGAGAAGAATGAGGGGGGATTTGATAGCAGCCTTTTACTACCTGAAAGGAAGTTCCAGGGTGGATGGAACTAGGCTGTTCTCAGTGGTAGTAGATGAAAGAACAAGGAGCAACGGTCTCAAGTTGCAGTGGGGGAGGTCTAGATTGGATATTAGGAAAAACGTTTTTACTAGGTGGGTGGTGAAGCACTGGAATGGGTTATTTAGAGAGGTCATGGAATCTCCATCATTTGAGGTTTTTAAGGTGCGGCTTGAAAAAACCCTGGTGGGATGATTTAGTTGGGGTTGGTCCTGCTTTGAGCGGGGGTTTGGACTACATGAATCTATGATTCTGTGCTACTGTAAACTCTGCCATCTCTCCATTGTCCTTTGGGGTCTCCTCCCTTTGCCTGCCTCTGCTCCAGAGGCTCCAAGATGGAGGCATAGGAGCTGATGTTGCAGGCTTTGTGCTTGCTAGAGAATCTGCCACACCAGGTGAGGGAACTTGATGAAGGTTTCCACTACTTTGTGCTGCTCCCAGAATGGGGCCAAGAAGTTGACCCTTGCTTACCAGTACAGCTAGACTTGAATAAGAGTCATCCTGCCCCCCATTAAAGTCAATAACTGTTTTTACCATTGACTTCAGTGGGATAAGGATCAGGCCATATCTAAAGGACAACACAGATCGATTTCTCTGGATCAACTGAGTGGTCAGTAATGATCCGCTCAGTCAATCCAGAAATCATCATATTAAGAACACCTTCTCAAGTGGTGTAGTGCTGCATCCACAGGAACGCATTTCCCATCGACACAGCGCAGTGAAGGCGGTGCGCAGAACAGAAGCAGGGAAGTCAATGGGAGTTACACAAGATTTTTGTGTAGCTTGCGTAACTCCCGTCGACTGCCACTGAATCTTGGAGGTAAGTGTAAACAGGGCCTCAGAAGTAAAAAGGAATGTGTAAGCTATGCAAAGAGTGACATGCTCTTCCTCCTGGGTCTGCTGTGAACAGACCAGCTTTTTACTCTGGGGGCAAGGTTGCTAACTACAGACTATTGAGGTATTTGTTAATCTCAGCTACAGCTTAAACATGGATGATATCCACATATTAGTCCCGATTCTGTGTTATCCTGCATCTTGCATAACTATTCACACTATTGCAGCGGGGGTGCACAATGCCATCACATGAAAATGATAGTGGTTTATACCACTTTGCACTGGTGTAAATGCCTACTGAAGTTGCAGGCAATGAGAATGAGGCATAGCATGTTCAACTGCTGTATGGGGGCTCAGTTAGCAACTAGTCACTGGCTGGTGGACACTCAAGAAAACCATTGCTTTTTAACATGAACATGTGAAGTCAATAACTCAATTATAATAAATTTAAATAATTTAATAAATTATAATTATAATAATTTAATAAATTATTAAATAATAATAATAAATTTAAATAGTTATTTTAAAAAAAAGTTCTGTCTACTGTTAGAGTAATTGCCACAAACCTTTATTCTGCTATGTTCCTTCTTAATATTTCAGCCAGATCTAGTCCCCCCATTGATTTATGTACAAAGTTACACAAACATTCAGATATTATAGAAAACAGTGCTATTCATTCAGTCTTCTATAATAACAATAACCAATCCCCTGCTGGCCAAGGTGAGCAGATGTAATCTCTGCCTATAATTTTGAATGCAAAAATGCATCATTCTCAATGGAAACAGAAAATTGAAATTCTTAAGTAGTTTTTGTTCTTTTTTTTTACAAAAAAACAACATGTAATCATTTGTAAACTGAGTGGAACAGAGTTCTTTATCAGTTTTCCTTCTCCATAGCAGGTACTGTATTTCAGAATTGCAGTTAGGCCAAGTTATAGCTAATATTACTTTGATATAAGGCTTATTTGTAATCTGTTACTCATTTCTACTAGTACCACCACTTTATTAGTAGATACCACCTTGAGATTAATAATGCAGTTTGAGGATTTAAATTCTTTGTTTCTCAGTTTACTATGGAATATTTCCTTTGAGGATAACTTATCTCTTTCTGAATATTTCTGTTTCCCAGGTTGGAACATGGTAACTGAGAGAACCCTAAAGGTTCAATGTCGATTTGCTATCCACGGTTTAGTTGCTTGCCTCATCTTTATGTAGATCATCACAAACTTTTGGAACTGGAACTGACAGATCATGAAAAAAATTCCTCTCTGCCTTGCAATTGCCACTCCAAGCAATTGGTGCATGTCAGCCAGAGAGGGCTCCTGCCTTTATGTGACAGAGTTGTATGGAAAGTCCACCAAAAGAAAATTTTATGGACTCTTACCCATGACAACTAAAATGTGTTCATTTATTTAATTATACAACTTGGTTATGTACTCTTGTTTCATTTGCTTATTACAAAAATGGAAAAGAGTGAGGGAGAGAAATGAGAAGACAAAATACAGAGCTCCCATGAGTCATGCCTTTCTCTGAAGTAAAGGGAATGATTATTCTGATATTTGAAATTGCATTTACTAACACCATATGCCAAATTCCTCCCAAGGACTGGAGCAAGGCTCTTATTGTTTATGTTCTTGGATTAGGAAACTGCATCATTACCCATCCTGTCATGCACAAGAGCCAAAAGAGAGGAAAGATATGGGTATGTACATCAACATACCTAGAATAAAGCCCTAAGGCTTAGTGATAATGAACTGGATCTATCATGTGAAGAAGACAGCTAAAATATAGGCAGAGTTGTTATGAAAATTTTCTGTGATAAAGTAAACCAACTTGCCTCATGATTTACTACAGCCCTGGTATGTCTCTGAAAAATCAATGATGGCGTTCATATAAATTTCTTTGCTGTCTCTGCCTTTAAACTGTGCTTGCTTGGGGCTTCCCCTGGGATTAAAGGTGCTTTAAATAACTCATCTAGGGATTCTAGCCTGCATTTTTTAGGAAAGTAAAAGAAGTAGGATTATCATATATCTAAAAGCTATAGCGATGGGCTTGTAAAGTTAATTCATCACTATATTTGGTCGACTTATTACAGGTGAGTGAATAAATCAGAATTTCATTAATTTCATCATTCTTTTCATGTATTATCTGAGAACAGATCACAAAATTATCCATTTTATTTGCATTTATTCAGTTACTGGGGCCTGACCAAACAAAAAAAAATGAAAAGTGAAAATAAAAATAATAAGCAGAGTTTTCATCACAAATAGGGAGGAAAGTCAGAATCCATGAAATCCACTATTGCCCTTGATTTTTGTGGTACGCACTCAGATGCTACAATGATGGTCAGCAACATAAAGCCCTAAACTAGATAGACTGAGTGCAATGTTTGCATTTATAACTGATACAAAACTTATGTTCCTTTGACTTAGGAGTTAAGCATTTAACTCTGTTTGCCTTTGAAACCCCCATTTGCAAAATTCACAATACACATGACTCATATAAATGAACCAATTCAGTCTCAGTTGTGAATTTTCACTTATATTAAAAGTTCCAAATTCTATTTTGTGATATTCAAGCATTTGAGCTAAGAATCACTTTTTGAGTATACAAACTAGTAATGCTCAACCCCTTCATTGTTCTTTGGAAAACGATGTGAAAGAGTCACCAAAACTGTCATATCGAAATTGACTTTTGAGTCTGAGCTTATATTAACAGGGTTTATCTTCCCACACTATTCATTCAGCTTTACCTCTTCATTACATCATCTAATACCAAGTAAGACATTTCCATTCTAAATTTTGATTTGGGAAATGCTGTTTTGCTCAGATACCGGTGATGATAGGTGGGTGACAGGTAGGCACAACTGATAGAATGATAGAAGCTCTGAATCATCTGAATGACATTTTATCTAGGACAAGAAAGATGAGCATGTAACAAGCAAGATATGCAGGAAGTGGCTTGTACTCAGTTAAACGCTGGGCAGTTGAGTTATATTCTTAGCAGGATGACTCATTCTGACAACATCTTCGCATTAAAAAAATGATCTATACTTCATAAAATAGCATTTCTGTTTAAGTGGACAAATCATTTTTTACATTTTTATTTTTAATAGCAAACTTGCTCTTAGATATAACTCCATAAAAAGCCATATATTCTACCAGAGCAACATTCTAAAAACCAGTGAGACATTTATATACAATGATGTCTGGCTTCAACCACATCCAATAGGCACTATTGTGTAGCATCTCCTTTGGCTTTATGTGATCTGGAAGTTGAACAAGAAGTATAATTTAATCATCTAATTCAAAGAGCTACAAAAGAAACTAGAGCACTGGATCTAAGACATTAATTTATAGTGTGACAGGGCCAGGCCTGACGGTTTCGCCAGAGTGTGGGAAGGCAGATATATTAGCCCCAGGCTCAACAAAGCCCTGTTCCCTGGGTGACTCAGCTGGGGCCTGATTAGGCAGTTAGGCCAACTGGGTCCAATCAGGAAGCCCCGCCCCAAACACTTAAAAACCTGCAGGGCAGGCAGAGAGTGTGTGGAGTCTGGAGAGAGGAGGTAGAGGACGGAGGTTTGAGTTACAGTTGGAGTTAGTTATAGTTTGGAGTCAGTTACAGTTTACAACTTTGGAGGTTTGCAGCTCGAAAGCCTGCAGTTGGAGTTGGCGGCTTGGAGCTGGCAGGCTGCAGCCTGCGGCCGGCAGCCTACAGAGGCTTGCAGCTTCCACAGCTGTTACCGCAGCCCCGAAGGGCAGAATACCTGGCTGGAGATGCAGGGAGTGGTCCACGGACTACCCCAGAGGGAAGGTAGCGGTACCCAGGGGCAGAGCGGGCCCCGGCCCCTCCCTCGACCCTCCCGCAGCTGCACCACCGGCCAGGCCGGCAGGGCGCAGGACCCACGGGGGCGGAGTATCTTACCCTCCCCTGCCCCAACCTTGCCACAATAGCTAATAAGATCTACTCTAGTGCCAAGATTTTCTAAACTCGCATGAAAAGCAGGCAAGGAGAAAAATGAAATAGCATTAAGATTAAGATTAGCAAGGGGTATTTTCTTTAGATAATCTCTGCAAGAGGTAAAAAGAGCAAATGCTGAAGGGTCAAAACATAGGATCACAAATCCAAGATCAAATTCAAATCTTTATTATGTTTCGATTTGGTTAAGTAAGAGGTGAGGAAAAAACCCCTCACAGAATAAATATTTAAAAGTAAGTATGAAGTTACAGCAACATAGGTCAATGATGCAGCTGATTCCCATGGAAATGGTGTCCCCTGAGACTTTCAAACATCTTAAATGTGACTTCAGAAGAACCCATTATATATTATGTTACATGACATTGTATTGTATTATATGACATTATATTTGTCAGTTGAAGCACCAATCATTCAGCATGCACTTCTATTTAAGTGATATTTAAAATTTTTCAAATTTCAATGATTATACACTACCTAGACTTGAAACAAATTATAATTTCAAATAGCGTGTCTTACAAAACCTTGCAATTTTAAAGTTTAATTTAGGATCTGTTCTTTCAAGCACTTAACCATGAGCTTCACTTTACTCAAATGTGTAGTTCAGTTAGAATCAATTTAATTACTCATGTAAGTAAAATTAAGCACATACTTAAGTGCTGAGAGGATGAACACCTCATTGATTGGGGGAAAAATACTGGACTGGCATTCTCAGAGACTAAAGTCTTGAACAGTTCAAATAGTTGTCCCTGACCACTATTTATCTATGTTGTGTGAGGTTCCAAAAATATGTACCTCACCAGTGTAGTTCAGTACTGAACTAGAAGAACCTCCTGGAGGAGTAGGAGAGAAGATGCTTCATTTTTCTTACCTGAGGTGGCATGCAGAGATTCCAAATGAGCACTTGATACTGGTCTGCAGAAAGTCAGTTGGCCCATGCTATTGGCTCACCTCCTCCTGTGCAGTTTCTGAAAGAAACTAAAAATACACCACATAGTTTCTCATGGAAGCAATTGCTGTACTTGCCACAGGGAAGTTGTGATTAAGAATGACAAGGAAAGTGGGCCACAAGACAAGCTGTCTATTCAGATATAGCTCATCCTGAAAAGTTTGACTCACTGACCCAAAAGGCTCCACAGCCTTTTATTGCTCTCCATTCAGTCCAATCACACACACACCAAAATGCTGGCAGACCAGATGCCAGCTCATGCCAAGGTCCCCATGTCTCATCTGAGCACTTGATAGATGCGTAGCTTGAATCTGTCTGATTCACTTGTGAGGCAATATTGACAAAATAGATATTAGAACTATAAGAAAGTATGTCGTGTTTGCAGTCTATTGAATACTTTTGAATTACTTCATGCATTAATTTTACTTGTAATATCTGTGTTCCATACTGTGATATAATATTTGAGTGGTAGTATTGTGTGCCTCTGTGACTATGAATCAACATACAGGACAGGGACAAGGTGGGTGAGGTAATATATTTTTAACAGACCAACTTCTGTTGGTGAGAAAGACAAGTCTTTGAGCCACACAGAGCTCTTCTTCAAGTCTGTATAGCTTGAAAGCTTGTTTTTTCTCACCAGCAGAAATTGGTCCATAAAATATATTACCTTCCCCACCTTCTCTCTCTAACATCCTAGGAGTGACACGGCTTCAACTACACTGAATACAGGAGAGGAACATTAATTGGTGTAAAGAGATGCTGCTTTTCTAGGGAAATTATTATGCTCTGCCTGAAAAAGGATACTCACTGATACCAGAAGGGCTCTGGTTGAATCTTGCAGCTGAAAACTCCCAAAATCTGAATTGAGAAACCATCAACAAAATAATTTTATTATTCTGTTCTTCCTGTGAATTTTAGGCATGCAGGTGGACTCCTCCCATTAGCTGAGTTTACAGCTCACAGCAACTTGGCAGGAGGGGGATTAAAAACCCCAAACCAAAAGAACTAAACATCTGTATGCTACTTGGACTCGGTGTGGGGGTAGAGACATGTTTTTAAGCATGAGCAAGGCATCCCCAGTGTTTAGGCCTAAAGATCAAATAGAGCGTGCTTATTAGAGAAGCCTCTATTAAAGTGGTTCCAAAACTTTAGGATATGACCCCAATTGGGGTCATGCCATTAGCAAATGTGGTTGAAGCAATCCCTACTGTGCAGAAGATGATATTTTGCTCTGTACAGTGTAATCTCACATGTACCAAATGGCATCCTCCATGGTGTCATATCCCAACAGAAAATGCTTCATTAAAATAGGGTCATGCAAGCAGACCTGGGACTGTAATTCATTGTTTGTTTTATCTTTATAAATAATGCTCTAATTTTCTTTTTCTATTTAGTATATCTTCCTATAGTTTACTATAGGACTGGGTACAAGCATTGTCTTGGGTGTGAGACCTACAGTGCAATTGACCTGAAATAAATGACTGGTCCTTTGAGATCTGGAGTTACACCAAGAACAGCAGCAATATTCAGATAAGGGACCATCTATCACAGATGCATTCACCTGGGTGTCGAGACAGACAGGATTACCCAAGGGGACTGTCTGTGACTCCATGATGATTTTATAGTGCCTAGGAAGTTTGCATTTGGTGCAGTTGGCTGGTGAAAGCTAAGTTTAGAATTCACAACCAGTTAGGAGTTTTTGCCTTGTTTTTTAACAGTCTGCTCTGAGGTTACATCTCCAACAATGGTACAGTAATATAACACCCACTAAGAGTTTACTACATCTCAATTTACAAAATTAAATCACTAAACCCAAATATTTTTGTCATTTGGGGCAGGGAGAAAGGGGAGAATTGTCTTTGCCCAAAAACTATTGAAAAACTATTCATTCAAGATTGGGCATCCTGAAACCTGATTCAAATTTATATCCCAGCAGAGATGAAATTGACTTGCTGGCACACTTATCTGTATATCTGTCTTGTGCTACTGTACTATACATTCAGTGCTCAGAATGGGAATAACATAGATAAGAGTTGGGGTTAGATCACAAGGGAAAAAGAATAGTAAAGTGAAAATGTGCAGAACAGGAACAACCAGACTCTCAAATTAAATGTTTTTCTCCTTCTCTCTCTCACTACCTATGACAGGTTTTATTTCCTTAACCTTGTAGTTCTTTATCTAAACCTATGTATCTTTTTTATTCTTGTTCAGCTGCGTGGATCCTGTATTTTTTTTTTTTTGTTTTACTTCAGAAGAGCAGATAATCAGATCCAGTTAAAGAAAAGGTCAGGAGTTCAGGTCTTGTGAGCTCCTGCTCACTTTAGGCGCTGCATGGAATATATAAATCAAATGAGATGACCCTTTATATTATGTTTTTTGAGGCTTCAAAACTCAACAAAATTTCCTGATGGACATTTTCACAACATGAGAAAGCTGCAGCCAACTTAATTTTTAGAATACGGTTACAGAAGGGTCATTTATTTGTACAAATGTCTTCCATACATAGGCTAGCAAATCTTCCTGGGGCTAGAGATAAAATTAATTTTGGCTATACTCTGATCTCCAGTTTAAATTTATCTCACTTTAAAATCATACCCTGCATGCAGTCTGTTAATTATGATTCTAAAAGGTTTGTGAGAAACCAGAGGCCAACTCATTTCATTGGAGAAGTCAAGCAATCTATAGCATGATCATATTTATTTCCAAACGTTTGATCCTACAAGGTGCTGAGTAATCTAGCTCTGATCCAGCAAAGTATGTAAGCATTGCTTAACTTTAAGCCATTGGTGCCCTGTTCTTGCAACATTAGAGTCAACTGGAGTTTGGCCCAACATTTTTGTGAAATATAAAAGACAACACTCCTTTTGCGGTCATTGTCCAAACCAATTGTATCAGCTTCTTCCAAAAAAGAACAAAGAGGTGTTAGTGTATTTCATGCTGGAAAATGTGATGTAGTAATTTTTTTTAAAATGACAAACTGACAGCATTTAGACTGGTTGTCATGAACAGTCCTCCTTTCTGGTCTCTAAATGTGTGTTGTTTGATGCATCAATGAAAATTAACAGGCAGTTAAAAAGTCCCTGAATATTTCCTCTATAGTTTAAAAAAAACAGAAGTGAAGGAGAAAGGATACCCATGATTGAAACTGTAGACAGCCGCTTCAGCACCAAGCTAGTCTTTTGCATGCACAATTGCATGATTATGAATGGTAATGAGTTTGTGTGTGTAATCATGAAGGCATGTTTGCACACATGGACTAGGACTTCTAACTTTTAAAAACTTTATCCAGAATGTCATAGGCTTGTATCTTTGATTTTACATATATTTTGTTTTGTGAATGCACACTGACTTATTACAACTGATTCTTATTGGATATAAGGTACCCACTTCCAACAGAAATACCATTATGTGGGTGAATGTCTATTTTGCAAAAGGAACAAATATTATGCAGAATACCCTTTCCTAAAGTAATCCATTTACCTCTGTCAATTACAATACATAAGATCAATTCTTTTGTTACGCATGAGAACATTTTGCTTAGTATCTATACCTGACAACACTTCTATTGTTTAAAAACAAAAAGCTGGTTTACACTGTCTTATGTGGAGGCTAAAAATTAGTGATGGGTCAGCCTTCAATGACTGTAAAGTTTGATTATTTCAGATGAGCATGCATGACGATAAATGGATATGTAAAACTTATCCGAATCTCTTTGAAATGGAAATCAAATTAATATTATCTCAAGACCTGGCCTTCTCATGATATTTCCAGTACCTCATGCTTTCAGCCAGGGCAAAACTACCTCAATAATAGCTTTTATCGGGGTAGTCTGTTAATTTTTGTGCTCCCAGACTCCTTCAGAATAAATTCATACACATCTTGAAAGAGATTTCTTTCCACAGTGTCTCAAGCAGATAGTCCCAGGACCCAAGCAATCTGATTCTACTTTCTCTAACACCAATCCAAAACCAAGGCCTATCCCATTCAAGTCAGTGGAGTTGTGCTGGTGTAAAATGATAGGAGAATCAGACTGTGAAAGTCTATTTTGTAATTTTGTTATTTAAAGATTTAATATGGTGCCTCTTAGCCTGGTATCTGGATTTCTTACAACAATTAGAAGAAAAACAAGATTAACAAAATGTAAATATCCTCTTTTGTATTGGCTCAAAACCATGATGGTGAATTGATGAATTATGTGAATGCCAGTTGAAAGACATGGAGCCTGTTTCTCATTTACACCATTCTGGAAATGAGAGGGGACCCTTAAAGTGCCCTTAACTTACACACACTTTAAAGCCAGAGTGGTATTAAGGGATCTCAGTGTAAATGAGAATCAATTTCATAATATAACCTTCATTATGGGAAAATGACTAATAAAGTTTATTTTGGAAGGCTAGCAAACTTGCATTCTAATGCAAACTATCAGAGGTTTGTGCTGCCCTTGCATTGAGGAGTAGGGGAAATCTTTGTTCTGTTTGAAAGACATGGTGTTCTTTGATCCAAATACAACACTGATACGCATGGAAAGCTTCCTTTGATCACAAGGTAGAACAGGAATTCTCAAACTATTTTTGCTGGGACCCTGTTTGAAAATATTTCAGGTTGTGATGCCTCCCTCACCCCCAAAGTGATGACTCCCCTCCCATGCCATGCCACCCTTTACAGGCACACAGCTCATGACTTCCCCCATAATAACCTCATGATCCCCTGAGGGGTCATGATCCTCAGTTTGAGAACTCCTGAGCTAGAACCATCTTTTTAGGTGATTTGGTAGATCCCGTGAGACTGAGTTTTAAGTAAACTGGCTCCAGGCATGCTTTAGAATGAGAAAAAAGGCGATAAAATCTCTGTGTTGGGCTTGTCTTTGTTACATTCTGCATGATTTACCAGTGTCAGTGTCTATCTTAAAACCTCTAATCTGGCAAAAGTTGGAGTCAATTCTAGGAGAGACAAAGCAACTTCTCATATATTCAGAATGTTACAGAGACTTATATCAATTGTGCAGCAGCTTATTTCTATTCATTAATGTGTCTCTACTGCAAAAATGCAGAGTGAAACAGTATTGGATAGGCATAACTTAAATAAGCACATATTTACCTCCATATTCATTCATCACATGTTTTTATTATTTAATACCAGCCTTATCCTGCTGTTTTATTGCCCAGTTGGATGGGATGACATATGAACATAGGTATAGACAGAGGCTTACATTTGCATTTGTTATCATGTTATGGAGCTGAGAGGCAACTGGTAATCAGAAACATATTATCTAGAATTACAAGGGACACACTGCTACCATGATAATGTTTTAAAAAATAAAGCATTCTCAGTAGGTGTTTACTGCCTCCGTATTTCATTTAACATTCGATAATGCTTAGTACATGAATACAATTCATAAAAATGTGTGCTAAGGTATATCATCAGGATGCACTTTATGCATAACAAAATATCTAGTTTATATATTCGAACAAATAACTTTATGTAGAATTTTACGAGTAAGTTACAAAGAGAGAGAGAAAGACCCAGATCTTGGGGTCCAACTGAACTATACACAGCACATGTTGGGGTGGAAGGTGAAAATGCACAAAGCACACTTCTTCAGCCCCTTGGATCTGAGGCTGTTGTGTGCAGAGCTGGTCCCAAATGTCAGCTAGAATAGCTGATAAGTTTCTATAACTGCTAACTGACTGAAAAGGCTAAATGCATAGCGTGGAATCTACACAGCATAGTCATCTCTCCATTTCCCCTTTCCTCGTACCTTGCCCCCTACTCTGTCAACAGGGAGCCAGGTGATGTAGGAGCCTCTACACTATTGAAGGATAAACTTTACATTGGGCTCATCTTCCCAATTTCAGACATGCCAGCTCTATAGCCCGATTCCACCAGCAGTGCCATGCAAAACAACTATTTCCCAACAGACAACCTAGCCAAAAATCATTAAAATATTCAGAGGAGAAATGGTCATAACTGAAGCTAAATATTTTCAAAGAAGTCACCTAATATTTTGATCAGAATTTGTCCTGAGAAACTTTTTGCAGAAGTAAAACTGGTGTTTTAAATTTGCATATGGGATTTGTATGTGCAAATCAGCTTAAGGTGAATTTTCAAAGGTGGTGAATTTGCACCTTTGGGATCCTATGTAGAACTGATTTGTTACAAGCGTTGAACTTCTGCAGCTCCCACTGGCGTCAATGGCATTTGTGGATGCTCAACACCTCTAAAAATTAGGCCACTTTTATTTAAGTACCTAATACTGACCTAGGTTTTTATTGGAATCTGGTTACAACATCAAAGAGAGACTATCTCTAGACTCATTTGGTTATGACAGCTTGATGGGAAAGAATTAAGACTTATTACAGATGTGAAAAAATGAGACTTGAGAGTAGCAGATAAAAACATTAACTTATTCTAGTACAAAGTATTAGAAGTATAAAATAATATTATTGAAATTTGCCTGGCAGACTATCTGTGGGAAAACTAAAACTGAAAACAAGTGAACTGTGCCATTCTATCCTGTTATGTAGAAGGCCAGGTGATATGATATCGATCCCTTCTGGCCTTAAAATATATTAATCTGAACCATCTGGTGCCTGTCAGAACAGTCAGGAAATCTATCCTGGGAAGCAGCGACTCTGGGGAGAAGTGGGGGTCATGATGGATAATTAGCTGAACATGAGTTCGCAGTGCAATGCTTTGGCTAAAAGTGTTAATGTGACCTGTGAACTTAAATAGGGCAATATCGAGTAGGAGTAGAGAGATTATTTTACCTCTGTATCTGGCACTGGTACAACTGCTGCTGGAATACTGTGTCCAGTTCCGGTGTCCACACTTCAAAAAGGAGGTGGATAAATTGGAAAGAGGTTCATAGAAGAGCTATGAAAATGAATAAAGGATTGGAAAGCATGATTTATAGTGATTGACTAAAGGAGCTGATTCTAATTAGTGTAACAAAGAGAATGGTAAGGGATGACTTGACCACAGTCTATAAGTACCTCCACGGGAAACAGAAATTTGATATTAACTCTTCCATCTAGCAGACAAATGTAGGTATAACAAGATAAAAAAGCTCTAAATTGAAGCTAAACAAATTCAGACTCCAAATAAGGTGCAATTTAAAAGAAAGAGAGAAAATAGTGTAATTAACCATTGAAACACCTTACCAAGGATTGTGGGGATTCACCATCACTGGAATTTTTTAAATCAGGTTTGGATGCTTTTCTAAAAGATATGCCCTAGTTCAACACAGCAAATGCACTTGAAGCAGGAATTAAATCAACAAAGTCATATGTCTTGCATTAGGAGGTCGGACTGGATTATTACAAACTTTGTGAAGCTATTGTAAATGAATATTTGCTATTTTAAAAATGTGGGTATTACAGATGTTGGGGAATAGATTTGTCTAGCATTAGCATTAAATCAATGTAACTTGTTTTAAGAGATTTGTTTGCAAACTAATGAAATCCTTCTATTGACTTCAATAGATTTTGGATTGGGCCATATATATGGTTTGGTGGGTTATTTTGTTTTGCTTTGTTTTTTTGGGTTTTTTTTTAACATTTGGGTGAACAGTCCATTGGACTGTTCACAAGCTGTTAGCATTAACTATTTGCTTATATTTGCTTTTGGAAGAAAAACAGGTGTGTTAACCTGCTTTCAGTACAGATTTTTGAATGAATAATTACTCATATGAAGATTTATGAAAGTTTTGGTATTCATGGCCTGATGGTTTTACAAATACAAAATATATCACAAATCATAGCAAATTGAAATTAGTGCTCTTATACATGAAAACATTTAAGGATAACTTTGGGTAATTATATGACAAGCCTAATAATGATTAGCACTTTACAAAAAATAAGTTTGGTTTAAAATCTGGTAAATGAAAGTATCTCAAAACCTTAGCTACAGGAGTGGGAGGAGTGTTTCACTTTGGAGCATTAATTAATGGAATATAAAGTCTGATAAAGTAAGGGAATTGCTGCAGCAGTGAATTAGAGCTCTTGGCCAATTGCCTCAGTTCAGCACTTCATCAATCATGGGTGTGCTTGTTTGTTTCCAAGATCTGTTATCTGTGGCGTTGTACAGTAAGAATAACCATTATCTTAGATTAAGATGGTGGCTGCCATACCAAATCTTTATCTCCATAAAAATGATAAAGTTTTTGCTGACCTACAGATGGTGTGCCTCTCCCTTCCCCTTTGAAGTTACCAATTTTTTCTTAGGCCTCGTCTACACTTACCTTCCGGATTTGGCGGCAGTTGACAGAAGATACGCAAGTGACATAAAAAACTTGCGTATCTCCCATCGACTTCACTGTATCTGTTCTGCGCGCCATCCACACTGCGCTGCGCTGATGAGAACAGTGCTCCCCTCAATGCAGTGCTACACCACTTAGGGAGATGGTTTTCCTCCGTCGATTTCTGGATTTTCCGCCATTAGTATAGACGTAGCCTTAGTTGCAAGAGTTGTTGCCAAGATGAGGTATCCAGTTTTCAAAGGCTCAACCTGCAGTTATTTATGGATTGGTTTAGGAGCTTCATTGATTTACTCTTTGATTCACTGACTCTACTCGTAGCCTTTCAAAAGGCTTAGAATTGCTGGATGATTGGTCCATAAGTGTCACTTGCTGCCTTTTAAAATGAAACATTGACAGTTTTAACTTTAGATATGTTTTTCATATTAAACTTAAATAAAATAGCCATCTACAAAGATATCCAGAACACCTTTGAAAGTCGTACACTTTGGAATGAGATGAATTTACACTGAGTAGGCTTTTTGTATAAAGAAAAGTCAGATTTGAATTTAATTGCATGTTTTTACCAAAACAGCACTTTATCATATTACCAGAGGTTATAAGTTAACCTTTTATTGTTTACTGCTTTGTCTTCTAAACATGCAGGCTTGATAGCAGACTGCTTTGTGCTGTCACTCCAAGACAAACACTTTGAGCTTGTTTATTCCTATTGACAAGAGCTTTAAACAGGCTGGCATAGCTATGGTGTGATCAAAGAAGTCATCATTTGTAGAATGACAATGTACAGAGTATTTACATAGTGCACTGTGGTTTTATGTGCTGCACATTAGAATATCACGCTTGGAAGAGATCATTGATAACCAGAAACCAAGAAACATAATGCAATTTGCACCATTTGGCTGGCTATCAGGACATTATACAAATGATAGTCAAAGCTGGTATTATCACACTGATGTAAGCCTTACACACAACACCTTTTCAACATTTCATTATGATTCTGTATTGAAAATTAAATAACAGTGAACCTTATGATACAAACGCTTAGCAAAGGTACACTGTTATTAATCAAACTGTTTAAGAACAGGAATGTCTAATAGTTTATGTTCATTTATTGTTCATGTGCTTTTTATAGTTTATTATGATAAAGCAAAATCAGAGCACCTGAACATGAATAAAAAGATGAATTAACATTTCAATTTTAAAAGTACCAGGGAGAAGCATTCATAATAAAAGAAAAACATGGGGTGGAAAAGTGTTCCTTAAAATAGAATATGATATTAGCACTATTTTCAGGTGTCAGCTACAGCTGTTCAAGAAGTTAGCTGTTTCGTCTCACTGAGAGTTAGGCAGTTTTTTTGGTTTTGTTTGTGCTTACATCGGGTCTTATTCCCTGAGTTTAGGTTTTGAAACTCACAATGAGGGTTCCCATGCTAACTTGGAGCAATCTGAAATGGCTCCTAACTGAGGAAAAAGGTTCCCATATGTCAACAGCAACGATTCCATAACTGTTCTTGCAGAAGTGGAGTTCTGGTACGAGTTTGTCACCTCTGAAGATCCTTAAAAGTGGCTGAGGACAAATCAATGTTAGTGCCAGCATGTCAGAGATACCAGGAAGGAGAAGCAGGGCATGTAATCACTCCTTGAACTAAGGGGGGAAATGGCCAGCCAGCCTCCTTAGATCTCAGAAGGTATGTGGGCTTAAAATCCTCTGTACCTCTCACACAGATAACACCACGTAAAAGAGGAAAACAGTGGAACCTATTGAGTAGGAATCATCTCTTTCACTCTTGGACCAAACCAACCCCCCAAATCAGGTGAAATCCATTCACTTTGGGGTTTCATGGTTAACATGACCTGAAATTCAACTAAAAGTAAAAAGTTGCTCCAGGCCAAACCTCTGAGTGTAACTAAGGGAGGACAGAAAATGCCAAATGGGATTAGACCAATAGTCATTCCAGTCCAGTATCCTTTCTCCAACAGTGGCTGCTACCAGATGTTTCAGAGAAAGAACTCTACATAATGGGCAACTGTGCAATAACCTTGACTGAGTTTCTTTCCTAAAGCATGTTTTCAGTTTGTAGTAAGACCTACGGTTAGGTGAATGTCACCCATGAGAAACACGTTAGGAAAGTTGTATTATATAACATTGCAATTTTATTCAGTTCGTAGTACATAAATGCCTGTCATTCAGACACAACTGTTAGAAATATTTAAAACTGAGTCCCATTCCAGAAATTTGGTTCCAAATTGTTATGGGCTCTGGACTAGATCATGCCATTTAGCGACAGTCCAGAGTAAGGGGCAACATGGAGCCAGCCAGCCCATGAAGACCACTGGAAGGAATTTACAGTGGTTTAAAGGGGAAGTACTACCTGCTCTTCCACCCTTTTTTGGGTTGTGCCCTGCATGCCAGTTCTGCTCTGCAGGCTGGTGTGGGCTGGGGTCCGAGCAGTGGCCAGACCAGTCAGTTTTATTTCAGTACCCTGAAAGATAATGGAGTGAATAATTAAGCAATGAATAGTCAGCATGTATTTATCACGGACAAATTGTGTCGAACCAACCTGATAGCTTTCTTTGGCAGGGTAACAAGCTTGTGGATGAAGGGAAGTGGTACATGTGGTTATCTTTCTATTGACTGATATAGATATGGCTTTTGATACCGTCTCTCATGATCTTCTCACAAACAAACTAGGGAAATGCAACCTAGATGGAGCTACTATAAGGTGAATGCCTAACTGGTTGGAAAACCGTTCCCAGAGAGTGTGGCCTGCCTTGTGCGGGAGGTCAGACTAGATGATCATATTGGTCCCTTCTGACCTATGAGTCTATGAGTCTCTGAGTCTATGAGAGTGCTTAGCAGTGATTCACAGTCAAACTGGAAGGGCATGTTGAGTGAGGTCCCTCAGGGCTCAGTTCTGGGTATGGTTACGATCAATATCTTCATCAATGATTTAAATGATGGCATAGAGAGTACACTTACAAAGTTTGCAGACAATACCATGTTGAGAGGGTTGAAAGTGCTTTAGAAGATAGGATTAAAATTCAAAATGATCTGGGCAAACTAGAGAAATGGTCTGAAGTAAATAAGATTAAATTCAATAAGGACAAATGCAAAGTACTCCACTTAGGAAGGAACACTGAACTGTACATATACGAAAAGGGAAATGACTGCCGTGAAAGGAGTACTACAGAAAGGGATCTGGATGTTATTGTGGATCACAAGTTAAATATGAGTCAGCAGTGTTACTGTTGCAAAAAAAGCAAACATTCTGGGATGTATCAGCAGAAGTGTTGTAAGCAAGACACAAGAAGTCATTCTTCCACTCTATTCTGTGATTAGGCCTCAACTGAAGTATTGTGTCCAGTTCTGGATGCCACATTTCAAGAAATATGTGGACAAATTGAAGAAAGTCTAGAGAAGAACAAAAAAAAATTATTTAAGGTCTAGATAACATGATCTATGAGGGAAGATTGAAAAAATTGGGTTTGTTTAGTATGAAGAAAAAAATACTGAGGGGGGACATAACAGTTTTAAAGTACATAAAAGGTTGTTACAAGGAGGAGGGAGAAGAATTATTCTCTTTAACCTCTTAAAGGATAGGACCTTAAGGATAGGACAAGAAGCAATGGCTTCTTTAATCCTTTAACCTTAAGGATAGGACAAGAAGCAATGGCTTAAATTAAAGCAAGAGCAGTTTAAGTTGGACATTAGGAAAAACTTTCTAATTGTCAGAGAAGTTAAGCACTGGAATAAATTGCCTAGGGAGATTGCAGAATATCTGTCATTGTCTAAACTGCTGATAAAAATTTCCAAACACCTGTCAGGGATCATCTAGATAATACTTAGTCCTGCCTTGAGTGCAGGGGACTGGACTAGAAGACCTCTTAAAGTCCCCTTTCCTGTCTGATGATTCTATGCACACCCTGTGTAGCAGGGATGGAGAAGCCTCTGTGATCCCTTCCGGCCATACAAGGGAGGAGGGAAAACTGAGCCTCCTTACTTCTGTTCACGCCACTGTGCACCTGAGGAAGTGCCAGGTAGAATCTGGTCTTCTGTGATTACCCCTTTTCTATAAATATCTCAGATCTAATTAAAGGAGACATGTAAGCAGCATTTAAATGTCCTGAAGCCTGAAGCTGCAACTCATCATGGTAATGAGAAATATATCTAAGTATTTTTACCATTATTTTATGTTGGTTTAAATTCCTATGTCTCAGTGTAATTTACATCACGTTGGTGCAGTAACTAGAGATGAGCCAAAGCTGTGAATTGAGCCAATTTTGGATATATCTAAAACTTGTGGATAGTTAGAGGGCATTTTGCCTACCTGACACTGAAGAAGAGGCAGAGGCTTTTAAAGACAATCCTAATCTTTTTATGGTACAGTTTCTCCTGGAATACTCATTTTAACCACATAGAAACATTAGCCTAATTTATAGCCCTTGTTAAACTTCCACCTTAATGATCAGTTAGGCTCATCTGCCACAGGCTTACCTGATGTCTGAACTTACAAGCAAAAACATAAATCACTACACATTACTGATATCTGAATGTGCTCCAAGTTTATCAAGAAGCATTACTGCAGCTGGCAAAATGAAAGAACTTTTTTTAAAAAGGCATAGAGGAAAAAGAACTGATGCAGTTTTCACAATAAGCTAAAGGATGCACTAACATAACTGCTTTGCTTGTGGATAACAACATTTAAAAAGCTTATAGAAAATGTTGACTATAAGTCTCTGAATAGATGACTTTCACATTTACACATACGGTAGATTTTAAAATCAAAGATTGTAAATGCGGAATCAATTTATAAACCAGAAGGTGCTTTAGTCTATTGTACCATTTATGGGTATGAACTTTGTCTCCGACTGACTTCAGTTGTAAGCTGATTGATTATGTAAGATGTTGCTTGGGCAACCACACAACCTTCATTGCATGCTGAATTGCACATTGACTCCAAGCAAACAACAGTAAATCTCAATAGGCCCCTTCAATTTTTTACAGTTTTTGAAGAGATTATTTATATTGCAGATAATTGATTAAAAATGTTTTAATTAAGCTAAAAGTACAATGTCTCTAAGTTTTCACATCAGGCGGCTTACTATAGGACCTTTGTCTTTAAAAAACAAATAAAACTAAAGTGTCTTTCTGTTTCACTCTCTCAGGATAGATCAAATATCACTAGAGATAATGGACCATATTTTGAGCTGCATCTAATACTTGACTACTAGATGCAGCCAAGATGGACTCTTGAGCCCATGGCCAACTCTATACCAGCCCTGCCACAGTTGATAGCAACCATAGGGTTGCTCTAAGGAGTACCATCTGCTTATTCCTTTCTCTTCAGGACCATTATTGCAGCCAACCACATCTGGTGTGCAGCAGCACTCAGACCATACCCTTGCTACTGACACTTCCTGGGAGCCATGGCTATAAAGGACAAAGGCAAAATGAACTGCTAGTTCAAACTGGTGAAACGTCTAGCTAGGTGGATACAGCAGCTTTCTAGGAGATAAGCATGACCACAGCCCCAGATAGGGTCTGGATGGAAATAATAATCTAGTCCATTGTGTGGTACTGGGCTGCTTGGCTTTTGTGACTCTCAGAATTTTTGTTTCGTCTTAAATTTCTAATTCAAGACCAATGGGTACAGAGAGCTTCTTCTATCAGAAGTGTGTATAAATGAGTATTGCGTGAAACAGACCTGGCTTGACATTTTAAACTATGTTTGCAGGAAATGTAGAGGCCATCTTGTAAGTAAGGCCTACATTCTTTGTTCCTAGATGTATGACCTAATATTTATTCCTATTGAAATGTGGATTGTTTGCTTGCACCCGGAGTCCCAAGCGATTTAGGTCATTCTATCAGTGATCTGTCCTCTTTATAATTTACTACCTTCCCCAATCTTTGTGTCATCTGCAAACTTTATGAGCAATGGTTTTGAATTTTCTTCCAGGACATTGACACAAATGTTAAATAACAGAGGGCCAAGAACCAATACCAAAAAGACCCCACTAGAACACAAACACTTGATGATAGTTCTTCACTTTCATTGTTATACTTATCAGTTAGCCAGTTTTTAATTTATTTAATGTTCTATTTGATTTTTGTATCATCCCAGTTTCTTAATCAAAATATTGTGCCATACCAAGTCAGATGCCTGTCAAAAGACTAAGTATCTTACATCTGTGCTATTACCTTTACCAACCAAATGTATAATCTCCTCAGAAAAAATATCATTAGTTTGACAAGATCTAATTCCATAAACCCATGTTGATTGACACTAATTATATTACCTTCCTTTTTTTTTTTATTAATTGAGGCCCATGTCAGCTGTTCCATTATTTTGCACAACATTGGTGGTAAGATGAAAGGCTTATAATTACTCAGGTGGTCATCTTTCCCTTCTTAAATATTGGCACATGATTAGATTTCTTTCAGTCCTCTGGAAATTCCACAATGTTGCAGGTCTTACTGAAATCAGTATTAATGGTCCAGAAAGCTCCTTCATCATCTCTTTAAAAACTTGTGGCTGCAAGTTAGCTAAACCTGCTTATTTTAAAGTGTTTCACTTTAGCTGCTGCTGTTCAACATCCTTCTCAGTTACTGTTGGAAGGGAAAGTATTTCATGATTATACGTTTATAAAAACATCATCTGTTTTTTTCCAAATACAGAACTGCAATATTTATTAAACATGTCTGCCTTTTTTGCATTTATTACTGACAATTCTACCATTTCCATGTAGTAATAAATCAATACCATTGTTAGGATTTTATTTGTTCCTAATATATTTCTCATTATCCTTAACTCTGCTGGTCATAGATTTCTACTTGTATCCTTTCACTTTCTTTATCAATTTTCTACAATTCCTAGTTTCTAATTTATATTCATTGTTATTAATGTTCTCTTTTTTTCCATTCCTTATCCAGTGGCTGGTCTTTTTAGTATTTCTTTTTACTGCTATTTTAACTTCCCCACTAAGCCAGCCTTGCTTTTTCAACAAAGGGTATCCTCCTTTCCCAACTGTGGTTTTGGAGGCATATAGAAAAATTTGGAATGTTTTAAAGTATATTTATCATTTACATGTTTTTGTTTAAGTTCTTTCTTGCAACAGATTATGCTCATTATTGTTTTCAACTTTTTGAAATTGGCCCTTTTAAAGCATTAGTATTACTGTTTGGGACTTTATTTTGTTTCAAAATAAGTGCAAGTGAGTCATGATCACTTGCGCCTAAGCAACCATTAAATGAGTTCTGTGAGTAATTCATCTGTTAAAATCAGCTCTAATAAAAAAATTGTCTGTACTGGATGCAACACTTTTTTTTTTAATTTTCTTCTAGAATTTCCAAGGACACATTAGTACTAGATTCATGAGGCCTCAGTATATGTTACTCATTCAAATCCTCCAATATAACACGGGTTTTTTTTATTAACACTTTATAGATAAGTGCTTAAGAAGATAGTCATCCTGTTCCCTATTGTGCTTTGGTGATCTGTTTAGATGTCAATTAGTACCTACCTTATATTTGTTAGTACATGGATCTATTTGAATAATTTGCTTCTGAATTGTCAGTGACTTGAAATAGATAATGGCATTTTTGAAAGAGTGCAGTTTCCCCTCTGCTTTTTGTTCATCGCGTCCTTCCTAACTAAGACTATGTCTACACTTAAAATGCTACAGCTGCCATGCTGCAGCTGTGACATAGTACCACTCTAGTGTAAATGCTTACAACAGAGACAGGAGAGGTTCTACAAATTGCTATAGTAAATGCACCTTCCAGAGAAGCAGTGACTTTCACATTCTGATCATGCAAATCATCCCACAAGGTTTCAGTAAAGCCAACTATATCTTTAAATACTGTGTTTCTATACCTCAGCAGTCTACTTTTCACATTAGTGTTTGGCGTGTTTGGTTTTTTTCTCATTAATTTTTATTAAAGTTTAGATATAATTAAAAATTTGCATTTTTAAAAAAAAGGCAAAATGCAGGAATTGAATACTAATAAGGAAATATCAAATCTTGCTAGAAAAGAGCATCCCTAGAGACAGTTAATTATAGAAAAGACACTGCATCTTCTAGCATTTTTAAAAAGAGCATAATAATAAACCTTAGAATGATATATCCGATTTAAACATCACAAAATATAACTGATATTCAATGAACAAAGATATTAGAAATTTCAACATCTAAATCTGGTTCATCACCTTCATAAAAGTGTGTTCCATTTTTTAATCATTTTTATGCTGTGTGTGGGGGGATAAATAAAAATGAAGAAAAGAACTTTGCATAATCATAGTAAAAAAAAACCCCATAATTATCTTGATTAAACAAAATTTAGTAGGAAATAAGAGTTTCTTTAAATACATTAGGAGCAAGAGAAAGATGAAAGCATAGGCATTCTACTTAATGGAGAAGGAGAGATAACTTATGATATGAAGAAGGCTGAGGTGTTTAATGCCTGTTTTACTTGTCTTCATTAAAAATGTTAACGGTGACCAGTTACTCAACACTATATTACAAAACGGAAGGCATACTAGCCAAAATGCAGGGAGAAACACACTAAAGAATATTTAGATACTTTAGATGTATTAAACTTGGCAGGGCATGATTAAATTCATTGTAGGATATTTAAGAACAAGCTGAAGCAAC
The DNA here is from genome assembly GCA_007922155.1 of Mesoclemmys tuberculata. Lineage (NCBI taxonomy): Eukaryota > Metazoa > Chordata > Testudines > Chelidae > Mesoclemmys > Mesoclemmys tuberculata. The sequence continues at coordinate 47,378,933 of ML675601.1, forward strand.
CTTGGAACTGTTAACAGTTGTCTTCCAGGACTCATGGAGCATGGGTGAGATTCCAAAGGACTGGGGAAGAAATATAGTACCTATCTTAAAAAAGGGGACCAAAAAGGACCCTGGGAATTATAGACCAGTATGCCTAACCTCAATACCTGGAGAGACACTGGAACAAATTATTTAAAACAATCAACCTGTAAGAACCTAGAGGATAATGGGATTATAAGGAATAGCCAGCATGGATTTATCAAGAACAAATCATGCCAAACCAACGTCACTTCCTTCTTTGACAAGGTTACTAGCCTAGTGGATATGAGGAAAGTAGTAGATGTCATTTTAGTAAGACTTGATCAGAATCACTTATTCTCATAAGCAAACTAGGGAAATTCAGTCTAAATGAAATTCCTATAAAGTAGGTGCATAACTCAAAGACTAGTTATCAATGGTTTGCTGTCAAATTGGGAGGATGTAGCTAGTGGGGTCCACAGAGGCCAGTCTTGAGTCCAGAAATAGTCAATATTTTCATTAATGACTTAGATACTGGAGTGGAAAAAATGCTTATAAAACTTGCAGATTACACCAAGCTGGGATTTGTTACAACAGGACAGAATCAGAATAATAAATTTAACAAATGGGAGAAAATGTCTGAAATCAACAAGATGCAATTCAATAAAGCAAGTGTGAAGTATTTCCCTTAGAAAGGAAAAAATCAAGTGATCAACTACAAGTTGGGGAACAACTGGCAAAAATGACTACTAGTTCCAGTTACAATAGAAATAGATTGCTAGAGGATTGTTTAAGGTGATGATCCAGTAAAAATCAGGAGGACACGTGTAAATTTACTTGTGAGTAGTCCCATTTCAGTCAAAGAGATTGTTCAAGCTCAAAGCACCCTTGTTTTTCAGCAGTATTAGGACCTAAGTGAGTTAAAATGAGCCTTTGGGCTCAGCCTTTAATAGAGGGTGGCACATTTATTACCAGATTTATTATTTGTATTATGCTTTGGCAATAACCAATGGAACTCTATTGTGCTAAGCACTGGACAAAGGAATAGCAGCTGACAGTCCCCATCCCAAAGAGCTTACAGTCTAAATAGAGAAGACAGAAGAGTAGTAGGGGAAAGGGAGAGACCATACAGAGAGAACAGAGTGTTGGTTGGTAATAGTCCTGGGCATGTCATGTTTTGAGGGCAAGATGGACACTAGAGGATGAGAGTGTTGCAGAGGTTTGGGATTTTATTTTTTCATTGGGATTTAGTTGCAGAGGGTGGGCAGTGCAAATGGAAGGACAGAAGGAGGAAGAGGGGAAATTGAAGGAAAGGAATAAGGGGGGACAAGGCAAGGCAGAAGTGGGAATGAGGCAAACAGTCTTTAAGGGAGTTAAGGGAGAAGGTTGGCGCAAACAGCCAATCAGCATAGGGCCCACAATGTTCAGAGTCAAAACTGTGATTGCATCATCTACTTCTAACAGTCCCTGCTGCAGGTGCTTCTGCAGCTGGCCCTGTCACCTTCAGTCACCGGCTGGCTCGTCCCTGCTGTATCTTCCCTTCTTTCCCCACGACCACACGGCTGGAGTGGAGGGTCACTGTATGTATCCTACTGCCCCCCAAAGTGTGGATCTCCCTTGCACAGATCTGGGTCCAGTGCATAGTGAGGAGGCATTTGGCCCACCCTTCTGTGGATACTGCAGTAGTTGGGTAAACTCCTTCTGCACCTGCTACCTTAAGTCGCTGGCTGGCTGCCACCTTCTTATAACTGGAATACCCCAGAAGATACACCATAAAAGAATGTGCCCTCGTCAGAGTGCCTGGTATGTGAGGCAGGAGCCGTACATAAGGAAATCCTTCAATCCTAAACATTTTATTGACTTTTTTCCTCCAAATTTATAATTTGAGTCTACTGTAGATTTGAATGTATCAAATTACATGTGAAGAGAATTAATTGTAAAGAAATTTTTCTCTTATGAGATATTAGAATGGAATATCACATCGAACCTGAATCCGATTTCTCTTCTCTGACATCAGGTGTTTCTAAAGGACATACAGCTAAATGTGATCATGACGGGGTGCGGTTGGAAGACTTTATATCTGCTTCCCCCATTCTTAGCTTCAATTTAGATTGCAGTCAGAACATTGGTGAAAAAGGTATCCAAATCATCTCTCTTTTCACTTCCTGCTTCCTCTTTCAGAGAATAATGGTGAAAAATGGGGACAAAGAGGAGGAGGAGATCTTTTATCCCTATTTTATACATGGGAAACCTGAAGGCCAGAGATGTTGGGCTTGTTTCTCTGTTGCCCTCAACCCTGTGTAATCATCTAAACACAGAGCAAAGTGAGTGTAAAATACTACCACTGTGTAGGGAAGTTGGGGTCAAAGCAAAAACTTAGATCAGAACGGAACCTTAAATTATATTTTGATGCAAGTATGTGGCATTGGTCCAACTAGAAGGGAAATGTTTCCTTGGAAAAGCATCTGGAGGTACTTCTTGGGCTCCCATCTATATAGTATCCAAGCATCTCACACTCTTTAATGTAGTTATCCTTACACACCTGTGAGGTAGGAAAATACTATTATACCCATCTGACAAATGTGGAATTAAGTTACAGAGAAGCCAAGTTACTTGTCTGCTCACACAGGAGTCTGTGGCAGAGCTGGAAATTGAACCTAGGTCTCTGAAGTCTGAGGTTAGTGGCCTAACCACTGGAGTGGGTAAACAACCAATACTAAAGGCTTTGCAGGGTGGTTTTCATTAGGATGTGCAATCACTCATACAATGGGTCAGGTGTATACTTGGTGCAATCTTTTTCTATATAGAAAATGTATGTAAAGTTCTGTCTTGCTGAAACAAAGAGCAGGCAGTTTTCGTGCTTGAAAATCTCCAAGTGTGTTGCTCTAGTGAACTCTGTACCCAAGAAGCTCCATCTCTTTCTTCCTCTCAGGGTCATGCTCACAACTCTTTCACTAGGCTTTCTCCCTCCAACATACACAGGTTGCAATTCAGTCTCTTAGCATCTAGCTCCTGTTGCAACTAGGGAGATTCCCTTTTACTCTAGCTAGGTTAGCTTTGCTCAGGTATGGCCATATGGCTTACTGACTCCAGTGGTAGCCTCCATTGTCTGCAGCTGTTCCACTACATAAAAGGGCTTAATTGCTCCTACCAGTGTATTTGAGAGAAAGCGTTAGAGCATGCCCATTGGCATTAATGAGGTCTGTGATTGTCTTTGGAGCAAAATCCCCCTTGATGGCAGCACTGTTAACACCTTTCAACATAACGGTATAAAAAAGAATATTGTGAGGGCTAGAATGTTACTTAACATGCACAAAATAAGCAAATATATAACTGTATGGAATCACTAGCACAGAAATCCTGTGTGCCTGAAACATTTTCTGTAGTACTGTGTGTTCACGCCATTTTCAAACACTTTGAAATCTGAAGCAGCTCCTGGTCTTATCAACCTTCTATCATTTTCCAGTAGCTGAGCAATATCCAAGCACTTGACCTCTGTAAAAACAAGAGGAAGAAATAGCAACAAATAATCTGCTCCCTGAAAACAGAAAGAGGTGGAATTGAAGAGAGCTGTTTGCTTCTTACCTGCCAAGATACAATTCCTAATTGCACTTTTCAGTGTGACAAAAGGCCACTTAAAAAGGAGAACTGCACTTTAATTCTTCCATGAATATAGATTTTATAGTGGTGCCCTATAATTAAGGTGTTCTCACTGTTTCCATTATAAACCCATTTGAGCAGGGAGTGGGGATAATATCTCAGCCATTACAAATCACACTGGGCTAGTCAAGAAGCGATTTTAAATCTTTTTTTTTTTTAAAATAACTTTGCAAGATTTTTAAAGCCTTTTTGCCATCATAACAACATCAGCTACTGAAAAGCTTGATCATAAATGTGCTTTGTGCTTATTAGAGAATTTATATTTTAGCAAACTTTAAGACTTTGCAGTAATAAAAATGTATGCAAAATACAGTCTGGTAATAATATATGAAAACATGGTAGGACAAAACTAAGGAAGTCTGCAGTGAGTGAAAGATATGGGGGGTTTGTTTTAATATTTAAACAAATGTACCCATATTGTTTGGAAGCACTAGAATGTCACAGACAATGGTGGAATAATGAAAAAGGTGCTGGCTAGAAGCTCAGAATTACACACACACCTCATTGTCTCTAGGTAGGGTTTTATTGCATTGGTTGTGCATTACTCTAATTTGGCTGACATCTCTAGCTGTGATCTTTCTATGCAGGTTTAAAAGAGTACAAACAGCAGAATAGTTTCTATGACTTCCTTGAGATCTCTCTGGCTTCTGGTCAACACAATCCCCTTGTCATGCACCCCTCCGCATGTAACATCATTGGTTTATGCAATAATGTGTGCAGGTTTAGGCTTAAAACACCATCCATCAGTTCCTAAATAATAGTGCCTTCCCCAGCTGGGGATTAACTCTTGAAAGCCCAGGGTGGCTCTGTAAAGCCTTTTTCTATGACATTATAGAGATGGAATGTAGGAGGGTATGGTGGTCCTCTGTGGGTGGCATAAAGAGACCTGCAAGCCCCAAACAGTGCTCAGAGCCAGAGAACTAGATAGAAACCATGTTCAAGGGTTTGGCTCTGGAAATTGAACACGAACCTCTAGTGACTGGAAGTTTAGACTTTCTCAATCTCTACTGGCCTTTAGCTAAGTTAGGCAAAACCGGTACAGCTGGACAAGCCCAAGCACATTGGCCACATAGAATGATGAATGGAATTCTGCTGGCTATATCTGACACAAAGCCAGGGCCAGTGGAATTTCAGTGCTGCCTACATTCTTAGGCTACATGTGGGCCATAATAATATGGACCTTACAGGCTCCTCTCACCCTTGTATCTACTAAGTGTCCTTCATCTGGTGTGACAGTCAAAGATGGGAATGCTGCTGCTGTCGTGTTATCTCATGCCTGCTGAAATGTCAGCTATAAATAGGGCTGCAAGTGGTAAGAAATTCATCTTTCCTAAAGGCTACTCTCAGGGCTTCTGAGCGGTTAGCAAAGATTTCCTCTTTCCTTTCCCCTTCAACCTGCTCCGTCAGCCAGTTCCCTCACCTTCCACTGTGCCCCTCAGTGCAGTGCAATGGGGAAGGAAGCGAGGCTAGTGCTGTTACTTCCTGACTCTAAACAGTAGCACACTCTACGCCCAGAAGGTGGTTGGGGTGTGAGAGAGACAGTGGCCTAGTCTACACCTAGTCAGCTTTTGACGACAAAACGTCAGAGGTGTACTCACTGAAATGCTTCTCCTGCCAATAAAACTCCCCTGCTATGCTGACAGAGTAAAACCACCTCATTGAGGGGTCTAGGGCTTATGTCGGTGTAGTTAGGGTGACGCATTGTCAGTTTAGATACTGTGTTCCTTACATCAGCTGTTGGCTATCAATCTTGTCAATTTCATGTCTTCAGTGAAAGAAAGCCAGGCAGCTAGGCTCTCCTGGAGAGCTGGGTGGCTGGACCCCACTGCCGACTGTGGGAGTCAGCAGTACTTACTCACATATTGGGGCATGTGGAGTCAAATCTATTCTACTTCCTGTCTTGCTCCACCTACTCTGTGGTCATCTACAGGACAGGGAAACCAGAGTCTCATCAGAACCTGCTCTCCCTTTGCACTCAGAGCAGCTATCCAGGGAGGCTAATCAGGGAGTAGCCTGGAGTCTTAGGCTTGGTGTACACTTAAAACTTTTACCATTGTACGATGTCAGTCAGGGGTGTGAAAAAATTACACCCCTAGCTACCCCGCTATGCCAGTGAAACCCCTGTGTAGACACAGCTGTACCAGCAGAAAAGTGCTTTGGTCAGTTCTAAGTCATTTAAGGAGATCATGTTCCTTTCCAGTTGAAAAACTCCTTCTGTCAGGGTACTCTGCATCTACACTAGGGCCTATACTGGCATAGGCTCTGTAGTGTAGACATAAACTCACTCCTCTTTTCTCTCTGGAAGAGACACATAACTCTAGATCACAGTCTGGCTCTAAGTGAGGGGAAACTGAATATTCTCCACAACGTTTCCCCTTTTGGACAAGACACAAATCTATCTACTTTTCAATTGAACATGAGTTTACAGGAAAGTAGAGCAGTAATAAAGAATTAGGATTTCTGCATTATACTCATTTATTCTTTAAGCCACAATAAAGCTTAGAATAGTGGGTCAATTTAAAGCTGGTCTCTATGGACACTGTGAAATACATGCTTTCATTACACCATATAAGTCCTAGCAGACAGCAGGGAAATAAAGTAAATCGACTATGGATGTTAAAGTCATTAGAACGTTATCCAAGGAAATTAGACACATAACTGAGGAAAAGCACGAGCCCAGGAGAAGAAACACAAAATTAACGCTAAGCCTTTTAACCACTGTGACAATTTTTATTGCCTCTTATTTCCTGAGTTCAAAAAAAATGTCAGCAGTCGCAAATCAGACAAGAATTAGATTGCTATGTATTAAATTATATTTATGTACTTGTGAAGTGGTGGTGCTTTATCTGCTGTAAGAAGTTTCCTTCCAAAGAAGTCCCAAACCACTTACTGTTGTTTGTGAACCATCTTTTATATCCAGATTTGTGTGTATGGGTAATGTACTTTTCAAAAAGGGAACTTTCTATGGGTGCAGTTTTAGGAAACCAACATGAAGAAATATATGTTTGCACACAGCTCTTTATTAGCTTGTATCTTGCAAAGCCATTTTTGCAAGTGTTGCTTTTTGTAACCTTTTTTGCCCCTATAGTGCTTTAAAGATTTAGATCCTATTTGGTAGAGGTTAAATTCCAAGCCAATTTTGTAACATTTAATCATAATTAGCTGACTCTATTGCATTGGATTAAAATAGATTGTCAGTCACTGCACATCAGAAAATACTTTGATGTAATTTTTTTTTAAATGGGCATTTATCAAGAAATATAATATGATGTTGCTCAGAAAAGATTTGTTAGCATTCTAAATAATTACTTTTGTTTTTTTCTTTGTTGAATTTTTGCTATTGCTAGGGCTAATGTCTCTTAAAAACAAAAAAAAAACCTTCCCAAGCCTTTAGTGCATAAGGACCCAACTATAAAAAGATGCATGCAGTGGCACTTGAATGAATATCTGCCTTCAATATAGTATCAAAATGTGCCACTAAAATAAAGGCAGTGTATTTTCTTTAACAGGCATACACAGGTAGTATTCTCAAACTGAGTTTGGAAATAATTTTAAAACAATTCTTCTTTTACCAATCCCAGTACTGACATTATAACATCACTTTCACAATGTTATTGTCAAGGTTGTGTCAGCCTTCCCATAATAAACCCCCTATTTTCAGGAATTTATCGCTCAGAAATAAAAATGTGCTTTCAGCTGAAACTTGGCACAAAAGGCTTTAGTTCCAAAGTGATATTTTTGTAATATTTGAATATATCTGTTCAGCATTTTTTCCTGAGTGCAAAGGAAAATGGTGGACTTTCAAATTCACTTTTGTGTTAATATTTTTTTAAATGCGAATTGTTTCCAGTGTCTTCAGTCTGCTAAGTTCACTTTGTACTGGAACCCCCTCTCCCCTGAAGAATTCCTCCTATACAGGAAGAATCTTAGGCCAGTGTAAAGCTGACAGAAGCATCTGTGTTTCTTCTTGCACGAGCTCTGCCACCCACTGTCTCCTCTGCTAGAGTTGCTGAGCATAAGGTGGGGCAAGAGACAGGTCAGAGGCAGTGAGAAAAGAAAGAAAATGGGAAGGGGAGGAAAGGAGAAAAGGGGCCTTGATGGAACAAAATTCTACTATGACTGATTCTCTGATGGTTGAAGGTGTTCTCCAGGAGCATGACTTAAAGCTCTTCTGCTGCAACTATAAGTTACGCTATGGCTATGTAGTACAGAATTAGGGAGTCACAGTAGGGTCACTGTTAGCCACCCTCCCCTTCCACTGTGCTCAAGCTCTGCTCGATGCATAGTGAAGAATTGATCTCTTTTTCTAACCTGCCTGAGAAGTGCTGTATGTTCTTCAGAGAGCTCTCCTAAATCTCTCGACTCAGACTGAATTTCTTTAATGGGGGGTTTCTAACTAACCTACATCTTAGTAAAGTGTAGTATCCTAGTCAGATTCAAGGGCCTACTTGTCTCCCCTAACAATCACTTGTCACACCCTATCTTGTGTCAGCCCTCCAGTACAGCTCTCTCACTGTTTCCATCCACTAAGAGTGGTACCGCTGGTCTGTCAGATGGAGGCCATGATGTGCAATTTGGAATTAAACCCCCATTTTAACTTTCACCTTGAACAGAACACTAATGTTACCATTGTTTTAGATGCACTTCTAGGATATAAGTACCTTACATGCAAAACAATTCCAGAAATATGGCCTCTTTCTTCCATGACACCCACTGAATATTTCATAGGAACAGACCTCAAAAATGTAGGGTGCTTCATGGAATTCACTTATGTGAAGCTGTTGTAACTGCACTAAGAATCAAGCCTTCCATATTCATTACGTTGCCTAGCTTGATACAAAATTATAAAACAAAGCAGCTGATTTGTTTAAATAAATCTTAGCCGTCTTGTACGAGAATAGCACTTTATGAATATTTTGGTTAATTAAGTTTTTCAACCCAAATCACTGCATGTATTTATGTGACATGTATATCTGGTTTTGTGAGCTGCCTGGCTAGCTGCCCCTGTTTTGAATTTGACTCTAATGGATCGCTTTTGATCTATACAGGCTAATTTGATGTTAGAATACACTGGATGGTTTTTTGTTTATTTAAAGCAAACTTTCAGCTGCGAGCACCACACCACTCAGTCTTGCTCTTAGGGTGGGCCGGAGTGGCTGGGCCCATGTCACATGGGAGAGAGGCGGAGGGAAGGGGAAGGGCTGAGATGGGGAGTGGCCACTACGCGGTGGTGCTTGGGGCCAGGAGTGGCATGCTGGGTACACGTGGGAGAGGGAAAGAGGGAAGGGGCAGCGCCAGGAGGGGGGATCAAAATGTGTTAGTGGGCCAGATGCAGCCCATGATCCTTAGTTTGGGGACCCCTGATTTAAAGCGAGAGAGTGTGTCTGATCCTTCAGCCCTTTTCCACAATTCAGTGTCCCTTAATTACAGCAGTTGCATAATGTTGTATGTTTTCCTTAGCTTTTGGCCTGTTTCCCAATCTCGGTAACTATAACATTCTTTTATCTTTGCTCCCTGAAAGAAAGAATATGAGCAGCATGGCAAAGTAAGCTTTTTGAGTATTCATTTGAAGCCATTGAGAATCATTCTTAAAGATGCTAAAAACCACAAGGTTTCAAAAACTGCTGAATGTATTTTGTCCTTTGTTACACTTGTAGCTAGAACTATACTCAGATCTAATTCAGCTTACCTGTTATGGATATATATGATCAACAGTAGGTTGTTTGCCAGAATGGACACAATCTCAAGAGATTGACACTGCCCCATTTAGAATATAACACTTATATATATACACTTTATTATAACACTTTCATTTCTTTAGTGTTGGGTGTGACATAGATAGGCAGACAGAGCTGATAGTACATGAAACTCACAGAGATTCTTTGTATACCATATCGTGCAGTATAAAATTGTTTCTAATATTCTTCGTGACTTAAAAGTTAAATGTTATTTGACCATCTTTGGATGTTGAGTGTGATAAACAGTGAAATCTTACCCCAGTCTTGTAAAAATCACTTAGTAATTGGCCAGTTTGTCAGTAAGTATGTTATCACATGAAGCTGCACCATTTGACATTAGGTCAAATGTTGACTGATCTTTTGTTGTAAAAAAATCACATGCATATGCACACGCACACACATACAAATCTCTTGGATGACAAAGAGAAATACTAGCTTTTTCCAGTAGATGAATATAAGCCAATCCCACCCCAAATCCTCTCACTACTTTTGATTCTTGGAATGTTTGTATCATGCATGTCTCCCTCTGATGCTTATCTTCCTTGTTTTTTCTGCCACCTCTTTCTTTGGTGGTGCATAGTTCCATGGGAAACACTGTATAAAATAATACATACAGACATTCTTGCTCACTGATTAACACAAGACCTGGACAAAACAAACTTCATCCAACATTTTCATATTTGTGGACAACAAAGGTTATTAATGATGCTTATTCATTTTGCTAATTAAGAAATTTGAAAATAAGAGCAGTGTTTCTCCTTAGATATAATTAAAACAGTATTTCACAAAATTGTTTATGAATTACCTTATCTCAGCTACTGCCAAGTAGATTGGCCCAATATGCCTTTCTAAAGTGGGCTGGCCAATTTAATTAGCCTAACTTCCTTCTCTAATTCCATATTTTAGCATTTCAGAATCACTGTTTAGCTCTGTGGAGTGATCATAATGAATTAGGATGTATTTTTGGAGAAACTGTTTAGTTACATAGAACAAAAAAACAACAGGCCATATCATGCTGTGTGTTTTTAAGCAGAAATTATATTTTTGCTTTCAATGGCATGATATAGCCCACTGTTTTGCTGTGCTCCTTTCTCCTACTGGTATCACTGCTCTGTTTGAGGAGCTCTTTAACAGGGAAACAAATGAAGTGGGGCAACTGTTGTAACTCATAAAACTGAATCAGTAATAAAAAATGATCTACAAAACATCAATAAGTATGCTCAGAATTTGACTCAAAGAAAATTAGAGATGATTTTCTTTTATGCTACAAATGAAGCGAAGAGGAAAAGTGATGTAGGGAAGAGAAAAAAAATTAAGGGAAGAAAAAAGGAAAATAAACCTGAAAGAAAAATCCCGTTGTAGATAACATGAATAGAGGAGAACTAGAAGAATACTTAGCACTTATATGTTCTTTCATCTTCAAAGTTTTTTACAAATATTGAATCCTCACAAGACCCTTGTGAGGTAGGTAAGTTGTTTTTTTTTAATTACTTTTTTAAGAAGTGGAAGTTAAGGAAAGAGTTTAAGGGCTAGATTATGGTATTTATGCTGCATCCCTGTATTGGGGGCAGCACAGACCTCCCCACCCCACAAGGGGCACTGGGTGCTGACTCAGAATGGCAGACAGACTCCCAGAGCTCCTGGTTATATAGCAAACAAAGTGCTACACTCCAGGAGCTCAGGTCGCAACATAGGCCTATAATGTGTATGCCCTAATCTGCCCTTCATGGACATGGTGTTTTTGATAATCATATTCCTTAGTCTTCTTTCAGTTACACCATTTCTGCATCAGATACTTCTGCAGACTTTAGTAGAGGTATTCTGGAATTACAACAGATTAAGAGAAAGAATTGGGATCTCAGTTCACCATGTTCCATGTACTGCCCTGTACACCGTTATCGAAGTATATTAGTTACGTGTCATTACCCCTTGTTTAACAATCAGCCATTGAGAAAGCCTTTTGTTTTGTCTTTCAAATAAAACAACCAACTAAAATGATCTAGATTAAATTAAAGTAGGAAGATGGATCTGATCCAGTATAGCAATTCCAAAGTGTGTGGACATTTGCATATATTCAAATTGTATGTACAAAATGTCTAATATGAGAGTGCAGTTCCTGGTTAGGTGCACATGCATGTGGACTTTTGCAAGCATCCTTTTAAAACTCTAGGCTCTGATTTCCAAGTAGACAAGTTTTATTTAATAAACTGTAATATCGCTTTGAATGTCCTAAAATGTAGCTGAGATGGTAGGTGAGGGGAAGGAAATATTAAAATCTTGCCTAAATGGCAGAATCACTGATATACCACAATATATTTTAAATCCTAAAAAGTAATTAAACATATTGATTTTTTTTCAAATGCTATCTGAACAGAAGCCAAAAAATAATTATAAAGCAATATGACAAACAGTGCAAAATGGAAAATATCATTTGCCATCCTAATTTTCGTAATATAAAATCTGGAGACTCCAAAATGATGATGTTTCCTTACAGACAAAAGGAGAAAGACATGTGCTTAGCAAGCACCAGGGTATTACTAAAGCTAGAACAACTAAATCCAAAGCAAAAAAATTATATGTCAAATTATGCTTTAGTAACTTAAGGGGGGAAATTCTGTAAACCTTACTCATGCAAGTAGTTTTGATAAAGTCATCAGGACTATTGGTGTGTGCAAAGCAAGCAGGATTTTGCCCTAAATTTCTAATACAGTGACACCATTCTCAGTGCCTTTTTGAAATTCATTGATTGATACCACCCTGTAGTCATACAACACACAGCTGAAAGGATATATCAGATAAACTTGCAAAGGTTCACTACTGATCAACCTTCCAATAAGCTATGTCTACATTACAAGCTATGGGTGTGATCCCACTGTTCATGTATGTGTTCTCGCACTAGCTCTTAGCAAACTAGTGCAAATATAAATAGCAATGTAGCTTCAGTAGCACAGGTAGAGGCAGCGAAGACATGGCTGAGCCATTCCTCCACTACCATAGCTACATTGCTATCTAGACTAACACTAGCTTGATGAGAGCTAACTCAAGTGTGTACACTGACAGTGGGATTACACCAATAGCTTGTAGTAAGGACATAGTTTAAGTTCACATTCTATAACTCACACATACTGTGGGTTTTGTTTTGGTTTGGGGTTTTTTACACAACCTTTCTGACCTCATCTGAGTAACATAGGGACAATTCTTTAGAGCAGATTTTGGTCTTAGTTGGATGTGCTCCACAGTAATGGTGGCTGAGAAAAAAATTTTTTTAAATAACTTTGTTTGGGTCATATTTGGAGCTTAAACTATTTGGTTGTGCCCTTTAATCTAAGTTATCAAAAAGCATAAATGTATTGTCCAAACTTTCCTCGAGTTCATACAAAACAGGAAAGTAATGGCATCTGTAATGTTTCAGTGAATGGACAGGAATTTGGTTCAATTCCCTTTTCACAAAACAGAAGTAATACCTTAGTGTTCCTATATCTGGTTTCCTCTTCCCCTCCCCAGAAGATAAGTAGGAAATGTCCAGTAGGTCGTCAGCTATCTCATTCGTTACTACCTTGTGTTCTGTTCCCTTTGTTGAGAAAGTGCTGGTTGGACTCAATGTCTGGCTTTTCCCTTTAGCCTTGTTCCCCTCCACCACCACTGCCGTTGGGATTCAGATAGAGCTGTGTGGATAATGTGTTTGAACATTGTCTCCTTACGGTCATGAATTTTCTACCAACAGATGGTAACTTTCGTGAACCTTTTTCCCTTCTGCCAGATAGTTGCTATGAATAATTCTAAGTTTTGTTTATAAGCAGTTTAACAGCATGGCCAAGTGGAGAGCACACACCTATTGTATGACTGTGGCCAAGTCACTTCAGATCTCTGTGGGTTGCATTCTACTCCCTTACACTTCCGTGGCAAAACTCCATTGACTTAAATGGTGCAGGATCAAGCCTTGTGCCGCTCTTTCTTCCCTAATGGCTCCAGTGAAACTATTCATCTTCTTAAAGTTAAGAAGCTATGTAGCTGTTCTGCTGCATCAGGACTGAGTGCTGAGCCCCTTGCAGCACTAAACCCCAGAACTTTGAGAAGTTAATCATATAGCTTGAACCCTATAATGGTTCGGTTTCACTCCTCCTTATATTGTGGTCTATGGCTGGAGATGCTTCTTATTATTATTAGACTGCAAAATTCAAAATCTACCTTTTGTGCTCTTTTCTGTTAAGCATTTTGTTTAACATGACTTCAAGAGATGCAAAATTTCAACGGAGTGATATTTTAGCATAGAAAATTATGCATTGTGCATCCTTTTGGTGTAAAACTAACTTTTCTCAAATTTCAGTGAAATGTTCACTTGAATGCGGCTATGTTTTAATTTTTTTAAAATGTAAACCTTATAGAAAAAATCAGAAAAATGATATCATAATAAAATGTGAAAAAAACAGGAGATTCAATAGTTTTGCATTTTATTATGAATATTTCACACTTATCTAATCGTTGTTTAATCCAAACTGATTTATCCATTGCTAATTGTAATACTTGTGCAGTAAGACTTTGCATTTCCCTTTGCATCTGTCTGAAATCCACAGATAAGTACAAAGGTAGTTGAACCCTCCTGTTCTGATATTGGTTTGCTGCCCTATATTTTTGGATTGCTTTTTCAGGAATACTGTGCAACCAACACACCCATCTGGCAATACAGAGAAATCACATAAGAATAAATATACACGTGCCTCCTAAGTGAACAGAACCCTTTATGTTTAAGTTTACTGCCTCATCAATATCTATCAATTTTATGATGCTTTAAAGTCTTAACTATTGGCATTCTTATGACAAACTCTCACTGCAGTTCTGGAACCTTCAACTGGCCAATCAGAAAGCATAATATTTAACTGGTATTTTCCTTCTAGTTACTTGTTAGTAACTAGGGATGGAAAGAATGTAGTGATGATTTGATGTGAACACTGCAAAGTTTGCTTGAAGCCACCTATCTCGGTTGATGCAAGTCTAGTATTGCAATCTCTCTTCAGATAATAGGAGGTCTGCAGCTAATCGCTTTGCATTATCCTAAGAGTCAAAGCTGACCATTTCAAAGTACATGCTACTCTCCTGTGCTGCCTGGGTCATAGTTCTCTGTGTATCATTGTGTTTGGCCCTGAGAAAGTTACAGAGAGGTAATAATTCAAGTACATGAAAAGTTAACTCCTCTTTCACAAGGGAGCCCAATGCCTTAGTCTAGAAAATGTTTAGTGTTCTGAAAAAACTTTGAAGGAAAATATCTTATGAACTCTCAGTAAAGTTAACTATCTGAGAGAGCTTATTTTGTGCATGTGCATATAGAGTTATATTTTTGTTGCTTTCAATCCCAATGAATAGTTTGTCACTCCACAGGTAGTCCCATGAGTATAGATGGTAAAACGTGGATTTTAGAGATGAATTTAAATACATAATTATTTGTTTTAATTTATATATCTTATATAAAAACTACTTCTCTCCATGCTGTAAGTCCTTTAACAATTATTAAAAGCATAAACCATTATAAAACTCTATATTTTTTCATAGCAGGCAGGAAAGGACTTTATAACCTCACTGCTTCTGTTTAGGGTGCAATTTTATTTATTTGTTTTATTTATATCACTAAATATAAATTTATATTTATAAATTGCCATTGCCTGAGATAAAGTCTGGAAACCATTAACTGTCATAGGCTTAGTATCCCTGAAATAGTTGATGTGTGCACTACCACTTACGTTGGTATAACTTACGTTGCTCAGGGGTGTGAAAAAGTCACCTCTTGAATGGCGTAAATTACAGCAACCTAAGCACCAGCATGGGCAACTCTATGTCAGTGGGAGAGCTTCTCCCGCTGACATAGCTACCACTGCTCATTGGGGATGCTTTAATTAAATTAACGGGAAAGCTTTCTCTTGTCAGCTTAGAGCTGTAAGCTTTCTAATCTAGCCATAGCCGAAATCTATAAATCTGCAGTAATGACATTCAGGAGACCACTGCTGACAAAACAAACAAACAAACAAAGAGAGGCCAGATCCTTAGTTGTTGTCTGGTAGGCTTAGCTGCACTGACTTAAATGTAGCTATACCTGTTGATCCATGTATTAATTTTAGGATTTCAGCGGTGATTTCCATTGACCATTTCTATGTGTGTTTTATTGGTACAAGTTTGCTACTCTCTCACATTCCGCTTGGCATGTATTTTAAAGAAAAATGGCCTAAGAATGGAAGACCATCTCATCACTTTACATAAGTAATTAACAGGATTTCTCGGTGTAGGGGCTACAATTAGCAGTGGACATGCAAAAAAGAGCTAGTGTGACTGGATTAACAACTCAATGTATTTCTTTTATCAATATGTAGTTCTTATTCAGGATAACCAAAGAATTCAGTCTTATGTCACATTGTCTAACAATGCATTAAGAGTCTGATGCTGATACCTCACTGTATGTAAAACTCCCATTAACATTAATGGGAGATGTGTGCAAAAAGATGAAGAGATTAGGACTTTAATTAATTATTTAGTGTACGCTACAATGAATATATAGAAAAATCTCTATATTGAATTATTTGGGGGGAATGATAACTAATATAATTTGTAGATGCATACAATCATAAATACTTGAAGTCCTTATGGATTTATAGCAAAATATGACAAACCGCTGAATTAATTCAATTAAAATAATGTATTGTACTAACATCTACACTATGGGCAATCTTTATTCATTCCCAAGCATTATTTATTGAAATGCTATTAAGAGATTAATTAATCTGGCATTGATATGTGGGTGATGAGGAACTCTATAGGATTTCCAGTACAATTCAACATAAAATGACCACTTTGGTGCCTCTGGAAGCTCAATGAATTGCCAGACAAAATTAACTCCTTTCAGACTTACATCAGAGTCTTTGAATCATATGAATGATCAGAATCATGCGTGTAGCACTTAGGGCTTTAACTGGACCATTAACTAGAGAAAGTGTTTTATTAACCATATAGTTGCTTGACTAAGCCTATGGTATATGAACATTACAAGACTATGATTAGATAATTGGTTATCACTACTGAATTTCTCTTTGTTCTTACTGCTTGTCCCTTTTCCTCATGTCATACCACTGTGTGTTCTCCAGTAATGCATGTGGAATTGACTAGAAATGTCACCTAGCCAATATGTTGAAAGGTTTTCCCATCCTTTTCTTCTGAGGAATATGCTCCCTTTTCATTCAAATCTCTAAATCTCTTCTACAAGGCCATAAACATGACATTTTAGCAGGGTCTACAAAGACAGCTTAGACACCTCCCCTCCCTGGCTCTTGTGAAGTAAACAGCAGTGACTCTCAGTACAGCTGACCTTGCACTGAAGCATAACTTTCTTATGATATTTGTATCTTTCAGAATTACAATATGAATAAATAAATATAGATATATTCTCCATTGAGAGGGAGGGAGGATTTTTGACAATAAGGAACTGACAAAAGTTTGCCATTCCCAATTATCATCAGTGCTAACTATGTGCATACTCAATTTTGGTGGCGATTGAAACACTGTAACAGAGAGAGACACTTTTCAAGTGCTTTGTGCAAAAATGTATTTTCTGTAGACGTATTTAGACTGAGTGTTGGAAACGTGACTTGTCAAGTTACATTCAGTTAACCAATGTTGGTCCACTGAGCTGGAAACAATGTTCTGTGGTGTTTATACTTGACTTTTTTCTTCATGATTGCATCAATGAACAATGGTTTCAGTGATGTGGAGTTTATAGCATGAAAAGACCTCCAGTCACAGAGAACATAAACCAAGTTGTAGTGCCAAAAATTCTGACCGCCAGAGTTTGTGACCAGCCCCTCCGCTCCTGCACTGGGTGCAATGAGGGAGCCACAGGCCAGGTCAGCATAGCCGCCGAGGATGTCAGCAGGGGACGGCTCAGCTGGCGGCCCCCCCAGGCTGGCGTCCAGGTGCACCCTGATTCAGGCTCTGATTCACCACATCAGTCAAGTGCATCCTTAAATCCTATAGACTTCAATAGGGCTTAAGCACATGCTGAAAAGTAAGTATGTGCTTTAATGCTTTTCTGAATTGGGGCCTAAATATGCTAGCAAACAACAAATACTAGTCTTAAAAGAAAACACAGTGCATCTGTTGTATTTTCCCAAATATAACTTCATTACCAAATTTGCCTTTCCTCCATAAATTAACTTTTCCTGTGTATGTATTCGCCATGAAAAGATTATGATTGTCTCAAAAGAGTTTGCCACTTGAAACTAAATTATTTCTAAATTATTTCAGGTAATAAATCTTGATCTGTAGGTTGTTCATTTTATTTAACATCTGAGCTATTTTGATTAGTCACAAAAGTCACCTGGTATATTTTTGTTTCCCGATTGAATTGCGTAACTCCTGGAATAAAATTTCTGATGCAAATGTTTTTAATTCATTCATTTGCCATTTATAATGAAGTAGTGTTCAGAATGTGCTAGGTGCTTTCCAAATACAGAAGATCATTCAGTTCTGAGCTCTGTGGTGCTATGTGTTGGTATAGCACATAACACAATGAGGTCCTGATCTCTTTTAGGGCTCTTGGGAATCATGCAGCATAAATAATATAAAGACAAGCTGGTCCCTGCCCTGAACAGCTGTATAAGTTCAAAATTCACTTTCTATAAATATTCTTCAGCAATCACATAAAATTTACACGTTTGGTGATTGTTTCTCCTCCCTATATTATTTGCTAGAATATCTGTGCATAGTGCACACGCTACGAGTGTAAGCAAAGCCAAAGCACTATGTTAAAAACATTAATGAGAGTGAACATTCTCTGAGGCAGGGACTGTCTCCAATTTGTGTTTGTACAGCACCCAGCTCAATGGAGCCAATGGTCTAGTACACAGAAATAATTGGGAAAACATATATGCAATATTCATTCCGGCCTTGCTGAACCTAATATTACTTTGTGTCACCAAGCCTCCCTTCTCAGAGCTTTAATTGATAAACTCACTCCAAAGTTGAAAACCATTGGGGCCAACTGGAATAATTTACATGTCCTAGTACTGGCAAGGAAACTTTAGGAAAATACAATGTTATCAAAATCCCGTTAAACTGCCATATACCTTTTCTGTCTCTGTTTATTATCCAGATATTTGTGTTTAAACTTGAGCTTCCTCCCTCTAATATCAGCCTCCTTATGCTTTCTGATTCACTCAGTGATGCATTACAATTTGTTATTGTACAAGCAAGAGGGTGGTGACCCCACCATCAGATGGATCGGGCAACAGCAGTGCTGTGGTGTCATACCCTATTGTTCTCATTATACAGTAGCATTATCTTGATGCAGCACAAATTAAACAGACTGAAGTACCCAGGGTACTTTGAATAGGAAGTGCACAGTGGTTTTATATATATTTTTTTCTATCACTGTGTCCTGATGTATGCCACTTACTATCATGGGAGATCAAAGAAAGCTGATCTCGTACTGTTATTTAATGAGGAAAATTCAAGCTTCTGAAGAATGCTAATCTCTAAAAGTGACATTGGACTGGTCATTCAGCATACCTTAGACACCTGTGATGTGAATACTCTAAGACTTCTTGCAAACGATGCGTTTAAAATTTGCTCCTTTCAAGGAGTAAGATGATGTGTTATGTTAGCAAGACCATTTACCTTTCATTTCTGAAGAGTTGGTAAACAATGTCTGGTTATAGCTACAAGTAGTCATCTGGTGGTCTCATCTAAGTTTTAAATCAAATCAAATGCACGGAATAAGGGGTAAAAAGTCCTTTCTTTCCCTTTCTGCCTTTCCTGCCTTATGCAGGAAGACTACATGATCTTACAGTTCCTTCTGGCCTTTAGATTTATGAGTCTTTTTGTAGTTGTTTCTAACAGGTAAGTGCTTCTGTTCCTTAGACCATTTACCAAGAATTTAGATTAGGCCCTACCGATAGAAGGTTTTTAGTTTGATAAAGATCTGGAGGCCAGAATAAAAGGAGTCGCAATGAAAAAGAGATAAAAAATAAGCTAGCGGTTTCACTTGTATCGTTCTATAAACACCTCAATTAACTATCTTTAAAGTGCATACGTGACTGAATCTATCCCTACTAATTACTACTCCATTGTGGTCAGTGGTGCTACACCACAGATCCATTTGGTTCAGTAGTTAATATAATAATTTGAGTAGTGCAGGTGAAACTCAGAATTCAGACCCTTGGTAACAAAAAGTCTGCAAGGAGTGGGGGGTATTGAAACACCATACAACTCTTGCACCAGTTTGGTGCCAAAATTAGTCACCCCACAAAAGTGAGAGGAGCAGACCCAACAGAAGGAGAAAAGGTATGACAATACTAGCTGTGAAATGGCATTTATTCAATATTTTGCAGGACATAATCTGCTGAGAGGGCTCCTATCACATACCTAATTAAATTTTAAATCTGCCCTGTCTTTAGGAGAACATCCATTGGAGGATGATGGAAACATTACCTATGCCCACTCTGGCATGAACTGCCTTTCAGACACAGCTAAAGATGTATATTGTATGCCCACAGAAGTGAATCTAGCTTAATATTCAGTATTACCTCTAATAATATTTTTGTCCTCCATGCATTGAGAGAATCTTCATCTTGAAGTTAAGTGCAAAAAGAAATACACAACAAAGGAAAGAACTGCATAGTTAGTGACACATTTGTTATGCATTCTAATAACAGAAATTGCAAATGTATCATCAAGTTATGCAAGTAAGGTTCCCGCTTAACTGGATACATCCTAGTTAGGCCCTCCTCTTCTTTGCTGAAAAGAAAAAAAAGAGAATAAATAGGTGGATTCCATGTGTGACTTCCTATGAACATCCAAATTAATAGGTTACAGTCTAAGAAGAGAGAGGACATATGAATGGTGATGTTGGAATAATCCAAATATGTATTCATGTGCATCTTTTTAATAAATAAATAAATACCCATTATACCCCACTGTTTCTTAACTTCTCTTTCTTACTTGTTGAATTTTTGGAGGCCTATTCTGAAAATATCAGAAGAGTTCCATTTTGACTCACAGAGACTGAGCCAGGCTGGAAGGTGGAGTAGATATACCATCCAAGCAGTGGCAGCCAGGACCATTATGCTTCTTTTGGAGCTGGAGTTGTAGTATGCTGAGCAGTGGGCTTTGCTAAACTTGAATAGTAGATATAGCATGTGTTCTTTTCCTCCAGTACTGCCCTGCTGTCAACCGCTCATGTACAAGGGCACAAGATGACTTCTATCACACTCTGACATGCTTATAGCCACATTATTATTACATCCACCACTGAAGCAGTTTCTCATAATGGATAGAGTTGGAAATATTATTTAATAAGTCAGTGACAATACTAAGGCCATGTCCTACCTTCCTTATTTAAGAAACATGATGATACATCTTTAAAATTTTGCTTTTTTCCCCTTTCTCTTCGTTTCTCTTGATCAACAGCTGTTGATCCCAAAGATATGCAAAGACAAGAAAGTAGAGTAAATATAACAATTTTGATGAACTTTCAAAGATATGTCCGTTATTCCTTGACCTGATTAAATTAATAGTAATATTCTAAAGTTTGCGTAACTTCGCTGGGTTACCATTGCTTTCTATACCCATTTTATAAACAAGAATAAGACAATCAGTTGGATGATTTATTTAATTTAAATTTTCATAAGCTACGTAGAGAAACAAAGTTGCCAGAGGAGAAGGGGGAGAGAGAGAAGTCCATAAGCATGAGTCCATATTGTATTTTACCCCACACCGTCAGACAGCACGACAGGGCACTTCATCATGGGAAGATAAAACTAGGATTCTAATAATAACAAATGGAAGTTGTTCTTGACGGAACTAAGAAGCATCACAAAACTACAATTTCCAGTCTAGCAACCTGATCACAATGAAGTTAATGGAAAGAATTCATGCAAATTCCATTCATGGAGGGAAGTGCAGAAGAAACGACACGTGACATATGTTAGTCACTTTCTTTAATTCATCATTGTAAGGTGTTCAGATACCAAGCACACTATAAAATAGTGAATAGAATGAAACAGTGGGGCTGCCTGATTTTGTTGGTCATTTCCTGATTATCTATTACAATAGGAAGAAGAGTAATTCCTTTGAATCCATGTTGGGGTTAGTATTTTTGGCATGGGAAGTATAAGTTGGTTTAGGGAAGGGGAAAAAAATGAGAAACAAGCTTTGCAGCTTTATTAAATCACAGGGAAAATTCTGAAGGTTATCAGCAGACAGAGAATCTGGTTAGATTAATAGAGTCCTTAGTGTTGGAGAGTATGATATTGATAGTTATATCATTTATATACAGTTGAGATAATGCAGAATAATCTTTATTCAAAAGTATTTGTCTACTCTAAAAGTGCATTTAGAATGCATGACAAAAAAGCAGAATAAATGAACCATGAACATACCTTACTACTTATGTGTCAACTTAATATCCTAGTCACATTGACAAAATGCAATTTGTAAATGTTATGTGGAAAGAAAGTCTAAAAGAAATTAATATTTAGGATGAATGTGACTTCAACCCATCTTAATACTGTTAACAGCTGACAATATAATTATGATATGATACCTCTGTGCTTGTACTACTGGGGTTTATAAATTATTCACTATATCTAAAGAACCGTTCTCAATTAATATGAAATTTCTGAATGTATTGTAATGCAGACTTTAAAGTATTGCAAACAAAAGATGACATTATTTATGCTTTCTTAGCAGGTATTTGCATAGGCTGTTCAGCCAGAGTAAAATGTATAGCCCAAGATAACACTCCCATTCTCTCTCTGACAATCGCCTGGAGGGCTTTTTTCAGCAGGCTGATTTCCAAAGCATATATCTTGCTTTGCCCAATGTCAGGAGACACTTTCTTGGTAAAAGATTAAGGAAGCTGTTTTTGTTTTTGTTTTTTATTTTTGTTTTTAATGTAAATGTAGATTGAGAGTGGGCAGAAGTGCAGATAGAAAGTAACCGAATTACTTATAGTGAGTTTTTTCCTGTAATTGTCATCTGCCATCTCCTTTCACTTAGCAGTGCTCTCTGGGCTGCTGTGGACCTGCAACAATTTCATAGTGAGAGACTAATGAAAAATAGCACTTAAGCCAAATCCTTTTATGTGTCCTAATGAGTGTTTTTTTTGTTCATAGTGGACATACATTATTTTAATTTGGCCTTCAGCAAAGCACCACTGCATGAGGTTTTGTTGACTGACAAAAGCAAGTACTTTATATGCAGTATGCAGATTTTATAACTTTGTATAAATTAAATGGAAAATAAAAGAAACGGCATTAATGCAACATTAAGAGTGCAGTGTTTAGATCAAAATAGCCAGGAAGTGTAAAAGATTATGGCTTGATTTTTCAGACTTTGCTGTGCATTCACAACTATCATTGAGGTTCACAAGGGGGGGGAAAGCACCCAGATACAATGTCTTTATCCATTTCCAAACTGTGTATTTGTACAAGTCACAGGTACAAGTGTGCCACAAGGTTAAACTTTTTAAGTCACTCTAGGGCCTTAGAAAGGTTTAAGTTGCTTAAATCAGTTTAAGTCCTTGTGCCAATTCAAAATGCTTAGAAATCTCATTCTCTTTGGGTTTGTCAACGTTAGGAAAAACTGGGCTTGTAATTCTCCACTTGTGATAAGAGCAGTGAAAGCTGGCGTGCAGCCAAGGCACGAGTTTTGGGCTCCGTACTGTCTAAAGCTAAGGTCACTAAGTGTACATCACTAGTGAAAAGTGACCTTAAAGCTTTCCTAAAGGGGTAGCTGAGAATTTCCCTGGCATAGGAAGGGTAAAGCCAAAACTCACTGTATTGTTTTAGTCCTCACCATTGTAATGGACCATAAGAATAAGTTAGAGCAGACCTTGGGAGTGATCAGGTCAGAGCAGCAGGAGATTATGATGTTTCGCCAGCAGAATTTTGGATGTACTAGTTTTCCAGATAAGAAATCACAAGATCTGAGGCACATCAGGACCAAGGGATGGACATGGGCATTAGAAGTAGTGACAGAGAAAAGGATGAGTGTAGGAGAAGATGTCAGATCCTATTGATTTTTGCTGTAAAACAAGTCTCAATGTGGCTAAAGGAGGAGAGAGAAAAATCTACACTATGCTAGGTTTATGAGTCTGGATTGTGGGAATAATTGTGGATTTTTCAGAATAGATGGAGGAGAAATAAAAGGAAAGATTAGGGCATTTTTTTCATTATATTGTAATTCCGGAATATTTTTTCCTGGATCATCTAAGAAGACGTGTCAGAAAGACAGTCAGGGTTCAATGATCAACAGAGTCAAACAAAGGTAGATTTGGGATTCATAAGACTAGGAGTAGTAGTTGAAAGTATATAGAACTCTGAGGGACTCCAACCAAATATAAGAGGGGAAAATGATTGCCATTGAACATGATGCTGAAGATTCATTTTGTAGAGAAAGGGGAGATCACAGTCTAAAAGCCAGAAAATGAGAGAGAAGGGAAAGAAGAATCTTTAGGATTTGGACATGAGGAGTTCATTGGTGACCCTAGTAAAAACTGATTCAGTGGAGTTGAGAAGGAAAACAGAGTACAATGGAGTCAGGATGGGGAAGAGAGACAATCAGTAGAGCCCTGTGCAGATACAAAATTTAGATCTGCATCTGATCTGCGATCCACAAATATGGTGAACAACACATCCGCAGATATAAGCGGATATCGGTGAATTTGAAGGGCTCTAACAATGAGTGCAACAGCAGTATCTGCATAATGATAGATCTTGGAAGCAAACTGTAAAGAATTAGCAGATAGTCATAATTTACATTTATAAATAGTTTACAAGTGCTTAATCAATGAATAATAGGTGTTATATTACATGAGGAGGTATGATTAACACATCATAAGAGGTCTGATAAGCAAATTATTGACCTGTTGGATTCTAAAACAATTGATTAACCGTTCTTTAAACCATCTATTAATTATTTAGAAACCTTTTATAAACCATTTATAAATGTTCCCTTAATATAAAATGTGACTAAGGTACCTGAGAGTAGAAGCTCAATTAACTGAAAGACAGAAGATGTCTTTGGACTGTTTTTCAGGTACACAGCTTGGTGTAAAATGTTCATTTAAACAATAATGAGTTGATTGTAGGAAGACAATGTTTTTCATACAGTGTATGTAGTAATTAGTGAGAAGATTGGAAAAGAGATTATCTAAAGTTCAGGGTTATTGAGTGTGAATGCAGTGCCAACAGTACAAATGTTCAAAAAGTAAATGTCTTAAATCAGAAACAGAAAAGCAATGAACCACAGAAAAAATGGATTATTGAAATATTACAATGTTTTTAAGACATAACCTTGAGGACTAAGCAGTTTATATGAGTTATTGTAATAGATTAACATAAAATACAGCAATTACACTGTAGGAAGCAAGAAGGTAGTGCAAAACTTCTGTACCTCTGATTTGCCTATTCCACTTATTCAAATCCTAAGCACCCGAGTCAGTTCATAGAGCCTAAAGTTCACTTAATTCAGCCTCGTAAACCACAACTGATCAGGCAGTAGGTGGGTGAAGTGCACTAGGTGAGCTAAATCTACCACCTCACCTAGGATCAGGGTACAGGACTGAACTGCAGCCTACTGTGGCCACTCTGCAACACTAGCAGAATGTGTTATAGCTACTGGATTCACATAATTCTGGGCTCTATGACCTGCCCTGCATTTATTGCCATTGCTTCCCTTCACAATCCAGAAGGTGATTTATCATGTAGCCATTATAGCTATGGATCCTTCCACATAGGCCTCTTATGGAGGTTAAGTGGTTTGAAGGGCCTCGTGTGGGGTGAATTTTGCAAGAAATATGAAAATTTTCACCAGGCACAGTATTTGTTAATGCAGTATAAAAAGTCCCTTCTCTCTATTTATTTTTCCTTGGTAAGGATAGACATGTTGATTAATAGCTTAAATCTGCTTTGAATATAGAATATAGTGTTCAGCAGCTTGAACCGGTTGCGTGCTATGTGCAGTATTGAGGAACAGATGGAGAGAGTTATTAAGGGGTTATATATTCTGTAGACTGTATACTTGTATACCTGATTATATAGTATTTTCTGGTTACATATAACTAATACAAAATGTTGCAAGACAAAATTATGCCTTATTTTACCTAGATTCAAATGCAAAATAACTCCATCGAATAAAAGAGGTTGCACACTATTGTAACTGAGAATTCATCTTACAGTGTATGGCAATGAGAAATGCATGTGATTCAGTGCCCGAGGCCATTTTTTGTACAGTATTCTTTCTTCTTTTGATTAGTAAAATTTACTATTACAGATATTGTTACATAAATATATTTTAATAAATGTAATATGGTATACCCTATCAACATAAGAAAATAATTCTAATATGCAGCCACAACCCACTGCATGATATCCCCCACACACACACTATATTCTGCCACATCTAATGTTTATGGCTTTCCTGTTTCGATGACAGTTTGTGCCATTTATGGCTTTAAAGCAGTTCACAGGCATAAATAAAGTGTCAGCAGCATCTGAAGTGATTTTAGAAATTACAATGCATTTATATACTATAAAGCATAAAGAACACTACCATAAACACTTACATATTTATAATGCATCCTAATTACAAAACTCTAGCCTGCTTAAAATTTAATTAGGATGCACCTTCTATAGGACTATTGTTGAAAGCCAAGTAATTTGCATGTGTTGTAGACTGG